>CAWUPB010001159.1:11200000-12400000 GCA_963924115.1 Dovyalis caffra
GTTTCATGTGCAGTTGTAACGCCAGGTTTGCTCACACAGAATGTATGCTTATCTTCTTGTTGTCAAACAATTGGTGGCAATAATTCGATTGTGTTTGGTGTTTATTTATATTAGAACTGATAAAAGGGAAATAGGATTGTCATATGTAACATAGGTTACAGTTATCGATTTGTATACCAGAAATCAAATTAAATCAGGATTATAGTTGCTTTTTGAGTGTTGCAGATTTTTTGCTTTTTATCTTGACTGATGCTTGCTTTCATTTTCAAATCGCTTCTTTGCACCCTCTTGAGAACCAGCACACACATGATCATGTATATAGTTTGATGTGCATTTTATTTTTCAGGTCTCATCAATGGACGACCTTTTACCATTTTTTAAGCAGTAATGCCAGGGATTTTTTTTTCCCTTTAAATAGGGTATTCTTATATTTATTTTCCTAAAACAAAGAACTTTAAATTGTATTTATTAAAAAGATGGTTTTTGCTATGTAGGCATCTTGAGGAAGATTAAATATATTGCAGCAGCAAAAAATGTGTCTTTGAATAGAGAAAATCAATCAGAGATATAATTTTTGTATATTTTTGAAGTGTATTTAGATAAGATCTCCAACTCTTAATTACGAAAAATTTTAATTAACCAAAGGGCAGTGGCTCAATAACCTGATTCTCTGAACACTTTAAAATGCGCTAGAAGCTAGAGACATAAAGGACAGCAAACAAGGGTACTGCTATAGAACTTTAGACTGGAAATTTAGCAAGGAATTCACATGGCAGAAAATTGGTATACTCCACTTCTTGGCTTCTTACAGGAAAGAAAAGAAAATAAGTCCACTCGAATGCAAAAAAGAAAAATGGCACACAGTGAGCTGAGCTCTCATTGAAATGCAGATTGGCCAAAGTTCTTGTTACTTTTTTTTCCTTTCTTTTGCTTGTTGAAACGGAGTAGAAGCTCGATAAACATGCCAATATACCATTAAGCCTGAAAAGTTTACGTCCAAAAAAAACAATAATAACAAATAACAACATTTCATTGAGAAATGTTGTTAATTCTGCTAGGTTAAATAAATCCTTACCGTGTTGTTTTGGTAATAAAAAACGTGAATAAAAATTTTATTTTTACTTTGTAAGTGTTTGATTAAAAAAAAAAAAAGGTGAGAATAACAATGAAAATTGTACATAGATTTATTTTCATAGAAAAATAAAAATAAAAACAAAAAAACGAGAATTTTTTTTCAAAATAATGATATATTATTTTTATTTATTGTGTATTAACTACGTTTATCATTTTTATTAGCATCGTAATTTTATCAACACCGTTACGGTGCTGATAAAAATATCTAAAAAAATTATTATTACTACTATTTCATTATCATTTTTTTCTACCATAGCCACTACCACGACGATGCTAATAAAAAATATTTTTAAAAAATTATTATTATTTCTCTACCACTCTTCTACTATCACTATCATTATTTTTATTATACCATAATTGTTTAGAATATATTATCATTATTACTATTACAATCATCGCATTTTCTTCATTCTCCAACACCATCAACAACAACAGTGCAATTATCTTTATTGTTTTTATCATTATCATAATTAAAATATATATTTTTTAATAATTATTTTTATTTATTTTAAAAATTATATAGTTTCTTCATTTTTATTTTGATTTTTATGTGGAAATTTCCATTATTGACAACAAAACGAACATCTAAAATTCCAAAATAAATTCCTTGAAATACCACTTTGTTTCGACTACTAAAACTCAAATATACTATAACGCAACCGCACAAACTCAAAACGTACAAAAAATCCAAAATATATCAAATATTTGAGATTGATTCTTGATAGCGACTCTTCCTTATGCCAATATCTAAAGTCTTCAACTTGGACTCAAAGACATGGCATTTATTATGCTCTGCAGCAGGCAGCTATTAATTATTAATTATTAATTATTAATTATTGAAGCAACAACAACGAGTACCATCAGTATAGGATGTACATCCGCCCTTCCTAGGATAGCCCTTTCCCGCGCATACTTCAGGGCAATTGGTATCGACATAGCAGTGCACTCCAGAGTCAATATCGCAATATCCTTTTGATTCATACACACCTACGGTACGTACATCAATAACAAGTGATCACGTTTCATTCTGTTGCTTTTTTCTTCAAGTTCAATACTATAAAGTGGAGATACGTCGTCAAAAATAAAATTCATATGAATTCTTAATTTATCTCGATTTGGATATCTCAAGACAGTACAAGAATACTCTGGTATAAAAGGGAGAAAAGAACGAGGCAAGAATTTAATGTGGTACCACATGTTAGAAGGAGGCAGAATAAAAGAAGTAAACGTTTTTTTTTAATGGTTTATTGTAAGTTCAGATCGTGTATATTTTAAATTATTTTTTTATTGAGATTTTCTAATTTTTTTTTAATCTTATATTCTTTAAATTTTTCTAATTGAGATTTATTATTATTATTATTATTGAGAATTTTTATTTTTCAAGATTTTTTATTTTAGACTCTCCGTTATAACGTCATCAATTAATAATCAACATGTAATATTATAAAATATAAAATTTTAATTATATATCAATTGATATATTGTGTTGTAACAAAGGTTCAAAGTAATAAAATCTAAAAAATAGAAGATCTGGATTAAAAAAATCAAACAACACAGGTCTTAAAAAAAAAGAAAAACTCCTTTTCTGATAAAAACAGCGTTGCTCTAGCATCTTTATCGTAACCGTTCAACCAATAGGAAGAAAAGAATGGAAGAAGGATTTAACGTGGTACCAGATGTTAGAAGGAGGCAGGATATGAGAAGCGCAACACCCATTCCTTTTGTGGACGCCATGGAAGCTAACATAAATAAATTCTCACTTCACTGGTTGCGTGTATATACACAAGGGGCTAGTGGAGGTGTGTATATATATATATAGGGCTTGTCTGACATGTGCTATAAAGGCATAAGTTGATTGATATGATTTGAATTATTTAATTTTTATATGATTTTGCACCATTATGGAAATAAATCTATTAATTATATAGAAAGGGTTTTTCTGGCATGTGTTATTAAAGGCAGAACTTAATTGATATGATTTGAATTATTTAATTTTTATATGATTTTGCACCATTATGGAAATACATCTATTAATTATATAGCAAGGATTTTTCTGGCATGTGTTATAAAAGGCATAAGTTAATGATATGATTTGAATTATTTAATTTTTATATGTGATTTTTGCACCATTATGGCAATAAATCTATTAATTATATAAGTGAGTTTTTAATATATCAATTGATGATATTGTTCCATAGTTGGGTCTGGAGATTTTTTCCCAAAATTTTAAAATACTTATATAGAGTAATGAGAAATTTTATAATACACAAGAGTAACTAGTGACATATATAATAGTTACTCCATGAAACCACTTTGAAGAGGGAGTGATAGACACAAAAACAGAAAAGAGAAAAAAAAATTGAGGAAACGTAAAAATCTTCTTATGACTTTTGATGAGTCCGAATATAATTTAATGTGTCTATCTTTCTCCTCAAAGTGGTTTCATAGAGTAACTATTGTATATGTCACTAGTTACTTCTTGTGTATTATAAAATTTCTCGTAAGTAACTATCAATATTTATTATATATGAGAAAAAAAAAAGATAAATGCAAAGAAGAGATATAAATAGAAAAGAGAGAATTAAGCTTATATAAAAATATTCTTATCATTTTTTATGATTTTTTCTCATTAAAATAAACCTAAAGAATTAATATTATTAGTTATTCTTATTATTTTATAATTTCTTAATTTTTTTCTTAACAGATGGTCTATTATTTGAGTGCTCTGTATCTTTTCGAAAGGTTCTTTTTTAAAAAAAATAAAAAATAAAATCACTTCTTAGAAAAAGTAAAGTTTAGAATTTATGGATGGGAAATAATTTTGGAAAACATATTTAGTGAAACGACAGTGCAAAATGCAAATGTGATCTTCGTATCATTTCCTTTCTTTCAGGAAAAGACATGGGGATGTTTTTTGTTTGTTAGTTACAAAGGAAAGTTGACCTTTCAATCTCTAGGGGATTTTTAAAAAAAATTTTACACACATATCGAAATATTATGTAATTAAATTTTTTTTATCGAGATCTTAAAGTTTTTTTTATCTAATTTAAGAATTCTAATCTTATATTATTATTATTATTATAGATCCTAATATATAATAGAAGTATGCATGATAAATTTTAATAAATGATAATTTATCATGTCATGATTGGTTTAAATTAAATAATTGAATCGATGATGTGATATGTATATTTTTTTTAACTACTTAGATGCATTTGAAATCCCTCTGTTTTATATTTTTAATGTGTCAAAATTGTACTTTTCTTTTTTCTGTAAAGGTTGGATATATATATATATATATATTTATTTTATTATTATTATTTTTTTTTTTGTTAAGAATTCTCAATTTATGTGAGATAGAGTACAGCTCATAATATATTTAATAATTTCTCGGTTTCACCACATCAGAGAATGATAGGCTTTATTGGGCCAGAAACTCTTGCAATCAATACTTAAATGGACTAAATCCCCTGTATTTCAAGCCCATCAGTGGCTCTATCATAACTCATAAGCTTCCTAATTCGGTTTAAATCGAAAATCGGTTTTTATTTATTATTATTAAAAAAAGAAAAAACCAACAGCCACCCTCATCTCTTTCAATTTTACGTCCTAAAGCCCCAGCACAGACCAGTAAATCACAGTCCGTCTCTCTTCGCGACCTACCCTCAATTCAACTGTCAAAAGTCCAGACTCTCTCTCTCTCACCACCCGCCTCTCCCTCTTCCTCCGACAGTCACACTACTCTTCCTCTTGCTGTGGTCAGTCCTCTCCTCCCGGTCTCGTCTTCGACGTTCCAGATTAGTTATTTTTGCTCTCTTTTTCTTTTCATTTTTAAGTGTTTGTTTATGGATTTTGGTAGTGTTTGGTTTGCATCTATTTTTTTTTTGGATTCTATTAAGCGGAATTTGTTTCCAATTTTCTTTTCTAATCTGGGTTTCGTGTTCTATTTCATGTCCTATTAGTGTCATTTATGGATTTAAGTAGTGTTTGCTGTCATTTTGGCTTGTTTTGGGCGCCTTTGTTAAAAAACGAATAATGCAATTCATTAACCGTTGAAGTGATTTCAAGTATTCAGCATTCTTTGGTGGGATGAATTTGTTTTTGACTCATATATAGGCTTGATTTTAAATGTTAGTTTTGTTTATTTGGCAGAAAATAAAGCAGTTAATATTGATTTCCTTTTTCTCTATCACTTACATGAGTGTTTTTCTGGAAATTGGCAAGTGGGATTTAATATAAACAGCTGCTTCCGGGGGAAAAAAATGCATGATGGACCTGTTTTGATTACTAACACCTTTAATTGATTATTTTTGTAATCTTTTTTGTATTACTATAATGGGTTTATTTTAAAGAATTGAAATTTAGAACAGAGAACATTATTAAAAAAAAAAGCTTTGAGGTGGATTTGTGTTTGCTTATGATTTTCGCTTGATTTGCTAGGGAGTAGGGAATGTTTTCGATTTAGCTTTAACATGTTAGCAATAACTTCATGTTTGCAGATAAAGAATCTTGACTGGAACGAAAGATGCCACATAAAACACGGCCAATGACTGCACTCTTGGTGTTCACTGGACTCAATGCGATTTTGGTATCAACCATTACTCCAGTCTATGATTTTGTTTGCTTCCTTCCTTACTGGGAAAGAAGGGTATGTTTGTAAACTTTGTTCTCTCTTTTTTTTTCTTTTTTTTAACTAGAAAAGGTTTTTCTTTTTCCAGTTGAGAATAGGATTTTAGTATTGTCACATTAATTGATATGTAGATAATTATTACATGTATATTGAGTTGAAGATAATAAAATGCTGAGCGTGTATCAATATGTATTGATTGAACATGGAGTATTAGTGAAAGGAGACATCCTTAAGTCTATACCAGCATGTACACTAGCACACAGGGTATTTTCGGGAATGACAAACTTGACCAAAATTTCTTTATAAACAATGGTTTCTTTGTAAAGAGATAAGTTTAGTTTTAATTGACCATATTAGTTATAGTAGCATTGTTCATATCTTGGTGAGTTTTTGACATCTTGAAAATAATTATGTCTCCTTTGACATGTTGAACTTCATATTTGGTGATTATTGTCACTCTGTTTTTTTTTTTTTTTGCTTTTCTTGCATTTGTTTCAGAGAGAACGCCACCGACAGGATCGTCAAGCTGCCTTAACAAAGGATTCCAAATGAACAGAGATGGGTCTTGAAGCTCAGAAATTCAATTGTGATTGACTTGTGACATTTTATGATGTTAACCGACTTTTTCACCCGTTGGAATATGCAAAAAAATTGATAAAGTTTTGCATAAAACTTCCTTGATCAGAGCATATAGTTGGCACCTGGTTCAAATTTGTAGTGCAAAAAATTGATAAAGTTTTGCATAAAACTTCCTTGATCAGGACATATAGTTGGCTCCTGGTTCAAATTTGTAGTATAAAGAACTGCATCAGAATGCAGCCTTTGAGTTTTGATTGGGAAAATTGTGGTAGACTTAGCAATACTATTCTTACACCTATGTAGCTATTTTCTCGCTCAGTGCATATTGCGCTCTAGCTGGATCTACTTGATGACATGTTATTTAGTTACATGTTAATGAAAAATGATAGATTTTCCTACTTACAAGTTTCGATTTATTGCATGTTTTTTACGCTTTCAGCCATGGGAATGCTAGTATTATAAGGACTATCAGTTATGCGAACTTCAACTGGAAATCCCTAGGAATTTAAACTCACTTTGTACATGGAACGTAGGTTATAGCTACCAATTTATACAAGCTAAATAGCAGATCAAATCAGGTGATGCGAATATATTTATTTTCTCGAACAATTAATGCAGTCTATTCTGTGATATCATTCCGCTGGCATTGGCACCAAAGATGCCATCGAGTGGCCAAATTTCTTGCCTGGGATTGCAAAATGAAAATAGTTTGGATTGGTCAATCGATTTGCAAGCGCGAAAACTATACCTAGCAAGCCTACCTATGACATTGTAATCGTATGCCAAATAGGTTAATGGCGCCATGAACTCCCCGCTTCTGCAACAAGAAAAGGAACAAAAAGGTATAAGTTTTGAATTTGGTTTGTAAGTTTCAGGTAAAAATTATTAATAATTTGTGCAAGACATATAAGTCGATAATAATTCAATCCTCCAGCTAAGCCTTTCAGGTTAGATTTACTAGCATGGTAATTGATATCTTCTTCTGACAGCCCTGAGGGCAAGCTTGGAGGATCGGGAAATGCCTTGTTCCTATTTCTTTATGAAACAAACCTGGATTCAGACTGAAATTTGTAAATAATTTTCGCATTAGTCTTTCAGTATCAACTTCAGCTATTTGTTTTCAATCTCTCCGGGTTCCTTCAGCACAGTTCAGCAATTTCATATACGGGAACAATAATAATAATAACAATAAAAGAATATTTACCTGAACCTACAGAAATAGTAACCCAAGCCATAAGCCACTTCACAGGATTCACTTTTGGATTCTGGTCAGAAACGGAGCGGCCAGGCTAACCAAATCCTTCTCTATCAGCCATTAGGTTAAAACGTGCAAAAATACCAAGCAATCACAGGCACCCAGTGAGTGATGGCCAACCAGAAACCACCTTCTCTATAGGGTGGTGTCAGTGTCACTGTAGCCGCGGCTGTGGAAGTCAGGAGTTAAGCAAGGACAGCCAAGGGAAGACAGAGAGGAGTCGGTGTCTCTAAAAGTACCAAAATTCAAGAAACATAATCTGGTAAATTTGTCTTTTTTCCGTTATGTTTGACAGCCAAAATTCTTTCTTTGTTACTTGTTACGTCTGAAAGTCAAAATTTTAACCATTAAGAAGATTAGCTTTTTTTTTCACTTAAAATTATTTAGAAATACCAAATAAATAGAAGCACCAATTGTCCCTCTTTTTTTTTTTTTTTTTTTTTTTTTGCAATTGCCAAAAAAAAAAAAAAAAAAGAAAAGAAAATCCCCTTTTGTGGCATGTTTTAGAATTAAAAAAATTATTTAAAGGTTGCAAAAAAATATATTTAATAAAGACACTTTTTTTTTGGACACTTAAAATTTTTTTAGACATCAACTGTACGTTTTTTGCAATTATTAATTTCTTTCTTTTTTTTTTTTGTTTGAAAATAACTCTTAAGTGTAAAAAAACTTAAATGTTTAAAAAAATGTCGTATGAAACATTTAACTAACAATAAAAATTTTGACTAGTGTAATGGAGAAAAACAAAATTTATCTAGAAAATGATAATTTACAGTCAAAATAGATCAAATTGATAATTTAGACTTTATTTTACCACAATTTGAATAGTTTGAGGATAAAATGTGACATTAAACTATATTTTGGTTATAACGGTTAATTGGAGTGCCTTTCTTGAGTTTTTGTGTATGTGTGCTTATGATAGAAGAGGTGGAACAAAATAATTATATTTAGGAAGCTGTTTTAGGTAAGGAGTAAGAAGATAATGCAAAAGGATATTGCCGAGTGCGAAGGATAGGTCGTCACTCTTCATGGCTACTACATCCAAATTTCTTCCGGAGAATCTTTGAGGAAATACAAAGCAATTAAAACGTTAGAACTTGGAATTTTAGTCTTAGAATCAACTTTTGAAAATGATAGAGATTATATATATAAAAGAGGTTTGAAGAGTTTTTGGAAGGAAAAGTAATACTAATGCCAATTGTTCTGCATCTAATTGCCAATAATAGAGGTTTTGACATTGAATATAAGTTACAGAGGTTTTGACATTGAATATAAGTTACAACTTACATCCATATTTTGGTATATAAGATTCTATATATGTGTGTGAAGGGATTTAGGGTTCATTTGATATTACGGTCATAATGTCTTTTTTTCAATACAATCACGTTTTTAACAGTATTATCAAATATATCATAATTTGTAACGCATGTGTCCACAATAAAGGACGTTTTGAAAAAAAAAAAATTGGGTAATAAAGCAATAACATCAGTCCTAATTATCTGAGGATATTTTAACGTCCAGAAGTAAAATAAAAAAGGAAATGTGACCAAAAAAAAATTAAGAAAAAACTAAATTTGAATGCTCAACTTTTAATTTTCTTTTTTAATGTCTAATTGATAAATTTTTCTATTTGAATGCTCAATTTTTTCATATGTGTATACATATGTTTTTATGTTTGAGTGTCCACAATTACCTTAAACTAAAAAATACTTACATGTGCAGAGTGATCGTTTTTAATTGACATAGTTGAAAATAGGCTCTACTTAAATTATTTTAAAAAATACAATTTGAATGCCTAACTTTTGATTTTTTTTTTTGAGTACCCAACATTTGATTATTATTTTTTATTATTTGAATTCTCTTAATTACCTGAAATTAAAAAATATTGATGTGACTGGAATCTACGGAATCTTTAATTGATAACTGAAAAAAAAAAAAAAAAAAAGGCAAATCCTACTCATATTCTTTGACAAAAATTATAAAAATTTTATATAAAAAAAAATAGTTGGCAAGAATTAAAAAAAAAAATCAAAATTGATTACTATTAGCCAAATGAACTTAATTTTCTTTCTATTTTATAAAAGAAATTAGTTGGTGAGAAAAATATCAAAATCAATTACTGTTAGTCAAATGAACTTAAATTGTTTAGATTATCAAAGGTTAAAACTCTTGGAATAGACAAAGAAAATATTTAGACAATAATATCTTAGAAGTGTTTTAGAAATTGGTAAGCAAATTTGTCGAATTCATTTAGCTAATAATAGTTGATTTGATTTTTTTTTAATTATTATCAACTATTTTTTTGTAAAATTTTTCTAGTTTTTTTTAATAAATTTAATTGAGACTCATTTTTTTCCATATGTTAGTTAAAGATTGCTACATGTCGGTGGATCTTGACCACATTAGTATTTTATAATATAAGATAACAAAGGAAACTCAAATAGAAAAAAAAAAAAAATCAAACGTTGGGTATTCAAACAGAAAAATAACCAAACATTACGCATCAAATTGCATTTTTTCTAAAAAATTAATTTTTTAATGATCTGAGTGGGATTTATTTTTTGCAATGTGTCAATTAAAAACTAGAACGTGATAGTTTATTTTAGACTCAGTATTATTTTTCAGTCTCAAATGGATGTGGGCACTAAAAATAAATAAATAAATCAAAACTTGAACACTTAAATCAAATTATTTATTAATTAGATACTCACTTACAGTTTTATCAAAAAGAAAAGGAAAGATATTGTAAAATGGATTAATAGTTGCTGAGATCCCTGTACTCTTTTTTTGTCTTTATCATATTCTCATACTCTTTTTTGTCCTAAATTCATCTCTTTATATTTGGTTTCTATCTTAATCTCGTTCTTCCAATAACTTTGAATCAATAGTGTTAACTTGTTTTTTTCTGTCTTAATCCCATCCATCTAGTTTCTTTTTTTGTCTTAATCTAGTTTTTTTTTTTTTACTGAATTTAAATAAATAAGTTTTGGAAAATTAAAAAAAGAAAAACTAAAAAAATATGAAGATATATCCAATCATTCTCTATAAATAAAAAAAAATAAGTTTTGGAAAATTAAAAAAAAAAAACTAAAATATATCATTCTCTATAAAAAGAATTAAAAAAAATACTAAAAAAAGCGACACTAAAAATATTTATTTATTCAAAATATCTTCTATATGTTTAAATTTATCTCAATCATAGTAAGAAAATTTTGAGTATAAAATAAAATATTTATAGTATTTTTTATTAAATATGAAGAAAGTTTTAGCTAAATTTTTAAATTTTTGAATAGTATTTATAATTTTGTAATATCTCAAAAAAATCTATTATAATTTATTTATTATAATTTTATATATTTCTTAATTTTATTCAAAAGTAGGAATATAATTTTTTTTAGTGTTGGACCCAACACCAATAAATTCCTTAATTTCACGAAAATTTATAACAAAATTTATATTCTCACTTTTGAGTCAAATTAAGAAATTTGCATAATTAAAATAAATAAATTATAGTAGACTCTTTTGAGGTATTGTAAAATGATAAATAATATTCAAAAGTTTAAAATTTAACTAAAACTCTCTTCTTATTTTTTTTTTAAAGATACTATAACTATTATTTTTATACTTAAAATTCGCTTACTATTATAAAAATAAATTTAAACCCATAAATAATATTTTGAAAAAACAAATTGCTTCACGTTTTTTTTTTAATTTTTAGAGAGAATGACCAGATATATCTTTAATTTTTTTCAAAATTTATTCATTTAAAATTTATATATATATAAACAAACAAGATTTAGACATAAAAATAGAGTAGAAGGATGTGATTAAGACAACAAAAAAGGTTAACACCATCATTTTAAAAATTAATAAATAAATGAGATTAATATCGAAACCAAATACAAACACTACAAAAATATAGCAAAATAGGGACAAAAAAATTTATCGCTATCACAGACAAATTTCGTCACTAAAATGACTTAGCGACGTATTTGCTATTGAAAAAAATCGTCACTAAAACACTCGTCACTAACTTCTACGACGAAATGTACAGGTGTTTATCGCTAACTTAATGATGGATAATTCATCGTTAATTTGTTTTATTCCATCGCTAAGTGGATGCCGAAATCGTAGTATTTCCACCAAATAATACATCACAATTCCCTCGCAAACTCTTCTTAAATCGTTACTAAGTAACGATTGAAAATCCGTCGCTATTATTCGATAGTAAAAGTGGGTTACTATTCCGTCGCTAACTAGCGACCATACCTTTTGTCGTCGTTTTTTCAACATAAATTATTTTTTTATCTTCATTTCCATTGCTAATATTTTTAAAAAATTTTTTATATTTTAAAAAAATTTATATTCTCGATCGTAACTAACAATTAAAACAAGCAACTTATTATAAAAATATTTTTTGTATTAAAATTAAAATATTATAAATTAAATTGAAATTCATATTAAAAAATATTCGTTAGTACTTAAGAAAAAGAGTAAAAATGTAAAATAAAATATAAAAGTCACTCCTCGTCATGATCATCTAATCTCCTCTCATTGTCCTGCGGCTCGGTAGGAGGGACGATGGAGTCTTGACCGGTGGAGGGGTCGGTATGCAAGCAAGACGTTTGTGCCGGCCTATGTAACATCACCGTAATTAATTCAATCCGAGTCTCCATCTCTTGAATCTTCATCTATTGTTACTCGATAATATTATTCTATTCGTCTAACCTCACATGCATTTCCATCACCATCTCCTCATACTAGCTGCGAATCCGATCATCAACATTGTCATCGAGGAACTACGATGATACGGAAGACGAGCTAGTGCCGGCAGAATGGGATAAATATTACAATGCCTATGACTCAATCCCGTAAATCCTCTTCTTCTTCTCCCTTTCTACAACTTCAAGGTATACGATGTCCGTGTTTACCTTTGGCTCCTCAATTTCAGCCTCTTCGCTACTTCCTAATAGCTTTTCGTATCGGCTCCTCCACACGATCATAACTATAATGTTCAAAAATAAAATAAATTTTTATATTATATTTGCATCCGTATAATTTAAAAATTAAAACTCTTACCATTGTTGTCCGGGCCTACAAATCAGCGAAAGTCCTATCTCTCCGTTTATAAGTGGCCCTAAACAACTCTAAATTAGTAGGCTCATGCCACAATTGGATAGTTTGAAAAAATAGACACAAAAAATATGAGCTGTAAATATTAATTTTTTAAATATTGAATAATATAGGATAGGATTTACCATACGAAGAGTGTGCTCAACGAGTAGAGATAGACCCCCTTGTATGCTTGGATGCGTCTAAACCAGCGCTACCGATCTTCAACATCCGATTATGTGATGCACTGCTGCGAATGCACTCGATAATCGGGTGTGATAAAATCTCACGATCATGAATCCCATACCTCCAACCTAATAAAAAAAAGGCCTTTCGACATTAGCACCATGCGTGTAGACAAAGTCGGGGTAGTGCCTTTTAACGAAAGCCAAAGCATCTCCGGCTTATGCCTTGATGGTCGGATCCCGGTAAAAATACTTTTACATGAACAAAAAAAATAATATTAGTTCATTTCATGTTAAATTAATATTTTAAATATAATACAAACAAATAAGTAATACGTTACCTTAAATTTATTATAGTAAAAGCTGCTTCATCTACTCGAGAGGGACTTTTACACCAAGCCATCGATGTCTAACTCGCTACTAGATAATCATGCTTATCCTTTTAGAGTAATCTTTCTAGCATGGATGGAAACTATCGAACACCATAAAAAAATAAATATTTCTAGTAATTATTGAAACGATATATTAAAATAAAAAAATAATTATAATTTTTTAAGCAAATTACTTATCGACTATTAATGATCGACTATTAGAGCCTTGGGAGATCTATGAACTGGAAGATACATCGGCGGATGAGGGACCCTTTGTGAGCGATTAAGGGAACAACCATGGATGGAGATAATTCCGAGTCGATATAGAAGTGTTGGCTTCGAAGGAAGAATAAAATGAAAGTCCCACATCGTAGGACCCACGTAGAACATAAGAAGAAGGAGATCCATGCTCGATATTGGATGGGGAAGCATGTCCATTATCGTTAGTCGAGGATAAATGTCCATGACTATCAAATCATGATCCTTGAAAAGTCGTGGGAGGTCGGTGCAAACCACACGTCATAGTTGAATAATATCACCTAACATAATTCAATAAAATACAATAAATATATTATCGATTGTGAGCATAAAAAAAAACTAAATTTCGAAAGAGTCTCCCCTAAAAATTGGGCATTTCCTAATTATTTGATACGCAACCTGTTTAAAACACAACACAACTAATATTTTAAAAATGAATCAAAGTCAATATGATATACTATAATAAATAAAATAACAAAAAATACATCATTTCTTACTAATATAACAAATAAAACATATATTTAATTACAATCATCGTAATCGTTGTTTAAGTTTTCATCTCTCTCATTCGATATAGATTCATATTCATTCTCATCTTCTTTGTAAGCCTCAACTAATTCTATATCTACAAATGATCCATTTGGATCATTTAATAATAGATCATCTCGACTTTACGTATCAAATCATGTTGGATTTCTAAATTGTTCTATTTAAATGGTTCGGTATTTTGTGAACTACAACGGATGATTCGGGCAAGTCAAACACAAATCTAGCTTCGATCTTCCAAACAGTCCACCAATCGATTATCGCGTATGATGTTAAGATGCTTGGCATAATACACCTAAGTCGACTATGATAGCGAGGATAAAGGGTTCGTAATTCATCAACCTTCTTCTATAGTTAACATCCTCCAGTCTTTACTCCGAATGAATTCTCACTCTTTATGGTGTAAGATATAACCAATCATATTTGAAAAACATTTTTCTCTTGATTGGTAATACAAGATACTCTACTTGCGGAATTTTCATCAATATCCCATAATATTCGCTCTTAATTACATTGTAATTGGTTCTTTTAATGCATACTCCATTATTGAAACTCACTATTTTCAAACCTCCTTATAGTGTGCGAAACCTATACTCGTTAACAATATAACCCGGTATGAATTGACGAGTAAGTAAAGGGTCTTATGTAAGATCTTTTATGAACTTGTCTATCATGAAAATTGCTTGTGCATATTGACTAAACTATGAGGTAAAATCGGTTTCAAATAGAGCATCAACCTCATTATCGAGTATGGAGGGATTGTTTTATCATACTTTGATGATGAATCCATTGACGAAGAATAACAACATATGAGAGTCGGTGTGTCTATTATGATAAGTAAGTAAATATGTATAATTTGGTCATGAAAGTTTGACAAACTTACTCAACGTAAGGTTTTACTTTTTCACAATTCAATAATATATATTGATGGACTGTTTTGTGCTCATCTTCCGTCAACATCCATCTTGTATGTCAACCAATTGGTTAACCTTGTTATTTGAATACAAATAGTATCCCTTCAATATGGTCGTTATCTTCTCCATTACACTCGATGTTACGCGGCATTTTCCGATGCCTAATATGCACATGAGACTTGAAAATGTACAAACAAAAAAAAGAGACGTTGTTGACCAAATATGTATTACATATTGATCCTTCCACTTTAGCTTTATTTTTTATATTTTTTTAGATTTCGAAGGTACCTAAAATATAAATTAATTTAATGTTCAACAATTGAAAATTCACTTAATTTAACATTAAAATTCAATGTCATTATCTTTCAAACGGATATATCTATCAATATTGCATAGGTCTCACAATAAATGTCTCATATGCTAAATGGATGGAAAGATGTTGCATGGATTCAAATAAGCTAGGAGGCAATATACACTTTATTTTGCATAAAATGATGGGCATCTCATCAAGAAGCTATAGCATATCTTCTTTTCTTATCATAGTAGAAGTCAATTACTTAAAGAAAAAACTCAACTCGGTAAGTGTTTGCTAAACATTTCTCAATAAAAGCTCTCAAAATGCAATAAGAACTAACGTACGTATAAAGATGTAGCAGTCATGACTTTTCATCCTATATAGTTTGTCATTCCCATTATCAATACATCTAGCTAGGTTAGACACATATTCGTTGGAAAACCTAAGTTGTTTGATCCATTCAAGTAATTTTGTTTTCTTTTATTTGATAATGGTAAAAGTATCTTTAGGGTACTTTCAAGAACAATCATCCCTTACTAATTTTGACTTATTATAAAAAAATTTCAAGTCTTATTTGGAGTTAACAATGTCTTTAGTCTTACTCGACACATTCATAACTATGTTAAAAACATTATCAAATACATTTTTATTAATATTTATGACATTTAAATTGTGTCGAATGAGATTTATACTCTAGTAAGGTAAATCCTAAAAAATACTCTATTTCTTCCATCCACACATCTAAAAGATTCTGCTGTTATGATCATCTACACCCTCTTCCGTCACCTTTAACAACCCCTATTATTCTAGCTCTTGTAATATTTTAGCTTCGGGTCGGATTAGAGGAGGGCCACATCCAATATCCTTTTTTGTGGTGAATGCTTTCTTGTTTCTTCTAAATCGATGATCTTGAGGAAAAAAATTTAGATGATTGTCAAACTACAAGGTTTCCCTTCCATTAGGATAGAAGAAAATGTCGAATTTTTCATGTAGTATAGACATGCTAATTTTCTTGTAGTACTCCAACTAGATACAACTAGATAGCATTGAATATGTAGGGAAGTCAGTAATAGTCCATATCATTATAGCTCTCAATATAAAATTTTACTTACGATAGACATCGTATATCACCACACCCATTTTCTACGAATGAATCGACTCAAGCAATCAAAGGTTATAAGTAAACGTCCAACTTATGTTTTGGAATTATTGGACCTAAAACAATCAATGTTAGGAACATATATTTCTCCTTCACATGCATATATGGTGGCAAATTATAAGGGGTCACAATTATCAACCAAGAAGAATATTGACACTAGATTTTCCGAATGATTAAAACCTATCAATGCAAACTCCTAATCCGATATTTCTTTTTTAGCTATAAAAGGAACATGAATCCGATCGAAACTCTACCATGTCATAGAGTTTGAGGGATGACGCATTACTCTTGCATCCTCTACCTCATGCTTAACATGCCATGTCATGTGCTTAGCCGTGGCATTCGATATATACAATCGCCGCAACCGTAAAGTGAGTGAAAAATAGTATTTTTTTTATTGTAACAAGTTTTCATGTTATCGAATCTCGATGGGGACTTCGATATCAAGAATGTGCACAAAACTTGTATTTATCTAATTCATTATCCTCACTATAATAAATCATATAACCTCTCTCACAACAATAAATCTTTGTCATTGGTAAACTCATCCTCTTAAACAACTTTTTTCTTTCATAAAGTTATCTATCATATAGTTATTAACGAGCATCGACTCTTTCATCAACTTACATAACCGATCGTAACACTTTTCAAGAAAATGATACTCTAATTTTAGTTTTAGTCATCAAACAAATGTGAGTGATTGTCACAATCGAGCCAAATCTCTTTAGGGGATGCATTCAACATATCATAAAAGGCACGAGTATCGAGATTTAGCAACTCCTTCATGCTAGATGGATCAAAGGATGGATCTGTTGCATCCATCATCATTGTTTGATATGGATTTTGGAATTCACTAGAACTATCTTTGCCTTCATGATAATTTTAAAAAACAAAATGGCTCATAGAATTATAAGATGCCATGTATGACTCAAACTCTCTATGATGTATCCAGTCATAATATTCGGCACAAAATCCTTACACCACAAATGGTATTTTACCATTTCAACCTCCTAAAAATGTATGTTTCGACAATTACTTGTGATTATAAAGACACCTTATTTTTGTTTATCCATACATTCATATGAGTACCAACAAATACAATAAATTGTTTAACCTTTTTGACAAACTCATTATTTAACAACCCATCAACTAATCTAACATTCATTCATTGCCATTGAGATCTCTTTTTTTTTTTTTTAATATCCGCAAAAATTACACAACACAAGCAAATAATTCTTGATCAACATTCCTATTAATGTAAAAAAAAAAAAATTTGGCAAAATCTCCCCCATAAATTAGATGTTTTCCAATTTTCAAAATAAAATACACAACATATGCAAACATTTTCAATTAATCAATATCACACAAACATCAACCAACTATCAATTTGCAAACATCGAGATTGAAACTTGAATTGGATAATCCATTAAACTTAAATTCCAAGCTCGTCCTCCCAGTTTCATCATAGACCATTGAACCAACCTTATTTTTTCTCAATCCCTGAGGTCTAGGACTCCTTGTATTCGATATGCTATGGCGTATCTCGACACACTTCAACAATCATAAAATAAATAATTAAAATATATAACTCCAATTCAAAGAAAATTTGAAATTTATTTTAAATACACTTAACAAATTAATCAAAATTAACCTAATTACATTTAAAATAGCTATTAGTTAACCTAATAATAAAATTAAAATGTAATAAATTATTATTGTATAAGTTAATCTAAATATTTTTTTATCTAAAAAAATAGCTAAATAAGTAACATTTTACTACTATTGTGTTTTAGTTTTCTTTAATCTAATTTAATATTTTAGATAAAAAAAAGTTCACTTACTAAAATATTACTAATATTGTGTTTTGGTTATCTTTAATATTTTACAGAATTTTGATTTTTTAATTTGATTGGTAATTATTTTTAAAAATATTATTCGGTGGTAAGTAGGAACTCAAGTTTTATATATATATATATTTTTTTTGAAAAAACTTGTACATGAATGTTTGATTAATTACATTTATAATAGCGTTCTACTATTTAGATGGCATATGTATAATGATTTTTTTCTCCAAATATATATGTACGAGAAAAAATCAATATTCAAATTAGATAAATAGTTAATTTTACTCTCATTTTTATAAGACAATATAATTGATTTTCCTACATTTATGCTGAGAAATACAAAGTGATTATTTCTATATTTTTTTTATCACTAATAAACAATATTGATCATTTTTAAGATAAAATTAATAAATGTAATCTCAAGGCATAAGAAAGGAGGTCAAGAAAATTTATTTCCTCTCTTTATTTTTTGAATTCGAATTTTAAGATAAAAATTTAAAGATCATTTTTTTAGGTGCATCAAGTCATTATGAAAAATATATCTTATTATAATTTATTATTTATTGTAAAATTGACATTTTTGTATGAATAGTAATGAAAGAAATTATTAAAATTTCAAAATTTAATATCTTAAAATATTCCAAAATATCGATTGATATTGGACTATTGAGAATATTAAAATTAAAATATAACAAAATAAACCTAATTAAATTTAATTTAATAAAAAAATAACATAATTAATCAAAATTGACCTAAATTCATTTAATACTAATTCAAACTAACACTAATTAATCAATATTAAAAAACTTCATTTAACACATAATTAGTCAAATTAAACTACATCAATTAGCACTAATTCGAATTAATTAATTAAATTAATAAATTCAAATTAAAATAATTCATTTAAATCTAATTTAAATTAACCTAATTAATCAACTAACAACTAATTTAAATTAACCCTAATTTAAATTCAAATTAATATAATACAATTCATCCTAATTAAATTAACTCAATTAATTTGTTTACCTCATAATTGGTCCCTGTACAGCTTTTAATTTTTTTATTGAGACTCTTTATTGTTTTTCAGCTTGATTGAAACCCTTTACTCTTACAAATTTATTGATTGAGACCCTCCATTATAACGTCGTTAACTATTTATCCTACGTGATGAGTTAAAACTAATGATAGCCAATCAAACAATGACATATGGCAATATAGGCCCTACTCGTTTCGAGTACAAATCAAAACCAAAATACAAAAGTTTTTAAATAATTTTATAAATTAAAAAAAAAACATTAGTTTTTACACACACACACACACATATATAAGGAAAGTGCCTAACTAACCCAACCCATTTAATCCTAAACTAAATGAAAAAATGAACGGACGCTCAAATTTATCAACAAACATTTTCCTTTGAAAATTTTCTCCTCTTCGTCTTCTTGATTCATCTATCAAACTCATTCTCTCATTCTTCCAAGATAAAAATTCATAATCCCTAAATCCCAAAAGCACAAAATCCCTACAATCCCTAACCCACTAAAATGCCATCAATCCAAACCCCTAAAGCTATAGTAGCTATTGTTGCAAGGATCTTGCTTTACTCCCCTCACAACAAAACCATTTTCTTTCCATTTTCAAATTATTGCAATCAGCCTGACAAAATGTCTCCACAACTTATGACCCATTGCATAGTCGTTCTAACGTGGTTGATTACTATGGTTTTGACCCAACTGCAAAGAGCTTGCACTTAAGTAAAATTTTAAGCATAATTGTTCTTCCTGCAAAAACTATTTTGGACTTTTCAATGAAGCACTCATTTGGAAGTGATGGTAGGTAGTAAGGAAAAAATAGCTTGTGTTAAAAGGATTCTAGTAGCAAGGAAGGCCTTAACAAATATGGTTAAGGTTGATCGATAAACAATATATTTTGATTCAAAGATGAAAAAATTTATAATAAGTGCTTGGGTCTCAAATTTCAAATGAAGGGTTATTAACCATTGATTCGGCTTATTGAGAGTTGCGATGTGATTCAATAAATGCAACCTAAATAAATGATTAATATAAAAGTTCTGCAACCTAACCCATATCATGAATAATTATAATTGGTGGAAGGAGGTCGGGTTGCTTGATTTTTTAAAACAAGTAGGAAGATTTGTAAGGGTAGGACTATGATGGGCAAAGAGAGGAGACAAAGAGAAAGAGAACGGGAATTCGAATGGAAAAAATTGATTTAGTTTTGGGATGATGGGTGGGGTAAATTTATCTTTTCATTTCATTTTTTAAAATTTTAAAATTAATTTATTATTAAAAATATTTTTAAATCTTTTTTCTTAAATTTTGACAACGAACATCGATATTTGGGACCATCATGCCATGTGTCGTTATTAATTGGCTACCGTTAGTTTTTACTTGCCACATAGGATGACTAATTAATTACATTATAACGGAATGTCCTAATCAATAAATTTATAAGAGTATAGGATTTCAATTAAATAAAAAAATAATAGAGGGTCTCAATTAAAAAAAATTAAAACTCGTATAAGATACAATTATGAGGTAAACCCACTAATTAATCAACTAATAGCTAATTGTTATAAAATAAATAGAAATGATAGGAGAATTGAAGAAAAGGATGACAAGAAAATGAAATCATTATAATGTGAATATGAGTGATAAGAACTTCAAAGTTTCTCTTATTCTCTCTAAGAAACTTGTACATCAACAAATGAACAATCAAGCCTATTTATAGGCCTCAAAATTGAGATGAGAATTGTAAGGGATTATGAATAATTAAAAGTACATCAATTGCATCACCCTTTCAATTTCTTATATTGAATGGTGAATTAAATCACATTAAGGATCATGAGTAGTGGGGATATGAAAAGTAGATAGACATTCATATGGACATTCATTATTTTATAACACTCCCCTTGAATGTCCATTGCACAAGGAATATGCCTCATTAAAACCTTACTAGGAAAAAACCCGAGTGGGAAAAAAATCCTAGTGAAGGAAAAAAAGTACAATATTCCTTGCACACATTAATCCTCATTTTTGTCTCCCCCTGTTGAAGACATTATTTAAGATCTCTAAGATGATGCATTTCAATCTTGTGAATTATCTTCGCAAAAGTTATGGTAGGTAACACCTTAGTGAACAAATCTGTTAGATTGTTACTTTGATGTATTCTTCCTTCAATGAAACTATGCGAAGCGGCATTATCCCATATGATATTGTTAGAACTTCTTTTCTTGATAGATAAACTGCATGTCTCTCGGATATGATGGATCGTTGATCTTAGCCAAAGACATTCTTGACTTGCCTCATGAATTGCTAGTATTTCTGCATAGTTTGAAGATGTGGCAGCTATAGTTTGCTTCATAGAACGCCATGATATAGTTGTATCTCCATATGTAAATACATAACCGAGTTTGAGATCGAGCTTTGTGTGGATCGGATAAATAACACTGCATCCGCATAACCAGTTAATCCATTCTTTGATTTGTTAGAGTAATATAAGCCCATATCACTTGTTCCTCGGAGATAACGTAATATATGTTTAATTCCATTCCAATGTCTCCGTATTGGAGCAGAATTATATCTTGCTAATAAATTTATAGAAAAGACTATATCAAGTCGAGTATTATTAGCAAGATACATCAATGCACCGGTGGCACTAAAATATGGTACTTCGGGACCAAGTAGTTCTTCGTTATCTTCTCAAGGTTAAAAAGGGTCCTTTTGGATATTAAGTGAATGAACTACCATTGGGCTAGTCAATGAATGATATTTATATAGAATCATTGTAGAACCGTTTTCGATATAAATTGACTGACGAATGAAAATCTTATTTTATGAGTGCTCGAACTGCGAGTCAAGATAACATTTTGTTTTTCCAAGATATTCACATCAAATTCTCTTTTTAGGTAACTTATGACACTTGAAATCTCTTCGGGAGTTTCAATAATATTTAAGTTATCAACATATAAAACAAACTCCTTTTCAAATAAAAACATATGAAAAAATAGGGTTATTTTTATAACTTTCTTTCAATAAATAATCATTGAAGTGATTATATCTCATGCACACGGGTTAGTAATAAATAGTAGATATAAAAATAAAATATAAAATGTATAAATTGAATTTCTAAAAACCAAAATAATAAAACAAATACTAAAATAATCCTAATAGAGATCTCTATAATCTAATTGAATTCTTTTCTCGAGAATATGTATTATATGCTTCTTGTATATTAAGTCCTTCTAAGACTTTCATACTAATATCATTTCAAATGAACAAATAAACTGTGATCACATTCATTAAATGCATGCATATGAATGTTTTCATACATTTTCCCAAGCTAATGAGATAACAAAAGACAATTGCATCCACTATAGGAGAATATGTCTCCTCATAGTCAATGTCAATTCTTTACGAAAACTTTTATGTTAAAAGTTTTGCTTTATATCTTATAATCTCATCTTTCTTATTTCATTTTCGCATAATTACATATTTGTATCTCACTAGCTTAACATCTTCGGGTGTTTTAGCTATGGGTTCAAAAAATAACTCTTTTATAAGAGAACATAATTTTGCCTAGATTGCTCTTTTCATTTAGGCCAATCATCTTTATGTCGACATTCTTCAATAATTTAGGCTCGGGATCCTTATTTTCATCTATAATATCAATTGCAATATTATATGCAAAAATCTTATCAATAGATATTTCTTTTTGGTCTTATTTTCTCCCTGCATTGATATAATTTATCAAAATCTCTTGATTTTTCTCAAGTATTTGGACTTCTTCTAGAAGCCTATTATCGAAATATATTGGATCATTTTGTGAATATTTTCATCTTGTCCTTTTCTTTTAGGGATTTTTATCCGTAGAATTGATCGGTATTCCACGCTTCAAACGTGCTTTAGATTCATTAGTTATAACATTAATAGATTGTCCTTACGGGACATCAATTCTAATATGAGCATTCTCGGCGGGGACATGCATTATAGTTACTCATTTAGGATCTAAGAATGCATCTAGTAGTCGGTTTCTAATACCTTATAAATGAATTATCTTTTGAACTTCGGTTCACATTATTTTGTACGAGATTCAATATGACATAAAGATAGAGTACTCCATGTAACCCTTTTTTTTTCAAACATTTCCAACTACTTATTTTGCTTATTCTCTCCCCTAATGTTGAAAAAACTATTTCATCAAAATGACGAGTCGATAAATCGAGTTGCAAAAATTTCATGTTGTTCATGAATCGAGAGATTGAATTATCGAAGAGGATTCATATATTCTCAATCTCTTTTAAGTGCTCATTTTATTTCATTATAGAGGAGCACTAAGGATATACAACTGCTAATGCTAAAAATTCTTAAACAAGAAATAATTGACTCGGGACCATAAATCAATTAAAGAGGAGAGAATTTCGATAACTCATGGGTCATATGCGAATAAGTGTTACTTGCATGTAAGATTGCATGTCCTCAAATATAAATAGAGAGTTTTATTCTTAAATAACGGTTTAGTTATCAATTTGAGCATTTTGATAAATGATTTTGCTAAACCTTTTTTAGTATGAACATGAGCAACAACATGTTCAACCTTTATTTTAATAGCCAATCAATAATAATTTAATGCTTGAGAAATAAATTCATCGACATTATCAAGGTGACTTGTTTTAATGGCATAATTTAAAAATTATGCTCAAAATCAAATTATTTGCTAGCAATCTCGAAAACGTCATGTTTCGAATAGATAACAAGTATATATGTGACCATCTTGTGGATGCATTTATCGAAATTGTAAAATATTTAAATGGTCTACATGGTGGATGAATTAATCCACATATATCACCTTGAATATATTCTAAAATACTGGAGATTTAATCTCAATTTTACTTGATGATGGCTTAATCATTAATTTACCTTGGCAACATACGGAACATGAAAGTTCATTAAATTGAAGAATCTTCGGCTCTTCGATAGATATTCATATGAATTTTTGATAATTTTTCGCATCATGAAAGATCCAAGATAGCACTATCTGGTCATGTCACATAATAAAAGTATTTGAATTAGTAAACTTCGGTTTACTATAATATATTTTGTTTTCAAGCATTCCAATATTGGTAATAAAGAATATATGAGAAAACGAATAATTTCTCCAATACATGCTTTCTATCCGATATAATTATAATATTTAAGAATTCAATTTTTGGCATTTGTCGTCTTAATATAATGCCCATTTAGATAAATATATTTGATACTCGAAAAATTTCTATGAGACTTTGAAGAGAATAGTACATCATTCATAATAAATTTATCTTTTCGGATAATAACATATTTGCTCTTCCGAAGCCTTTAAATTGTGTTACTTCAAGCAATAATATATCGACTCTTCTAGAGCCTTTAAACATTTTCTCTTCAAATAATAATTTATTCACTCTTCTAGAGCTTTAAAAATTTATCTCTTCAAGTCATGATATAATCGCTCTTCTAGAGCCTTCAAAATCTATCTCTTTAGATAATAATATAGTCGCTCTTCTAGAGCTTTCTATTAGATTGATATTATCATATATAATATTAACATAAAATAAAATAATCA
Organism: Dovyalis caffra; assembly: GCA_963924115.1. Taxonomy (NCBI): domain Eukaryota; kingdom Viridiplantae; phylum Streptophyta; class Magnoliopsida; order Malpighiales; family Salicaceae; genus Dovyalis; species Dovyalis caffra. Next base: position 11,224,901 of record CAWUPB010001159.1, read on the forward strand.
AATATATTCCTCATAAACACAAACAAATAAATAAATAGTAAAATAAATTTGTAACCATCAATATACGACATAAATTATAAGAAATATAAAACATTTTATTTATAAATAGAAAAACTAATAAATAATTAATTTCAATTACTATTACTTTGATATATAAAAGTGACCTTCATATTTTACTCTTTATTTTTTAATAAGGCTTGACAAGCCTCGATAAGGTGCTTTGGTATACGACAAGTAAACGATCAATATTCATTCATTCCACCTCTATAATATTTATTTTTCAGAATATTGACTTTATCTATTTTTTTTCATAGTTATCCACTTCGGTGGTGAAATGTAATATTATGGTCATTACGATTATAATCATAATTATTTCGACCATATCCATGGCTATGGCCACATCTTCATCTATATCTAAAATTATTATAAATTGTCACATTCACTTCGGGGAATAAAGTAGATCCAATTGGATGAGATTTATTCTTTTTCATTTTATTTAGCCACTAACAAGTATAAAATAAATCCAAAATATTACTTAAACTCTTTTTCTCGATATGCTACTGCGAGAGCATATCCAAGACATAAAAAGTAGATAATATTTTTCAAAATCAAGCACTCATAATCAATAATTCTTATTCAAAATATCAAGAGTCACCAAATCAAGTTTATGAGGTTTGATATGATTAAAATTCTATAATACAATATATAATAATAATATTAGAAAATAATAACAAATAAAATAATAAAATTAAAGCTTTTCAAATAACATATATTATATCATTAGTAGGTCATTTAAGTTTTTCAAATATATATTTCATGTATCAATAGATTTAAAATACATGAATAAATTATATACATACCTCTTAATGATCTAAATAATTTAGATCTTTTCGTGGAGCATTTATGTAGAAGAAATCCAATTGTTGAAACAATTGATTAAATCTTTTGGTAGATACATACCTCATGGTCTATTGTCTCGATTTGTTAGAGCTTCGTGCTGATAACGTGTTATAAAATAAATAGAAATGATAGGAGAATTGAAGAAAAGGATGACAAGAAAATGAAATCATTATAATGTGAATATGAGTGATAAGAACTTCAAAGTTTCTCTTATTCTCTCTAGGAAACTTGTACATCAACAAATGAATAATCAAGCCTATTTATAGGCCTTAAAATTGAGATGAGAATTGAAAGGGATTATGAATAATTAAAAGTACATCAATTGCATCACACTTTCAATTTCTTATATTGAATGGTGAATTAAATCACATTAAGGATCATGAGTAGTGGGGATATGAAAAGTAGATGGACATTCATATGGACATTCATTATTTTATAACACTAATTTAAATTAACCCTAATTAATCCTATTTGAAATTAACCTAACTTAATTAACACTAATTCGGATTAATTAATTAAATTAACAAAAAAATCCTAACAACTAACAAAACCAACAATTAATTAATTAATTAAAACTAACCTAACAATTAACATAAATAGCTAATGGGTACAAAAAAAAAAAAAAAGGAGAGAACACTAACTTTTGGAGAAAACAAAGGAGGGGAAGGAGACGAGATGAAACTCTCGGCTTTTTGGGGAGAGAGAGGAGAGTTGTATCGATTGGAGTATGCTTAGGAGGGAGTGCGGTCGCATTGTGTGGTGGTTTTGGGGATGTGCGATCAACGACAACAAAAGGAGGAGAAGAGGAGAGGGAAGAGAAAAAAGAAAATGGGGAGGAAGAAAGGTTTTGGAAATTTAGGGATTAAAAATCGAGTGACGGATGCAATTCCGTAGCTAATCCGTCGAGGGATTTATGTGTCCATCACTAATTTGAATTTCAAGCTATCACTTTATTTTTTGAAATTTTCGTAAATAGGGAAAGTAGTGATGGAACACATGATTCCGTCATTAATCCATCACTAATTAGTGAAGGATTTAAGTGTCGATCGTTAATTTGAATTTCAAGCTACCGCTTTAATTTATGAAATTTTCAAAAATGAGAATTAGTGACAAAATTGCTATTTCGTTGCTAATTTTCGTCACAAATCATTCGCTAGATTAGGTGCGTATTGTTCTCGCATAGTTTAGTAACGAAACACTATTTGTCACCAATATTCTGTTGCAATTTCATTTCTAAACTTTGTAATTCATATTGATTGTTATTCTATCGCAAAATCATTGTTAAATAGCGATAATTTTGCTTCGTTGCTAATTTTCAACACTAATCCTCATTTTTCTTGTAGTGAAATAAATGAATTTAAGATTAAAAAAATAAAAGAACAGAGAGACTTTATAACCATTAACCCATTGTAAAATGCACATATTGAAACAACAAATCATACAAAATAAACCGGAAAGAAAAACAATCCTATCGTGCAACTAAAAAATGTAAAATATTATTGTTATTTTTTGCTGGATTCGGAATCCAACTCCAGCTCAACTGGGACCCGACACGATACCTCATTGACCGTACAAATATCCCACGTGTCCAGTATCCATATTTTTCGTTGGAAGTTGCCAGAGAATGCACACGTGATTGTGGAATAAAAATCACGCATAGTTCTTCAATTATGAATACTTGATCAAATCAATCTTGTACTTCATATTTGGTTAAATTAAATGTTACTTTCCTATTTATTAATGATAGACTCCTTCCATGTGTACTTTTGTACAAGTCAATCATGAGTAAATTATAAATTAGTCCGTTTTTTTTAGAAATGAATTTTAAAAACTAATTATTTAGTTCTTATTATTATTTTTAATTTATTTTAATTTAAAAAAATAGAAAAAAATGAGTAAAAATATGAAAATATTGATGAGAAAAAATATTTTATAAAATAAAAAATATTAAATTAGTTATGATCGATATTAATTAAAAAGACTAAATAATTATTTTTTAAAAATTGAAAAGACTAATTAATTCATCTTTTGAGACAACAAAGACTAATTTATAATTTACTCCATCAATCATCCAACGATCATATGTTAGATGGAAGCATTCAATCTTTTGTAAATACGAGTAGAATATTGAGAAATTGATAATATTAGGTCAAATTCATAAAATAATTGATTTTTAAAGAGGTAATCTATGAATTTAACAATTTGTTAAAAAGTATTCCTAAAGAAATGAGATGTTGCATATAATATTTATAAACGACTTGACCTTTTATTTTAACCCGTATGAAACATTGATATCATTTCACTTCTTTATTATTAGATTTAAAAATCGAAAATATGTCAAATATTCATGTATGCAATCATCTATTTAAACAAGCTACATCCTTAATTGTTATGTAATCTTATATCTTTACATTTTACATATAGATACCAAAGGTTTTATCTTCAAAAAAAAAAATGTCAGTTCAAGAAAGAAACTGTAGAAAATGGGATTCAGTTTTTTAGCTCTTGTACGACATGAGATTTTGGCATTGTTGGAACTTAATGTAAATAAGGGGTTGGTTTGATCAAATGTTAGTATTTGAAGAACCATTCTTGATTTTTAACATGGGCAAGTATCAATAATACACACATTCGTGTGGGTATGTAAATGGTCTGTGATAATGACCAGCTTGTCAATCAATTAAAACAAATTAAAATCATATAGAAAATAAAGGAGATGAGTGGACTGAAAAGGAAAGGCATTTGGTTAGATTCATGCTCTGTCATGTGCTCTCTACGCTTTTCCAATCGCATGTGCGTTTGTCCCATTTGGTGTGCCCAAACACTTCCTTTTACGACATCTCATAATCTGCATGCGTGTATGTGTGGGTTCTTAATTTCTCTCTAAACTTCACATTGTTCCACTCCTTGCCGCTCCACGTTACCTCCTCACAAAATTTCTTTGATCCATGGATGTCATTTTGATCACAACTTACCTCCATGGTTTTTTGCCGAGTAAATTATACATTACTTCCTCTCGTTTCGAAAAATAAATTAATTAATTTTTTAATCATAATTAATATATTTTATAAAATAAAAAATATTAAATTAATTATAGTTAATATTAATTAAAAAATTAAATAATCAAGTTTTGAAACTAAAGGAACTAATTAATTTGTTTTTTTAAAAAGAAATGAACTAATTTATAATTTACTCATGATTTGCCCCCTTTTAGGGATAAAAAAGAAAGAAAAAAACCTTAACGTGAAGAAGAGTATTGATTTGATTTTAACGTTTTCCATTCAGGATTCATATATATATATATATATATATGAAAAAAAAATATAGCTGTTTCTATATATACGGTTTTTTTTTTTTTTTTTTTTTTTTTTTAATACAGCTTTAGGTTTAGAACCATAAATAAAGTGGATATCGCTTTCCATCTCATTGTTTAAAAATTGTAACCCAAAAGAGTTTGTGGAAAATAATTTTTTTCCTGACATTTCAGTTGTAAATGATTTGTTTAGAAAAGATTTAACTAGTAAAAATTGAACCCAAAATACTAAAAAAGTTTACAAACAAAAAAAAAAAAAAAAATCAGTACATCAGTATCACCAGATTAATGTCTATTGGTATAATTAATTGCAATTACTTTTTTAGTAATGTCAGATCTGAACTGATTTGAGCAGCTTAAAAATCGATAAAAAATAGTATATTTTGAAATCATTTTAATATAAAAAGTGATAGATTTAATTTTATTTTATGTGAAAATTACTTTAAAAATATCTTATTAAAAAATATTTATTGTTTCAAATATTTATTCATGCACCATCAATTCTCAAGGACAGTTTCAATTTTCAACGCCCACATCTTGATTAGTCAGCCTCTTGACATTAATTATTTTGTTCTTTTGATTCAACCTTAACAAACACCACAGCGATGGAGTTGTGCTCCTCGTAGGAAAGTAAACGTTATGGTTAGTCAGAGTTAGTGCGTTTTACAAACTTCGAAACATCAATTTTTATTGAAAATAAAATAAAATGTAAAGGCTCTTTGCTTTGCTTTGCTTTTTGGTACGTCACCACTACAACGGTAAATTGTAGTAGCTGTCGTTTGGTGGTGGATCAGTTAATTGGGAGCGTTGTAATTGACAGAATTGAACGCTGACCGTTGGATTTGTGTGGGAGTAGGAGAGAGTAACATGGGGGTGTATCTAATTAGAGAAGGTCTAACCATAACGTGGGTCCATACGGTCGTGTCTTCAATTGAAGTAAAACCAAACTTTATTATTACTGGTAGTTTCCAAATTAGTATACGATAATAAAGGTACTTTGTTTTCTTAATCTAGTAATATTTCAGTTGAAATCCATTTGTCTCACTTGATTAAGTCATTCTTTACGACTTAATCAACATCAACTTCATGTGACTCTTCTCTCCCAAATACATTGAAAGCAGATCAAATGATTGTTTTTAATAATTTGGAAGATATTTGTAATCATTCTTTTGAGAATCTTACAAAACCAAATGTTAATAATTTTGTAATGGAGTGGTTGGTGAAAATTGGCTTGCTAGTTGTTTGGTGTTTATTTTGTGACAGATAGCTATGTAACAAGACATTGAGTCATCAATAAAGGAAGATGTTTGGTAATACAATCATGAATTTTGTTTTTTTTTTTTGATGGTTGTCTTTTATAATTAGTTAGTGTCATGAATGTACTACTGTTTTCATGGGAGACTAATACAATCTTTAATGGATTTAGATTTTGTTTCATTTTTATTTTTTATTTTTTATTTTTTATTTAAGATATTCTCAAGTCATTTTCGTATATTTAAGATCGACTTTTATTTTTATAGATTTTAATACAAACTATCTATAGCCATAATAACACATTTTATTTCCATTTAAACCTAAAATTATAACATAAAAAACAAACTTAATTACCTCCTAAAAATCAACACTTTGAATAAGATTTTTTTGAACCCTTACTTTGTAAGTATATAATATTATTCATACTCGTTGTAGCAGTAATAAAAATATTATTCATTGCAAATTTATGTACTAACTAATGACTGAATTTTTCTCCTTAATTCACTGTCTTAGATATTGTGAGTAGGAAATTATACTAAAATATTTTAGATTTTAATTCATTTTATATTCAAATTGTTGTATTTTATGATAAATTTATTTTTCACTTTTTCCCTTAATTTTGAATATGAGATGATGTTGTTTTGAATTTTTAGTGCCTCTAGTATTTTTTTTTCATATTTTTCTCTTATTGAAATACATATCCGAATTGATATAAAAAATAAACCATTTAAATAAGAAGAATTCAGTTTTAAAGTAAACTATATATATATATATATAATAGTACAATTTGTGGCAAGGTGTTTAAGAGAGGGACGTGGAGGTGCATATGAAAACATGGACACTCAAAGCACTGTATCCTTTTCACTCTTCGAGGTCTTAACAGCTTTTGAATTAATTAATAATCAGCACATCTCCCTCTCATTTAAACCCCCGCCTAAACCCCCCTCCATCCTTAATCTCCTCTATAGTTCTATATTAATCCCTCAAATCTCTCTCTCTCTCTCTAACTTCACTAATCACTAAAACCATCTTTACATGAGCTAAGCCCCACCGTATCATTTTCTTTTCTCCAATGGCAAGTAACAACCACCACCACATTATCAGCAACGGAGAAGCCGAGCCAGTGGCGAAGCCAGCACTAACAACGTCGGCTTCGTTCAAGTCACGGAAGCCGGTGAAGCCAAATTCGAACAACAACTCGAACAGTACTGCAGCTCTCTCTCGAGCGGGCACTGATGTCGATGACATCATCACTCTGTTACACGGCTCCGATCCCGTTCGCGTCGAACTTAACCGCCTCGAAAACGAACTTCGAGGTATCACTAGTAATAATAATCATTTATTGATTTTCACGGAAAATTTTGTTTTCTCAGGAAAGTGATTATTTTGTTTTCTCGAGAAAATTTAGCAAACTTGCGGTTATTAATATTATTATTTTGAAATTTGTGATATTAGAGAAATTGAAACTAGAATATTAATGAATTTGGAGTTGCATTTTGTGTTAAATTACCTCGAGGTAATAATAAAAATTATTTTTTCTCGGAAAAGTGCTTTGTATTCTCGAGAAAATTGAAGGAACTTGTGTTTTACATTCTTCAGTTTTCTATTTTTTTTTTTTTTTTTGGATTTGGTGATATTAGAGAAATTGAAAGAAGAACAGTAAAGAAATTGGAGTTGAATTTGTTTCAAATTATAGTTTTAATTTAAAAAACTGACTCAATGGGTCAATTTGTAACAAAAAAGAAAAGGACTATTATTGGGTTCAATGATTGTAGTTGATGATGATTTTTAAAAGAGGAATGGAGAAAATATGAGATATTGTGTGTTGTATTCACAGATAAAGATAGGGAATTGGGGGAGGCAGTTGCGGAAATCAAATCGCTGAAGAATTCGGAACGATTGAAAGAGAAGGCCGTCGAAGAGGTGATACATATTGATATCAAGGCCTCTAGGATTTTTTGCTTATTAGATCAGCAGCAGAAGTTTTATATTGCTCATTGTGTTGCCAACTGCATTGATTTTGGGGGTTACAGTCATTTTGAGTTCCTTCGGTGTCAGTAATTAGCTTAAAATTATGTTTTCAAAACATTGAAAATGCTATTTTTCACCAATTAATATACTGCAAGTCAATGTTCTTCTTCTTGTTTTCTTTAATGCTTATATATAGTATATATATATATGCTGTTGGAAAGCGGAGTTTTATGATCGCAGATGATGGAAATGTCAACAGGTTGGAGTTTGGTCTGTTGAAAAGATATATAGTTGCATTGGCATTGCGAGGAATGAAGATGCTTATTCGTTTCTTTGGTTTGTGATGTCAGCTTACCAATGAGCTAGATAAAGTGGACGAAAAGCTTAAAGCTACTGAAGCTCTTTTGGAAAGCAAGGTATTTTGACGTTATTGTTTTTGAGTGATGACAAGTTTATTGTCATTTTCAGCTAAAACTAACTACCGCATTGTCATTTGCAGAATCTTGAGATTAAGAAAATAAATGATGAGAAAAAAGCAGCTTTAGCTGCACAATTTGCTGCAGAAGCCACGCTTCGAAGAGTCCATGCTGCTCAAAAAGATGACGAAATGCCTCCTATTGAGGCCATCATTGCTCCGCTGGAAGCAGAGCTTAAGCTGGCCAGGCTGGAGGTATATCTTGAACTAATAGAGAAAAAAAAATTAATATTAGATAATGGATATGGGTGTGGGATTATTAAATGTTGTCATGAATTTCTTGTCTTGCGTTCAAGATGAATACTAACGAGGGTGCCTGTTTATGCATGATGTTTGGAATGTTAGGTAGTAAAGTTGCAAGATGACAATAGAGCACTTGATCGGCTCACAAAATCTAAGGAGGCTGCTCTACTTGAGGCTGAGAGAACTGTTCAGATTGCTCTGGCAAAAGCATCTCTGGTTGATGATCTGCAAAACAAAAATCAAGAGCTCATGAAGCAGATTGAAATATGCCAGGTTTGTCTTTTAATGTTGTTCCTGTACAGGCTGTTCATGAAATGAGGGGTAGTTGCCATGAACTGCTGTTGGTGGCATAGACTATTCAGTTTAACATGTATTGTGCACTTTGCAGGAGGAGAACAAAATCCTTGACAAAATGCACAGGCAAAAGGTCGCGGAAGTTGAAAAGCTGATGCAAACTGTCCGTGAGCTTGAGGAGGTTGTCTTAGCTGGAGGTGCTGCTGCTAATGCTGTGCGTGATTACCAGCGAAAAGTGCAAGAGATGAATGTAATGCCTGCTACTTTTTAGTTTTGGGACTTCATTTCTTCCACACTATTGATGGTTTTATCACAAATTCTCTGAAGTTCTTCTGACTTTTAAGCTGATACAGGAGGAGAAAAAAACACTGGAGCGGGAAGTAGCTCGTGCAAAGGTCTCAGCAAACAGGGTAGCCACTGTTGTTGCAAATGAGTGGAAAGAAGGCAATGACAAGGTTATGCCTGTGAAGCAGTGGCTTGAAGAAAGAAGATTCTTTCAGGTTTCTTACTGTTTCAATCTTTCTTTTTAATTCTTAGTTATGATATTTGTACTAATTTAGTATCATAACTGCAAGTATGTGAATTTGTATTGATAAATAAATCTGTTTTATTTGCGTAGAATTATCAACTAATGAGATGGTTTGTGACCACTACGGATATGCCAAATTTCTTTCATGACACAAGGCACGATTAAGACTGATCACTTTCTATCTTTGCCTCTCTTTGCTGGACTAACAAAGCCTGTTCCTCATGAAATCTTTTTGACAAGTTGTCATTATTAGGGATAAAGTGAAACCAGAACCCTGAAAACAGTTCATTTAGGAAGAGGCTTCACTTCCCTAGTTGCCCATTCTCAAATTTGCCTAGTATATTTGAAGGTCTTTTCTTGCAAGTTTAACATGTGCTTGAGGAAATATTATTCTTCTTGCCAACTCTTGTTAACTGTTCCAAGAAAAATGAAAAAAAAAAAAGGGGGTCTTGGGGCATTGAGGGATATGCAAGACTGGATTCTATTTGTTCACACAATCTTCTGTATTCTTCCAGGGGGAAATGCAACAGCTTCGAGATAAATTGGCAGTTGCAGAGCGTGCTGCCAAGGCAGAAGCACAGCTAAAAGTAAGTCAACCCATTCTATTAAACTATCTCCTTTTGTGCTCCATCAACCAGTACTAACTTACTGATTGCTTGCCTAGGAAAAATACCAATTAAGGTTCAAGGTTTTGGAGGAAAGGCTCAAAGCATCAAATGGTAATTCCCGTGCTACACATGAAGGAAGAAACACAAGCAATGGGCCTTCAAGACCTCAATCTCTCGGTGGAGTGGAAAATTTTTCTAGATCATCCTCCAATGGTTATTTATCTAGGAAAGCCTCAAATTCACATGCTGGTTCTCTCCGATCCAACAGTGCTGCCACATTATTGAGACATGCCAAGATGGCATCGAGATCATTTGATGGAGGTAGTAGATCACTTGATGATAAGTTGCTTGTAGGTGGAACTGGTAAAGATAATGCACCTGCCACTGCCTCTGATCAGACCCAACGTACTGAGAGAATTGAGACTGCAGAGACTGAGAATGGGACATCAATTGAAAATTCAAAATCAGAGCATGAAGATCATGTTTCAGGAGTTTTGTATGATATGTTACAGAAAGAGGTTGTAACTTTGAGGAAAGCCTGCCATGAAAAAGATCAAAGCCTTAAGGACAAGGATGATGCAATCGAGGTAAGGAAATATCTAATATGGCCTTTTTTTTCACATCTCCTAAGAACACCCCTTCTAGCCTCTGTTGGTAATTTGTTTTGCTGTTTTGAATATGGATAAAGTAGATGTTGGCAAAGAAAGTCGATACATTGAGCAGAGCCATGGAAGTTGAGGCGAAAAAGATGCGGAGGGAAGTCGCTGCAATGGAAAAGGAAGTTGCTGCTGTGCGAGTTAACAAGGAGCATGATCATAGGAAACGTCGAAGCAGTGCTCCCAGGGCTTCTCAATTACTCTCCTCAAGGTAATGTTCTTTCTTGCAATGGAATTTTAATCTGGTTTGCATTTGATATGGGGCAGTTCGGACTCTCTTTTTTCCGCTAGTCTATGCTGCATAGAGAGAGGTGCTTTCGCACGATTACCCATTGAGAAAATCGCATTAATGAAATCTTTTCATCCTACAAATCTTCTTTAATTTCCATGATTGATGCACTTTTACATGGAGAATTCACAAGTAGCTCATCAAAGCAAAGCATTTTGCAGTAAAGATTTTTGCTGGCACTATTTTGAAGTTTTTTGTTTGATAAACTTAATCCTTGGATTATTCCAGGAGTGCAAGAAACTCTTACGCAATTGATGCAACAGTGAGACAATGACCAGACATGGGTGTGTCTTTGATTATTTGGCTTCGTAGTCAATAGTTTTGTATGTTTTTTTTTCTTTTTCTTTTTTTTTTTTGGCCGTTTTCGTTCTTTTCTGTCTCCATTTGTAAAGAACTGACCTCAGGTTTCCAAGGGATATCCTGTCTTGTATAATTTTTTGTATTAACATTATTAACATTGAAGAGCTTTAAGGACAAGTATGCAATTATATTAATACACAAGGTTTGTCATGATCTTTTTTTTATTTTTTATTTTTTATTTTTTTCTCCGGAGGTATAATGGCAACTAAAAGCAGTAGCACAGGTATGATTGGCTGGTAGATATTCATATTAAAACAGTTTCTACATAAAAAGAAAAATTGTAAACACTCAAGCATCCATAGTCGAGTAGTTGTGCGCCGGTGGCTTCCTTCAATAAAACAAGTTACAGTGAAAGCTATTTCTCTTGTTTCAGTGTTACGCAAAGCCGTTTGGGCCTTACTAATAAGTACTATTTTCTGATGCTAACTTATTGTAAGTACGGATTATCAATTTTTCAAATATCTGGTTCAACGAGCCGAGTCATTGCTGGATCTGGCCATGGAGGTGACCAGATGTGGGCACTACATTTATAGTTTAACTTTTAGACCAAATAATATTTTATAAATTTGTCTTGAAAAGAGGATTCAAGTTAGAGAAAGAAGTTGCTCCACCAAAATTAGAACTTGATACAGTATATTATGTATGTTCAGTATTGCAAAAATTATTTTATTTTCTACTTGCTGATTAATTAGGTTCGGAAAAAAAGAAAGATTTATTAAAAGTGAAAAGGTATGCTTTTTCTTTGAGATTGGAGAAGGTATTGAGGTGTCGAATTCTTTTGTATTTTTTAATCATATTAGTGTGCTTGAAAAGGGAAAGCTGGCCCAAAGATGGTTAATTAAATCCTCATCATTAAAGAGTCAGCCAGAAGTATGATCCATTCGTAAAAGAGAAATAAGGAAAGCATGGATAAGCATTGAAGGCTTATGAGGCGGTGGTTTTGCTGCCATCCCTCATTTTGCATCATGGATCGGCTGGTCCATTCAACTCCACAACGATTTCTCCTCGGTCCCATTTTCCAGCAAGATTATGGATACCTCCACAAAGTCCTATCCATAAAACATGGCTATAATGCGATAGTGCATTAATCAAATATTAACATCAATCATTCCCGAATATCTTTACTGTCACCAACTTCATCTTCATTAATGTCAACAACTTACACTTGCTGATTTGTCTAGCATGTTTGTTTGTATTCTGTGACCTTTTTTTCAATAAATTCGATTTGAATTCTGCTGATAATTTCGATTTTCTAAGTTGTATTACGATGGAAGAAGACTGCCTCAATTATGTAATCTAACAGGCCTTGCAATGAACTAAATAAATAAAAAAAGAAAAATTATTTGAAAGTAGGAACCTTAGGTGGTTGATACGAAAATTATAAAAATATGCATAATGTTATAAAATAAATGATAAAAACAATAGAATTGAAGAGAAAAATGATGAAAAAATGATTTCACTATAAAATAAAGAGAACACAAGAAATAACAATTATCTCACGCTATACAAAATACTTATACACAAACTAATGAACAATCAAGCTTATTTATAGGCTTCAAAATTAAGATAAGAATTGAAAAAGGGACTATGAAGCATTAAAAATACATAAATTATTGAATCAATTGCATCACCTTTTCAATTTTTCATATTGAGTAGTGAATTGAATCACATTAAAAATTATGAGTAGTGGGAATATGAAAAGCATATGAACATTCGTTATTTCATAACATTCTCTCTTGAATATCTATCATGTAAGGAACATGTCTCAACAAAACCTTGATAGACAAAACCTAGTGGGAAAAAATCTCGGTGAAGGAAAAAAAGTATAATATTTCTTGTACACATTAGTCTCAATGTTGAGCTCCCTCTCGTTGAAAACATCATTTAAGATTTTTGAGACGATACATTTCTAACTATTTTCTCAAAAGTTGTGGTAGGTAATGCCTTAGAAAATAAGTTCGTCGTATTGTCACTTTAATGTATTCTTCCTTTAATTGAATTATGCAAACAACATTATCTTTATATAATATTGCTGGAACTTCTTTACTAGTAGATAAATCGCATGTCTCTCGTATATAATGAATTGTTGATCTTAGCCAAACATATTCTTAACTTATCTTAAAAGTTGTAATAGTTAATGCCTTAGCAAATAAAATCACCATATTGTCACTTTGATGTATTCTTTCTTTAATAGAATTATGCAAGTAGCATTATCTTCATATAATATTGCTGAAACTTCTTTACCGGTAGATAAATCGCTTGTCTCTCGGATATAATAAATTATTGATCTTAGCCAAATATATTCTCAACTTGTCTCATGAATTGGTATTTTTATATGGTTTGAATATCTAGCAACTATAGTTTACTTCATAGAACATCATAATATAGTTGTATCATCAAGTATAAATACATAATTCATTTGTGATCGAATTTTATATGAATAAGATAAATAGCATACTCTGCATAACCAATTAAACCCGACTTTAATTTATCTAAGTAAAATAAATACCATATCAATTTTTTCTCGGAGATAACATAGAAAATGTTTAATTCCATTCCAATGTTCTCGTATTAGAGCGGAATTATAACTTGCTAATAAATTTATAGAAAAAGCTCGAGTCAATTATTATTAGCAACATATATCAATGCACCAATTGCACTAAGGTATGATACTTTAGGACTAAGTAATTCTTTGTTATCTTCTCGATGTCAAAAAAAGGTTTTTTTTTGGATATCAAGTGAACGAATTACCATTGGATTAATCAATGGATGAGCTTTATATAGAATCATTGTAGAACTTTTTTTTTTTTTTTTATCTAAGTTAACTAATGAAAAAAAAATATCATTCTCTAAGTGCTCGAAATGTAGGTCGAGATAAAATTTTATTTTCTTAAGGTATTTCATATCAAATTCTCCTTTTTAGATAACTCATGACACTTGAAATCTCTTCGGGAGTTCCAATAATATTTAAACCATCATCATATATAGCAATTATCACAACCCTTTTTTTGAATTTCTTTATAAAAATACATAAATAAATAAGATTATTTTTATAATATTATTTTAACAAATATTCATTGAGGTGATTATACCACATACATATAGATTAAAAATAGATAATGAAAAATAAAAATAAAAATAAAAAATATAGGATAAATTGAATTTCTAAAACTAAAATACTAAAACAAATACCGAAATAATCTTGATAGAGATCTCTATAATTTAATGAAATTTATTTCTCAAAAATATGTATTATATGCTTCGGGCATCTTAAATCCTTCTAGAACTTTTATATAGATATCATTTTAAGTGATTAAATAAGTTGTGATCACATTTGTTAAATGTATACATATGAAGTTTTTTATATATTTTTTCTAGGTCGACGAGATAAAAAAATGTAATAACATTCATTATAAGAGAATATGTCTCCTCATAGTCAATGTCAAGTCTTTGCAAAAACTCTTATGTTACAAGTCTTTCTTTATATTCACAATCTCATCTTTCTTATTTCATTTTCGCACAATTATCCATTTGTATCCCACTCGGCTTAATATCTTTAGGTGTTTTAACTATGGGTTCAAAAACAACTCATTTGTAACATAATATAATTCTATTTGAATTGTTCTTTTCATTTAAGCCAATTATCTCTATGTTGACATTCTTTAATAAAATTAGGATCAAGATCCTTATTTTCATTCAAAATATCAATATGCAAAAATGTTATTAATAAATATTTCTTTTCGATCCTATTTTCTCGCCGTATTTGACATAATTTATCAAAGTCTTTTTATTTTTCTCAAACATTTGGATTTCTTCTAGAGGCCTATTATCAAAATATCTTGGACTCGTTTTGTGAATATTTGCATCCTTTATATTTTCATCTTGCTCTTTTTTTTTTAGGATTATTGTCTTTAGAACCGATCATTCTTTTACACTTCAAGCATACTTTAGATTCATTTGTCGTAAAATTAATAGATTTTCTTTCTAAGATATCAATTCTAATAGGAGCATTTTTAGCGAGGATATGTATTTCGAGTTACCATTTTAGGATCCGAGAATGCATCCGACGGTTGATTTGCAATACCTTGTAAATGAATTGTCTTATGAACTTTTAGTTCACATTATTTTATATGAGGATTAAGATGATATAAAGATAGAGTACTTCATGCAATCTCTTTTTTCAACATTTTTAATCGCTTATTTATCTTATTCTCTCTCCCTAATATTGAAAAAGCTGTTTTATCAAAATGACAATCGATAAATCGAGCTGTAAAAATATTTCTTGTTCATGGTTTAAGATATTTAATTATCAAAGAGGATTTAAATCTAACATATATTCACGATCTCCTTTAAGTGCCCATTTTAGTTTGTTGTGGAGGAGCACTACATATATTTACTACATAGTAAAAAAATCTTAGTAAAGAAATATTTGGCTCATGACTCGTAAATAAATTGAATGAGAGAGAATTTTTGAAAACTTATAATTCGATGCGAATAAATGTTGTTGCATGTAAGATTGCATGTCCCTAAACATAAACTAGGATTTTTGTTTTTAAATAATGGTTTAGCTATCAATTGAAACCTTTTGATAAATGATTTTGCTAAACCTTTCGAGTATGAACATGAGCAACATGATGTTCAATCTTTATTCTAATAGCCAATCAATAATCATTTAATGGTTAGGATATAAATTCACTAGCATTATCAAGATGAATTATTTTAATGGCATAATCTAAAAATTGTGCTCGCAATCAAATTATTTGGGCTCGTAATCTCAAAAAGGCCGGGTTTTGAGTAGATAATAAGCATATATGTGACTATTTTATGAATGTATCTATTAAAACCATAAAATATCTAAATGGTCTATATATATCGCTTTGAATACATCCTAAAAATATTGGAGATTCAATGTCAATTTTACTTAGTGACGACTTAACAATCAATTTGTCTTGAGAACATGAAAATTTATTAAATTGAAGAATCTTCGATTTTTTAATAGTTGTCAATATGAATTTTTAATAATTTTTCGGATCATGAAACATTCGGGATAACCTAATCGGTTATGTCACATAATAAAAGTATTTAAATTAGTAAGCTTCTAGTTTACTATATCATTTGTTTCAATCATTTAAATATTTATAATAAAGACAAGAAGAGAAAGCTCGTAATTTCTCCAATATATTTTCCATCCAATATAAAAATTATAATATATAAGTATTTAATATTTTTCATATTTGTTGTCTTGATAAGATATCTATTTAGATAAATATTTTTGAAAGTCAATGGATTTCTATGAGACTTTGGAGAGAACAATAACTTATTTATAATAAAAAATATTTCCTTCAAGTAATAATATATTTGCTCTTCAAAACTTTCAAAATTTGTTCCTTCAAGTAATAATAGATTTGCTCTTCCGAGTGCCTTCAAATTTTTCTCTTTAAGTAATAATATATTCGCTCTTCTAGAGCTTTTGAAATTTATCTATTCGGGTAATAATATATTCGCTCTTCTAGAGTTTTCTATTAGATTGATAGTATCAAATATAGTATTAAAATAAAATAATTAATTAAATAAACATAAAATAAATAAATAAATATATTCTTCATGAACCTAGACAAACTAATAAATAAATAGAAAATTAAATTTATATCTCAAGAAAATATAAAATATCTTATTTATAAATAGAAAAAGCTAACAAGTTATTAATTTCAATTACCATCATTTTGATATATAAAATTAAGCCTCTATATTTTACTATTTCTTTTTCAACAAGATTTGATAATGCTCAACAAAGTGCTTTGGCGTACAATAGATATGCGACCAATGTCCCTTCATGCCATATCTATAACACTCATTTTCAAAATGCTAACTTAATCTATTTTTATTCTTTTTTTTTCATAGTTTATCCATTTATGGTAGTGAGGTGTATTATTATGGTCATCATGATTATAATGATAATTATTCGACCACGTCTATGGCTATAACCACGTCTTCGTCCATGCTTAAAATTATTGTAAATTGTCACATTCTCTTTAGGGAATGGAGTATATCTAATTGGAAAAAATTCATGATTTTTCATCAATAGCTTGTTATTTTGTTCGAAACATGAAACCAAGTCAAAATATTTGTAAAATTTGTTTCTTGATATTACTACTACAGGAGTATATTTGAGGTATGAAAAGTAAAGAATATTTTCTCGAATCAAGTACTCATAATTAATAATTCTTATTTGAAATATCAAGGGCCACAAAATCAAGTTTATGAGGTTTGATATGATAAAAATTTTATAATGCAATATATAATAATAATATTAAAAAATAAGAATAAACATAATAATAAAATTAAATATTTTTAAATAACATACATTAGATCATTAGATTCTATATATTAAATCATTCAAGTTTTTTAAATGTATACTCTACATATCATTAGATTTAAAATAAATGATAAATTATATACATATCTCTTAATAACCTAGATAATTCAGATTTTTTGGTAGATCATTTGAGTTGAAAAATAATCGAATGATTGAAACGAGATAATTAATTATTTTGGTAGATACATATATTATGATCTATTATCTCAATTGGTTAGAACTTCGTACCGATAACGTGCTATTAGATGAATAAAACCCACGGCCAGCATGATTACCTCAAATTATATGATTGGTTTGATTTAGTGTTGTCGGCATCACCTATATTAAAAAGAAAAAAAAAACCTCTTTTCTTTTAACTTTTTTTTAATTAAGTACATGAATTTTAACTTTTTTTATTTAAATATGTTAATTTTTTAAAAAAAAACTACAATAAATTATTATTTATTCAAATTGTTCTGTTATCTAATAATATATCATTTGATGCTTATTAAATTGTTTTGTTATATGATAATATATCATTTGAAGCATACTATTAAATTATGATTTTTTTTCTATGGTTTTTTTTTTCATTTTTATAGGAAAATTCCTTTCAAATTATTATTATTATTATTATTTGAATATAACGATAATTTTTGTATTTACTATAAAAAAAAGGGCAAAATAATTTAGATGGAAAATTTTCTTCCAAAAATGAAAGTGCAAAATAATAATTTAGTTGTATGATGTAAATGATACACCATCACATAATATAATAATTGATAAAAATTAGATGAAAAATAATTAATTGAAAATTTTGAAAAAATTAATGTTATAAAAAAAATTATATACTTAAAAAAATATATACTAATAAGCAATTCTGCCGATACTTTTTATTTGTTATCCTCTTATTTTCTCTCTCCACTGTATTAAATCATCCATAAAGTTTTTTTCTACCTTTTCTCCAAGATTCTAACTCTTTTAAGTTTCATTTCTTTCCTTTTTATCAAAATCAAAATCAAAATCAAAATCAAACAGACTAGGTGTCTAGTCCATCTGGTCTCGTCCAGTTTTGATAACATTACTTACATGTCCTCAGATTAAAAAAAAAAAAAAATCTTTCTTTCTTTGTTTTTGTTTTTGTTTTTTTTCTTTTTTGCATCTCTGATTATTTTTTATTTTTGCACAGGATTTTAGAAGCCTCATAGTCTATCTTCCTGGTAATATTAACACATAAAAAACTATGAGTTTCGTAGTGGAGTGGAGTTGACAAATGGCTTGCTTGATTGAGTAATCGATTGAGCATTAGGAATTTCTTACTAAACGATTATTTTAGGTTCAAAATCTTGGAATGATAGGATAAGAATTTAAGAATAGAGAAAATCTTCTCTCACATGTTGGAGGGTAAAATAGTCTTTTAATGATATCATAAAATAATTAAAAGGTAGATAGTTCTATTTTTTTATTAATTTTATTATTCGTTCTACCTCTAAGAAATTATCTCTCTTTTTATTTATATTTATTTCAATATATTTCTCTAGTCAAAACATTAAATAAATGTATTTTTCTAAAATACCTCAAATTGATATCAATTCTTTCTTCCATTTTTTATTTGCAACAACAAAAAATCAATAATTTTTTTATATTTTTTTCCTAATACGTATAAATACTTGAAACATAAAAATTTTAAAGAGATATTTTTAGTTTCATAAAAAATATTTATTTTTGAAGGAATTTTATGGTCGAAATTTTGAGAAGTTCCATTAGTATGTTATTTTTTCATAATTATTTTTTAAATTTGATTATTAATTACATTAATGATTTTTTCTTTGACTTACCACTTTAATTTTAGATATTTTTTTTAAATTAATATTGGTTCTATGTAATGTACGATTAAACTTGATAACTAACACTTTTATGAAAAAAAAGTATTTTAAAAAAATATAAATAAAATATACTCGATATGGCATAATAATTAACAATTTTGTTAAACTGTATAAAAAAACAAATTTCTTGAAACAGAAGGAGTAATTTATTTCGCTGCTTGTTGTATTGTTGTATAAACTTTTTACTTTGAATAAGAAACAATATTAATTAGCATCTGATCTTTAAAGTTCTTTTTGTAATGTTTTTGTTTTTGGATATTTTGTTTTATTTTTCAAATTTGGTGGTTTGATTAAAATTACAATTAAAATGGTAACAACTGAAAAATCTTCATTTTTAATTACATTACAAATCATTAGTTGTTATTAATTAGATTTAATTGTTAGGCAAGGGATCCACCATATTTTATTACTAAAAAAACTAAAGTAAAACATAGTTTTACTATTCATTTTCACTACTCATAAATCACTATTCCTTTTAATATTCATGTCATTTTTTTAGTACTTTGGTCCTTAATTTTTCTATACTTTTTTTTTTTTTTTTACAATTTCAAACTTTAATTGTATTGTGATTTGGTCCCATTTTATTTTAGTATTTTCTTTTAATAATTTTAATTATTTAAAATAGTATTTTCTTTTAATAATTTTAATTATTTAAAATTTATTACCTTTTTTGTAATTTTTTTAAATATATTTCTATGTTATTAATATTATGATCATATTATAATAATAATATTTTTCTAAACTAAGCATTTATTATTTATTTATTTATTTTTAAATTAAATAATTAAAATAATATTTTGGCTTAACCATTTAATAATTCAATTAATATATATTTTATTTTAATATTACTCATTCTTTTGTAAATAAATATATAAAAATTAAATTCAATTTTTTTCAAATATCGATATTCTCATCAATATTAAATAAAAAAATATTTGTTCAATTCTATGTGAGCTTTTAATAATTGTTATTTATGTTTTTTATGACACAATCTTATGAAATATTAAAAAAAAATTTGAAAAAATTTATTTAATTTTTCTTTTTAGTTAATAATCCATGGATTAACAAGGATAAATCCAAAGGAAAAATTATGAAAAACACAAATAAGAAATAATTAAATACAAAATTGTTGATTAAAAAATTATAAATAATTTTTTTTCACCTTTGATTTCATATATTTTTTTAAACGATTTTATAAATTTTATTCAACACGCTACATAAAATGGATAAAAAAACAATATAAACTAAACAGAAATTGGTCCGAGCTACGTGTTTGGTTCTGCCCAGCTCCTACAAAAAGACTCCATTTACCCGATCTAGAAATTTCAAGACATAATCAACACAAATATTTTACTTTTATTCATTAAAAAGTGACTCTGAAGTAAGTAGCTATTAAAATTTTATGATGATCATTTAAGAAAGATATTAATTAAAATGAAGTTTTGAGTGCCACTGTCATGCGTTCTTAATTCATTTTCTTTTAATTCTTACAAAAAAAATTCCTTGTCTTTTCTCATCTTTCTTAACGAGTTAATTATAAATTAGTCCATCTAGTTTTAAGAAAAAGTTAATTAGCTCCTCTTGTTTCAAAAACTATTATTTAATCATTTAATCAGTATTGATTATACTTAATTTAATATTATTTTTATTCGGATTTACCCCATAGTTCTTGTACGAGTTTTAATTTTTTTTTATTGAGACCCTTTATGATTTGTCGACTTGATTGAAACCCTCGACTCTTACAAATTTGTTAATTAAGATCCTTTATTAACCGTGAATCGACGTGGCTTTTTAAAAATGATGGTAACCAATTAAGAACCGACACATGAAAATACGGATCCTAATTGTGAAATTATAATTCGAAGCTAAAAACTAATAAATTTTAAAATATTTATATATTAAACTAATGTTTAGTATATTATAATGAAAAAAAAATGCCCCTATGCATATTATACCATCCAACTCTTCTCTCATTCTCTATTTTTTTCCTCTTGTCTAGCAATCTCAATTGCCTCGATACTCTCATTTTTCTTTGTTTCAAAATTCCTAAATCCTTTAACTCCCATAAATCCCATTAACTTAATACAAATTATGCCTTTTTTTTTTAATCCTTAAATCTCAAAATCCTAAATTCTCAATTTCGAGGATAATTTTTGAGCTCTTGTCTAGGAAACTCAATTGGCCCGATTCTCCTATTTCCTTAGTTTTAAAATCCCTAAATCTCATAATCTCTAAATTCCTAAACAACATTAAATCCCATTAACCCAACACAAATTATGCTTTTGTTAAATCCTTAAATCTCAAAATCTAATTTTTGAAATCCTTAATTTCAACCTCTATTCGTCTTTTGTAGTGTCTTCTTGTAATCCAAGAAGACATGACCACTTCATTTATATCATCTTCATCATCTAGACGTTCGGATGTATCATAACTATCGATATGTGCACTTGCTAATTAAGAATTACAGCTATGTTATGTAAAACCATCAATTATATGTTTATGTGGGATGAAAACATTGAAGGTATTATCTTGAAGTGATGAATACATAGATGTTAGATTTAACGTGTGCCCACTTTGGTTTAATGCAAAAGGAAGAGAAGATGTTGGCTGTAATTTTAAAGTATGGTTTAAGGATGAGTTAGATTGTAGAGCTAAATAGATTGTTTTAGACTTATAAAATAGGCAAAAAGAAATATATGTAGTGAATTGTAGATTGGTTTCGGAGAATTTGAGATTGAATAAATTGATTTATAAGTTAAAAAGTGAGAATTCGTACATCAAGAGTGAGAATGAAGAATTGTTGATTGAAATGGAGATTTTTAGAATTGAATACAATGCTTACAATCGGAAGAGAGAGAGAGAGAGAGAGAGAGGAGAAAGAGCTACCACTATTAGAGATAAAAGGTTTGAAGTTGATTTATGGTGATTTAATGTTGTTTAAGAGTTGAATGCCTTTTTCTTAAATTTTTTTGGTATGATGTTTGACATTGTGGTTATAATGCTATGGGTTTAGCAATAGTTTTGGAACTTGATTTTGTGAAAGGTAAACTAAGTCGTATTTAGACCGAAATATAGCATTATCATGAGTCGAGAAGAACAAAGATGTAACCTTGTTTTTTCTTATTTGTGCAACTTTTCTAATAATTTTAGAAGCTAGCATTGTACTTGTACTTTGAATCCAATACAAAGCTTGCCCTTTGAGTGCTTTTAGTGAAAAAGTGTTTGTAGACTAGTTCAATAATTTTAAGAGCACACACTAGAGCCCATACTAACTTAAATTGAAAACAAATCATAGGCATGAAAAAACAATCCCTATGGTGAATTTATAATAACGAGTATGCATTAGCATGAATAATACCGACCTTGAACAAGCAAATGGCACCGATTGTGTTCTTGTTAGAGATTATAAATGGCACAAATTGTGTAAACAGAGATATTTTATCCCGATTCTTTTCACATACATTTTGTCAAACACATTGCAATCAATTATTCAAATATTAAAATCAAATTATTCTTCAATGTTATTGAGACCAAAAAAAAAAAAAATCAGTAATATTCATTACATAAAAAAATTCTCATCAAAAAATCAATTTTTTTGAATCACTAACGACACCACTTTGTTTTGCAATTTGTGATCTTGTGAATCTCTTAACTTCAAAAGCATTTGATTTTGGTTTCTTCTTTTTTGAAACATTTATGATTGTATTTAAGACATTAGTGTCATATTTAAATCATGCAAGAATTTTTACATGACAAGTTAAAACTCGGTTCAACTATAACAAAATCGAAGTCCGAACCAGCTTCAATAGGGTCATGTTTAACCACAACATTAGCTAATCCATTAGTTGCTGATCCAGAACCAAAAGCACCATCAACATCTTATGAACAAGATTTAATCAACTCTACTACAATATATGAGATGGACAAAACTTAAAACCATAATAGCTACACAAAGCTATAAAATATTTACCTTTTTTTTTCTTAGGATTATCGGGACATATCAATCGTTATGTCCTTTCTTAAAATAGATTTTATAAGTCATCTTCCTTCCTCTTTTGGACATGTTAATTCCATTTGATGATTCCTATGATTCTAACATTTTTTCCTTTTTTTTTCTCTTCCCGAGCGAGTTTAACAATATCGGGAATCATGACCTCTTATTTATCTATCCTAGGCCAATACTTCTTACCATTGGTAGGTTCAATTGATTTCCTATATGCATTCAAAAACATATCTTTTAAATACCAATGAAGAACATACCACTCCAACTACCACTTCCTAGCAAAACAAACAACTATAACATGTGGATTTGGTAAACCAGTCATCTCAAATAACATTATATATGTATTGTCGTTTCTCTATATGCACTATATATCATTGTAATTATATATTTTAATAGCCTCATATCATGCAATACCGTAAACTTTGAACTAAGGTCTTGTATTCCTCTATCTTTTCCTAAATCTTAGGCGCAAAGTTCCCTTTAAACCTAACAATAAATATTTTCCTAGCAACTATTCTTTTGACTACAAATTGTCTAATATCCTCTAATATTGTGACAATACTCTTGTGTCTTGCTTTTAAAATAAAATTATTGCAAGTTTCACACATATTATTGTTAACTATATCGGATTTAACATTAGTTTGATAGTATGCCTTATATCATTTTTAGAGACACTTTTTCGGAAAGTCTTTTAATGCCGCCTTGTCGTACCTTCTTAGCTACTCAAGATTTTCTTCTAAGTCCGATATTGTACTTAATTTGACATATATCCAGAATCGCTATATCTTCTCCATTATGTGCCTTCTTTTATTTTACAAATATGTGTCTAACACACACGTATATTTTGATCTAGAACTAAATCATGTAAAGCAAGTACATAATCCCTACTAGAATAAACAATGCATTAAAATTCTTAAAATTAATACAACATATTTAGTTACTTTTGCCTAGCTCGTTGTGAATGTCCATCCATATCCATTATCATATGGAATTCCAACATCTTTCATCAAATAACCGATAAACCATATCTATTTTTTATTTTCCTACTTCACAATAACCTAATACAAATGATGCATCCGATTGTTTGCATCCCTACCAACAGATTGATAAAATTTTCCTTTTCAAAGGACTCTTCAAGAATGCACCATCTAAGCCTATGATTATCCTATATTTAGTTTTGAAGTCTTCTTTAATAGCATGAAAATACACATACATTTTTTTGAACCTATTCAAACCTTTCTCATCTTTTTCTCGTCTCAAGAACGATAGTATTATTATCATTACATCTCCTTAATTTAGCTATATAATCTTCAAGCCTTCAAAAATCATTCCGTATATCTCTAGTATACATCAAATTCATTAAATTTTTGGCATGCTTGGCTTGTGAAATTGTAATCCGCACTTTTAGATCTCGCCATAATGTCTTGTACAATCTCATACAACTTCTTATTTAATGTAGTTCTTTCAAGCTTTTTTTATAAAATGCTCGACAAGTACTTTGTAACTAATTCTTGAATTTATGAAAAACTAATCACATGTGTGCTCCTCACAATAGGTCTTCACCATCTATGTTTTACTCTTTCATCAACGGAGATCAACAACATCCAAGGATAACTTTTATCTTTACAAACCGTCCTATATCTATAATTGTCATTCTTCGAAGCTTCAAATCTCTTGTACTATGGATAACATACTTAATCACAACGACTCTAAGTTCCTTCTTATTCTTAAAAATCATGTAAAGTTAAAAATGAGGAATATTAGTTATTGAGTCATACTTGACTAATCTAATTGTCTTCATAATCTTAAGTTCTTTATCACTATTGGATATGAATTCCTCTTTTTCTTCGAATTATAATACTCGTCATTCAATTCAGCTTCTAATTTTGCCAACTCTTCTCTTAATTTCTTTCTCTTCTCAAAATCATTCTCTTCATTTTCACCCAAATGTCCCTTTATATTTCCCTCCAAATTTACCTCAACATTTTCCTCTAAATTTCCCTTTACAATTCCCTCTAAATTTCCATTTACAATTGCATTAACTTTACTCGAGACTACTTTTATCTTTTTAACCTTTTCTCTAACTTTTTTTTTATTCCTCATCATCCGACATCTATTGTACATCCACCTAATATTTAGTATCTTCAAAATCATCGTATGGCTCCTTATCCGGCTTCACAACAATCTCTTCATTGACATTCGACTAACCCCTCCTAATTGGACATTACCGCCCTCATCAATATTCACAACACCATGCCAACTTATATGGACTTTACTATCCTTGTCTTGTTCCATGACAATAAAACTCCGACTTATATGGGCGATACTACCCACAACATTGAACACATTTATTTCTTTAATTTCATCTTCATCTTTCTACTCATAACTAATCTTACCAATTCATTAACCATGTTCATTGATTCCAAGTCTACTACATATAGCTTTTGAGTTATCATAACCAAACAAAAAGTGTATTGACTCACTTTTCTCATAATATAAGTCAATAACCATTCCATCTCACAACGTTTTAATTACGAGTAAACAATTAACATCATCCTTCACTTTGTTAAGACTTTGTTAAAAAGTTAATTTAGGATCAATATCCCTATAAAACAATACCTTACACTTCTCATATCCATGTTCTTCGACCACATCTAACAATCCAATAAACTATATTAAGTCGTGGTCTATATTTCTTCTCTCAATAACCTTCTCTTCACTAACGGACAAACTAATCTTTCTTTGTAAGATAACCCCAAAATGAAGCCTTAATATGAACATTGCACCTAATACAACCATTAAGGAGACATAAAGGCAAACAAACAAAAAAATAAAACAAAAACTAGAGAATCTCGAGATTAACAAGACATAAACAAAAATACAAATGTTATTCAATAAACAACAATATTAACAAAACCCATATAAAATTGAGTCGAAAATCGACAGACAACTTGAGATTGTTTTATGCATTTTTTATTAAATAAATAAATAAAATATTCACAAACCCAAAACTCATTCAATAAACAATAATATTCACAAAACCTATTAAAAATTCAATCAAAATGACAAAAGAGATAGTTTTTCAAAACTCGACAACTTAAAATATTACAAAATTTAAACATTGTTTACCCGATTAAACCCGTAACAAATAGATAAAAATGATAAAATAGGATGACCGATCGCATACATAAACCAATATCGTCCTTCACTAATCGAAGATGATGAAAAATTAGGTTCTTATTAAGATTGAGAAAGAAGAAGATTAAATAGGTGAAGAAAAGATGAAATAGACAAAAATGAAAATAGATTAAGAGGAATATGAAGTAGACGAAGAGGAGAGGATGAAACATATTAAAGAGAAAAAACGATGATGTCCGTTGGGTTTTTAATAAATTTGAGAGTGTCTCGTTTGTTTTTTTCATTTAGTTTAGGATTAATAGGTTAGGTTAATTAGGTCTTCCCCCCCCCCCCCCTTTTTTTTTTTATATCAAACTAATGTTTTTTTATATACAAAATTATTTAAAAGCTTTTTCTATTTTGGTTTGGATTTATACTAAAAAGATTAGGACTCACATTGCCACATGTCCTTATCTAATTGGCTACCGTTAGTTTTAACTTATCATATAGAATGAATAGTTAACAACATTATAACGAAGGATTTCAATCAACAAATTTGTAAAAGTAGAAGGTTTTAATCTAGTTGAAAATTGTAGAGAGTCTCAATTAAAAAAATTAGAACTATACATGAACCAATTGTGGGGTAAACACATTTTTATTTTATAAAATTTCTTATTTTCTTGTCAATCTTTTTCATATTTTTTTAAGTTTTTTCTTTTTTATTTCTTAAAATAAAAAATCAAAATAAATAAAAAATGAGCAAAAAATAATTAAATTATAGGTAGATTTCAAAACATGAAGATTAAATAATTAGTTTTTGAAATGAGAGAGACAAATTAATTTTTTTCGAAATAAAAAAGGACTAGTTTATAATTTACTCCTTTCTTAACATTATATTCCAAAAAAAAAAAAATTATAAATTAGTCTCTATAGTTATGAAAAGAAATTAATTAATCCTTGTACTATATTTAATAGTACGTTGACTGACCATACTTAATTTATTAATATTTTGTTTTGAAAAATGTATTCTTTTCCTATCATAATTTTTTCCATATTTTTTCCTTTTCTTTTTGTATTTCTTGTAAAAAAAGAAATATAATTAATTGAATATAGATGAATTGACATGATAATTAATTAATTAGTTTGGATAAACTATAGAAACTAAGTTAAAATTAACTTCGTTAATATTTGGTGATGCATTCTCACCAAAAAAAAAAAAAAAAAAAAATGGCGATGCATTAGCAACCGTTTGTTGACATTGTAGTGGTACTAAACAAAAACGTGGTGGTTGTAGCTGGACTCCACCCGACTCCACCAGGTCCACTTTTATGCATTAAATGATCCCGACACCTTCTACTTATAATAATATGCATCTACTTTTCAACCTTCCAAAAAAGGTCATCTTCACATTTTGTCTTCCAATTATGACGTCTCCCTTAGAATGGCACTTAGCTATCCATATATGGAAACCTTATTAAGGACATCCAAGGATTAAAACCCCCACGATCCACAGAAACAGAAGCCTCCAACAACATGAACAAGCAAGTTGGAAAGAAAAAAGGTCATTTATTGCTTGTCCCTTGCCCTCTGCAAGGCCACATAAACCCAATGCTTCACTTGGCCAAACTTCTTCATTCCCATGGTTTCCTAATCACCATTGTTCAAACACAACCCAACTCTGCAATTTTATTCCCTTCTCACCACCCTGACTTCTTGTTTGAATCCATTGATGGATTAGATAGCAGCCCTACTGAATTTAAGGGCGATGTTGTCACCTTTTTGTTTATACTTAATACAAAGTGTAAAACACCATTCCGTGATTGTTTGTCGAGGATTCAAATGAACAGCGCACAAGGTCCTATAACATGCATCATTCATGATGCAGTTATGTACTTTTCAGTAGATGTTGCAGATGATACCAAGATTCCAAGGATTGTCTTAAGGACAAGCAGTGCCACCAATTTCTATGGGCTTTCACTTCTCAAGCAAAAGGGTCGACTTGCAACCCAAGGTGTGATCGATCAAACTCACTAATAAAACATAAGAAGTTGCGTTCATATATAACTATTAATCTGTCTCTGTATGTACAAATTGTTCATGCAATTACTTGCACCAAAATCTTCAGAATATATACTAATCTATAATTATTCCTTTGCTTTGAAGTTATATATATATACACGTGCCTAACTTAGAAAAATGCTGAAGACTTTGATCAACCTTATTAAATAATAATATAAATTATATTCTTAATTAGATGTCTCATCTAATGATTTAAATTTTTAATTTGAAATAATTATTTAACGTGATATCAGAATTTTATTAACTAAATAATTATGAATTTAAATCTCAACATTCATAGTTTCTCCTCGTATTAAAATTAAAGAAATTAAGCATGAAGTAATGAAGTATCTATGTAAATTTAAATAGTTGAAAGGATTCTTTTAAAGGCCTTAATGTTATGTGCATTTTTCTAGACTTACTAGGTTTTGTTTAAGATAAAATATTATAGACCTGCAAAAGTTTAACCAATTCATCAAGTTGCTTGATTTTGATTGACTCCTACAATCTCTTGATGAAAATTGATATTCTTCATATATGGTATTTTATATGTTGCAGGACGAAAAAAATTTATTGGACTGAATTACTTTTAGGTTGTAATCACGATGAGCAAAATCAATCAAACTGAATTCTCATCAATTTAATTCAGCATTTTAATTTTCACATGCACACATTTATAAGTTAATCGATAGAACAAAATTCCATTAAAGAAAAAAAGAAGGTTATGTAGTAGACATCCTGTACTATTTTTCTTTTCCTAATTAAACTCTATAATTCTTGGATTTGTACAGAAAATAAATTCCTGAGTTTCTTAAGAGAATATTTTCTACGAGTGTTTTAAATTGTTTATTATAAATTCTCATTATGACATCCTGAGTCTTTCATACGTGTACATATAAATTAATTTTTGTGGTTCTAAGAAACTTTTTTTATTAGGTATCTTTAGATTACATTTTACGTTCCTTAATTTTATTTATTTATTATTATTATTTTGTGTGTGTGTGATGATATCGCAAGTTAACCTTTTGGATTCTTACATATATTTTTCTAGTGAAATTCACTATTGTTTTTTGGATTGTTCCTATCAGAACAACAATTGGAGGAACCAATTGCTGAAATTCCTTTTTGAGAGTCAGGGACATGCCGGTGTTCAACAAATCCAACCAAGAAGCTATAGACAAGGTTTTTGATCCCATTGATGATGGAACCAAGACTGCTTCAGCTATAATTTGGAACTCTCTTAGCTGCCTAGAACAAGCTATATGTGACAAATTCAAATAAAAAATTGCAGCCCCAATGTTCCCTATTGGACCTCTTCATAAGCCCTCAAATGCTGCTTTAAGCTGTTTTTTAACGGAAGAGCAAAGCTGCATTTCTTGGCTTGACACACAAAGTCCAAAGTCTGTCATTTATGTAAGCATTGGTAGCTTGGTTATAATAACTGAAACCGAACTAGTCGAGATGGCTTGGGGAATAGCCAATAGTAGCCAACCATTTTTGTGGGTGATTCGACCTGGTTTAGTAAATGGCTCAAATGGGGTTGATCTCTTGCCTAGAGAATTTGAAAATATTACAAAGAAAAGAGGTCGAATGATTAGTTGGGCACCGCAAAAGGAAGTGTTGGCACATCAATCCATAGGAGCATTTTGGACACACAATGGTTGGAATTCAACCATTGAAAGCGTCAGTGAAGGGGTCCCTATGCTTTGTTGGCCATTTTTGGGAGACCAAAAAGTGAATGCAAGGTTGGTTACTCATCTTTGGAAAGTTGGAATCGAATTGGAGAGATTGGAGAGAAGAATTGTAGAGGACCATATTAGAAGGCTCGTGGTAGGGGAGGAGGGAAAGGAAATCAAGATGAGGGCTATGCAACTAAAGGAGAAGATTGACTTTTCAATAAGAGGAGGTTCCTCTTACGAGTCCATTGGCAACTTAATCACTTTTATCAGCTTGTTATAAAGTTGGCAATGGGCCACTTTGGGTCTAATTATGCCAAGGAAAATTTCCCAAAGTTTATTGATATATACATCACAATTGGTTACTATGTCATGGCCTTGTAGATTAGTTCATCTCCCCTCTCTATATGTGCGTTCATCTTCCCACTTGTGTTTAAGAGGGATCAACTCTACTCTTAAGTTGTTCACAAGTGGTTACTATATATATATTATTGCTTCGTTGACATATTTGATTGGATGTAATATAATATAATACAATCAAATGTATAACGTAAAGATGAAATGGTCAATTACCTTTTTTATTTGGCCATTGCACTTCAAAAAAAGACAATTTGCAATTAAGTTTTTATGATTAACAACTTTTTGCAATCAGGTTTCTATAACATTACCCTTTTATCATGTAATAGTGCATTATATAGTTTTTTTTTTCATGTGATGCATGTAATTTAATGAGGCAATATAATTGTAATGATCCATTACATTAGAATTTTGAAAATTATAGAACTAAATATAAGAATGTAATAAGCTATTATATTACGAAGTCACACTACAAAAAAAAACTGAAAAATAGCGACATAACTTTTTGTCGCTATATAATAAAAATTTGTTGCTATTTATACTTAGCGATGGATTTACGGTAACGAGACTTTTTATAGCAAAATTAATCATTGCTATTTTCTTAGTAACGGAAAAAAATTTTCAACGCCGATTAGCGATTGATAATCCAACACTAATGCATAGAATTTTTGTCGATAAAGTGTAGTAAATAGTCATCTCTTCGATCTCGTACATGTCGCAAAACCATCGCTAATTCGCTATTTTCATCACTAAATTGTTCTCGCTAAAATTCCTTACGGATCCATTGTTAAATTCGTCGCTACCATTGTAGCTTCCATCACTAAAGCATAATAAATAGTCGTCTCCTCGGTCTTATATTTATCGCAAAATCGTCGCTAATTCACTATTTCGTTGCTAAATAAAGACAAATTTCGTCACTAAATTTTTTCTCGCTAAAGTTTCTTGCTCGATCCGTCACTAAACGAAAGATTTTTTTAATATAAATTAATAGCTGGTTAATGTTAATGGTAGTAACTATTAATTAAAAATAACACCTTATTAAAACACGATATATTATTTAATAAAATAAAAATAATATAAATTGAAATTAAATAAATATGTAAATGCGTTAAGGTGTATGAAAACATTAAAAACCTTAAAAAAAAAAAAATCGGCCCTCATCATCTCTAGCATCATCTTTCGGATATCGTTTATAGAGAGGGACGACCGACTCTTAGGTTGTGATGGGGTCGGTAGGAAGTACGCGAGTCCACTGTAGGTCCTATAACAACCTCATCATTATCTACAACCGACTTTGTATAGTGCTAACTTGACTAACTCGGTTATTGGATGGTAATCTCTATCCCCTTGATCCTATATTCCGAAGCATCATGCATCCTATGAAGGTGCGGAATAAAAAAAAATTACCTTTATCTAAGGGCCCAATATCAAGCCGTTGAATCCGTTAACCATACATACATGGATATTAAGATATAAATAAAGGATTACCTCTTGTAGCGTAGATCTAAATTCCTTTTTCGGAAAAGTCGTCCAAGCGTTTGACCTCTAATGATGATCCACGTAGTCCAAGTATCCACAAAGAAGCACTCAAAATCAATGGGGTGGTAGCTCCACCCTTTTTTATTTAGTATTTCCTATAGAAATCAATCTCGGACAATTTTGCTACAACCTTAAAAGAGAAGGAAAGAGTTTTGCTTGCTAGGGTTTTGGAGAAAACTATTTTCTCCTATTTTTCTTCACTTAGCCATGTGTCTTAGTTTGTTTTTGGGGCTAACCGAATTTTCTCTCTCTTCTTTTTTCTTTTTATGCCACATCTCTCCTCCTATTTATAGAGGGAGAGTTTTCTTGTTCTCCAAGGACAAGGCGAGGGGCGGCAAATAAGTCCTAATTGGACTTATGGTTGTTACTTCCTTATCCTCCAAGGATGAGGCGTTATTTTACATGTGGACTTTTGATCATTATCTTTAAAACATTCATCTTTATCCAATAAGGTTGATATTTATCCTTCCACCAAAATATCTTAAGGCTTTTAATTAAAATTTAATGGGCTCAAACCAGTTTAGCCCAACTAATTTATTTGGACTATCCAAATAAATAATCTTAGATTATTTTAGACGGGTTCACACTAGAAAATAATTTTTCAAAATACCATTTAACCTAATTTAGGAAATTTCTTTCCTTTTAGGTTCTTTATTTCCAAATTTGAAGTGAACTTTCAAATTAGGAAACCGATTTCTAAAATAGAAAACTTCCTAATCGAGGAAATTTTTCATTTTAGAAAACTTCTATACTTGGAAACTTTTTTCAATATCTTTGCTTCTCATTTGTAATGTGAATACTCAAGCTTATGCGTGTGACTCAATAGGCTCCTAGATATATTAGTAATATATTAAGAACAAAAGACTCCTCTTTTATCTTTTAATACATAAATGAAGATTGACCTCTAAGAATGCATCTTGACTACCTAATTCTCTAGGAGGATTAGTTAATCAATTATTATCTTTCACGAGCATGGTTACCATATAATTTATTCCTCAAGTTAACTTATCACATTGTGATCTCAAACTTGGTTATAAGTTTTGTTCGATTATGATCATACAAATTTTCTTCGATTCCCAAATGTCTTAGCTCTTAGAGTAAACCAACTATGCTCTATTGGTGTATTCCTACTATGACCACAGATTTCTCAAGCGGACATTTATCGAAGTGCAATATGATAACTCCTTTAGTATACAAGGAATGGTATGTCCTATCTTAGTCATACACCTACCTCCATTAGATTCCTAATGCACCCAACGAATTATCGACGTGCAACCCATTAATGGATCCATTGAAACGAGTGTTAAATTACATAAGTCCTCCAATGAGATAACCGTGATGACTTCAAGTTTAAGGACCATTTATACCCATCTCGTATGAGATTCCTATAGAATAAAACCAAATAGGTTCTCATGGTGAGTTAAGTCTAGTGATACGTTCTTTAACATAAATCACATGAATGCTTGCTTTGGCATCACTATGACAATAGGTGTGAGATCTCCTACTACTATCATATAGCATGAGTATATCACTCACAAGTCTATTCACCTATTGTTAATCTCTATTATTGACAATGCTACAACTTGGGACGTATAATGATATCATTTATATGTATTAGTGTTTGTCTCACATCTTTCGATCAATCACTATTGTAAATACATATCATAAAGACATATATTTAATTCTACTCGAATTTATTAATATGAAAACATAAAAATTAATAGAATGATTTCTTTATTATTAAAGTAAATGATGTAATAATATATTAATTTGAGCTCATTCAAACATGGTTGGATCTTGAGCACCAACACTAACAATCTCCCACTTGCACTATAGCTAACCAATCATGTCCCTTAATCTCGACGATCGAGTGAGGGTAAGAGGTTTTAGCTATGATAAAGGCTTAATCTGGGATCGGCTATGTTATCGTAGTGTGATCCTTTTCTATCCTTATGTTACCATGACCTTTTTATCTCTATAATCAAGTGATAGCATTGTAGTAAATGCTTGGACTATTGATGAGACCTTGGTTCCTTAGCTTGTGCTATGAATCCTTTGTTATCGATCATTAAGCGATATGACATTGGAATAAAAATTCATTTGATTGTTTCATACTAAACCCTTTAGTATCATGTCATTGTAAGTACATCGGGAGACTCCTCATATTCTAAGTGATCTATCTCTATAGATCTATACTCTTAGATTGTAGGTTTCTCTCACATATCATCCTTGAAAAATTTCTTCTAGTTTCCTTAATCTTTTATTTGCAACATGATATTACAGTCGAGGTGTAATTTTATGTTTAATAACCATGACTAGTAGACTCTCACTAACTTCTTATATACACAAGGTTCTTCTTTGTTTTTGATGAATAATCAAACTCTTTGATTATTTCATAAAACATCGACTTTTATTCCTAGAGGCATGTTTAAGTCTATTAATGGACCTTAGTGTTTTGTAAATCTTATTTGCATGTTCTTGGGAACCATCGAGGTGTGTCAACTACACATCCTTTTCATTTACCTTTTATAGGAATCATTGTCTAACATCGTTATTTCAAAAGTATTAGCTTCATCATCCCTTTTAGGGCTCACATCACTATGTGTCAAGATGAAAAGATCATATGATTTTGTCATGTGATGAATTTCTTTAAACTTATGAAGTTTTTGTATTTTATTTGTGAGAGAGTTACAACACTTTGTAATCATTCTACTTTAAAAGTTCTTTATTTAAAGTGTCCATTTGTGAGTCTACTCAAATCTTATTGAGTTTGAATTTTCTCTCACTCGCTTCTAGCATCCATAAATTCCTTCCCAAGGAACATAGTATACTTAGTAAGGAACAACACTTTGTTCTAGTGATAAGATATTGACATCCTTGTCTTACTTTAGAAATCTCACAATTTAGCACTTTATTGATTTTGGACTTCATTATTGTCATTGTCAAACCCTTTGCATTCACTTTTACAGCCTCTAATCTTAAGAAAAGATTAATTCATTTTTTTTCTTTTCCATATCTCATATGTACTAGATTTAATTGGAATCCTATTCATTTTAAAGGTTTCAGCAAGGCGTATTCATTCAAAATTAGGGATATCAATTCGACTCATTATGGACTAATCATGTCTAACATGTGATGTCCATAGAAAATCTCATTCTCTTCTAGGTGATCTAAAATTTTAACATTCAAGTACTTGTTTCCTCGATCTAATCGAGAAGCTTTAATACTCTTGCTAGTTCGTCACATGACTTTTTAAGTCTTAAACTTTTAAACATTTTAAATGTTTTGGATTTATGTCTTATAACCACAACAAGATCCACTATCATTAAAGGTTATATGACATGTATGTTCTCCTATTGCGTAAGTGAACATAGACCCATATATATCTCTATGTATAAGGTTTTTATTAATTAATAAGTCTTTCTCCTTTTTAACTAAAAGGGGATCCATGTCTCTTTGCCAAGTAAACAAGTTTCCTTAGACATAATAAAATGATTCTAAATATCCTTTGTATAAATAGGTTGGATATGGGATTCTTACTTATATGACTAGATTTTGCTTACTAATTAATGTTTATTTAGATCATTTGAGTCTTTCAAGTATTTATGTTATATACTTGGGAGTTATGTTTAATGCATATAATCATTATCAAGATATTTTCATAAAAACTCATCTTTAAAAATAACCATTATTCTTAAAAATAAAATACTTATGCAAAACAAGAAATGGAAATAATATCTTTGGTCTCTACTAAAATAATAATGATTGAGTCTCGGTACATCCCAACTTAGTAGTGCTAGCTCATAAATACCTACATCTAATGGTCTAACTTTTGATCCATTGTTGTTATGCGGATATTCTCCCTTGAAGCTATAGTCCTTGATTTTTTAAGTTCCTATACATTTTAAAAATGTAAGCACCATATTTAGTATCATATACTCACAAGGTGGAATTTAGAAATAAAAGAATTAGCATTAATAACATAAATACATGAGATGGTGGTAAAACTCTTTTTTTTCCCCTTCTAGGTAGTTCTTACAATTGCACTTTCAATTTCCTTTCTTATTGCAATGAAAGCAAACTGCATCCTTTGGACTATTCTAAGTCTTGGCCTTTTTCACTCCTCTAATAGGTGTAGTTGAAGACTTTTTCTTCTTTTTCGGCTTTTTCTTACCCTTTACTCGCACATTTTCCCTTATTAAATAGAAGTACAAAGCATCTATTCTTCTTGTTAATTTCAAGTTGAGCTTCCCTTAGCATGGACAATAACTCTCCAAGAGTTTTTTACATGTGCATCATGTTAAGGTTCATGATGAATTGTCCAAAGCTATTGGGTAATAATTGTAATACTAGGTCAATGGATAATTCAAGCATCCATTCCAACTTCAAGTTTGGCCGATCTGTTGATATAGCCTATCATTTCGGTGACATGCTTTTTGAAATTGGATCCCTCATCCGATCCGGCTCTAAAGAGCTTTCTTGTTATCTCATAGCATTCATGTCTAGTATTCTCCTCAAATAAGCTTTTGAGCTTTACTATGATATTAAAAACATGTGAGCTTTTGTGTTGGTGTTAATGCTCCAAGCATCATAGTAGGAAG
Source organism: Dovyalis caffra (assembly GCA_963924115.1). Taxonomy (NCBI): domain Eukaryota; kingdom Viridiplantae; phylum Streptophyta; class Magnoliopsida; order Malpighiales; family Salicaceae; genus Dovyalis; species Dovyalis caffra. The sequence goes on from CAWUPB010001159.1 coordinate 11,261,382, forward strand.
CATTATGCTTTGAGTAGTAATCACATCATCTTTATGTTTGATCCATGCTTCATGAGCTTCATCTTGAACCGGAAGAGGCTCATCCGAAAGAGCTTTATTTATCATATAGAGAAATTTCTCATGTTAAAGGACTATCCTCAAACTCATTTACCGAGTTGAGGAAGTTTGTGCCATTAAATGCATTGCTTCCATAAATGATTGATCGTATCGATGTATTGCCGATCATATCGTGCAATCTGACGAGATAAAAAAGCGTATAGTTTTGTTAATTAAATTGCATAAAACTAAACAAAGCATAAATTAAAGAAGTAAAATATATGTTTGCTCCCACTATTTTCTTCAAGTTCTATAACCTTCAATATAGGACTCAAAAAAACTTTTTGATCCGTTTTCCTAATGGGTTAGGATCTCATCCTCTAACATGCATTAGCCTTGAGTTATCTTAACAAGCCATACATAAAGGATTAGGTAGGTAACTCCTTACCAATTACATTTAATGTAATTCCTAATTCCATTGATATGACAACTCCTTATCTTTATCACATCTTATATGAATACCAATCCTCAATTACAAGTTTTATTGGACCTTGAGTTATCTTAATAAACCCAACAACTCATTTAAGTTAGACCCAACGTTCGGAGACATCACATGACCCATGATTTGTTTCCCTCAAGGACGAAGTGACCTTAAGTTATCTCAATAAGCCAACAATTACCAAGAGAGTTCCCGCCTCATAACGTTAAAAAACAATTAACTTAATTTTATTTGAAGGATTTAATATGGTTGGTCTCATCCTAGCATGCATACTAAACAATAATCACATTATTCCTAATCATGCATACTAACATTGATCTCATCATATTCATACATCTCATGCATGACTCAAAGATCGGTGAATGATAATGGATTTCTAATACTAGCCCCCTCGAGCCACAAGGAGACTAGTGGGTCAATTCCTAGGTGAAAAATTATTATAAATTCTTCATGAATATCTTCATTGCTTGGCTTCTTCTCCTTGTATCTATTTTTATTCCAATCCTCTACTTTTACATTTCTTTAAAATAAGAAACCTCGAGTTACGTTCGAGGGAGTAAGATGAGAATAGAAATACAATAAAATAATAGAAAAGACAGGACACACAAGTCTTATTTATTAAAAAATACAAGCATTCACTCATAAAACTAGGTCGACTCACCAATACCATTCACCCATACTTCAACCATATTGATACATGGCATTCTAACGAAATAATTTCAATCATAAAACAATTATAAATCTATAGTTTTGGTCATTTTATAAATTTATCAAAATTTATATAAATTTTAATTTAAAAACCTTTTTTAGCCTTAGGCCAAGTTTGGGCGCATAGGCTTTTGGGCCTCGAGGGTTCATAGGCTTCGAAGCCTAAAACCTTGGGTTTGCGAGCTAGCATGCTTGGCATACGAGTGCTCGGCACGCATGTGGGCCGACACGTAGTGCTTGTCTTGCGTGACCTAGCATGTAGCTTGGCCTACAAGCCTAGCGTGCTCGACCCGGAACATAGCTCGACTTGCACGCCTAGCACGCAAGGCCGACACGTAGTGCTCGTCGTGCACACCTAGCGTGTGTGGCCCGACGAGCCAACACACTTGCCGCTTACGCACCTAGTGCGCAACCCGATAGGGCTATGCTCGTGCACCTTATGCGCAGTAGTCGGTAGGGCCGCCACGCACGTGAGCGTCGACTTTCAACGTTGGCCTCGCATGCCCCTACCGAATTTTACCTAAAATTCAATTTTATTTTATATAAAATAATAAAAACATAATATTTATAATCGGACATAGCTAATTCATGCAGTTAATCATAATCAATCAAGCATACAATCAAAAATTCAACGGAGGCTTTGATACAAATTGAAGGATCATGCATTCTATGGAGGTGTAGAATAAAGAAAAATTTTCCTTCATCTAAAGTCTCAAGATCAAACTCGTTGAATCTACTAACCATACATATAAGAATATTAAGCTATAAATAAAGGAGTACATCTTGTAGTGCGGATCTAAATTCCTTTTTCGGAAAAGTTGTCCAAGTGTTCGACCTCTATTGCTAGCTCCATCTTTTATAATTTAGTATTTCTTATAGAAATTAATCCCGAGCAATTTTGTGACAACCTTAAAAGAGAAAGAAAGAGTTTTGCTTGCTAAGGTTTTAGAGAAAACTATTTTCTCCTATTTTTCTTCACTTAGTCGTGTGCCTTAGTTTGTTTTTAGGCCTGGATGAATTTTCTCTCTCTGTTTTTTCCTCTTTATGCCGCATCTCTCCTCCTATTTATAGGGGGAGAGTTTCCTTGTCCTCCAAGGATAAGTAGAGGGCAACGAATAAGTCCTAATTGGACTTATGGTTATTAGTTTCTTGTCCTCCAAGGATGACGAGTTATTTTGCATGTGAACTTTTGATCATTATCTTTAAACACATTCATCCTTATCCAATAAGGTTGATGTTTATCCTTCCACCAAAATATCTTAAGGCTTTTAATTAAACCTTAATGGTCCAAAATCATTTTAGCCTAATTAATTTATTTGGACTATCCAAATAAATAATCTTAGATTATTTTAGGCGAGTTCACATTAGGAAATAATTTTTCAAAATACTCTTTAACCTAAATTAGGAAACTCCTTTCTTTTTAGATTCTTTATTTTCAAATTTGAAACTAACTTCTAAATTAAGAAATCGATTTCTAAAATAGGAAATTTTCCATTTTAGAAAACTTTCTAATTAAGGAAATTTTTCATTTTAGGAAACTTCTATACTTGGAAACTTTTTTCGATATCTTTGCTTCTCATTTATAATGTGAATACTTAAACTCATGCGTGTGACTCAATAGGCTCCTAGATATGTTGGCAATGTATCAAGAACAAAAGACTCCTCTTTTATCTCTTGATATATAAATAAAGATTGGTCTCTAGCAAGGCATTATGACTACTCAATTCTTCGGGAGGATTAGTTAATCCATTATTATCTTTCATGAGCATGGTTATCATACAATTTAGTCCTCATGTCAACTTATCATAGTGTAATCTCGAACTTGGTTATAAGTCTTGTTCGAATATGATCACATAAGTTTTTTTCGATTTCTAAATGTCTTAGCTCTTAGAGTAAACAAACTATGCTCTATTGTCGTACTCCTATTGTGGCCATAGATTTCTCGAGCGGACGTTTATCGAAGTACAATGTGATAACTCCTTTAGCATACAAGGAATAATATGTCCTATCTTAGTCATATAGCTACCTCCATTAGATTCCTAATGCACCCAACGAATGGCCAATGTGTAACCCATTAATGGGTCAATCGAAATGAGTGTCAAAGTGCATAAGTCCTCCAATGAGATAACCATGATGACTTCAAGTTTAAGGATCATTTGTACTCATCTTGTATGAGATTCCCATAGACTAAAACCAAATTCGTTCTCATGATGAGTCAAGTCCAGTGATACTTTCTCTAACAATAATCACCTAAGTGCTTGCCTTGGTATCACCATGCTAATAGATGGAAGATCTCCTATTGCTTTCATATAGCATGAGCATATTACTCATAGGTCTATCCACATATTGTCATTGTTCATTCTTAACAATGCTACGACTTGAGACGTTTAATGATATTATTTATATGCATTAGTGTTTGTCTCACATCTTTCGATTAATCATGATAGCAAATGCATATCATAAGGACTTCTATTTAATTCTACTAAATTTATCAACTCCGAAAACATTAAAATTAATATAATGACTTCTTTATTATGAAAGTAAATGATGCAATAATATATTAACTTGAGCCCATCCAAACATGGTTGGATCTTGGACATTAACATTAACGTCTTTGTACTAGTCGAAACCTCCTAATTATTACCATCGAATACCGTGAAGTGCATCGGAAGAGTTGGCGCCATAATTAGAGTAATACCGAGACGCTTCAATAATTATGTACATGAAAATCAAATTAACTCAAATTCAAACCTAATTAAATCCAACTAACAATTAATTAACAATTTTCAATACAAATAAAATTAAAAATCAACCAATTAATCAAAATTAACCTATTTAATTAATTAAACCTCAATCAAGTTACCCTAAATATTAATTCTAATTCAAACCTAATTAATTTAAAACCTAACTCAAATTAACCCTAATTCGAGACCTAATAAAATTTAACTAACAATTAATTAATATTTTATAATATAAATAAAATAAAAAATCAACCAATTAATCAGCTTTTAACTAACTAATTAATTAAACCGAATTAATTCTAATTTAAGCCTAATTAATTTAAACCTAATTACAATTAACTAACAATTAATTAATAATTTTCAATATAAATAAAATTAAAAATAAACCATTTACTCAAATTTAACCTAATTAATTAATTAAACCTAAATCAAATTAAACTAATTAATTCTAATTCAAGCCTAATTAATTTATGCCAAAATCAAACTAGCACAAATTTAAAAATAATTAAATTTAATGGGTTTTGCACATATTGAGACCCTGTACAATTTGAATTTTTTTAATTGAGACTCTAAATTTTTTTTGTCCAATTTAAGTGTTATACTCTTAATTTTTCCGTTGTTTCGGACCCTAATATGCCACGTTGCCACACGTGGTAAGGTCTACCCAATGACGATTAACACGTGGCAAAACGAGCCCAAATTCAATTTTAACAAAAATTAAAAAAGTTCGATGGATTTTTAATTATTTAAATGATAATAAACATAAAAATAGGTTATGAAAATTTCTAAAATTTCCTTCTCTCTCCTCATTCGTTTCAGCTTTTTCTCGCTTTTTTCTTTTTTCTTTCCTTTACCTTCGATTACAATCAATCCCAGTTTCTTCTTCTCCTTTCCCATTTTCATAAAATCCAAACCCTAATCCTCATTCCTTTAATTTTGTAAAACTTTTATATCGAATCCCAAATTTCTCAAATTATAAACCTCAATTCTCATTCCCCTTTGACATTTTCTCTCTCTTTCTCCTTCTCTTGCATTTTCTAATCCCTAATTCCTAAATTACGATTCCAAAATAGAATGGCTTTGTCATCGACACCCTTTTCCTCTTCTAAACGTTCATCGATTTGTGCTCTCGGTGATGAAGAATTGCATCAAAATGATAAAGAGCATATAATTTCATGTTACTATGGCATTAAAAAAGTAAGGTAGTGTCTTGGAGTAATGACCACCCACTACAAAAAAAAAAAATTGAGTTTAGCGACATAATATTTTATCGCTAAACACAACAATTTCGTCACTAATTGCAATTAGCGATGGAATAGCTACGGACAATATTTCATCGTTATTTCGATGGTCGCTAAATGTTAGCGACGGAATACTCGATCCATCGCTAAATTTAGCGACGGATTAAACCAAAAAAATCCATCACTAATCTTATCGTAGGATGGTTCTTTTTTCGTAGCTAATCCATCGCTAATTTTGAAAATAAATCCGTCGCTAATTTTGAAAATAGATCAATTGCTTGATTTTGAAATTAAATTCATCGCTAATTCGTCGCTAATTTTAAAATTCAATTTGTTGCTATTTTATCGCTAATTTTGAAAATAAATCCATCGCTATTTTATCACTAATTTTCATCACTAATCTGTCGCTATTCCGTAAAACGAAATTGTCACCAATCTATTGCTATTTTCAAAAACGATTTTTTCATAATTCCTTCGCTTTTGTTCACATTTTTGGACATTATATTATATTATTAATATGAAATTTAATAATTAAAATTAATAATAAATAATCATAAGTAATCATGTATATATGAAAAATAAAATAGCATTAACAAAATCATTCTAAAATACGTTTAATAAAACAAACAACAAAACAAACAAAGTGACTAAATATTACATCACTCATCCTCGCTCATCTAATCCCATATCCTCATCCTCATGCTCGTGATGAGCGCTCGACCGGAGGATCGACCGGAGGCTAAGTGGAAGGACCGATAGATTGTCGAACGATCGACGGATCTATAGACAACCCGGATATGCATGCCAGTCGCATCGATAAGGATCCCATCAAATCATATTAAGACTTCATGTTAAAAATAGTCCCCTTAAGCTCGATCACCTCTTCCTTCGTAGCCTTATAGTTCATCCGAAACCATTCGCTAGCCGGATCGATCATGCATTATGACATCATAGAGAAGGAGCTGCCGCCACCTAACTAAGACACATAATGCATCGATTGTGTGTTGATCCCATAAAATCTTTTTTCTTCTCCTCGACGACTTGTAGGTATGTAACATTTTGGTTTACTTCTAGCTCTAAAATTCCTACCTCCCTCCGAGCCTCAACTTCGTAATTGATTAGTTGCTTCACATGATCCTACAACATCAAAATAATAATATCATCGTTATAGTATTATAATAAATTTTAGAATAAATTTTTATATTTAATATTCAAAATTGAAAAATACTAACTCGTGTCTACTCGGGAGTGCATATCGACGAATGAACCATCACGTTTCTTGTGAGTCCTCTAGAATAACTCAAAACTCGTTGGTTGACGTCCCAATTCTATTGCCTAAAAAAACCATTACGAGAGAATATGACAAGTCCCAAATTGAAATGTTCCGAAATAAGCAAATAATAATAAAGAGTGTAATTTACCAAACGACGTGTATGCTCTCATAAAGATATTGAGCCCCCGTATGTCCGGAAGGACCCGAACCGGGACCATCGGTCTTTAACAATCGATTTTGCGATGCTTGCTTTAAACGAGCCATGCGATCGGGTTTCTTAAAATCAACTTGCCACACATCCCATGCCTCCTAACTTTATATATTGAGGTCTGCTCATCCATCAAACTCGATCTTGTATACGTAGTTAGCATAGCATTTCCTAGCGATACGCTCCCATCCCTCTCTAACAAATGGATCGATGTCCGCATTTCATTCAAAAAAATTTTGCACAAGCAAAAAAGTTTATATAACTTATTTGATGAGAAATGGCTTTGTGTAATTATAAAGAAAATTATAAATACATTACCTTAAACTCACTAAAGTAGATCTCTTTAGTGACGTCGGGGACATCCTTCCATGATGATCCTTTCTTGTCCATCCGTTCCTTAAAAATCTCAAAGATCTTTATAGAATAATCTCTATTTTCCGAAGTTAATCTATCATGCAAACAACAAAACGATGAAACAAATATTTTAAATGTAGTTATTATTGAAATTACATATTAAAAAAACAAATACATATAGTCCGTAATTGACGAAACAATACGTTACCGATTGGATGAGTTACGAGAACCCTCCGAAGTGTCGGACACGTATGCAAAGGGGCCACTTTTGAAGGTTGACGGTGGAACCTTAAGTGCCGATATAGGAACACCTGTCAATACGGATGTGCTAGCTCCATGATTGTGAAAGTTATGGGATCCATAAAAAAATCCTATCGTTGGAGACCTATGATCGATATTGGTAGGGGGTCCTAATGGACTACCCTCGACAATGATGCTCAACCGTGATTATTGAAACATGATCCGATAGTGCCTTCGGAGGGATGACGAAAACCATGATTACCACGAGTCATTGCTTGTATGATCTAACATGAAACAAAAAAATATAATATAATAAATAGATTATTAGAGTCTATTCACGGGTAAATAAATTAAAATACATAATTTGTTATGGATGTAAAACAATCAAAATATGTAAAAAAAACATTTAGTGCATGTAGAAAAACCAAAATTAATAAAGTAATAAAGAGAAAAAATTCCATGACTTCTTATTAATACAACAAATGAAATAAAAATTTAATTTGAACTATCATAATAATTATTTAAGTTATCATCTTCATCATCCGAAACATTATGACAATCATTTTCTTCGTTAGCCATACTTACTTTTATATCTACAAATAATCCATTTGGATCATTCAACAAAGTGCCATCCTCGACTTCATCTATTAATTTATGTCGAATTTTTGGATCGTTCTACTAAAATTGTTCAACATTTTGTTCTACGGCAATTGATGATTCGGAAAAGTCAAACATAAACCTAGCTTTGATCTTACACACGACTCGCCAATCTCAATTATCGCATCTTAAGCTAGGGTATTCCATATAATACACTTAAGCCAATTGTGATGCTAAGAAAAATGGTTCGTAATTATTCAATGTTCTTTTACGGTTAACATCCATAAGTTTGTAGTGTGGATAAACACTTATTTCTTATGCTATGGGATCAAACCAATCACATTTGAACAATACTCGTTCTCTTGATTGGTAATGTTGGATAGTCTACTTTAATAATTTTCATCAACATCCTATGATAGTCACTCTCGGTTGAGCTATAACTCGCTTCTTTTAATGTATACACCACTATTGAAAGATCCAATTTTTGAAGATCTCTCAAGTGTGCGGAACCTATAACCATTAACAAAATAATCATTGTACGATCCGACGAGTTAGCAATGGACCTTATGCGAGATATTTCAAGAAATGGTCTTTTATGTCCGTAAGTTAAACATAAAATCACCTTTAAATTTATTTATCTTTCTATTAATGCTATCAACAAACTAAACATATAAAATGATCATACTTATATACCTGATTAAACTAAGAGGAAAAATCATTTTTAATTAGAGCATCATACTTAGTAGAGACATGAACGAATTGTTCTATTGCATTTCGATAAGATATCCACTAAAGACAAGAGAATTATTAAGAAATGTGAGTTAGTCTCTACTTTCTTCCTTATATTAATTATTAAATATAATAAATAAGTTAAACTCACTCAATGTAAGGTTTGACTTCTTCACAATTCGACAATATATATTGGTGGGTCGCTTTATGTTATAGTTGTGTCAATTTTCTTATTTTGTATCTACCAATTGATCGACACTGGTTGTTCAAATACGAATAATATCCTTTTAATATGGTTTTTTTTCTTTGTTGTTAAATTCAAAATTATGGGGCACTTTTCGATACCTTATATGCATATAAGGCTCAAAATAATGCGAGCAAAATAGAGAGGCTTCTTCAATCAATTATGCATTATATATTGATCCTTCTATTTTAGATTTATTCTTAAAATTATTTTTTATTTTTCATAAATACCTGTAAATATGAATAATTTAAACGTTCGAAAGTAAAAAATTTATTTAATTTTACTTTTAAATTGAATGTCGACACTTTTTAAATGGATACATCCATCGATATTCCATAGGTCCCGCAATAGATGCCTCATATGGAATATGAAGTGGAAGATATTCCATATAGTCCAAAAAGCTAGGTGGAAATATATGTTCTAGTTTGCATAAAATGATCGGTATCTCATCATTAAGTCGCAACATATCCTTTTGCTTTGTAATCGTAAAAGTCAATTGCTTGAAAAATAAACTCGACTCTATAAGTGATTGCCAAACATTTCTCGGTAAAAACTCCAAAAATGCAATTGGAAGTCAACACCGCATGAAGATGTAACGATCATGACTTTTCATCCCATAAAGTTTGTCATGCTCGCATATCAACACATCTAGTTAGATTGGACACATATCCATCGAGGAACTCGAGTTGTGTATCCATTTAAGCAATCTTATTTTTTGTTAATTCGACCTTTTATAGAAGTGTTTCAAAGCTTTCCTACGAGTTGGCATTATCTTTAGTTTTTCTCGACACATTCATGATTGTGTTAAAAACATTATCAAAAATATTTTTCTCAATATACATGACATCTAAATTATGACGGATGAGATTTGTACTCCAATAAGGAAAATCCTAAAAAATACTCGCTTCCTCCATATAGACATCAAAGAGATTCTACTATTATGATCATCCGCACCATCTTATGTCACCTTCAATAACCCCCACTCCTCAACTAGATGTAACAATTCCGTTCTAGATCGGATTGGAGGAGGACCAGATTTAACAACTTTATTGGTGGTGAATGCTTTTTTATTTCTTCTATATAGATGATTATGAAAAAGAAACTTTCAATGGTTATCAAACCGGGAGGTCTTTCTTCCATTTGGAAGGGAGAAAGCATCTAAAATTTTCATACGAGTAAGGATAAGCTTGTTTTCCCGCATTACTCCAACCAGATAGTATTGAATATGCATGAAAGTCACCGATAGTCCGCATAATTACATCTCTTAATAAAAAATTCTGCTTATGATACACATCGTAGGTCAATACACCCATCTCTCATAACTCGGATAAGCTCGAATATGAAAGGCTGCAAGTAAACGTCCAACTTATGTTTTGGATTTTTTGAACCCGGAACAATCATCGTTAGGAACATATATTCCTCCTTCATATACATCCATGGTGGCAAATTGTATAGAGTCACAATGACCAACCACGAGGAATATTAAGCATCGGATTAACCAAATGGTTGAAACCCATTAGTGCACACTCCTAAGTGGACGTTCCTTATTTCGATTGTAAAAGAAAGATTAATCTAATTGAAAATTTTCCATGTAATTGAATAAGAAGGATGACGTATTACTCGTACATCATCTCCCTCATGTTCGAGCATGCCACTTCATATGTTCAGCTATTACATTCAATGCATACAATCGTTGTAGACATAGGTTTAGAGGAAAGTAGTACATTTTTTTATTTGGAACAAGTTTTCCTCTTCCTCATGCTCGACGAGAACTTGGATATCGAGGATGTTCATAAAATCTATATTTATCTAATTCATTATCTTCCTTTCAATAAATCATACACCCGTTATGATAACAATTAATATTTTTCATTGGTAAACCCATCCCCTTCACCGAGCTTCTTTGTTTCATAAAAGTTATTTATCATACGATTATCAACCGACATCAACTCCTTCATCAGCTCACATAACCGATCGAAACACTTTTCTAGAAAATGATATTCGGCTTTTAGGTTAAGCATCGAGCAACCGTCGACAATTACAAATGTTCATCACAATCGAGCCAAATCTCTCTACGTGATGCATTCAATATATCATAAAAGTTTTGGATGCTAGGATTAGGAACCTCCTCTCGTGTTGGACGGATCAAAGGATGGACTGGTTGCATCCATTACCATGCTTTGATATGGGTTTTGAGGCTTACTAGAACTATGTTCGCCTATATAATAATTTCCCGAAACATGCCGACTCCTAGAATTTTCAAATGTCATATAGGCTTCAAATTCACCATGATGCACCTAATTATAATATCCCGACACAAAACCTTTACTCGTATAAAAGATATTTGACCATGTCAATCGCTTCATAATTTCGGTTTCGACACTTACCGAAATTACAAGGACACCTAATTTTGGTTATGTCTATACATTCGGGATGCTCAACAACAAAAGCTAAAAATTATTCTACTCCTCCGACAAATTCATCATTTAACAATCCGTTAACTAATCTACAATTCATCAATTGTCGATAAGGTCTCATTTTTTAAATTACTGCAAAAATAACAAAACCATTGCAAACAATTACTTGTTATCATTCTGAATTATTTTAAACATATTAGTTATATAATTATCTCTAATTAGTTATTAATTTTGTTTTAGACTATTACTTCCTATTTAAATAATTATATAAAGAATGATTACATTTTTTTAATAAATACTTAATTTGTTGATATTCAATTATTTTTTTATGTAATTTTTTTAATATTTTCAACCTTAGGTTCAATATAATAACGTTAACCTAACCTAAAAAAAATAATTAACCTAATTTAAACTACCTTAGGTAATTTAAGGTAACTACATTATCATTTTCACTTAAAATACATGAAATTTTATACTTTTTGAACCAAAAAATGTTAAATTACATTATCACCTAAGTAATTTTTTAAAATATTTAACTAAAATATTTATTTAATTCTATTAATTAATAAAATATTTATAAAATTTTAACTTTTATTTTAATTTTTTAATTACATTTTTATTCAATTATTTTTTGAATCGATCAAATCATTATGCATGTTATCTTATTTAAACTAATAAAATTACTTATAAAATGTACATTTGAAATGACTAAACTACATAAAAAATAATATAATTTCAAAATTAAATTTAAATAAACAACTAATCAAATTAACCTATAACACTAAAAATAAATAAATATATAATTAATTCAATTAATCATACTAACAATTTAAGATTAAATAATTAAATTTTAATCTAACAACTCAAAATTAGAAAAATTAAGATTTTTAAGCTTTATGTTAACATAGAAATTAACCTAACAATTAAAATAACAATAAAATAAAACTTAGCAAAATAAATGTAATAGTTATACAAATAAAATAACAACTAACAAATTTAAACTACTATATATAAATAAACATAACAAGATAATTAACAACATTCAAACAATTAATAAACTAATAAATAACAAAATTTAACTAAAAATATATAAGATTTATCTAACTTAAAAAAATATAAAAGTTAGAGAGAGAAAGTTTTACCCAATAGATCAAGTATATAGAATACGGATCCGATCCGATTTTTAGGGAGAAAAAAACCCCTTACTTTGTTGAATGCTTTTGAAAAAGATTTAATAGCGTGCGGCAGCGTGGGTGGTCATTTTTTTGGTCGAGCACTTGGAAGGGGAGGTGTGGTGGAGGTGAAGGAAACAAATGGAGAAGAAGGAGGAGAGTGGTATATAAAGGAAAAATAGCGATGAACCCGAATCCGTTGCTATTTCGTCACTATTTTGGGAAAAAATTTCTCCCTAAATCAACGATGGACCTAGAAGTCCATCGCCGATTAGCGATGAAATGGTCGTCCATCGCTAACATTGAGGGGGAAATTTCGTGCCTAACCCATTTCTAAAAAAACCCAAAAAGATTTTCACACTACAAATATGTATAACACATTTAGCACTTTCCTTCTCAATATGATACGACTAGACTAAAACAAAATAATAGTCCTTCACTTGAACTAAAACTTGACGTAATAATATGGGTGTAATGGCTATAGTTGCTAGAAAAAGATAAATAAATAAATAAATCTTTATATATATAGGTAATTTCTTATGAACTTATATAATAAATAGATATACAAAATTGTGATCGATTAAATATTGCAAAGTCTTGATTCTTATTATCGATTACAATTAGATCGTAACAAAATTTTGATTTATACCGACACTATAATATCATATGGGGGTGGGGAGAGAGTCGAATTGGCAATTGATAAAAAAAACAAGGATGTGGGCTCTTGAGAGTAGGAAACACAAAATATCTATTCTAGTTCTATTGTCCGAGTATGAATTTGATTCTACGATAAATTCTAGAGAATGTATGCTATTTGAAAAGTAGTAAAGCCTATTATAAAACATTCTATTTTTTCATACAAATATATTCACTCAAGAAAAACTTAAGAAAAATTTAATCGAAATGAAAGGATTAATTAAAAAAAAAAAAGCAAACTCGTATTAATTATCATAGGGTGACGTCGGCTCGAGGGCAACAATTTTAGGAAAAAATTGAAAAAATGGGGTAAAATAAATAGAGTCGCCATCTAGTATTACGATTATTAGAAAACCAAGTGATCGGTCCATTCGTAGTTTTGGACAAGGGGTTTATTATGTGTAGGAAAGATTGAAAATTGCCCTATCCCATCTTGCCTAAGGCAAGTCGTATTGCATACAATATTGATTTGATTTTTTATTTTTTTAATGATGAAAGTCTATTCCTATTTTCAAACATTTGCCTATCGATCGAGTGATTTGGGATTTGGTCGGTCGGGGACCTCACTCACTCGTAACGAATGGCTAAGAAAATGAAAAGGGCATGATAAATGTAATGATATGTGGCTAATACGACCTAAATGACATGCGTGAAAACAAGGCTTAAAAATTAGCAAAAAAGGCAAGATAGGTAGAGTAGGCAAAAATACACAAATAGGCAATACGAGCAAAAATTGACAAATAGGCTAAATCGACAAATAGGTAATCCGAAAAAATTAGCAAAATCGATAAATCGACAAAAAGGCAAATTGAAAAAATAGACAAAATCGATAAATAGACAAAATCAATAAATAAGCAACTAGGAAAAATTGGCAAATCAACAAAATTGATAAAATTGACAAATAAGTAAATAGGCAAGTAAGCAATTAGACAAAATAGGTAAATTGGCAAAATCGACAAACATGCAAAATCAACAAATTAACAAATAGGCAATTAGGTAAAATCAACAAGCATCAATAAATCGACAAATAAGTAATTAGGCAAAATAGGCATATATGTAAAATAGGCAAAATTGATAAATTGACAAATGGTCGAAATAGATAACTACGATAGAAAAATAGAAAAATTAGCAAAGGCTATAAAAAAAAAACAATAAAAATGACGAGATTGGCAAAATTGACAAAAAGAATATTAAAGTTGACGAAAACGATTCAAAAATTAGATTAAGATCGACAAGACTTCCAAAAGTTATTATTTTCGAGTGAAATTGGCAAAATCGATGGAATTGAAAAAAATGAACCAAAAATAACATTCGAATCGACACAACTCAAACATCAAGTTTTTTAAAAACAATTAGCATAATATCAAATTAATCATCACAAACCGCAAAAACGGTTCAAAAAATGAGATTCGGATCGACACAACCTAAGAATCACATCCTTTTATACAAAAATCGACAAGATATCAAGTAATCATTGTAGTGATCAAAAGTGATCCAAAGACGAGATTCGGATCTGTCGTGATTCAAAATTGTATATTTTTAGAGAAATCGACCGCATGAATGACTTAATGTTACTAATAAAAAAATAGTCCAAAAACAAGATTCAAACTAACATAAGTGCAATTACACAAACGATGACAAATATTTATAGAAAATTAATACCATATTTGGCCTCAATATTTTTCATGTCTTAACCCTTTTTGCAAGGTAAACACATTAAATGTATCGAAAATGTGCCGACTTAATAATCGCACAACCACAGCGAAGTTTAAAAACATAGAAGCATGACACTAATTTAAAGTCATACAACCATAACAACAATTTAATTAATTTACAAGCATATCATAATAATTTAATTAATTACGGACATATCAACATAAATTAAATTTAATACATATTAAAATAAAATAAAATTATTTAAAGTTGAAAAATAATTAATACATATCAAAAATTAATAAAATGAAATAATTAAAAGGTGAAAAATAAATTACTATAAATAGCAAAGTCAAATTGACTTGTCGAATCGGGGTTAGTTCGATCTTTTTCACCTTAATGAGATGGATATTCAACTAATCGGGATGCAGAGACGATTGTCCGTTGTGGATCTACATCTTGTATGAGGCAAGACGGTTGCTAATGATTGAATCAAATATTGTTGCAAGCGGATAACTCGCTAGAGTGTATGGCGTGACTGCTATAATGATCGACGAGGTCTGGTGCAACTCGCTGGAGTGGAAGACTTGTTGATAGTGTTGCTAAAAAGGGCTTTAGTGATGAGTGGCTACCGCTGTAGGGAACGATGGTCGTCGGATATGAAGCGATTAGTTCTCTATCACGATTGGTACTAGTGGTTAGGGAAAGTATATCGAATGGCTAGAAGGTCGTCATAATTGGGGACGAGTGGCTAGAGTGAGGTCGAATCGGATTGGCAACCGAGCGAACCAACTTTCGTGGAGGAGAAGGCTTATCGAAATCTTCTTAGGAGGTGGGTGGTTGTCGGATTTTTCGAGAGAGAGTCGCTACCGACTCGGAGTGAGAGAGGAATATATAAGCTAATTTTTAGGTTTTTAGCTAAAATTCAGTTTAGTCCATTTGCTTGCAAGCTTGTTTTATTGTAGTCCTTTTTTCTTTTTCTTTTTTCAATTACATCCATCAATTGTGTTTTTTTAGCCCCCTTTTTTTTCCTTTTTTTTATATTTACTTTTTTGAGAAAATTTTAAGTGTTAACAATTGCTCCTTCTTTACAATGCTTACAACATGAAGCCATTAAAAAACTAACTTTTCTTTGGCTCGCATAGTATGCTTGTAAAGAAAATTATAGAAGAATGGCATGCAAATAGAACATAAATAAATGAATCAAACGACAATGTTAAACGATGATTGGTTGTTCTTAAATTAGTAGTCAATTGTAGATGACCTTCCTCAAAACACAGAGTTAATACGAATAACCATCCTCAAAGTCAAGAAGGTGACCTTCCCTTAGCAATGTACAAAAGTGTAAGTGATATACCTAATTTTCATTGAAGAAACATATATATTTTCATTGTCAAAACATAAACTAGCCTCATTTTTCCTCATTTATAAGTCATCATCATCCGAATAGGCTCGAGGTTTTAGGTTAAGCTGCTTCTTGTTGATTTTTTTATGTATAATCACATGTCTTTTGATTACGTTCCTTTTAAAATTTTGGACCAGGCTATCATTCATATTGTCCGAATGGCATTTGCTTTTATGGTTAGGTAAGTAGTTGTTCGTTCTTTCATCCTTCTAGAGTATGAACTTTTACCAAGCACCTATCAAGAAATCTAACACAAAAATTATTGAGATAATTTTCATTTTGGCTATCTTTAATTTATGAGGAAGGATCTTGGGCCAAGTTTTTTCAACGAAAGCTTTACGGTCTACTAAGTCCGAGCAACAACTCTCACCATGTAATCATTTAACTATTTGTTGCATAATCACATTTTATGAATGATGTCAATCCCAAGACCATGCATTTGACCAAAGAAAAAGCTTTATAGGGACTAATCATATTTGTGAAAATTGGGTTATTTTGAAAGATAGAAGAGAGCAAATCATGGATTAAGTCGATATGATTTGATTTTGATTTTTTTCAAAAGGATTGCTCTAATGAATTTTAGTCATAACTCAAATGATTTCTTTATTGCTTTGGGTAAAAGTGAAGTCGATATGATTTGATTTTTATTTTTTTTCAAAAGACTCGACTTTCAATTGTTTTAACTTTCATGGATTAAGTCGTATATTTGAATAATTTCCATCGAAGCAAGCTAATTTTTTAAAAAGAAATCATATAAATGTTTTTAAGACTGCAATCTCATTTAAGAAAATATTTGAATCATTTGGTAGAAAACTAAAACACATCATGCAAGTGTCGTGATGCAATCATCAAGGTGATCCTTTTTAGGGTAAGTGAGTGAAATGTATTTACATCACATCAAAGATTTTGAAAGAAATCATTTTTTTTAAAAAAAAGTATCAAATGTTGGCTCAAATGAGTTGAGATGATCGAATGGATGTCATGGGTTCGAGGGCTTTTTAAGACAAGTTAACTCAAATGGGTTTTCTTGACTCATGCTTTTCAAGCGAGCTCAAGTGGTTTCGTAGGCTAAAGGGCTTTTAAAGAAAATTAGATTCAAATGGGTAGTTTTATGTAGAAAGATCTCAATTGTATTTGTTCCTTACTCTTGAGTATTTAATGAGAACTCATAATCCAATGCCACGAATAATGATTTATGGTGCGTAAACAATTTTTTTTTTGTTTTTATCTTTTTTTTAGGTTAAAACTTGTCAACATAAAGCAAACCTCCTCGACTATAAAGGGCTTTTAAAGACATGTAATGTAGGTTAAGGCTTTGCTCATGAACAACAAGATATAAAAAGGCTCTAAAGGTGTTTCAAGGTATAAAGACTCGAGATCACGTGACCACCCATTAATATTATTTTAGGCTTAGCCATACTAACTTTGGCATTTTAATGATTGATCTCATTTTTCAATCTCAGCTCTATTTTCATGTTCACTCATATCATTTTTAGGATTCCACAACCTTTTCTAGCTCCGAATCATGACAAGGGCCACTTAGATAACACTTTCTTTCGTTTAATGTCATTTTGTTATTATTTTTTTCATTTCTTATTTCTTTTTTTACCTCTATTGTTCTAAAATAATCATCAAGGCTCTTCTCAATTTTTATAAATCAAATCTTTAATTTTTTTAAAAACATCATTGATTTCATACACCTTAAAATTGCTCTCAATGTGAGGAGTGATTTCGATCCGGGTTATTATTGAAAGAAATTATCAAAGGCTCAAAGTGGGATGACAAAGGATAAATTTTATTTATGAACGTTATACCAAAAGTGGCCTTTCTTCATCTCTAGTGTAACTTGCTCAAGTTGATAGGTTTAGTTTCATTCGAAAATCATGATTTATGAAGAAGAAACGATAGATCAAATGATATCATGACCTAAGTGTGCACCGCTTATCATTATGTAAGACATCAAATCATTTAGCTTTACATTTAGGGCATTATTATGTTATTGTAGGCAAGGCTATTTAAAAAAAAACTCATCTAGAAAAGATGTTTTCGGTCTTAATAAAAAAGAATTGCCTATTGGCATTTACATGCCGACTTTGAAAATCGACCACTTTTTGAAATATGTTGAATACATTCACCATTTTACTTCTTCCAACCTAGATGGCATAAAATGATGAATGATACTTTTAAATAAACATATCATGATATCAAATTAATAAAAACCATGCTAAGATAGTAGATTTTTTTCTTATTTAAAGAAACAACTCAATCCACGAAAATCACAACATTTTTTTTGTCCGAGTATCATCGAGTTAGGCGGATAATTATTTTTTACACAATCACTTGGTGTTTTTAGGATAAGATCATATTGAATGTTCCAAAAAGAGAATGCAAATAATATGAATAGAAAGAAACGGACAGAAATAGAAAAAAATTTTACGATCTCATAAAATAACATTATTGTGAAAGCATGATAAAAAGTTTGACGCAATGTACTTATGACCTATAATGAAGAAAGGTAAAGATTATCATAATACGAGAACCACTCCATATCGAAATAATAGGCACTCATTCATCAAACTAATTACTCGACTCATCTCCTTGTCCGATTTTATGGAAAAATCGTCAACATCAAAGGCATCCTCAAGTATGCTAATCATGAGTTATGGAAAAGTTACCAACTCTAAGTTATTAGGTACTCGGTCCAAACTCGCATGGCTTGATTACTAGCATTAGCTTCTTTTACCCCCAAAGTGTTCATTCTTATACCATGCTCATTTTGTCTTTCTATCCTCAAAGCTCCAAGTGTCAACATGGTCTAAACTATTTGATGAAACTCATAGCAATCACCAATATGATGTCCATTCACCTTATGGAACTTACAAAATTGTTTGGCATAAATAGAGGCTTGGGTTTTGAGTAGCTTTAAGTTAAAGCCATTGGCACTTATCATATCAAACAATCAAGACATAAAGATTTTTCAATGCTTGATCTCCCTCTATCAAATTTTATGTCATCTAATGATAGCATGTTTACTCCCCAAGTAGCGATATGATTCATTAAGGCATTGAAATTAGTATTCGAGAGATTTGAGGAATCTTTGAAAACAATCAAGCCTTGATCAATCAAAATTTCTATTCTTTTTTTAAAGCTCACACAGTTCTCAATATTATGACAATTGACGCTACCGTGGTATACACAAACTTCGTTTGGTTTATATCAATCAAGGAATGGTAGGCTGAAACGGTGTGAGTGTCATAGAAGATATCCGGCCAATGGTTACCGGACGCTCAAAGAGATAACCAAGAGATATAGAAAGTGACAATAATATGTTATTGAATTGCCCCATGTCGGTATTCCTTAAAGAGTTTTAATTGGGTGATCTTGGATGGTTGATGAATTATTGTGGGCTTCGGTAATGTGTTTACGGTTGAAGTTGGGGTAAGGTAGGTGTTTGAGTGGTTTAGTAAGGATTATTTGGTATTTGATGGGGATTGTACGACATTTGGTATGGTGGGAAGGCTAATGTTTGAGCTGTCGGTCCAGCTACATTGGTCGAATTGGCATTTGTAGGAATCATAAACTTACGGCTAGATTGAGCATTCTGTTTTGAGGGATGAATCAAGCTGTTATTCATCTAAGAGTTGTTCCATTGCTCTCTCGGGATGAAAAAAGATACTTCAATGTAATGTACCTTTAGGTTTTTCCTCCGATTAAAGTCACTCTTCTTGTGTCCGGATTTTCAAGGATCGACTATCCTTTTTGACTTAATGACTTATTCAATTCAATCCGTAGTAGACACTATCTCAACAAAGTTGTTTAGGGCTAGATCTATTTGGTGTTATCTCAAGATTAAACTTGTACTACCTCATGAATATATCCATCAAATCCTTCTACTTTTTTATCTCGGTCCGGTCTAGGTCAATAAATCAACTAAGGGCGGACCGTCGAGACTCTCAAGAACAAAGTGGTTAGTAATTTTTCATCATATGCTACCTCGACCATCTTGTTCGGATAAATCCTTAGGTGGATCCTAAGACATTAAATCATAGTGTGTATGGTAAGTTTAGGCACATTGAACTTGTTAGAAACCACTACATTTGGCATCAAATATTTATCTACATTAAGGAGTGGGTCATATATGTCTATGCCTTTAATAGATCTTAAACACTCCTCAATGGCCATGAGCTTTTATGTTTTGAGTCCCGAGGATATCTTTTCCTTGGCTAGCTCTTCAACAATGAGATCGGTAGTTGTTGCTATTGGAGCTTAGACGACCTAAGGCAATACCAAAGTAGGGTTAGAAGATTTAGGAGCAAACTCATATGTGCCCTTATTGTAGGATAGTTGGCATAATTAATAGTACCGACAAGCTTTAAATGAGGGATACCAAAAGGTGGTACTGGGGCGACGGTTTGAGTGATTGCCGGTGATATGGTGTTGAACACTTCGAAACATCCGATGACTAGCCGTCTTCTATTTGGACGATAATTTCAAAAGACATGCAATTTTATTGACTTTGTTCTAACGAAGCGAGTAAGCCTAACAAGCTCCCCCTTTAGCACATCTATCTCCTTTTAGTGATTTTACTCCAGCAGAGACCTTTCTTCATTTTCCATCTTTTCTTTTACTTTGGTGTGGTAAATGCACGAGAAAGGTGTAGTTTTGGCAGGTCGATCCGTGTTTCTACTCGGACAAAAGACAACAAATACTAGATATAGAAAATATATTAAAAACAAAACGACATTCGGGACCTAATATGGAATAACCTTCATATGGGGATGATAAGAGGATTTGATCATCGATTTTTTAACATTTTAAAATTATCCTAAATTGGTTTAAAGATGAAATTAGGTTTCATTAATAAACTTTGAAATATTTTAATCAAGCTTTGAAACCTCTTTGGTGTTCGGACATTGTAAAAACTAGACTCAAATCCTCTTATCTTCCATCTTAAAACATCGTGACCAAATTGGTTGGTCAAGGTTGCAATACATCCGACTTGCCTAGTGAATTTACTTAGAAATGACAATTCTAAGGTTTGGTTTTAAGTCATTACGTGAACGGGATATGATATATCTAAGTCAAAAGTAGAGTCTCTTCAAGCCCGATGCGTCATAATAGAATTGTTAGGGCCATTAAAGGCATGAAAAATCATCTAATACCCATCACGCAATGGCAACTAGCTAGAAGAGTTGAGATTTTACAAGTGTTTACCCAAGGCGAAACCTATCGGAGCACTACTACTACGTCTCTAAGTACCGAGGCAAGTGTGTGATAAAAAGTAACGATGATCGTAATGTGTGCATAAGCATTATTCCATATTTAGTCCCAAAAATAAAAATAAAGACACAAAATGAAATAAAATAAAAAGAAAAAATAACAAGACAAACAATGACAAAGAGGCATGAATTTAAACAAGGCGAGGTGAGTTACAAAAATCAGCATACAAGCATAAAGATTCATCATATTGTTAGAAATCAAATTCAAAAATTACATATAAAGTCTAACCCTAAGTATGTCACCAATGGAGTCACTATTCTATCATAGGGTGACGATTTTAGGCAAAAATGGACAAAAATAATTAGAGTCATCGCTTAGTATTATAGTTACTAGGAAAACATTTGATCGGTCCATTCGGAGTTTTGAATAAGTGTTTATTACATGTAGGAAAGATTAAAAGTCACCATACATTGTGTTTTCGAAGGCAAGTCTGCATTGCATACAACATTGATTTAATTTCTGATTTTTTTTTTAATGATGAAAGTCTATACCTATTTTCAAACATTTGCCCATCGATCGAGTGATTTAGGATTTGGTCGGTTAGGAACCTTATCCTCACTCTGTAATGAATGGCTAAGAAAGTGAAAAAGGCATGATGAATGTAATAATATATGGCTAATGTAAATTAAATGGCATACGTGAAAACAAGACTTAAAAATTGGCAAATAGGCGGCAAAAAAAAAAAAAAAAGGCAAGATAGGCAGAGTAGGCAAAAATATACAAATAAGCAATACAAACAAAAATAGGCAAATAGGAAAAATCGATAAATAGGCAATCGACCAAAATCGACAAATAGGCAATCAGACAAAATCGACAAATTAACAAATAGGTAAAATAAACAAAATTGATAAATCAACAAAATCAACAAATAGGTAAATAGGCAATTAGGCAAAATAGGCAAAATCAACAAATCAACAAATAGGCAAAATCGATAAATTGATAAAATCGAGAAATAGACAACTAGCCAAAATCGACAAACATCAATAAATCGATAAATAGGCAAAATTGGCATATATGCAAAGTAGGCAAAATTGATAAAATAGACAAAATTGATAAATTAGCAAATAGGAAAAATAGATAAATACGACAAAAAGGATACAATTAGCAAAGGTTATCAAAAAATAGTAAAAAAACAAGATTGGCAAAATTAACAAAAATGGCAAAATTGATAATAAAAAAATCATTGAAGTTGACGAAAATGATTGAAAAACAAGATTAATATCAAAAGGACTTCTACGAAGTTGTGATTTTCGAGCAAAATCGACAAAATCGATAAGATTGACAAAAAAATGAACCGAAAACAAGGTTCGAATCGACACAACTCAAACATCATGTTTTTTGGATAAAATTGGTACAATATCAAATTAATCATCACAAATTGCAACAATGATTTGAAAATGAAATTCAGACCTACACAACTTAAGACTCACATCTTTTAGGCAAAAATCGACACGAAATCAATTAATCATTGCAATGGCCAAGAGTGGTCTAAATACAAGATTTTGACCGTCATGATTTAAAATTATTTATTTTTAGATAAAATCGATTGCATGAGCAATTTAAATATAGAAAATTAATACCATATTTGGCCTCGATATTGTTCATGTCTTAACTCTTTTTGCAAGGTCAACACATTAAACGTACCTTAAACATACCGACTTAATAATCACACAACCACGATAGTACTTCAAAATCATACAAGCACAACACTAATTGAAAGTCATATAACCATAGAAACAATTTAATTAATTTATAGGCATATCATAATAATTTAATTAATTACGGACACATCAACATGAATTAAATTTAATACATATTAAAATAAAATAAAATAATAAAAAGGTGAAAAATAAGCTACCGTAAATAACGAATGAATTTGACTTATTGAATTGAGGTCATTTTGATATTTTTAACCTCTATAGAGATTGATATTCGATCAACCGGGGAGGAAATACGATCGCCTATTGTACGGACTAATAAATCTAAAGAATATATTGGACGTGTTCTTACGACCTCTAATTTTAGAGTTGCATTAATGATGGAAGTTGATGTGCTTTCTTATGATGTGTCTTGAAGGTATAATGTTCTATTATGAATCACGGTTATGTAGACAATTAATGACTTTCTTACATATTCAATATTTATTCAATTGTAGTACTATAGAAAAATTAGCATATCTTTATTACTTGAAGAATTTAGATGCATTCAACCTTCCTAATGGAAGAAAGACATCGTGATTTGACAATTATTGAAAGTTCCTTATAACGGATCATCCATTTTAGAGGAAAATGAACTCATTCATAAAAAATAATAGTGTCATGTAGTACTCCCGTAATTTGGTTTGGAATAGAAACTGTAGAGGAGATAAATAGTTAGGGGTGGGTATCGATGTAAATAAAAGTAGAATATTTAAAATGTGTGGTTGAAAAAAGCATACTATATTCTAGGATTTATCTTATTGGATAACCAATCTCATTCTATATAATTTAGATGTAATACATATTGAAAAAATATTTTCGATAATGTATTTAACATAGCAATAAATATGTCGAGTAAAACTAAAAATAATTGCAACTCTATAGAGGATTTGAAATTTTTTTTATCGAGGGCCAAAATTAATAAGAGATGAAGCCTTAGAAAAATACCTTAAAGCAAGTTTTACGGTAGATAAACAATAGAAAATGATCTTGCATGAATGGATTAGATAACTCAAGTTTTCATATGGATTTGTGTCCAACATAGTTAGATGTGTGGTTATGAACAAACAAAAATTGTATAGCATATGTGTCCAATATAGTTAGATGTATGGATATGAACAAACACAAATTATATGGCATAAAAAGTTATGATTGCCATGTATTTATGCATAGATTAATACCTATTGCATTTTGAAAGCTATTGCTAGTACATGTTTAGCAAGCACTTACCGAGTTGAGTTTATTCTTCAAAAACTTGAATTTCACTCGTTATAAGACTTAAAGATATGACGTGCCTTAAGGTAGAGATACCCTTTATTTTGTCCAAACTAGAGTATATATTTCTACCAAGTTTCTTTGAATCTATGAAATATCTTCTAGTCCACTTAGTACATGAAGCAAGGATAACGAGACTAGTGCAATATCGATAGATGTATCCATTTAAAAGGTAATAGTACTTGAATTTTAATGTTAACTTAAAATAATTTATAATTATCAATCATTAACCTAATTAATATTTTAGGTATCTTCGAAAACTTATAATGAATGTAAGGAATAAAGTAAATATTGGAGGTCAATATGTAATAGATATTTAGTGGAAGAAGTGTCATCGTTACGTTCGTACTACTTTAAGTCTTATGTGTATCCTAGGCATCAAAAAGTGCCACGTAACATTGAGTGTGATGGAGAATCAAGTAACGATATTAAAAGGTTGCTTTCTATATTTAAACCTCAAGGTTAACCATTTAGTCAAGCAACAACAAAGAGGCTTGATAGAGGAAGAGTGCAAAGCAAGCCATCAATAGATATTATTGAACTATGAAGAAGTTAAATCTTACATTGAGTAAGTGTGCAAAAAACTCTTACAATTCAATGTTAATATTTTACATGTTTAATTAACAATCATAATAAAGAAACTCACTAGTGTATGTCGTTCTTTCTTAATAGCATTTACATTTTCTAACTATTGTAAAATAATCCATACATGCCTATGTATGAGGTTAATGCTCGACTTGAAGATGAGTTTGCTTACTAGTTTATTCAATATGTGAGTATCATCATTTTAGATCTCATTTTTTTGTAGGTTGTATTTATTAACTCGTTAACTATGATTTAAGATGTGGATGTCAATTTTACAAACATATTATGTACAAACCAACTATATGATAGACCAATTCATAAAAGATCTTGCAAAAAGTCCTTTACGAATAGTGATGTCGTACTTAGGGTACATTGTGACCATATATAGGTTTCACATCGAATGATACGATTTAGATAAAGAAATGATCTATACGAGTATAGATGAAAGTGACTATTACAAAAAATTGATTAAAATTCTATAATTGGAGTATTCCGTATTGCCAATCAAATGGGCAATTTTGTTTAAATATGATTAGTTTGATTTTTCACCAAATGATACAAGGGTTCATCCACTCGTACAATCTAATGAAGGTAAATTGTAAAGGGAGTTTTAATAGATACAAACCCTTTCTTCTAACGAGTACAAACGGTCTACGTATATTATGCCACATACCATTGCTTGGAGTATGACATGATTGATTGGTGGGTTGTTTATAAGATAAAAACTAGGGCCATAGTGGATTTGCTAGAGTCGTCTGTCATAGTCCAACGAAATGCAAAACCATTTTAGGAGGATGATTTGAAAGTCTAACATAATGTGATTTAGGTAAATGATGAAGAACGAGTTATTGATTGATTCAAATGGATTATTTATAAATATAGAAGGAGCTAAAGTTAATGAAATTGGAGTAAACTCGAAGAGAAAGACTTAGATTGTAATTATGACGGTAGTAATTAAAGATCTTTTTTATTTATTGTATTCTATAAACTAAGGTGGAATAAATATTTTTTATTTGTTACATTTATTAAATCAAAGTAATAGAGATATTTTTTATTTATTATGTTTATTAAATTATATCATTTGACGCTATATAGGCAATGACTCGTGTGTTGTGCATTTTGGATGTGTTATTTTTTATGTTGATTGAGTTTTAGATAATTAGAAAATATTCAATTTACAGGAGAGACTCGTTAAAATTTTGTTTGACTTGTAGGAAAAAATTTATTGAATACGAGGTAATTAAGTTGGTTTTTATTTGTTGTATTAATTAAACTAAATGATGTGATATTATAGGCATAATGACTTGTGGTTTGGGTCGTTGTCACCCGACATCTAATTTAATGAGATCCGATATTCGTGGTTGTGGTCGTAGTAATGCTTCTAACCTTGACATGTTTCCAACATTTCTATATCGCTAGTAGTAGTACCCTCGTTGACCCTACTTGCTCCCTAACCTAGTCCTCCATGAAATGGTCCTACACTAGAACCAAGCTCGATAACGGATGTCACATCGATAGTTTCTTTTATTCCCGATGACACTTCTAGGTTTGATACTAAACGAGATCATTTTTGTTGTTAATAACAAGTATGTAATATACCTGCAGATTGAAATAGAATTATTTTGTTTTGTATGTGATAATTATTTTTATATTTTGATATATTATTAGAATTATTTATTCACTTATTGATTTTTTATTTGTTACGTTCGATAGTTTGTATTCATCTATTAAGTGTTCTCACCGGATCATCGTAATTTTTAAAGAACGATTGAAGTCCGTCGACTTCACGTGAAATTCAATCTCGCTAGAAACAAAAACATTCTACTAAAATGAGTTTAAAGTAATATTTTATTTATTTATTTATATTATATTTAAATTAGTAACATGAAACATACGAATATTAATTTTTAATTTCTTGTAAAAGTATTTTTTATGGAAGGAAGACGTCACTTCGATGGTTAAGACGACATGAGAGAGTTTGGCATGTAAACGGTATACCGATATGTTGACCGACTGCAAGAAAACGACCAATAAACACCATTTTGTCTTAGCACCGATGTGGGATAGATGGTAGTGAGATTGGAACACACTTGAGTTTTGGACCTATTCCGAACAGGCGGCACATAATCACATAAGTGAGACAAGCGATGCTGGTGTTGGGCAATCTAGACTTACCGAAGCTCCATCTCACTAATTGAGCATGTTGAACGGATGGTAAATCTTATTATCCATTATGTTATAAATTAATATTTGAATTTATTGTATCTCATAGTATTTATGTCTACTTTATTCGAGGCTAAGGAATTGGTTCGTGACTTAGATTCTTACGAGTTGTTTGTGAAGGCTTATAAGCATTAGGATGGATCATTCGTGGATACGTGGTTTCAAGTAGTTAGGGTAAAAATTTTATTATTTTTATTATACATTTGCAAATTTAATCAAAAAATTATATTTATGATTTAATATTATAATTTTTATGATTTAATATTATAATTTTTTCGATTGCGTAGGAGTGTGTAGACCAATTTTATGCATCAGCTGCTAGCTAGTAACCAAAGGGTGATTCATTGTCTTTAGACATCGGCATATCACTAATATATCTCCAAGCTATAGGAGGGGAGAAGAAGCAAAGATTGTATGACCTCATATCACATGCGTCCTCGTATTACTCACATTTTAGTACTAGCTCATCCTTTTCCACATCATGTTTCCCCGGTTGTATGCAACAAGATCATAAGAGTGGCAAGAAAAGCTAGAGGACATATAACGTGACTATACTTAACGAGTTCCATGAGGTGGATAACAAATACAAGATGGAAGACTAGTTTATTTAGCATCGGATACGGATGAAGGAGAAATTGTTAAAAGAATCACTCGGGAGTCAAACCCTTCCTTCTAATCCTTTCCCTTTACCTAGGAGTCGGCCTTTCCTCTCGATACCTAGCATTTGAAAGACGATGCAACAAATGATCTTGATGAGGACTAATTTTCTTTAAAATTATTCTTTTAAATATGTTCGTATACCATATTTTATATATTAGATTTGATTTTATATTCATTTAATTTTATTTAATAATATTTCATGTTATAGTTCTAATTTTAGTTGTTGGTTACTACAATAGGACATTTAAACACCTATTAACGAAAATTAAAAAAAAAATTCTTCATTTAGCAATAGATGAATGAGCGCCCAATGACAAAAAAAATTTAAAAGCAATGGAAAACAAATCGCTAAAAATAACGACTAATACCGAGTGATGGATCGACGACCGAAATTAGTGACAAACTTTAGCAATAGATTTCCATCTTTATATATTGACGGGAATAAAGCTAATTACCGACGTTTTAGCAACGGATTTCACACCAAATATACGATTGTTTACAATGACATAGCAATGGAAAAACTTCGAAATAATGACAATATTTCTATTGCTAATTAGCAACGAAATTTCTAATCCAAGCACTAGCGACGATTTGTTTCTATCGCTAAACCAATACAACGACATAAATTTTTGGTTTAGTGAGAGAAATTTTCATCAATATTTTGCTTTTTTGTTTTTCTTATAGTGAAAGGGCTAAAGGAATGGGTCATAATTATTACAAAGAGCTCGCATGGCCAACTCGATCTTTTATATATTTTTTCAATAGTAATTCTAGATACTATTGCATGTAATGTAGGATTAGTCGTTTTAGAACCATGAATGATTGGTGGACCTACGGATCCATTTGCAACTTTTTTGGACATGAATGATTTTTTTTTCATATTTCAAATACTTTGTACCATACCCAATAAGTTACTTGGATGTTCTTTTAATGGTATTCGTACCTATAAAATTGTTAAAAGTCCCATTTTTGGATAATGTTAGGCTATGTCTGTTTGGAGGAAAATAAGTTCTTGGAACTCGTTTTTCTCATTTTCTAGTGTTTATTTTACGTTTAGAAAAAAAATTCAACAAAAAATGATAGAATACTTATAAGAAAATGTTTTCCTAGTTAAAAAATAGAAAACATTTTCCTTCTCATGAGTTGTCTCGCTTTCGTGTTACTTACCTCTCTCTCGGTATATTTTAACAATTTTTTTCTCTATCTTTTTTATTTAAAATATATCAAATTAATTTTTAATTATTCCTTATCAATTATTATTAATTATTTAATTATTTTTTCTCTATTTTTACTAATATTTGATTTTTTGATTTATAGATACATTAAATATCATTAAAAATCATTTTTACACCTTAAAATTATTTTTATAATAAATAATTCAATAATTTATCTCTATTTTTTACTATTATCTCAAACACCACCTAAACTATATTTAAATGATTGAAAATGATTATTTCAATACTATAATTTTTTGTAAAAAATTTGAAATTAATTAATTCATTAATAAATATATTATTTTTTTGACACTATTCAATTGCAACTAAATCAATAATTTTTAATTTTAATCAGTTGTAAAACTTTATTGGTAATTTTAGTCAATAATTAGTTACAAATTATTCCAACATTACTCTTTTGAAACCAAATGAATAATTATCTACAAATGATAACTAATAATTTATAAAACTATTTTTTAGACTAAATTATCAATTCAATCTTTTTTTTTAAAAAAAGAATTCTTAATTAAGTTACCAAAATAACAATGCTAAGATTGCTTAAATTTTTTTTTTAACTAAATGTGAATATTGACTTGATTTTGTTTCAAATAATTTTGATGAATTGGTTTAATGGTTAAAAAGTACATTTTAGTTTTTGAATTAAAATTTTAGAGTTAGTATTTATGAAAATTTATTAAATTTTTCTAAATATATCTTATATTGTGAAATTGTGAACATTTCTTTTTGAAGTTTTCTTAAAAATTGTTGATATAACAATCACATATTGTTTTTGTATTTTAATTTTCCGTATCAAACAAACGCTGAAATATATTTTCCAAGTAGTTTTTTATGTAGTTGTCAAACGGCAAAAAATATTTTGTTATAAAATAATTTTATGAAAAATAGCTTCTTTAGGAATTAATTTTCCTATGAAAGTTGTTTTTCACTAAACAAACGGAGCCTTAATAAATTTCAAAATCCATTTCGTCTTCTCGTAACTATGCTTTTTTTTTTTTTTATCACCTGGGTTCCATATATATATATATATATATCTTCTACTGTCGATAAAAAGTAATAAATATTTTCACCGGTTTTAAAAGACGAAATTAATCTTATTGTGCTGAAACTGACTGGAGAATGTTATACATAGTAAGAGAGATTATTAGTTATTCTCAAATTTATTATACTGAGAGGGAGCAGATAAGCAACACAACGCCAATTTTTCACTCTTCTGAAACCAAACCAACCCAAACACGGCAAATTAGGTTTATATTTCAAAGCCCAAATTCTTCTAAAACCAAACCAGCCCAAGCAAGCAAATTAGGTTTAAATTTCAAAGCCTGAATTTGACTTCGTGGACTTGATGAAAATGGGCCATAAAATATATAGGTAGTGGATTCATTTTATGGGTTAGTAGAAATTGAAGCCCTAAAATTTTCACAAGCAAGGGGGAGGAGGGAAATAAAAATCCACCAGGTTTTTTCTATCCCCAAAGCCTCTGACTGCTTTCGGCTCTGAAAAAAAAAAAAAAAAAGGGGCAAAAAACCATGGCGCGTCTTCTTCTTAAACCTCACTCCAGCAGTAGACGCTATCTGTCTTTACTTCGAGCTACCATGTCCTCTTCTTTTTCTTCTCCTTTTACTTGCTCTCAGTCTTTATCTTCTCTCACCCGCCCCTTAATCTCCTTCAAGCCAAGGTATTTTCTTTGCTTTATTATTCTCGTTTTACTGTTTAGTTTCTGTTTGTTTCCTTAGAAAACGCGAGAAAAATGAAGTGACATTTGCATTTTTGGTGCTTTTGAGTTCGTTTATTGGTGGAAAGATGGGAAGTAAAGGAGAGAAAATTTATGGGTTTTTGTTATAAATTAATGTAAGTTAAGAAATTTTAATTTTTTGTTATTGTGAAAGCACGGGTTTTGGTTTTTCTAGGGTCTTAGAAATCGGAACTTTAAGATTTTTAATTATTTATTTGTTTGTTTTTGTGTAATTACAGGGTGAGTTTTCCAGTGAGGAGGGTTGCAAGTAGATTTTTGGTGCAAAATGGGGTTTCGCCAAGAGCTTTCATGTCAACTAGTGTAGCAACTGAATCACAACAAGAAAGCGCGAGCTCGAAAGCTTACGGGTCTGATCAAATTCAGGTAAAAATTTACATTAGCACACGTCATTATTTAGTAATTTGTAAGTAATGTATGCTTTGTAATAATGAGGGTTTTGATAAGTGCTGTTTTGATTTGTCTAGGTGTTGAAAGGATTAGAACCTGTGAGGAAAAGGCCAGGGATGTACATTGGAAGCACAGGACCCCGTGGTTTGCATCATTTGGTAATTTATATTGTTACCTTTCTTTTGTCATTGTGGATTCTAGGTTCTATTTTGCTCAGTTTATCTTAGGTAAATTGGAAACAAGATTTATTTATTTATTTTGTTGATTTGTTGTGGTTCTTTTTTAATAGGTTTATGAAATATTGGACAATGCTATTGATGAGGCCCAAGCAGGATACGCTTCAAAGATAACGGTTGTTCTGCACACAGATAATTCTGTCAGTATTACTGACAATGGGCGTGGGGTATGAGAATTTTTTTGTTATTTTAGTTATTGTCATTAACTTGTATTATGGAAGTACGTATTCTGGAATGAGGCGTGGCTTTTTTTTTTTTTTTTTTTTTTACTCTAAACTTCCAACATTCTTTACTTTGTCAGTATATGCATTTGACCTTCCCATTGTTATTCCTGCTGCTATATGCAATCCATTCCAGGGCTTGTGTGGGTCTGAGAGAATATTAGTTTGGAGAATATAGTTAGTTCATGCTTTTATGTGCAACTGTAAACGATTTGATGCACTCTTTAGAATATAGTTTAGAGTGTGCCTTTTGAGTTGAAACCTTTACAAGTGAAGTGTAATAAATCATTATGTTATTTTTCTTTTCATTTTTTATGGAACTAAATGCCACATGATTATGAGACAACAAGTTATTCCAAACTGTTTTTTTTTCCCCCTCAATGGTCCTGTATGCACTTTTGAAATTGAGTTCCAGTGCTTACTGTTTTCCCTTGACGATTACCTATTCGTCAACAACAAGAATTTTCTTTTGATGATTACCTTAGAGTGTTTGGTCATTTATGCCAGCTTTCATTGTGTATTTACTGCTACTTCAACTTGCTTCTCTGTTTTACTTGTATTGCAGATTCCTACTGACTTGCATCCAGTGACAAAGAAATCTGCCTTGGAGACTGTCTTAACGGTAAATGCATGGCCAACTGGCCATCTTAGAATATGACTATTTCTATCCATCATATTTAAGGGTCTTAAGGTGCTTGATGGAAGCATGATATTTGGAATGTGCAGAGTTTTTTTAAAAATCTTAGTTTAAACTTTCAATTAAATGTTAATGTAGTTTATTCAAACTGTTATTGCATTTTTTTAATCTTTTTTCTTCCTCTTATTAGCATGTAGATTATGGTTCAAAAGTACTCTTCTTTTATATTTTGCAGGTCTTACATGCTGGTGGCAAATTTGGTGGTTCTAACAGTGGATACAGTGTCTCTGGTGGGCTACATGGTGTGGGTTTATCTGTTGTCAATGCTTTGTCTGAGGTATTTAATCTATTATATTTTGAACTTTTTTAGTTATTTTTCTGTCAATAAATAATTTTTTGGATTTTGGATTCTTTCTGAACTACATTTTAAATTTTGATGCCCTTGACTTGTTCTGTTTTCCTTGACATTACTTTACTTCTAGAGGCACATTTTAACCTACGGCCCCATGTGATTGATTAGTTTAAGAATGAATGGCTGTATCCAGAATATTTCAAATTAGAGGCAATGTCCAAGGGCAATTCCTTTGTCTGGAATTGAAATTTCTTTATTTATGACTTTTTGATTAGTTTTTTGTGAGCTTTTCACTGGCCATTCTTGCTTTGTCTTTCTTTTAATGTTTACTTCTTGGCTACCAATTACCTCGATGTAGAAAATGTTGATATTTGTAAAATTTGTCATATCTTAAATTGCAGGAACTAGAAGTTACAGTTTGGCGTGATGGAAAGGAATACCAACAGAAATATTCTCGTGGAAACCCTGTGACAACTCTAGTATTTTCTGAACTTCCGGTAGAATCAAAAGATCATAAAGGGACTCGCATCAGATTTTGGCCTGACAAAGAAGGTTTTTGTTGATTTTGAAAACCCATCTAATTTTAATGGTTGTTATTTTATGCTTCAACTCAATGTTAGTTTACAATATGGGATAGAATAGTGTTGCCTCTTCATAATGTAATGCTTCAGGGACCTTTAGAGGAGTTTCTGGTGTTCAACAGTATTTTGTGCCTCATTATCCAGCTCTCAATGTTAGTTTGCAATATAGGATAGAATAGTATTGCCTCTTCATAATGTAATGCGTCAGGGACCTTTAGAGGAGTTTCTGGTGATCAACAAGATTGGGCTGCACTTCTCCCTTCAGCTTTTTTGCTTATTTTTTCTTTCTTTCTTTCTTTTTTTTTTTCCTGACAGTGAATGTCATATTTGTAGACTCCTTTATGTACTTCTCTTCTTAATGCAGCATTCGTCTTTTATTGGAAAAAAAATTCTGGCAATCTCTATTTTTCTTTTTTGACTTCTTTTTTTTTTTTTTTTTTTTTTTTTTTTTTGCAGTATTCACCACTGAGATTCAGTTTGACTACAACACAATTGTTGGACGGGTTAGGGAGCTTGCATTTTTAAACCCAAAGGTAGAACTGTTACTTTTAATTGTGTCAACCTTGATCCTATTGATCCCCTCTTTTTCATCATAAATCGATTTTCTACTTGTGGAATAATTGAATGATTACTTTAATCCTTTTTGCTTTTCATCACAAATGGGTTTATTACTTGGGAATAAGTGATCTTGGCTATCTATTTTCTTCATGTGGTTGGATGGTTTTGCAATTTGATGCAATGCTTACTTTTTCATTAATTGGTAATGCTGCCTCTTCTTGATTTGCCTTTGCAGCTTACTATTTCTTTGAAAAAAGAGGATAATGATCCAGAGAAGAATCAGTATGATGAACATTTCTATGCAGGTGGATTGGTTGAATATGTGAATTGGCTAAATACTGATAAGGTATTATTTTTCTTGAGCAACTCTCCTTGGCTGTTATTGTAATGCCTAAAACCTTTGTTCCGTTATATTCTCTCGCTTGGCAAGTTAGCAAACTCTCAGCCTTCTTTAAATTATGGTGGGATAAAGATGATACTTAGTTTCTAATGGTTGATTTGTCTTTGCTGATGAAATAAGATAATGGAGGACTAAAGAAAATTATTAAGGGGAATGCAAAACAAAAAAAAAGACTGACTTTTTTGGCCAATGAAGAGGCATGCTCCATCTGTCTTGTCCATTGTAAATGGTTATGGTTGGTGAAATTCTCATAAATAACAGATTTATGATTGGTGACGTCGATGACCATGTCAATGGTAGAGAAACCACATCTATCCTTATATTTCTTGATACATAAACATACTTAGATGCCTTGTAGGTTGAGACATTTGATGCAGGCTTTTTTGATAAATCACGAGTGGTGTGGAGTCCAAGATGGGACTTCCTTTTGATGCATTTCATTGGTTTAGGAGGGGTAGACCCTATCGATTTGAGATGT
This sequence comes from Dovyalis caffra, assembly GCA_963924115.1. Classification (NCBI taxonomy): domain Eukaryota; kingdom Viridiplantae; phylum Streptophyta; class Magnoliopsida; order Malpighiales; family Salicaceae; genus Dovyalis; species Dovyalis caffra. The sequence continues at coordinate 11,296,153 of CAWUPB010001159.1, forward strand.
GTTGTTATGATCCATATGTGAGTGACAATAATCTGCCTTTGGGTCTGGTCTTTTTACGTTGCAACACGTTGAGGGACTAGGCATCCTAATAATATCTGGGATTTAGACCGCTTCAAAAAACCATTTCTGACTTGGATTTGGCTACCTTATTTGGATATGTCTATTTGTTGTATGGAATGTTGACTGATGGTTATTTGATTCAGAAACCGCTTCATGACATTGTGGGTTTCAGAAAAGAAGTAGATGGAATTGCAGTTGATATGGCTCTCCAGTGGTAAACTACTATCTACAAGTGCATATGCTTCTTCTCAATATTGTTTTCCTTTCCGTATGCATCAAGAATGCTTATGTTTTTTGTCTCAAATTGTTATATGGAATACCATATTTCTACATATTGTTGACAGCCATTCCTTCAGCAACCTATGTGTTTTGACCTTTCTCGTTTCTTTACTAGGTGTTCTGATGCTTACTCAGATACAATCCTGGGATATGCTAATAGCGTACGTACTGTTGATGGTGGAACGCATATGGATGGTGTAAAGGCTTCATTAACAAGAACTCTCAATAACCTAGGGAAAAAGTCAAAGGCCATTAAGGTACGTCCCATATTGCATGTTGGGCACTGTTGAATCTCAGCATCCATTCTCTTGATTATTTTGGTACCTTCGCTCAATATCTTTGATGTTTTCCCTTCCATACCTCGCACGCCTCGCTGTTCTTTTACAGCTGCCCCCTCAGAATTTTATACTCTGCCCTGGCCTTCTCTTATAACAGAAAGTTCCAAATGCAAAGTTATCATATTACAATTAGAAGATAGAGCACAGACCGGGTTTATTTGGCATAAGATTCTTTCAAAACATGGTATTGGGGTATGGAGATCAGTTCATATTTGATGTAGTTCAATTGATTGAAGATGGAAATCTATGTCGTTATTGATAGGGTGAACTGCGGATTAAAGTAGTTGTATTCACTCTGATAAAGCAATTTTCTGTTTGCTTGCAGGATAAGGATATTAGTTTAAGTGGTGAACATGTAAGGGAGGGATTGACATGCATTATATCAGTCAAAGTTCCCAGCCCAGAGTTTGAAGGTCAAACAAAGGTATGTCCATCTATCATAATCTTCTTGAGATACTGATGATTTGTCCAGCTTATTGTTAGTGTTGCTGCTCCCCCTTAAGTTGCTTATATAGTCCATTGCTGGTTTTCTGTATCTCTGAAAGACAAGGTTGGGAAATCCAGAGGTGCGGAAAGTGGTAGAGCAATCTGTTCAGGAGTATCTTACTGAATATTTGGAGTTGCATCCTGACGTTCTTGATTCAATCCTATCAAAGTCTCTAAATGCCCTTAAGGTATTTTTGTTGTTAGCACTCTTTTTTCTTCATTATCTTTTGATTCAATCTTCTTTCTGTAAAAGAAGTATTTTATACGAACTCTCAGATATCGCATTTCTGTTGGTCTTAAACCTTGAAATGTTCAGTCTTTTTGCGTTACAGGCAGCTTTGGCAGCAAAGAGGGCAAGGGAATTGGTGAGACAAAAAAGTGTGTTGAAATCATCATCTCTTCCAGGAAAACTGGCTGATTGCTCTTCTACAGATCCTGAAGAATCTGGTAGCTGTTCTATTTCTTTTTTTATTTTCTTTTTGTTCTTTTAATATGAAACCCGTTTGACCTTCTTGAAATTTTAGAAATTCTATAATAATGATCATTGGTTTAATGGCAAATTTTGCTCTTATTCTATTGCGATTTGGCAATTTCAGACTCAATAGTATCAAGTCGCGTAATTTGAACCTTAAAGTATTAGAGATTGGGTAAATGTGATTCAAATTGCTCAATCTCTGTTATAAGATGACTATTACTTGGAATGCCAAAACGATTAATTATATTTTTTTAAAAAAAACATTTTAAAAATATTTTTAACCCTCTAATCTTGAACCTTTTTTTTTAAAAAAAAAAACTTTTTTCTTGTACAATATTGTAAATATTTTATAATATTTTTAACTCCTCTAGTTTTGAACTTTTTTTTATAAAATGTTATAAACATTTTATAAATTTTTTTTTTTATATAATTTATAAAATCAGGGGGGTCAATTGTTAATGATGCTCATTTTAATTTATAAAATGTTTTTTTAATCCTAAAATTGTGTATTATTAATTATTATTATTTTTTTACATTAACATTTTATAATTTTTTTTTAAAGTTCAAAATTAGGGAGTTAAAAACATTTGTAAAATGTTTTTTATATAATTTATAAAATATTTATGGGAAAAAAAACTTAAAGATTAGGGGGTTAAAAATATTTTTAAAATGTTTTTTTTTTTAAAACATAATTAACTACGACATTCCAAGTAACGGTTAATCTAGTTGATTGTTACACATAACAGAGATTGGGCAATTTAGATCGCACCAATCTCCAATACTTTGGGGTTCAAATTACGCAATTTAGTATTATGGGTCTAAAATTGCCAAATCACAATAAAATGGTGGCAAAATTTGCCATTAAACCAATGATCATTCATCTTTTGTTTTTTCACACCATTTGATTGTTCTTCCCTTTGTTCAATCATGTGGACAGCTTTTAGTTTCTAAATGATCATTTAGCATCCACTTCAACAAGATGTAGACATTTTTGTTGGTTTATCTGCTTAGCATGACCAATTAGCTATGTAGGCAAATGATAAACCAAGTTTTGTGTTGAGTTTGGATGGACTTTCAGAAAATAAGAATTAAAGTCTGCTGGTCTCATTGGTCTTTTGAGCATGTAATTTAATTTGTCTTTTGATGGTTGCAGAAATTTTTATAGTTGAAGGAGATTCAGCAGGAGGGAGTGCCAAACAAGGCCGTGATCGACGCTTTCAGGTAATTTCGCTGAATGTGCAGATTAACCATTAATCTGCAGGCAATTGCTGATTCATGTTTAATAAATAGTAACAACTGGGATAGCTCATTCAGTTTTCATGGGAATGAGCTTGTATTAACTACCATGCCTCAATTCTCAGACCAGTTTTATCATCCCAAGTGAGTTCAAATTCATTTGGGATAGTGGTGCTGGTGTTTCTGATTGTACCGTATCTTACCTCCACTCTAGAATAACTTGGGATGGCTATAGAATATTGATTGCCGAAACATATTACTGCAGGCCATTCTCCCTTTGAGGGGTAAAATTTTGAATATAGAAAGAAGAGATGAGGCGGCAATGTACAAGAATGAAGAGATCCAAAATCTTATACTTGCCCTTGGACTTGGAGTAAAGGTAAACTCCTTGTCTCATTGTCTCACCTTTTTCTCTTTTGCTTGTCACTTTTTGGTTTTCTCATCTGAACTGGTTCTTATTTCATGTGTCAAATCTTCTTGGCTACAGGGAGAGGATTTTAAAAAGGATGCTCTACGTTATCATAAGATCATCATCTTAACAGATGCTGATGTGGACGGTGCTCATATCCGAACACTTCTGCTGACTTTCTTCTTTAGATATCAGGTAGATAATGGAGAAATTTGTTCCAACAAACATTTGCTCTTAAAGTAAATAAATGAGAGAGGGATAAACAACTTTAAATGCCTTAAAAAATTTGCAAGAGAGATTTACAAATATGGAATTGTTCTTCTGTGCAGAGAGCTTTATTTGATGAAGGCTGCATTTATGTTGGTGTGCCTCCCCTCTATAAGGTGTGTTTGGCTATATTATGGATCCCTGTGGCCAGGAGAGGTTTTTTTGAATTATAATGGATCGTCTAATTTGTTTCTTTTGTTTTCCAAACTGACATGGCCAGGTTGAGAGGGGAAAGCAGGCTTACTATTGTTTTGATGAAACAGAACTCAAAAAGATTCAAAGTTCATTCCCTCAAAATGCATCATACAACATTCAGAGGTTCAAAGGTAAGATCTAGTCACTGTAGCACAATGTCTATTTATGAACCTTTCCCCTGCACTCCATTCATCCTGTCAACTAACAATGAATTAATGCTTTTTGTTTGTTAATGGAAATAACTAGCTGTTATAGAGCATCTTTGGTCATGAGCATTCTTTTCTTATTGCTAAGTTGGAATTCAGTCATCCATGTGCTATGTAGTGTAATAAAAGGTCATGTTACTGAATCTATTTGGTGTGATATGATAATGCAGTATGACATACTTACCCTCGGGTCACATGCACACATGCATACAGATGAACCAATACATTAATTCTCCCTCTCCTAAAATCTTCAAATCCTTGGAAAGTACATGCTTAAATCTTCAATTCACAGTTGATTTTTGGATATTCTAACTTGTGTGGGTAAAATACAGGCTTGGGGGAAATGATGCCTGCACAGCTATGGGAAACAACCATGGATCCAGAGCAGAGGCTGCTCAAACAATTAGTAGTTGAAGATGCAGCAGAGGCCAATGTCGTCTTTTCATCCCTTATGGGTACCCGGGTAAGCTATATCAAGCTCAGATGTCTGTTCTGGTTACAATAAACTTAAGCCATCTGTCTACTTATGTACTTGCTGGAAGAAGCTATCAAATCTGAGTTGGGACCTTTCAGTTATACCAACAATAAAGGGCAGCTTTAGAAGTAAAAGAAATTAAAAACTACTAGAATATAAAAACAATGATAAGGAAATTGCATTATTTTTCTGGGGAACCTTTGTTTGTTTTCTACTTTTTGCTTATCTTGGGGATGCAAACGAGCAAAGTAAAAAAAAAAAAAAGGAAAATAGATTGACAAGTAGACAATAATAAAACACGAAAGCAGATTTCAGGGAATTGTAACATGGACTAGTTGTCACATTTAATTCCATCTCCTTTTCAAATGTGTATAAGTGCATGTGTGCTTTTTGTGTGTTTATACTCATTGCTTGCTCTGGAAAATTTGCACCCGTAGGGCCATATACCAAAACCAGTTAAACATGATGTTAGAGGCGATGTTTGGAAGACCTTTCCATCTGAATTGCCAATTGTCACACTAATTAGATCATGCAGCTGCTGATATTATTGATTCATGGTGATAATGTTCCCATGTAACTTTTTCTGTTTTAGGTGGATGGGCGCAAGGAACTTATTCAGAATGCAGCAAGCATGATTAACGTTGATCATTTGGACATCTGACAGGTTTTTATGCTGTATACTGCAACACAGATAAACAGCGTGTTGGTAGTTCCGTAGTTAGTCTTGGACTCTTGATATAAGGCTATGCGATTGACATAGGCATCCAATATTCCTGATCTCTATGTTAATCCATGGATTGCTTTTGGGTGTAAAAAAAGGTGGAATAGTTCAGTAGGTGGTTTGGGCATTCTTTTTAAGCTACAAACGTAGGATTTATATTAGCATCAAATTTCTTCTCCATAGATTCACTTTCAGTTTATACTGTCGTTGATATCAGTTTCTGAAAGGATTCATTACAAAAACTTTTGCAGCCTTATGTAGACTGAGACAATGCTGAACTTTTTTCGTTCGATGTAAAGGTCTCAAAAATTGTTCGTCATTCTTTGATAAACTGAGATGAGCAGGCTGATGTCGCAGAGCTCAAAGAGATTCAAACTTCAAACCATCAAAAGATCGGTTTATTTATTCATCCATCGGTTTTAACCCAAATGTCATGTATATTATAACTATGTGAAAAAAATAGCTAAATCAAGGAACCACAGATGCAGCGAAGTCTTTACATCCGATGCTTCTGTTTCCTACAAGGCAAGTTAAAAGAGCCAAAAGAAAAAAAAACCCTTGTGATCAATGATTTCGTATGTGCTACTTTAATTAAGTATTTGATTAACTTAATAATGATACATATAATTTTATGTAATTTGCTATACATACGAAATAAAACAGCCTTGCATACCTCTTCTTTTTTCCCTTTTTTTTTTTCCTACTCGTTTATTCCCGGGATTTATATATATGTATGTATTTTTTGTCTACTCGTTAATTCCCAGGATATATTGAGAAGTGTAACCTTTCGCCACTCTTAACGGAATCTGATAATGCTCAAGATTTTGAGCGTGTAGATTTATTATATTTGGTATTCAATCTTCTCGAGATGTTGAAAATAAAAAAAGATGGCGGTGAACTTTCAGATCATGTGCATGTGGAACACAAAAATCAGTGTTAGTGGCACTGGAGGAGCCTCGACGAGACCACTTCGAAAGTTAAGGCAGTATTTTGACATACTGTATAGATATGGGAGGGAGAACAAGCCTTTTAAAATTGTGTAGTGTTGTTGGTTCTTTAATGAAAGAGAGAGATATCCAATAAAAATATGCTCTCATTAAATGTACATTCTTTCTATCTAATCACATGGGAGAGTGGATTTTGTCCAGATTGCCTATCTCCCGCCATACATTCAAGGTTTTTTTGGTCGTGGAGTCTTTAGTTATAGGGGGCCCTTGTTCATGGTGGTGTTGAGGGTTGGGAGGCAATGAGGCCATGGGAAAGAGAGCCCATAACTATGAAAAGGCCTCATTTTGATGGAGTTTGGAGACACGTGATGCAAGGTGGATTTACATGGGCATATCAATAACCCTGAGTCTTTAGCAAATGTTTTTTTGTTGAAGAATCAAACTACGCTTGAGTACTTGGAGATGCGTGGGGGGCAATTGATGGTTTTTGATTTGTTTTTTTTAGACTTGAAATTGGTGGGTGTACTGCAACCTCGATAACTATATAGACATGTAGAAAGACTAAACATTCATGCGTGAGAAGTTTTTTGGAGTAATCAAAACAGAGCCCCTTGAAGTCTCTTCAATTTTAGCTTGTTTCAACCTATTTGTAGGGCATGTGGCGATACACAGTTGGTTCACGTCAGATGGGAAATGCCCTTTAAGCTTGGGCTTTTGAGTGTCCAGCAAAAGACTTTTCATGCTCTTTCTAGTTTATAAGTAGTTGCTAGCTTTCACACCTCTTTACTTTCTGTTGATTTTGTTTCTATTGCTGCAAACTTTCAAAGAGTTGGTGGGTATTCCTAATGGATTGAAGATTATATGTAGTTTTTCTTAGAGCAAGAGTTTTCTCATAAATTTCCTTTTGACCAAAGGAATCTTTGGCGATTATGGCTATTCTAAATACACATTAAGCCTTCATAGAGAGATTCTTTGGTAATTTTGGTAAAGATTCGATAGGTAAACCTTATTTTCTTCTTCTTCTTTATTTTTGTATTTACTTAAAACTGACGTATTTGAGAAGATTTATAGGGGTATATGGGACTGCTCTTAGGGATAAGGGGTCAATCCCTAATGTAGATGTGGTTTCCGTTTTGAGGAATATGCAAAGACCTATATCCATCCTTACTAATGGAAGTTCTAGTAGAGTTTCGGAACGGATGATTCCTTCTCTTATTATTGAATTTTCAGTTTACTTAGATTAAAGTGGGTTTGTTTGTATGCAAAACCCAAATTATAAACAAAATAGAAATTAGAATTGAAAACAACTTCAATTTAGTAAAAATTCAGTTTAAGAAAAAATCGCACATTTAATTTATAGATCAATCATGAATACCTAAATTGTCATCCTTTCATTGAATCCTTAGTGTTGTTCTTAGCACACAAAAGAAACGTAATTAAATAATAGAAATCGGACAAATAATAAGCAAATTTATTATAAATTAATATGAATTAAAAATTGGAACTTTTTACCTTAATCTTCGGAGAATTCGGGATGAAAATCATGTTATCATGTTTTTTAGTATAAAGATGATCGAACCATCAAATAGTTTTATCATAATTTTTAGGTGATTGTCTCGAGGCACAATCTGGTTGTTTTCTTGAGACGATACGTAATCTCCGTAGAATTTATCCGATGCAACATATGAAAAATATTTTACATGTCTGTCTTAGGGATACAACAAGCTTAACCATCTTATCATCGTGTTTTAATAAATTTGTATTATTTGTAAGACTTGAAACTGTAAATATAATAGTACCACTCTTACCTAAAGACAAAACAAATAAATATTATATGGCTTTATTGTGGAAGATTAAAGAACATAAAAATGAAAATTATTTTTCTTCACTAGAAAATATTGCTATTGTTAGCTCAAAAAAAAAAAAAAACAAAAAAGCATGCTGATCACTTTAGTCACGAGAAATAAGTATACATGCTGCATATTGCCTTTTTTATTTTATTTTATGTGCATGTGTGTGTAATCCATCAAATAAACAACAACCTCTATATATAGGCATTGTGAAACATCTGTTTGAGAAAAAATAATTCCAATAATTATTTCTCAAGCGGTACGTGCAATTAATATTTATAAAAACATTAAGTAGCTTCTTTTATAAAGAATGCAACTGTTTCTTAATAAATTAAAATAATATAACTCTTATAACCAAAGGAATTTTAGTGTAACATATTAAAACATGCATTAAATAATTTATTATAAATAACTAATTATTTTAATTATTTTAATTTAAAATACTCCAACAATCCCCCATTTATTTCTATAAAAAATGTTAGCCATATTTTTGTGTAAAGAATCAAATATAATATATAATAAGTGTGCTAGTGGCTTAAACCATTATTGTTTCAACAACATTGTTTTCAAATCCATAGTAAACATTGTCTTGAAGTAAGATTTTTTAATAAAAACAAATATTATATCACACATACTATTTTCGAGTACTCTACAATGAGTTTCAAAGCTAACATATTTACGGTTTTATGTTTGATTCTTGCTTCTATGAGTATTCTAAAGAATTAGCTTGACTCTCATAAGAAACGACTCCACTTCCTCACTCATGTAAGTATTTCTATCAAGGATGCTCCCATAACTCTAACATTATATTCAAAATAACTATATACCACATTAAAAGTTTCATATAAAGAAACTTAATGTCTCTTTTGTTATGAGATTCCGCACTACACAATATGGATAGACATATGAGTATTGCAACTCAAATAAATTGTGCATGTAATCAAATCTCTATGCTTATTTTTCTCCTTGAACCTAGTCCTTGGGATCTCGAGTCCTTAGGTAGAGTATCCACATAGGTGATTTTATTTTTAATGGGCTTAGTCTCATCCCCTTCAATGCATTATCTAATCCTTTGACTTTAGTTAAAGATTTACTCCCATAATATTCAATATAATTCCAAAGAATTAGAGAACCAGCACTCAATCAATTTATTAGTGCTAAGACATGTGATAAGAATTTTTCATGCTTACTGTTTTTTCCTTTAGACAAAGCATAACATCCATTTGTTTTTTTTTTTTTTCCATTGCATCCACTTGCTTCTTTATTGGCTCGGCTTTTAGCTAATTTAAGTTTCACCACACATATATGAATCAATGGTGATCATGCTTATTTTTTGCATCATCATCATTATGCTAAAACATGATGGCATCGTTGTATTTTCTAATACAATAAAAAATATTTAATATAATCACATTGAAGTGAATAGGGACATTTTTTGCTCTCTACTTTCTCATACAAATTTAACGTCGTTGTATCTCATCAATATAATAGGAATGTTATTATTTAGCTAGAGATTTAAATTTCTCAAAATATCGTCAATTGTCTTATTAGATAGTATCTTTAAAACACCATTGCATCTTAATTATATAATAAGAGTGTCTCTAATTGCACTTATCATATAATATCATCATAACACTATTGTACCTTAATTATATAATAGGATTGTAACTAATTCCATCAATTATCTTAATAGTTTTTTTCAAATATTCCATAAGCATCATTATACCTTTTGTATAATAAGAATGCTTTAATAAATATCTTCACAAGCATCACATTAAAAATTTATATATATATATAAAAAAAAATTCAAACATCACGAGAAAAATTATAATAATTTATCTTGAATTACATAATATTTTTCTCAAACAAAATTTTCAACCAATAGCATCTTTTATGCCGCCACTATTCACATAATAAATGATTTTCTTGCCACCGTTATAGACAAAGTGATGACATGAATTATTCTATTATTTCATCATTAACATTCACAATTTATTTCTCGTGGCCCACCAATCAATAAGATATACTTCTTTAAAATAAGATAATATATTAAAATTTATTTTTTCACATAGAAAATATTACATGATAAGCTCTTTATTAATTCATATACTTCGCCAATTTATCTTACTAATAATCTGCTAACAAAATTATTTTCCATAATTTTTTTTATACTCGCCACAATTGGATGTGGTTGTCAAATATAAATTATAACGACAACTTCAAAAGTAGTCACATAAAAATAATTAGTATTGAAAGCACAATTCATTTTAATTATACTAGTATGTGACATTTCAAGTCTTAATAAATTAATCATGTGAAACAACATTAATTCAATAACAAAATTTTATATGATAATTCACATTTCCTCCTTTTTTTTTTTTTTAATAATGATTTATAGATTAAAACACTTAAGCATGGGTCAATAAATATCTATACAATAATCTAAAATTACTTACAAATAGAAGTATCTCATACTTTCATCATCAAAAGTAAATCTAAAATATATAAGGTAAAAATCAAAGAACTTTAATAATTTTGACATTTAAAGTACTTGACTTTTTATACTTACCACATTGTTCGAGCCTTCTACTTTTTTATTTTTTATTTTTTTATTGGCAAAGCTTCCATTGCCTCCAATGCCACATAAATTTGGTTTCCTTGATTGTGGGGCTAATGTGATCAATATATCCATATAAAAAATACTGGATACATTTTCTTTGTTAGCTTTCATATATCTCGGTAACATGACATCATAAAATAACAAACAATTTTCCATGTCAATTATTGTTGGTCAATATAAATCAATTTATAAATTAATTCTCAATTATTTAAATTTGTATTAGCAATAAAATTCACACAAATAAATCAACAACATGGTTAATGTCACAAATATTAATTTTCAACACATCAATAATTTTGACCTTGAATAATAATTTTTGATAGGTGACCATAAGTTACAAAATACATTACCGATCAATATGTAAATAATCTCACAAATATGCATATAAACTATATTGGTATAAAATAATACTTATTTTTCATCAAACATGATCTTTGTATCTCATTAGCCACATGGTAGTGATAATTTTATTATTAATATTTTTTCGAGAGCAACATAATCACACGAATAGAGGATCGATGTATAAATAAGTTTATTGTATTTAGAGCTTAATAAAATAAAGAATTAAAAATTTATATATATTATCACATATAAAAAATTATCAATTCACCTATAAAAATATATGGTCTAGATGGTAGAGTAAAATAAGACAATAAGTGAAATGATTTTTTTTTTTTCACATGGCTAATTAACATCTACAAATTTATTTTCAACTAATGAAATTTGCTAGATGCATACGACCAACTAAGATGTCGAGCATAATAATAATTTTTATTTTCAACACTTGCTTTATTCTCAATTAAGTAGAATCATGAAATGCCAATAAAAAACCACAATATTCAAGAAATGGCATTGATATTATAAAAAACATAATATTAAAATTTTCAAGCCTAAATTATTTTCATAATTTTAATCACTAAATTATGACATGAGATTGTCTCAAATTGTTGTTCCTAGCATACAAAATGAACATAATTAAATAATAAAAACCAAATAAATAAATAAATAAATTCATTATAAGTTTATATGAATTAAAATTTGGAACTTTTTACTTTAATCTTCGGAGAATTCGAGATTAAAATCATATTACCATGTTTTATGATATATATGGTATATAGATGACCGAACCATCAAAATAGTTTTACCATAATTTTTAGGTGAGTGTTTTGAGGTATAATTAGATTGTTTTTTGGAGATGATACATGGCGTTCGTATAATTTATCTAATGCAACGGATCAAGAATATATTGTATTTTATCTCGGGGATACAACAAGGTCGACCACCTTGTCGTATCTTAATAATTTTTCACACTTGAAACTCTAAATATGATAGTACCACTTTTACCAAAAGATAAAACAAATAAACATTATATGGCTTTATAGTGAGGGATTAAAGAACAAAACCATGAAGATTATTTTTCTTCACTAGGAAATACTACTACTTTTAGCTCAAAAAACAAAAAAGCATACCGACCACTTTAGTGCAGAGAAACAAGTATATATATATAATTCGTTAAATAAACAATAGCCTCTATATATAGGCATCGTGAAACATTCGTTTGAGAAAAATAATTGCAATCATTATTTCTCAAACGACAAGTGCAATTAATATTTTATAAAAATGTAAGTAATTATATATATATATATATATATATATAAAGAATACAAACATTTCTTAATAATAAAACTCTTGTAACCAACAACATTTTAATGTACCAAATTAAACCATGCATTGAATATTTTATTATAAATAATTAATTTCTTTTTTAATATTTTATTTAAAAATGCTCTAACACTTAGTTTAGACTTACATAGATGCTAGAATAGATATGATTCTTCTTAACAATGATTAATTTAAAGCCTAGTATTTAAATTAAATTTTTATTATCAATTGATGTCAATATTAAGTAATTCTAGTCAAATTAATAATAGCATTACTAGTTACAAAGAAGTTAAGACTAAACAATAATTTTAAGATGCTTAAATTATTTAGTTTATTATTTTTTTCCCCGAGGCAATCTCAAAAAATAGAATCATAATCATAAAAACCTAATTGCTACTTGTACTAAAACTTTTCATAACAATTATGGATTATGAAAGTTAGTTAGCAATCAATTATAATAGACGATCAAATAATAAGTTTTTTAGAAAATTATATATGCAATCATAAATAATTAAAATCAAGAAATAAAAGATACTCGAATCATTAAGAATAGGTTAAAGATAACCCATGTCTCACAATTTTGATGCAAATTGAAGTTGAAATCTCTTGAACTGAATTAAGAAAATTAGCTAGACACAATGAATGTATTTATGCCCTAAATTATATGAATGAAAGTGTACGCTCAACAAGCATCAAATTTTGGCATTGTTGTTGGGGACTAATATAATCAAATTTTCGATGCTTTGTCATATCATTTTTTTCTTTTATTTATTTATTTATTTTTACAACTTCCTTAGTTAGTTTAAATAATATTCAATTGTGTTTTTTTTAATTATTATTTTTTGCATGTTCAGTGGAATTAGATAGAAGTCCTTATGATATGCATTTGGAACAATGATTGATCGAAAGATGTAAGACAAACACTAATGCACCTAAATAATATCATTAAATGTCCCAAGTTGTAGCAGCATCAAGAATGAACATTGACAATATGTGGATACACTTGTGAGTGTTATGCTCATGCTATATGATAGTAGTAGAAAATCTCACACCTATTGGCATTGTGATGCCAAAGTAATCACTTAGGTGATTTATGTTAGAAAACATATCATTGGACTTGACTTGCTATGAGAGACCATTTGGTTTTAGTATATGGGAATCTCATACAAGATGGGTATAAATGGTCCTTAGACTTAAAGTCATCACGGTTATCTTATTGGAGGATTTATGCACTTTAACACTATTTAGATGGACCCATTTATAGGTTGCACGTGGGCGATTCGTTGGGTGTACTAGGAACCCAATCGAGATAGGTGTATAACTAAGATAGGATATATCATTCCTTGTATACTAAAGAAGTTATCACATTTCACTTTGATAAATGTCCGCTCAAGAAATATATGACCATAGTAGGAGTATACCAATAGAGCATAGTTGGTTTACTCTACGAGCTAAGACGTTTAGGAATCAAAGAAAACTTATGTAATCACAATCAAACAAGACTAATAACTAAGTTTGAGATCACACTCGTGATAAGTTAACATAAGGACTGAATTGTATGGTAACCGAAAGGTAATGATGGATTAACTAATCCTCCTAGAGAATTAGGTAGTCATGATCCCTTACTAGAGGCCAATCTTGATTTATGTATCAAGGGATGAAAGAGGAGTCTTTTATTCTTGATAAATTGCCAATATATCTAGGAGCCTATTGATTCACATACATAAGTTCAAGTATTCACATTACAAATGAGAAGCAAAGATATTGAAAAAAAAATTCAATTATGAAAGTTTCCCATTTTGGAAAAAAGTTTACAAAAAGGAAAGTTTTCTAAAATGAAAAGTTTCCAAAAATAGAAAGTTTCCTAAAATGGTAAATGAGAAGCGTCCAAAATGAAAAGTTTCCTAAAATAGAAGTTTCCTATTTTAGAAATTTGTTTCCTAATTTGAAAGTTAGTTTCGAATTTGAAAACAAAGAACCTAAAAGGAAAGGAGTTTTCTAATTTAGGTTAAAAGGTATTTTAGAAAATTTCTATAAGAATATTTATTTGATAGTCCAAATAAATTAATTGGACTAAAATATTTTCGCCCATTAGGTTTAATTAACAGACTTTAAGATAATTTTGGTAAGAGGATAAACATCAACCTTATTGGATAAAGATAAATGTTTTGAAGATAAACATTAAGTAATCCATATATAAAATAACTCCTTATCCTTGGAGGGTAAGGAAGCAACAACTTAGGGTCATTTGTGGACTCAAGGTCGCCACTTTCCTTGTCCTTGGAGAATAAGGAAGGAGGAGAGGGGCGAAAAAAGAAGAGAGAGAATCTAATAGAGAATTTCGACCAAAAGGAAAAAAAGTAGGGAAAAATTCAGCCGACCTCTAAACAAAAAGGGGCACATGACCAAGAGAGAAAAAAGGGAGAAAATAGTTTTCTCCTAAAACCCTAGAAAGAAATTCTCATACCCTCTCCTTTAAAGTTATCACAAAGTTACCTCAAATTGATTTCTAGAGAAAATACTTAATAAAAAAAGGTGAAGCTAGCACTCTATCAATTTTGAGTGCTTTTTTATGGATATTTGGGCGGCGTGGATCATCAATAGAGGTCGAACACTTGGACGGTTAATCAGCAAAAAGAAATTTAGATCCGCGCTACAAGAGGTAATCCTTTACTTTTATCCTATTATTCATGCATGTATGATTGGTAGATTCAACGGTATGATTTTGGGGCCTTTAGATGGAGGAAAATTTTTATTTATTCCTCACCTTCATAGGATATATGAGCCTTCAATTAATATCCGAGCCTCCATTAAATCTTGGGTTGTATGGTTGGTTAATTATGATTAACTACATGAATAAGATATACTTGATTATAAATCTTATGTTTTGATATTTTATATTAGTATAAAACTAAAATTTTGGGTCAAAATCGGTAGGAGCACACGAGCTCGACGTTGAATGTCAACCTCGCGTGCATGGCGGACCTATTACAAGTAAGGAAGCCGCCGGCCAGCCGAGCGCACATCGAACACATGCTAGGTAGGCTACTAGCCTACCAAGCATGTGCCAAGAAGGCCACGGAGCCTACCAAGCCGCATGCCGAGCACACGATAGGGGCTCGGCACTCGCCAAACATGCGTTGGGCGTGCACCGGACAACCCGTAGGCCTATTACTCTATTATATTTCTTTTCTCATCTCACTCCCCTCGAATGTAAGTTGATGTTTCTTATTTTAAATAAATGTAAAAGTAGAAGATAGAAAATTGAATAGATACAAGAAGAAGACGCCAAGGAATGAAGACATTCACAAAGAATTTGTAATAATTTTTCACCTAGGAATTAACCCACTAGTTTCCTTGTGGCTCGAGGGACTAGTACTAGAAATCCATTACCATTCACTAGTCTTTGATTCATGCATGAGATGTATGAATGGGATGAGATGAATGTTAGTATGCATGATTAGGAATAATGTGATTATTGCTCGGTATGCATGCTTAGGATGAGACCAATCATATTAAATCCTTCAAACAAAATATTGAGTTAAATGCTTTCTAACGTTATGAGGTGAGAGCTATCTTGGTCTTTGTTGGCTTGTTAAGATAATTGAAGGTCACTTCTTCCTCGAAGAAAAAAATCATGGGCCATGCGATGACCCCAAACGTTAAGTGTAACTTAAATGAGTTGTTGGGTTTGTTGAGATAACTTAAGGTCCAATAAACTTGTAAGCAAGGATTGGTATTCACATAAGATGTGATAAAGATAATGAGTTGTCATACTAATTAAATTAGGAATTACATTAGATGTAATTGATAAAGAGTTACCTACCTAATCCTGCATGTATGACTTATTGAGATAACTCAAGGCTAATGCATGTGAGAGGATGGTATCCTAAATCACTAAGAAAACAAATTAAAAAGATTTCTCGAGTACTATATTGAAGGTTATAGAACTTGAAGAAAATAGTGGGAGCGAACATAGATTTTACTTCTTTAATTTATGTTTCATTTTATGTAATTTAATTAACCACACCGTACGTTTTTCTACCCCGTCAAGGTTGTTGCATAGTATGACTAATAATACATCGATGAGATTGATGACTAATGGAAGGAATGCCTTAAATGACATAAACTTTATTGATTGAAAAATGAAAGAGAGGAATGTCCACGTGGAAAAACACTTTATGCAATATATAATAAAGAACGCCATGAAGAGGTACAAGAGAAAAGTTCTCTATGCACCTCAAGTATTCATATTATTGAAGTAAATTTCTCTACTTCTAGCCGAACATCTTAGGTATTTGATACTTGGATGTGGAGCATATATTTGCACAAACTTAAGAGGACTTAAAAAGGCTAGAAAGACTACTTCGGTGAGGTTGACTTACGCGTGTATAATGGTTCAAGAGTTATACCATTAGCGGTAGACACCTATGAGTTAGCACTACCATCCGCACTTGTGCTTATACTTAAAAAACGTTATTATATTCCTAGCATAACTAGGAATATCATTTCCATTTCTTGTTTGGACCAAGAAGGTTTTTCATTTTTATCTAAGAACAAAAGTTGTTCCTTTTATAAAAATCATGTTTTATATGAAAATACCGATGTGAATAATGGTTTATACGTTCCAAACATAGACATACCAATTTATAACATAAATGAAAAAAAGACTCAAAACTAATGATCTAAAGAAAACATATCCGTGACATTATCAACTGGACCATATAAACAAAAATCGTATATCCAAGCTACACAAGAATGAATATTTAGGATCATTTGATTATAAATCTTATGATGTCTACGAATCTTTTTTCTTGGCAAAATGATAACATCCCCTTTTAGTGGAAAAGGAGAAAAAGTTATTGATCCGTTAGGCCTCATACATAGTAATGTATGTGGGCCCATGTCCACCTAAGTTAGAGGAGGATATGACTATTTCATAACCTCTACCGATGATAGATCTCCTTTTGGTTATATGTATCTCATGCGACACAAATCGAAGCCTTTCAAAATTTCAAGGAATTTAGATTTGAAGTCGAGAAACAAATTAAAAAAAGTATTAAAACACTTCGATCCGATCGAGGTAGAGTACTTAAGTATTGAATTTTTAGACCATTTAAAAGAGAATGGGTTTCTCTTACAATAGACCCCACTTAGAACACCACAAATGAATGGTGTGTCCGAAAGGAGAAATAGGACACTCGTTAGACATGGTCCAATCCATGATGAGTCAAACTGATATCCCAATATCATTTTGGAGATATGCACTCCTTACCATGAAATTTATTTTGAACCAGGTTTTAACAAAATCTATTGATCGGACTCTATATGAGATATGGAAAGAAAAGAAAGTAAATCTATCTTTCCTTAAGATTTGGGGTCGTGAAGCATACGTCAAATGTTTAGATGAAGACAAGCTTGAACCTAAATCGATAAAGTGTAAATTTTTGAGATATCCAAAAGAAACAAATGGATATTACTTTTACCAACCACAAGAAGAAAAAATATTTATCGCTAGGCATGCTATATTCCTTGAGAAGGAATTTATAGATGCTAGGACTAGTGGGAGGAAAGTTAAACTCGCCGAGATTCAAGAAGACTCACAATTGACACTCGTATTAGAGGAACCCCAAGTAGAAAGGTTACAAAGTGCTATGACTATTCTATAAACCAATACACAAAAACTTCATAGGTCTAAGAGGACTCATCAATAGCCAAAAAGACATGGTTTTTTAGTCTCAACACATGGAGATGTGTCTATCATATGAGACAACGAACCTAACACCTATGAAGAGGCAATGTTAGACATTGACTTCGAAAAATGGCATGATGCCATGAAATCCGAAATGGAATCCATGTACGAGTAACCAAGTATTGACTTTGGTTGACCCCTCCGAAGATGTTAAACCTATTGTGTGTAAGTGGGCTTTAAAAGAAAGATCGACATGGATGGACATATACATACATATAAGGCTAGATTGATGGCTAAAGATATTATCAAAAGCAAAGTGTTGATTATGATGAAACTTTCTCATCAATCGCAATGGTTAAATCTATTCGAATTATGCTTGCAATTGCTGCATATCACAATTATGAGATATTTTGATAATAAGGGATATTAATTTGACTCATCTTAGATCGGTCATGTCTAACATCCGATGCCCATAGAGAATCTTATTCTCCTTTAGGTGATCTAATAATTTAGCATTTATGTATTCATCTCCTCGATCTAATCAAGATGTTCTAGAACTCTTGCTAGTTCCTCACATGACTTTTCATGCCTAAAATTTTAAACATTTTAAATGTTTGGGACTTATGTCTTATAACCATAACGTGATCCACTATCATTAATGGTTATGTGACAAGCATATTCTTCTCTTGCTTAGGTGAACATAGGCCTTTGTACATCCGTATGTATAAGGACTATATTGATTAGTAACTCTTTCTCATTTTCAACTAAAAGGGAATACATATCCTTTTGTCAAGTAAACAAGATTCCTTAGACATCATCAAATGATTCTAAATATCCTTTTGTATAAGTAGATTGGATATGGGATTCTTGCTTATATGACTAAGTTTGACGTTTTCTTACTACTTAATAATAATTTAGATCATTTGAGTCTTCTAGTATTTATGTTATACATTTGAGAGTTATGTCTAAATCATATAATCAATATTATCATAAAAATTCATCCTTAAATATAACCATTATTCTTAAAAATGAAATTCTTATTCAAAATTAGAATTGGAAATAAGATATTTACTCTCTACTAAAATAATAATGATTGAATCATAGCACATCCAAACATGTTAGTGCTAGTTTATAAATATCTACATCTAATGATCGAACTCTTAATCCATTATTGATACGTAGATATTCTCCTTTGAAGCTATTTTCTTTCATTTTCTAAGCTTTGTATATTTCAAAAAAATGTAAGCACTATAATTATTGTCATATATTCATAAGGTCGAATTTAGAAATAAATTATCATTAATAACATAAATACTCGAGGTGGCCGTAAACTCTTCTTTTGCACCCCTTCTAGTGTACTATTTATAGTTGTGCTTCCAATGCCCTTTCTTGTTGCAACAAAAGAAACCGCATCCTTTGGGTTATTATGAGCCTTAGCCTTTTTCACTCCTCTAAGTAGGTGCATTTGAAGACTTCTTCTTCTTTTGGGCTTTTTCTTGCCCTTTACTCGTGCCTTTTCCCTTATTATTAGAAGTATAGAGCTTTTGTTCTTCTTGTTAATTCGGTCCGAGCTTCCCTCGGCATGGATAATAACTCTCTAAAATTCTTTTGTATATGCATCATGTTGAAGTTCATGATGAACTATCCAAAGCTATTAGGCAACGATTATAATACTAAGTCAATGGATAACTCAACATCCATTCTAACTTTAAGTTTTGTTAGTCGATTGATATAGCCTATCATTTCATTGACATGCTTTTCAACATTAGATCCCTCATCCATCCCGATGCTAAATAGTTTCCTTACTATCTCATAGCATTCATGCCTAGTATTCTCTTAAAATAAGCTCTTGAGTTTTCCTATGATGTCAAAAGATTGTAAGCTTCTATATTATGCCTATGCTCTAGTGTCATAGCAACGAAACATGATGCTCTAAGTAATGATCGCATCATCTCTATGTTTGATCCATACTTCATGAGCTTCAGTTCTATCTTAGCATACAAAGAATGACATGTCCTTTTTTCAGTCATACACCTACCTCCATTGGATTCTTAGTGCAACCAATGAATCATCCATGTGCAACCCATTAATGGGTCTATCAAAATGAGTGTCAAAGTGCATAAGTCTTCCAATGAGACAACCATGATGACTTTAAGTCTAAGGACCAATTGTACCCATCTTGTATGAGATTCCCATAGACTAAAACTAAATGGGTTCTCATTGTGAGTCAAGTTCAGTAATATGTTGTCTAACATAAATCACTTAAGTGCTTGCTTTGGCATCACCATACCAAGAGGTATGGGATCTCTTACTATTATCACATAGCATGAGTATAGCACTTACAAGTCTATCTGAATTTTATCAATGTCCATTCTTAACAATGCTACAACTTTAGACATTTAATGATATCATTTTTAGTGCATTAGTGTTTGTCTCACATCTTTCAATCAATCGCTATTGCAAATGCATATCATAAGGACTTTTATCTAATTCTACCGAAATTATTAACATATAAACATAAGAATTAATAGAATGACTTATTTAAAATAAATGATGCAATAATAAATTAAAATGGGCTCATATAAAAATGGTTAGATCTTGGGCACCAACACTAACAAAAAGTTTATGAGAGAGCATCTTAATTTTATATTAATTTTTTTGCATTCTTTGAATAAATAAAATTTATAGCCTATTTCATGATATTTGCATTCAATTCAATAGGTTGTAGAAGATCAGTATCTTGAATTTTGTGTGGGAGTTCTAGATCAAGATGTTTATTTCCTTCATATGAGTTTCTACTACATTACGAGGGTTTTTGACAAAAAATTTTAAAGTTGCTATGGTCAACATCTTTTATGAGTTTTTTAGGGTTATAGTTGGCTAGTTTGGGGCTGAATAGGAGGCAATCCATGAATGCTTTGAATTTATTTAGCTAGCAAGTTTGGGCTAGAAATGAGCTACAACCGATAATAATATGAGGGTTGTTTAGGAGCTAGCATGTCCGAAGCTTTAGGAAATAGATGACCAGCTAGTTGGGAGCATAGAAAACCATGGTCAATGGATTTGGAGCTTTAGGGAGATATGAGGGTGATGACTAGTAGGAATAGGAAGCTTAAGAAGCCATGGTCGATAGGCTTGGATCTTTTAAAAGCTATAAGTGACGACCAAGTAGGTTTTAAGAAGCCATGGCCAATAGTAACAAGGTGTTTATGGGAGTAAGGTTGACATCTATGAAAGTTTTGGGAGTTAGGGTTATGTTTTTTATGATGGATGTGAGAATAATAATGAGCATGCTCAAAGGGTTTTTTCCATTTTAGAGAAAATGGTTGTTTAAATATTCTTATTATGAAAAGGAAAAAAAATGGCTTCCCTCATTTGGAGAGAGAAGAAGAGAGGCTTTAGTAGTAGGATTTCTTAGGGTTTTGGGTAAAAACCTAATTTATCCTTCCTTTTCATTTTTTTATCCCTTAATTCCCAAACTTATATCTTTATATTCTCTCTTGACATCTAATTGAAATTCTTTCCAATTAAGCCTTTAATTATGTTATTTTTTTGGTCCCAATCTCCTATATTTTTAATTGGATTGAACCCAATCATAAGACTCGTAGTTAGGGTAGGCAAGGGTTGAATGCATAGTGAAAGAGGCTAGATGGATCATCTTTTTTTTTTTTTCTAATGTTCTAGTAGTGTGTAGAGGAGAGTTTTATGTTTAGAATGCTTAAGAACAAATAAAGAAAATTTAAATAATAATTTTAAGAAAATCTTGGTTGAACTCTAGTATCCACTTTCGGATTGATCACTAATCATTGATTAAATAATTAACTTCACCTAAATTAGAATATTCACCATAGGAGAACAATATATATGTTATCCCTAGTCTTTCCTTACTTAGTCGTTAACCGAATATACGATACCCCAATTAATTCTTTAGCTATTGAATAGCCTACTAAGTCCTAGATAGATTAATCCAATAACGAGCATTAATTACGGAAAGACATATGAAGCTAAGCCTTCCTAAGCACTAAAGAAGATGTAACCTAGTTCTATGTTTTCTAAAAAATTGAATAAAAACATTAGAAATAATCATCAACCTTTAATTATTACCAAAGTTAAGTTTAGACAAGCAATTGTAGAAATTTGAATACTTAGATAGCAATAAGTTCATATAATCGAACAATTAACATGCACTCTAATCAATTTAATCATACAACTATTAATCGACCATATAGAAAAACATGAAATACCTAATCAACATGAGGCTAGAAATAAAACTTGTAATCTTACAACGATTAACCAAAAGATTCAACTTCATTCAACCAAGAAAAGAGTTTAGTTGCTCATAATAGATTACAAAGAGAGAGTTTTCTATGAATGATAACTCGCTCAAAGGTGGGAATCCCTAAATAATGCTCAAGCTTTAATAGTTGTACTTAAAACTAGGGTTACATCACATAGGTGTACGCCTCATATGGCCATATGGGTTAATGAAATATGTTGCATGGTTTGTTGCTTAATGTTACATAGTTTAGAGCTTTTACGGAATAAGTGTTACATGATTTGCTTAATAGGGCACAAGGCTATGTGCCTTTTTTTTCTTTCATGTTTTTTCTTTACTACCGATATAGACTTTTTCCTTAAAGCCATGTTGAATTTGTTCGCATCCGTAGACTTATTTTTGTTTGAGAAACGAGGATGTGTGACTTTGCACTTTAAACCATATGCAATGTCTACTAGCTATGTTGTCTTCTTTTCTCTTAGGCTTTGCTAGGTTGAGACGCTCATAAAGTTGAGTGAAATTTCTTTCTCTAGACATATGGAATCCTATTGCCAATGTGGCTTTTTCTTCTTCCGAGAAACAAGGATTCATTCTTTACGTCATACAGACCAGTAGATTTTTTTCTTTGATATTTGACATGGTCGTATGACTCTTTTAAGTCTCTTTGGTGACTTCTTTATTGCTTTGGTTTTGTTTTCTTTGCTCCAATTCATCGTTTTTCCTACAAAACATAAAACCTTCATATTGTTTTTAAATAACATAATTAATACAATAAACACTATAAAGTTCAATGTAATAGAGCATAAAAATCATGCTAATTATGCTCTCATCAAATACTTCTACACTTAAGCTTTACTAGTCCTCGAGCAAAACAAATAAAAATAAAACCTTATTCACTTTCATAGGAATCACGATTGCATTTAACATACGTAACAAGCCTTTAAACCTCTAGCTTACCCCTAATGGATGAGTTGTGTCTCGTAGATGATAAACCCATAAAATCATTCAAACAAATATTTTGCTAATATGATTGTTCTTAAAATAATGATGCCTAAGTAAAAATTTTAAAAAATTCAATAGTCAACATTAGGTAGATGGTTGCTTTTCACTATCATACGGATGTTTAAAATGAAAAAAGAAATTGATTAGGTATTTCATGTTTAAAACGAAAAAATTTCATTAGAGAGAAATCCTTCATTTAGGATGTTTAAAATGAAAAAAGAAATTGATTAAAGAAAATCTCAATTTATTTCCTTGTAGTAATGAAAAAGGGTTAAAGGGTAGATTTGGTATTGCATGCTTGAATTATATTTGATTATGAAGATGCATGAATCAATTTATAGATATACATTGATTTGATAATAATATCTTACAACCCATAATCATGAGGGTTAGACACCTCTTTCTTTGAACCCATAATTTCCCTCTAAAAGGATTTCTCAAATTAGGTAGATGGTTGCTTTTCACTATCATACGGCTAACCAAACATGTCCGCTATAGTTTCTACATCAACACTATATTTGTTATTTACTATCCGAAATGTGAAATAGTCATAAGCCAATTGGTAATCCTCTTTTAACATTTCCAATTGAAATGAACTTAAGAACTCTAAGGTCAACTCCTTGTATGATGGAGCATCCATTCCCAACAAACTTACCCACCCTATACTTGCTAGCATCTCCCTCACTTCTCTCAATGAGCCCACCATTTCTAGTGCTTAAAGATCTATATACCTATTTAACATAATTCTTCTATTCTTCAAGACATTATAATGGCATTATTGAGCTTCATTTGCAAATTCAATTTTAGGGTAAGATCGAGATGGTAGCCTTCTTATTGAACCATCTTTTAATGGGTGCCTTTTTCTAGTTATGCCACCTGTTCCCCCTAGTCTCTTGAATTAGGCATTGTTATGTTGGTGAGCTTTTAGTGGAAAAGAATGAGAGTTCTTTAGTTGGGTGAATGTGAGGTTCTTTGGTGCTTTTTAATGAAGGGTTAGTGTTGATTTATGGATATAAAATTATGTGGAGGTTAGCTACATGTATGAGAAAGGTGGAGATCTAAAAGAAATGAAAAATTAGGAGAGATGGTCGGTGACAACAATTGGGAATATTTTAAAGAAGATGAAGACACAACTAGGGTTTGAGTTGTTATTGGAGTAGGTTTTGGGGAAGACAAACCATGTGAATTTTGGCCTAGAGAGACACACCCATATGGATTTTAAGAGCAAACGATGTCTCTTTCCTTCTCCTTATATGCCTTTTCTCCTTCCCAACTAGTAAAACCTTTTGAATTCCATACGATCGTGGTGAATTCCTTTTTCAAACCACATGAAAACCTACTACTCGTGTCTCCTTTTTTTTTTTTAATCTAAATTATCGTAATTGAATCATATGGCCATGTAAAATTTCTTCATAAACCATGTGGAAGCTTTCTCATGTGTTGTTTTTCTCTCTTGTTTCAAATTCTAGCTCTTTTTTTCAAGCATACAGGTATGGTGTTTTGTTCTTTAAATTCACGTCTTTGGCTACTACTCAAGTGCCTATCCCTTGTTTTTTTAAATTCTAGTCAAATACAAACATATGGGTATGCTCTTTAATTTCATAAAACGTGTGAAACTCCACTGCTTGTATGTGTGTCTCTTTTCCTCACTTCACACACCAAAGTACTTATACAAGTAATATCCTTTCGATCAAGTCAAGTATAGGTGAAAATTTAACATAAAATTAAATAACTAAATTGAAATTTAAATCAAATCATAAAATTTATAATAATCATTAGGTTGCCTCCAAATAAAATTTTTTTTTAATGTCGTTGGCTTGACGTTACCTTCCCCATCGAGAGGGATATTTCATTGATAGGTTCGAACTTGAGCTTCCTTTTACCTCGGCCTTGCCTTCGTCAAAGATAATGAATCTAATTACCTCACCATCAAATTGCATAGTGAGAGCTCCCTCATGAACTTTGATGTTTTTCTTGCTATCTTAAGGAATGACCTTCCTAATAAGAAAGGTGTGGGGTTATAGAGAGATTTATGTCCCATCTTTCGGACATCAAGTCTGCTAGGAACATAAACTTGTTCATCTACATAAGAACATCTTCCACTAAACCTTCATGGTAGGCATTTGTGCGATTGGCTAGTTGAATGATAACATTTGTATCATTCAATGGTCCTAGATTTAGCATAGCATATACAAAGTATGGCATTACATTAATCGATATCCTTAAATTCAGCATAGCATTATTTAGTCTAATGTTACCAATTTGGTATGGTAACATAAACATGCTTAGATTCATGTGCTTAAGAGGATTTTTTCATTATAGTATAGTAGAGACATTCTCCCTTATTCTTACCATTTCGTTCGAGCCCAACTTTCTCTTTTTTGTGCATAAGTACTTTAAGAACTTGGCATATCAAACATAAAGATGATGCGATTACTACACGAGCATCATGTTTATCGCTATATGACATTGGACCATAGGTACCAACACGAAGCACATAAGCTTTTGATATCATAAAAAAGCTCGAGAGCTTATTTAAGGAGAATACTAGGCATGAGTGCTATGAGATAGTAAGGAAGCTCTTTAGGGTCGGAATGGATAAGGGATCCAATGTTGAAAAGCATTTCACTAAAATGATAGGCTATATTGATCGATTGGCCAAAATTGAAGTTGGAATGGATGATGAATTATCGATTGACCTAGTATTGTAGTCGTTGCCCAATAGCTTTGGATAGTACATCATGAACTTCAATATGATACATATCCAAAAAACTCTTGGAGAGTTTTTTCCATGCTAAGGGAAGCTTAGCTCAAAATTAACAAGATGAACAAAAGCTTTATACTTCTAGTTAATAAGGGAAAAGGCATAGTAAAGGGCAAGAAAATGCCCAAAACGAAGAAGAAGTCTACCACTACTCCTACTAGAGGAGTGAAAAAGGTCCAGAGCTCACAATAGCTCAAAGGATGCAATTTGCTTTCATTGCAACAAGAAAGGGCATTAGAAGTGCAACTGTAAGGAGTACCTATAAGGGGTGCAAAAAAAGAGTTATAGCACTACCTCAAGTATTTATGTTATTAATGTTAATCTTTTTATTTCTAAATTCCACCTCATAAGTATATGATACTAAATGTGCTGCTTATATTTTTGAAATGTACAAGAGCTTATAAAAGGGAGAGAGATAGCTTCGAGGGAGAATATTTATATATCAATAATGGATCAAGAGTTGAACCATTAGATGTAGGTATTTATGAGCTAGCACTACCATGTTAGGATATGCTACAACTCAATCATTATTATTTTAGTAAAGACTAAAGATCTTATTTCCATTTCTTATTTTGAATAAGTATTTCATTTTTAAGAATAATAGTTATTTTGAAAGATGAATTTTTATGGAAAGATTTTGATAATGATTATATGTTTTAGACATAACTCCCAAATGTATAACATAAATACTAGAAGAGTCAAATGATCTAAATAATCATTAATTAGTAAAAAAAATGTCAAACTTAGTCATATAAGCAAGAATACCATATCCATCCTACTTATGCAAAACGACATTTAGAATCATTTGATGATATCTAAGGAATCTTATGTGCTTGACAAAAGGACATATATCCTTTTTTTAGTTAAAAATGAGAAAGAGTTACTAATCAATATAGTCCTTATACATACATATGTACAAGGGTCTATGTTCACCCAAGCAAGAGGAGAACATGCTTGTCACATAACCATTAATGATAGTGAATCATTTTATGATTATATGACATAAGTCCAAAACATTTAAAATATTTAAAAGTTTATACTTGAAAAGTCATGTGACAAACTAGTAAGAGTTTTAAAACATCTCGATTAGATCAAGGAGCTGAATACTTACATGCTCAAATGCTAGATCACCTAAAAGAGAATAAGATTCTCTATGTATATCACCTATTAGACATGATCAATCCAATATGAGTCGAATTAATATCCCTAATTATGAATAAATATTCCTTACTACAACCTTTGAAAAGAATATGATTCGATCTATTAAAACATTTCACATATGAGATATGGAAAGGAAAGAAAATGAATTGATCTTGCCTTAAGATTTAAGGTTATAAACTATATGTCAAAGGGCTTGATAAAGACAAAATGAAGCCTAAAATCAATAAAGTGCTAGATTGCAAGATATCCTAAAATAAGATTGGGATGTCAATATCGTACCACTAGATAAAGTGTTGTTCGTTATTAAGCACACTATATTCCTTGGGAAGGAATTTATGCATGTTAGAAACGAGTGGGGGAAATATAAACTCAACAAGATTTAAGTAGACTCACAAATTGACACTTTAATAAAGGAATCCTAAAGTAGAATGATTACAAAGTACTATAACTCTCTCACAAACAAAATCACAAGAACTTCATAAGTCTAAAAGAAATTTATCATAGGACAAAAGGATATGATCTTCTCGTCTTAACACATTGTGATGTGAACCCTAAAAGGGATGACAAAATGGCAATGTTAAACTCAACAAGATTTAAGTAGACTCACAAATTGACACTTTAATAAAGGAATCCTAAAGTAGAATGATTATAAAGTACTATAACTCTCTCACAAACAAAATCACAAGAACTTCATAAGTCTAAAAGAAATTTATCATAGGACAAAAGGATATGATCTTCTCGTCTTAACACATTGTGATGTGAACCCTAAAAGGGATGACAAAATGGCAATGTTAGACATTGATTCCTATAAAAAGCAAATGAAAAGGGATGTGTAGTTGACACACCTTAATAGTTCTCAAGAACATACAAATAAGATTTGCAAAATGCTAAGGTCCGTTAATAGACTTAAGCATGCCTCTAGGATAAAAGTCGACGTTTTATAGAATGGTTAAAGAGTTTGATTATTCACCAAATACAAAGATGTACCTTGTGTATATGAGAAGCTAGTAGAAGCCTACTAAGTTATAGTTATTCAACACAAAATCACACCTTGACTATAATATTATCATGTTGCAAGCAAAAGATTAAGAAATCTAAAACAAATTTCCTAAAAATGACGTAGGAGAGAAACCTATAATCTAAGAGTATAGATCTATAGATATAGATCACTTAGAATGTGAGTAGTCTCTTAAGATAGTTACAATGACATGATACTAAAAGTTTTAGTATGGAACAATCAAACAAAGTTTTGTTCCAATGTCATAGAGCTTAATGATCGATAACAAAGGATCTATAGCACAAGCTAAAGAACTAAGGTCTCATCAATAGTCAAAGCAAGTATTATAATGGCATCACTTGATTATAGAGATAAAAGGGTCCCGGTAACATAAGGATAGAACAAAACAAACTACGATAACATAGTTGACCCTAAACTAAGCCTTTATCATAGCTAAAACATATGATCCTCACTCAATCATCGAGATTAAGAGACATAGTTGGTTGGCTCTAGTATAAGTGGGAGATTGTTAGTGTTCGTGCCCAAGATGCAACCATGCTTAAATGGGCTCATCTTAATTTATTGTTGCATCATTTATTTTAAAGAATTCATTCTATTAATTTTTATATTTACATATCAATAAATTCGGAAGAATTAGATAAAAGTCCTTATGATATACATTTGCAATAATAATTGATCAAAAGATGTGAGACAAACACTAATTATAATGCCCCCACCCCAGTTCACTCTCCATTACCCAAATAGGAGTAACTAGGTGAGTCATGTCACACCGACATGACTTAAACCTAATTACTCCTCGTATGACATACTTAAGATAACAAACTGAATATAATAAAATTTACATAACATAAATGGATGCAATAGCAAAATTTTGCAAATAAAATTTAATTTCTCGGGACTCTTTGGTCCCAAATCACGGATAAAACAAGTTCCAACCTATTGTGTCACACATGAGTCTATTAGGAGGAACCGACCGCATCCTTACTACTTTTTTCTTTTCTCGTCATAACATAAAAATAATAACGGGGTGAGCCAAAGCTCGGTAAGTGGGGTGATGCACGTGATATGCAAGGTTATTTGGCTCCCCCAACCATACTTATCAATTTTTAATTTTTCTTTATATATATATATATATATATATATATGAAAGGCTATTTGACTCCCCCAACCATACTTATCAATTTTTAATTTTTCTTTATATATATATATATATATTCTTTTTGGGTACCTTGGGTATTAGCGATCTACTCTATAGGTGATTACCAAATCATCAAATGCTAACAACGAAATTATCCCTCGTTGTAGCCACTACTAACGTGAATCCATTGCCTAACACTCGTAGACACACGGCTTAGAGTACGCACATAGCTGGATCGCTAACCCTTTTTTCTTCGATTAGGTTACCACCCCTATCCATACACAACACTTTTTAACTATTTGATTCTTTCTCAATTCATCCTCACTAATGCACGTGATGCACATGATGTCACAATTATAGTATTAAACCCAGTATGGGTACCAAACCATATATGTTTCAAACCAATACACCTATGTCGGGTTCATATATATTTCACATGATTTCAAACATCTTATCGCAACGTTCACCTAATTAGGTTTAAACGTCGACTAATGTCATTTCGTTGGGTCGTGAGCCTAATTCATATTTGAGACTTTCCTATTACTTAATGGTAAGAAGTCCAATAAATTATCTAATTGGTTTGAGAAAACCAAAAGTCCCCTTTTTCCTATGTTTGGGCCGATTGGTCTTAAAATTTACAAGGGAATTGTTTTGATCCTACAAGACTTTTCCTTTCTTGTTAAAATGGCTAATCAACCTAAATTTATTACCATTAGCTTAAGGTCTCTAAACACTAAAAGAATTCCTTTTTTTTTCTTTCATTATTGGCCACACATTTCATAGGTAAAGCCTTAGAATTTTTATTTTATTTTCTTCCTTTCTATTGTTCCAAGCCAAGCTCATACCAAACCTAAATTATTTTCTTCAAATTTTAGCCGGACCAAGTCTAATTCATCACACCCATTACTCGACTAATTAAGCTACACATAAGGTTTAATCAAGCTTAAGGAAACAACCATCACAAATAAGCATAATAATAATCAACCATAAACAACTAATCATCAAAGCAAAAACTAACACAACCCATCACAACACCAACACAAACTTAATTAATTATCATAACCAAATAAATGGCATAAATAAGTAACTCAAGAACCTACTCACATAGCTTAAGATGTGATTAGGCTTTTCTTAGCTTTCTTTCCCCCTTTTTTTTCCCCTTCGTCTTCCTCTCTTTCCTTGTCGTTTTCTCTCCTTTTTTGTGTAGCTACGGGATGTTTAAATTTTTTTTGCCATTTTCACTTATTCTATACACACACACACACACCACACACACACACACACACATACATATATGCTTAAAATCTTAGTACTAATTAAGTCTACAAATGTCTTAATTTAGTTTAAGAGAGTGGAAAGCAATTGGTGAGTCAAGAGAGAGAGAGTGGCGGGTTTGATGGGTTTAGGGTGAGTCGGTCTTATTTCACTAATTAAGGGGGCTTATGTGTCCTAACTAATTGATTAGACTAAATAAACATCGTAACTAATCTAGTTCAAGTAACTAAACATCCCTCCCTCTCATAATTTTCAAAAATTCCTCACCTTAAACTCGGAATTCCTTCCCCTAAAAATAATCCGAGTAGTGATGCCTCTAAAGTAGTCTATACTCAAATGGCCATAACTCTTTTTAAATAGGCCTAAAAATAACAAAATTTTATAGGGAGTTAGTTGAAACATAGATAAAAAAAAAATTTATTCTTTAGGACTTACCTAGAAATCACTCTAAGGTTCTTGAATAAATGACACAATTTGGATAGAATATAGTCCTCAAAACATTGATTTTGCATATTTGATTTCTTTAATAATTAAACTATCAATCTCAAGCAAAATAAATTTAATTTAACATAAATCATAAATTTCAAGCATTAATTTCTCATGGTGTAATGAGAATTATACTTACACTTAATATATGCATATATATAAATATTCTAATACGTGTCGCTTTATGGTTAAGGATTTTTATGGGGGTTTCACTAATGCACATAAATGATATCATTAATTTATCAAGTTGTAGCATTGTCAAGAATAGACATTAAAAAAATACGAATAAACTTATAAGTGCTATGTTCATATTATGTAATAGTAGTAGAAGATCTCACACCTATTAACATGGTATGCTAAAGCAAGCACTTAGGTGATTTATGTTAGGGAACATATCACTTGGACTTGACTCGCCATGAGAACTCATTTGGTTTTAGTCTATGGGAATCATATATGAGATGGGTACAAATGGTCCTTAGACTTCATCTCATCACGGTTGTCTCGATTGAGGACTTATGTACTTTGACACTCCTTTCGATGGATACATTAATGGGTTATACGTGGATGATTCATTGGGTGCACTAGGAACCCAATGGAGGTAGGTGTATGACTAAGATAGGACATGTCATTCCTTATATGCTAAAGGAGTTATCACGTTGCATTTTGATAAATGTCTACTCGAGAAATCTATGGTCACAATAGGAGTACACCAATAGAGCATAGTGGATTTACTCTAAGGGCTAAGACATTTAGAAATTGTAAAAAATTTGTATGATCATAATTAAACAAGACTAATAACTAACTTCGAGACCACACTCGTGATAAGTTGACTTGAGGACTGAATTGTATAGTAACCATGCTTGTGAAAGATAGTAATGGATTAATTAATCCTCTTAAAGAATTTAGTAGTCATGATTCTTGCTAGATGCCAATCTTGATTTATATAGCAAGTGATAAAAGAGGAGTTTTTATTCTTAGTACTTTGCTAACATATCTAGGAGCCCATTGAGTCACACGTACAAGTTTAAGTATTCACATTATAAATGAGAAGCAAAGATATTGAAAAAAAATTCCAATTATAAAAAAAATTTCCTATTTTGGAATGAGTTTCAAAAATGGAAATTTTCCTAAAATGGAAGTTTCCTTAAACAGAAAGTTTTCTATTTTAGAAATCAATTTTCTAATTTGGAAGTTAGTTTCAAATTTGGAAATAAAGAACCTAAAAGGAATGGAGTTTTCTAATTTAAGCTAAAGGGTATTTTAGAAAATTGCTCCTAATATGGACCTTGTAAAAATGATTTAAGAATATTTATTTGGATAGTCTAAATAAATTAATTGGGCTAAAATAGTTTTAACCTATTAGATTTAATTAAGAGCTTTGAAATAATTTTGATGGGATGATAAACATCAACCTTATTCGATAAGGTTAAATGTTTTGAATATAAACATCAACCTTATTGGATAAGGTTAAATGTTTTAAAGATAATAATCAAGTAGTCCACACATAAAATAACTCCTTATCCTTCAAGCAACAACCTAGAGTCCCAAAAGGACTTGTTGTTACCCCTTTCCTTGTCCTTGGAGGACAAGAAGACTCTTCTCCTATAAATAGGAGGATAGGTGCAGCATAAAGGGGTTACAAGATAAAGAGGATATTTGGTCAAGCGAGAAAAAGTGAGAGAAGTGGGAGATTTTTTGCCAACTCTAAAATTACCTAGGGCACACGGCCAAGAGAGAAAATATGGAAAAAAAATAGTTTTCTCCTAAACCCTAAAAAGGCCATACTCTTTTACCCCTTTTAAGGTTATTGCAAAATTGCTCGGGATTGATTTCTAGAGGAAATACTAAATCGGAAAAGATGGAGCTAGTAGCCCACCGATTTTTAGTGCTTCTTTGTAGATACTTGGATCGTGTGGATTATCGATAGAGGTCGGACATTTGGATAATTTTTCTAAAAATGAAATTGAGATCTACACTATAAGAAGTAATCCTTTACTTATAACTTATTATTCATATGTATATGGTTAGTAGATTCAATGACCTAATATTGGGGCCTTAGATGGAGGAAAATTTTTGTTTATTCCGCACCAACATAGGATAAATGATCCTTTAGTAACCATGCTCATGAAAGATGATAATGGATTAATTAATCCTGCTAAAGAATTGCCAACATATCTAGGAGATTATTGAGTCATGTAAAAGTCTAAGCATTCGTATGATTAAATAAAAGCAAAGATATTAGAAAAGCTTTCCAATTTTAAAAATTTCTGTGTTGAAAAAGGTTTCCAAAAATGGAAGTTTCCTAAAGTGGAAAGTTTCCTTAAGTGGAAGTTTTCTAAAATGAAAAGTTTCCTATTTTAGAAATTAGTTTCCCAATTTGGAAGTTGGATCCAAATTTGGAAGTAAATAACCTAAAATGAAAATGAGTTTCCTAATTTAGGTTAAAGGGTATTTTAGAAAATTGTTTACTAACTTTGGTCCCTAGAATTATCTAAGATTATTTATTAGTATATTCTAAATAAATTAAATACAACATAATGGTTTTGGTCCAATAGGTTTAATTAAAAGCCTTAAGATATTTTGGTAGAAGGATAAACATCAATCTTATTGAATAAAGATGAATGTTTTAAGGATAAACATAAACCTTATTTGATAAGGATGAATGCTTTAAAGATAAAGATCAAAAGCCCACATGTAAAATAACTCCTAATCCTATCAAAAGCCCACATGTAAAATAACTCCTAATGCTTAGAGGATTAGGAGGAAACAACTATAAGTCTAATTAGGAATTATTATCCAACCCTCTCTAGGCAAATTTGTGATAACCCAAAGAGATGAGAGAGGAGATGGCATGCTAGGGTTAGGGAGAAAATAATTCTTTTTTAGGTTTTTATTTTTAGCCATGTATACCTTTTATTTTTATATTTTTTGTTGATTTTTCTCTCATAAAATTCTCTCTCTCTCCTCTCTATGCCATACCTCTCCCCCTATTTATTGGGAAAATAAGTCCTAATTTGACTTATGGTTATTGCTTCCTCATCCTTTAAGGATTAGGAGTTATTTAACATGTGAGCTTTTGATCTTTATCTATAAAACATTCATCCTTATCCAATAAGGTTCATGTTTACCCTTCCGACTAAATATCTTTCAAGCTTTTAATTAAACCTATTAGTCTTAAACTATTTTGACCTAATTAATTAATTTGGACTATACAAATAAATTAGGTCAAATAATTTTAGGAGGCCCACATTAGGAAGCATTTTCCTAAATTACCCTTAGACCCAAATCAGGAAACTAATTTTCATTTTAGGCTATTTACTTCCAAATTTTGAACTAACATTCAAATTAGAAAACTGATTTCTAAAATAGAAAACTTTCTATTTTAGGAAACTTTTCATTTTCGAAAACTTTCTATTTTCGAAAGCTTTTCAAAAATAGGACACTTCATAATTAGAAACTATTTTTTTTTTTTTTGACATCTTTGCTTCTTCTTAATCATGTGAATACTTAAACTTATGCATGTAACTTAATAGGCTCCAAGATATGTTGAAAATGTATTAAAAAAAAAAGACACTTCTTTTATCTTTCAATACATAAGTTAAGATTCACCCCTAATAAGATATCATGACTATCCAATTCTCTTAAATGATTAAGTAATCCATAATTACCTTTTACAAGCCTTGTTACTGAACAATTAAGTCCTTTTGTCAACTTATTACGAGTGTGATCTTGAATTTGGTCATTAGCCTTGTTCGATTATGATCAAGTTTTTTTCGATAACTAGATATCTTAGCTCTTAGAGTAAACTAACTATTCTCTATTGGTGTACTCCTATTATGGTCATAAATTTCTTAAGTGGACATTCATCGAATGTAATATGATAATTCCTTTAATATAAAAGAAATGACATACCTAATGCCATTCATTCACCTATCTTCATTAGATTCATAGTGTACTTAACAAATTGCCTATGTGTAACCATTTACTAGGTCTATTGAAATGAGTACTAAAGTACATAAATCCTCTAATGAGATAATCAAGATGACTTTAAGTTTAAGGACTAATTGTACCTATCTCATATGAGATTCTCATAGACTCGTACCAAATGGGTTCTCATGGTGAGTCAAGTTCAATGACATGTTCTCTTATATAAGTCACCTAAATACTTAGTTTGGAATCACCATGCTAATAGGTGTGAGATTTTCTACTACTATTTAATAGCATGAGAATAGCACCCTCAAGTCTTACTACAATGGTCAATATCCATTCTTGACCATAAAATGACTTGGGACACTTAATGATATCATTTATATGTATTAGTATTTGTCTCACATCTTTCAATCAATCACTAATGCAAATGCATATCTTATGGACTTCTATCTAATTCTATTTAATGAATACATGTAAATGATCAGACTTAATAGAAAATATTTTTTTATTACAAATAATATAAATAATACAATAATATAATAAGTCAAACCCATTCAAGCAAGATTGGATCTTGGGCACCTTCACTAACAAGGATCGCTTGGAGCACATGCTTTGAGTGATCATCTAAGATTAGTTAAAGATTATTATGTGCAAAAGCTTGGAGTTTTTACTTTTAAGGTCTTTTAATATGTGTATACCTATAAGTACCTCTTACTCTACCTTTATTTGGAAACTTATACTAGCTCTAAGGGTTAGATAATTAGGCTTACATAATTTTATGAATGATGATTAACATGCATGATGTAATCAATTTTAAACCTAGAAGTTACTCTTGAAATTATGTTTATTTAGAGGAACTAGACTTATTTTTTAGGCTAAAAAATTTTTTGGTACCTTATACTAGATCCGACATGGTTATGTATGAAATTTAATGATTTTTGGAGTTTTCTTAAGGGGTGAATGACATCAAATACCTTGCTAGAATTTTAGACAATGGATAGAAAATTCAAGTTAGAATTTTGACTAACCAAAACAAGGCTTTAGGGGACTTTTTTGACCTAAAATGTTTTATACTTATACAATTGGATGTGAAATAAGTTTCATTCAATTTCCATCTTTTTTTGAAAAATATCCTTGGTTCCACCCTTTGTCAATTTCAGCTCCTCATAAGCCTTATTTGATAAATCTATTTTTGTTTGTTTAGGATTTAATTAAGGATTTGATTGTTGTTGAGTTGCATTAAGGTTTCTATGTTATTTATAGATAA
Organism: Dovyalis caffra; assembly: GCA_963924115.1. Taxonomy (NCBI): domain Eukaryota; kingdom Viridiplantae; phylum Streptophyta; class Magnoliopsida; order Malpighiales; family Salicaceae; genus Dovyalis; species Dovyalis caffra. The sequence continues at coordinate 11,332,388 of CAWUPB010001159.1, forward strand.
ACTATCCTTGAGAGGGATTCTATCTAGTTTTATTGAGTTGGGTTTTAGTAAGGTTTAAGGTATTAAATCATTCCGATATTAGCTTGATATTAGAGCTTTGCTTTGATTTTCGTACATGTGATTGGTCAAAATCTAGATGCCTCTATGAAAAGATCTTATTAATAGGATACTCATGTGTGATTTACAACAAGCTATTAAACAATTACAATGACATAATGAAGAGCTTCAACAAAGGAACCATGTTTTAAAAGTAGTTTGAGAGAATAGAGTAGGCTAGTGGCCATGAATGGAGAGGGTAGGCTGAAGGGGGGATCAAGAAGAGGAACCTAAGGATGAAAATCCCTTCCATTTGTTAAGGGCTAAATCTTTTGAGGAAGAGATGGTGGCATCTTAAGTTGAGAGACATTGAAAGGATTAACATTATGACTATAGGGTCGAGTTGAATATTCTTTAGTTTCGTGAACAACTTAATTTAGATGAGTTTACTAGTTGGTTATAAGTCAAGGAAAAGGTGTTTGATTTTCATGATGTACTTAAACATAAGAAAGTCAAACTAGTCGTTGTTTAACTCACCAAAACTATTAGTTTATGGTGGGAGAATTTGAAGAGGAAAAGAGAACAAGAGGGAAAGTAGTAGATTGTAACATGGTTTAAGATAAAAGACAACTTTAATGAGAAATACTTATCGAGTTCCACAAATAAGGTATTTTTTATGATTACTTCATTTGCAATATTTGTGTGGAAAAATATGAAGCTGAGTTTGAATAATTGATGTTAAGGTGTCAACTCAATAAGTTAGAGTAATACAAAATTGCAAGATTCTTGGAGGAATAAGACAAAAATTGCCAATGTCATTCAAGCACAACCTTACCATACCATTCAAGATATTATCAAGTTTTCCATGAAGGTTAGAGGACAACAAAAAAGGTCTTGATGGGCAAATAGGGTCATGACTAGAAGAGAAAGGAATTCTAGCCCTACTAGATCAGTTAAGGGTTTGAATTCAACCCCCAAAAAGGTTTAGGTTATAGGAAGGAGTCAGTCATAGGTTATAAGTAACCAAATTGCCATGGTTTGGGGTGCTAAATTTAGATTGCGTTTTAAAAGTACAAGTTATAGTCACATGGCTCTCAAATTTTGTAACAGAAAAGTGATCACTTTAATTTAACATGTTAACCAAAAAGAGGACTATGTTCAAAATCAAGATTAGGTTTAAGCATTTATCAATAAGGAGAAGACCTTTTCCATAGAGGATGATGAGATCCAAGCCATGCCACCATTCTTTAAAGGTAGTGTGATTGTTGTTGATGTTGAATGAAGGGGAAATTCCATCTTTTGTACATAATTTTGAATACACAATAGACCTAGCTTGATGAGTATAAATAATGGCTACGAGTAAGAACATCATTAATCAATCTCTAATGGAAGACACGAGTAAGACATTGACCAAATATCCTTGTCTTTTTTCTATTAGATTAATCAACTTAGTCATAAGTCTTGTTTGATTATGATCACATAAGTTTCTTCGATTCCCAAATGTCTTAGCTTTTAGAGTGTACAAACTATGCTCTATTGGTGTACTCCTACTATGGTCATAAATTTCTTGAGCAAAAAATTATCGAAGTGCGATATGATAATTCATTTAGCATACAATGATTGATAGGTCCTATCTTATTCATACACCTACCTCTATTAGACTCCTCGTGCACCTAACGAATCGTCCATGTGTAACCCTTTAATGGGTCCATCAAAATGAGTGTCAAAGTGCATAAGTCTTCTAATGAGATAACCGTGATGACTTTAAGTCTAAGGACCAAGTGATATTTTCTCTAACATAAATCACCTAAGTTCTTGCATTGGTATCACCATGCCAATAGGTGTGAGATCTGCTACTATTATCATATAGCATGAGCATAGCACTCCTAAGTATATTTGCAAGTAATCAATATCCATTCTTGACAATGTTATGACTTAGGACATTTGATGATATCATTTATATGTATTAGTGTTTTTCTCACATCTTCTGATCCATCACTATTATAAATCCATATCATAAGGACTTTTATGTAATTCTACTAAATTTACAAACATAAAACACAAGAATTAACAAAATAACTTCTTTATTGTTATTAAAATAAATAATGCAATAATACATTAACTTAAGCCCATCCAAACATGATTGGATCTTGAGCACTTACACTAACAATCTCCCACTTATATTAGAGCCAACTAGCAATGTCCCTCAATCCCAACGATCGAGTAAGTGGCCTCAAGTTTTCACTACGAACAAGAATTAGTCATGGGGTGTATGTTATCGTCAATATGGACCTTTTCTATCCTTATATCACCATGATTAATAACCTCTCTAATTAGATGACGAGCATTGTAGCACATGTTTGGACCTTTGATGAGACCTCGGTTTCTTGGTTTGTGTTATAGCTCCGTTATTGTTATAATATAATACTTTTGGATCAACAATGCTAGGAACCGGTTATCGTCCAAATAAAAATTTATGAATCCTAACAACCTCCTTGGCTATTTTTGTAGCCGTACTATATTCAATCTCGATTGTTGAGTCGACCACGGCTTCTTACGTGGAACTTTTTTAACTAATAGCTCCATCTTTCAACTAAGAAATGAATCCCGACTATTACTTAAAACCATTATGCTTAGATTCAAAACTAGCTTTTACGAACCCTTTCACCATTAGTTTATCTCCTCCGTAGACCGAAAGGCATTCTTAGCTCTTCACAAGTACTTTAAATGCTTTTTCATGAAAATCTAGTGGTTTTCACCCAAATCGGTTTGATATTTACTACATATACTCAACGGATATGAGATATTAAATTATGTACATAATATGGCATATATGATAGATCCTATGATCGGCGCGTATGGAATGCAACTCATCCTTTGCCTTTTGTTTTATGTGTTGGAACACTCGGTCTTGAAAATTTTTATGCCATATGACATTAGAATAAGTCCTCTCTTGGATTTTTCTATACTAAACCTCTTTAGTACTTTATCAATGCACATGTTTTGATAGAGACCTAACATTCTTCATGATCTATCTCTATAAATCTTGATTCCTAGAATATATGCAACCTGTCCCATGTCTTTCATGGAGAAATTATTAGTTAGCCAATCTTTTACGGATTGCAGGCATGGTGGTGTTGTTGCCAATAAGTAGAATGTCATCTATATATAGTACAATAAATATAATTGAGCTTCCACTAACCTTACTATATACATAAGGTTCACCTTCATTTTGTGAAAAATCAAACTCTTTGATCATTTCATCAAAAAATTTATTCCAACTCTTAGATGCTTACTTCGATCCATAAATGGACCTTTGTAATTTGTAAATCTCATTTGCATGTCTTTTGATGACAAAACCATCGAGCTATGTCATGTACACATCCTTATTTAATTTTCCATTAAGGAAAGTAGTTTTGACATCCATCCGTGATATCTCATAACCATGATATGTGGCAATTACAAGGATTTAACCATTGTAACTAGTTAAAAAAATTTTTCATAATAAACAAGTTATTTTTTATGATATCCTTTAGCCACCAATCTAGCTTTTTAAGTATGTACACATCCATCCATATCGATCACTCTTTTAAAGACCCATTTACATCCAACGAGGCTTAGCTCCCTCATAGGGATTAACCAAAGTTCATACTTGGTTAGTGTATATGGATTCCATTTCGATTTCATGGCCTCATGTAATTTATTAGACTCAATGACTAATATTACTTTATCATAGGTATTAGCTTCATCGTCTCGTATAACAAAAACATCTCCATATGTTGAGACTAGAAAGCCATATTCTTTTGGCTTTTAATGAATCCTCTTCGACCTATGAAGCTCTTATGCATTGGTTTATGGGGTAGTTGCAACGATTTATTACTTTTCTACTAGGGGTTCCTCTAATAAAGTGTTAATTTTTTAGTCTTCTTGGTTATTTTGTTTTGATGATCAAGAATGCATAACATGGACAAGGTTAAGGTAAGACATGTTTTGTTACTTACATTTCATGAAGGTTTCTTTCATGATTTTTCAAAGGGAAAAGAAAAAGAAATGCATGTTTATAAGAGGAAATGGCCTAGTACCTCTACATGAATACAAGAGGAGTGATCACCCTCTTGCATGGTAAAGGAAAAGAAAATGGAAATGGACATGGAAATGGAATTAGAAATAGAAATGGAAATGGTAATGGAGAGGTGCTTGATGCTTTTGTGATGTTTTCACAATTGCATGTTTTAAAGGAAGGTTGATTTTAATATACAATCGGTAAGATGCACCCAAAGACAAAAAATGAATTTTAAAAGCACAAAAGGATTTTTAAATCGCCTCATGTGCATATCATGCATAGATTACACTTACCGAACATAACTTATTTTTCCCTTATGACGTAGGAGAAAAAGAACAAGAATGATGGCACGTTTTGTTGTGATGGTCGTTATCGAGGAGGAACCGACTTGCCGAAGGATGTAATTTCATTTTTGTCATGAATTGGAGAGTTATGACTTCTCCTTTTTGTCATATTTGGAAACCCGGTATTTGTGATAGGTTTTATCGTTTTGGTTTGTTGGCTACTTATGCCTTAAACTACTTTAAAAATATATATACACACAAACACACACACACACACACACACACACACACCTATAATTAGAATTAATGACAAAATCTTAGATGGATGATGGATGATGGACAAGATTAATTGAGAAATTAAGGAAATGATCAAATAAATGGAAGAAATTTAGATTAAACGAGATATGGGAAAATATTAAATGGACATGTTAAGTTGGAACCAATGTTCCTAAATTGATTTGGAACCAATGTTCCATAACCCGGAAATGATTTTATCCCTTAAATAAATAGTTTGAATAGATCAATTGAATTAATTGGATGCTAAATTTTATTAGTTTGATTAAATCGTCAAACCATATAATTTTATCCAAAATTATGATTTTTACTTAAATTTATTATTTCCAAAATTGATTACTTTCCTAGTTACTCGAATTGTAGAAGAAAATGATGGAGATTCATAATTTCAATTTAATTAGACTATTTTCCCAATATTTTAGATTTTATGGAAAATGATAAGGATTTGTGTTTTAAAATAATTTCAAATTAAGGACTTTTATAAAAGAAAAGAACCAAGTTTTACTCGGTTTATTATATTAAGAATATTTTCTAATTAAATGAAATTTAATCAAATGGTTTTAAATTTATTTCCATAGAATTAATTTAACTAGTTTTATGTTAAATAGAATTTTTTTAAATAAAATCCAATTTTTTATTAGGAATTTGAGAAAAATAAAAGACATAGTTCAAATTAGTTTTATATAAGGTATTTTATTAAATTAATTAAATTGGATTATGACAATCGAGTTTTTGATCCAAAATCAAGGTTTAATATTTCTACACATATAGTAGGATTATTAATTGATATTAGAGGAATTTATGAAAATTTGTATACTTAATTTCTAATTTAAATAGACCTATTAAGCTTTTTATTATTAGGGACCACATTTGAAAAATTAGTAGTGAAATTTTAGAAGAACAGGAGAGGATGCTTGTTGTCTTGCATTCATTGCTCTTGGAATGTAAGATGATATCGATAATATTCTTAACCTATCTAGGCTCTAGGTTGGGAGTGTTATAGTGTTGATATCGGAGCGGTTTAAATAGGTTTGATCTAGAAATACTGGTTAAGAGACTGCATAAGTACACGCAAGTCGAGCCTCGACAATAAGTATGTTTGGTTGAATATGCTTATTAATTATTCATGATTGATTTGTATGCGTGAAATAACCTAGGTTAGTATGATTGTGATTTGATTTAAGGGTAATGGTCAAATTATTTCATGAATGAGTAAGTAAGAAGAAAATATATAATTATGTAAATTATTAGGATGTCGTCTAAAAGGGACAACGGTAATAATGCGGGTCCTAATAGGAGGCATAATGATAATGAAGTGGGTTCAAATAGGAATGTAGTGGACCATGAGGAATAACTTATGGTGCTCGCTTTAGACAACTGCAAGTAATGATGCAAAGATTAATAGATATACACTAAATCCTATGGTAGCTAGACAACAAAAATGAGCCGACATAGTTGAATGCTTTTGGAAATTCAATCCGAAAGAATTTTAGGAAAAACTTGACCCCATGGCTTCTAAAGAATGGCTAAAATCAATGGAGATGATTTTTTTATCATTATTGAGAAAGATAGGTATGATACCGAAAAAGCTAGACGTAGTTTATTAGGTGGCTCTTTCGTCGGAAGAGTCAATGAAATCTCACGGTATAGTTAGGGACTTTGAGATTCGGATTGACGGTAAGATATTGAATATTGATTTAATAGCATTAAGACTTAAAGATTTTCATATTATCTTGGGCAAGGATTGCTTGTCCAAGTGCGGAGCATCCATTGATCGTTTAGCTAAAAAGATAGTATTTCATCGATTGAGAGAGCAACCAATTGAGTTGGAAGCTAAAACTAGAATGAAGCCGGTGACCAAAGTTTCGAAATGACTCGCTAGAAGATGATAAAAGATTGATGTATGGATTATTTGGTGAGTGTGGTGGATATTGATAAGGAAGGGAGTCTAAGATTAGAAGATATTGAAGTGATGAAAGATTTTCCTAAAAGTTTATCGGGATTACCATCAAGGAGAGAAACCGAGTTTGAAATTGAACTAGAATCAAGAACAACGCTAATATCCATGGCACCTTACAAGATGGCTCCAATAGAATTAAAGAAATTAAAGACTCAACTACGAGGAACTGCTACATAAGGGCTACATTCGGCTAGTTGTTCACAAAGTAGAGCATTGGTATTTTTTGTTAAGAAGAAAGATGGATCACTATGATTATATATTGATTATCGGGAGTTAGATCGAGTGACCATCAAGAATAAATATCTATTTCCCCACATTGATGAATTATTTTGACTAATTATAAAGAAGTGTATTATTTTCTAAAATTGATTTACAATCAAGATATCATGAATGGAGGATTGAGGAAGATGATATGAAGAATACGACCTTCCAAACTTGATATAGGCATTATGAATTTTTGATAATGTCATTCGGGTTAACTAATACTCTAGCTATATTCATGGATTTGATGAACCAAGTGTTCCATAAATACTTGGATAGTTTTTCACGTTCTTTATTAAAGATATCCCGATTTATTCTAGAAGCCACGAGAAGCATATGAAGCATATAATAAAGGTGTTACAAACATTACGTGAGCATAAATTGTATGCTAAACTTAAAAAGTATGCATTTTGGCTTGAGCAAGTAGTATTCCTTAGACATGTAGTTTTTAAGGATGGTGTTATGGTAGATCCTAATAAGGTATATGCGGTTTAACAATGGAAGCGACCAAGGAACATATCCGAAGTTAGAAGTTTCCTTGGGAAGGTAGGCTACTACAAGAAATTTGTAGAAGGATTCTCTAATATAGTCACGCCATTGACCAAGCCGACATGGAAAAATGCTAAGTTCGAGTGAGATGATAATTGTAAAAGGAGTTTTCAAGAGCTAAAAATCAGATTCCTATAGCATTAATTTTAGCTCTTCCAAAGGACAATAAAGATTTCATGGTCTATACAAATGCTTCGAGGATTGGACTAGGAGTTGTGCTAATGCAGTATGCAAAAGTAATTGCCTATGCTTCACGGTAATTAAAAGACTATGAGAATAACTACCCCACTCATGATTTAGAATTAGTTGCTATAATATTTATATTGAAAATTTAAAGAAACTAATTGTATGGTGTCGGATGTGACATCTACACCGATCACAAGAGTCTTCAATGTATTTTCACTTAGAAGAAGCTAAATATGAGACATAGGAGGTGGCTTGAAGTACTCGAATGATCATGACATTGCTTTTCATTACCACCTTGGTAAAGCAAATGTCGTGCCGAAGCATTAAGCGGAAAGTCAATGGTTGTTTTATAGGTAAGAATTATTATAGATATAGAGAGATTACGATTAGAAGTGGTGCCAAGAGGAACTAATCATGGATTACCGAATACAATAGTGTTGAAACCAAATTTGAGACGAGAGAATTAAAGATGGACAAGTGTAAGATGTTGAGTTGGTGAAGATTCGACGGGAACTAGCCAAAGAAAAAAGAATTGAGTTTGCTATGGATGATGATGGTATTTGGCACTATTGTAGCAGATTATATGCGCTTGCTATAAAAGAGCTATGGGGTGATATTTTAAGAAAAGCTTATGCTACACCCTACTCTATTTATCCTAGAAGCACTACAATATATCGAGATAAGAAGGAGATTTATTGAAGGAAAGGAATCAAATGAGATATTGCTGATCATGTAACATGATGTTTAATATATCGGTAAGTTAAGATTAAGCACCGAGAGGTCTTTAGGATTACTAAGGCCATTAGATATTCTTGAGTGGAAATAGACGCATGTTACTATGGACTTTGTACTCTAATTGCCTAGATCTAAGAGAGGAGTTTGATGGTTTATGGGTGATTCTATATAGACTTACCAAATCAGCTTATTTTTTGATGATCAAGTCCACATATTTCATGCAACGAGTATGTAAAATTATACTTTAGAGAAATTATAAGATTGAATCAAATACTAGCTTCGACTGAATCTGATCGAAACCTATGGTTCACATCACGATTTTGGAAGAGGACTTCATCGGTTGGAATCCTGGTTTTGTGACTACCTTTTTTACGAAAGTGGGCTTTTTTGCGGTTGATGTTGTTTATTTCTATTGAAACTTGATACTTTTACGTCTTTAAAAGTATGACAGGTTTTGGAAACTACAACCCAGAAACTTTTGAAAGGTGGTAACTTTTGTTGGACTTATGAGAATTAAAAGTTGTTCTATATCTTATGCTTACCTTGATAGAGATGTATTTTTTTATTGTCTCCTAGAGTGTTAGTCAAGAGAATGCCTGTTTTATATGATCATAAAATTTTAAAGACAAATAGAATCGAGAAACTAATGATGTTGTCCATATGGCATGAGTAGATCTCAGTCTCGTTTGAGATGTGCTTCTGTATGTTATGTGCACTCATTCCTTGCTTTAGGGTCGTCACTAGTGCATAGAAACCAATGGGATCAAACTATGTTTAGATTAGAACTTTGGACCATGAAAGTGGACACATTGAATGGATAAGATGAGGTCCGGGAAATAGATTGAACAGATGGCCATTAAAGAAAGCACATGACGAATTACCCTCTAGTTTAAAGTCAAAGTCTAGGAATTTTAGAGCAAGATGCGTGCAGGGAACACTTCAGCAGATGATTAAAAGTTCACCAGCTACAATTGCAAAATGCAGAAGCAAACTTTATAGGAATTTGTGGTCATCTGTTAGTAAAATATTCAATGTAACGTTAATTGTGGCTCTCTTTGATGACTTTGTGCTCAAAGAATGCCAAAATTTCTCAGATTTTCAACAAGTGTTTCCCCCACAGTAGAGCCAGCCTTAATAAATACAGCAACTGGAGCCTCTACCAAGGCTTCCGAACCTTTCTCTTTAAATAGTTTTCCTGACCAGATATGCTGCTAGGCACAAGCTTCACATTGCTTCTTCGCATACAGAATATTTTCTCCCTGTCATTCGCTTTCTTGCTTTGGCCTTCACTCTGGTCTTTCCGATACATTTGTAGCAACCTCCTGAAAAATTTTATTCTGAGTTCCTAAATTCTATCCAGTCCATGGTATTTGAAATCTAATATTCTCACCACTCAATATGGCCAATAATAATTAATATGCAACCATTATCAAGAATTACCTGTATCTGAACTCTGTCATGTCTTGTCAGGTCGAATACAGAATAATTGTATCCTTCAAGGTAAAGAGACCTCATCTTAGATGTTATGTAGAATGGTGAAGGAGCACAAGTTGTACTCCAACCACCCCCAGCCCTGCAATAGGAAGCAAGAAAGGAAAGATTTTGAGCTTAAATATTTTTCATATTTGTGTTTGGCTGAAATATATTGGTTGAATAGCTAATAGCTAGTCTACCTGTAGCTAACCAAGTTAGCAGCAAAAGTAATAGGTTGGTCCCCTCTTCCAATTCCTGCTTTTAAACAAAATTGGGCACCCTTTTGCCTTTGAAGTCCATATGAGAGAACTGCTCCCCGGTGAAACGTTTCATTTCCTTCGCTGGAATAGGTAATACAGACTGTTGAATTCTGTCAACTCTGTAGCCTTCATTTCCATTTTCTCCTCTGGTGAGGAAGGAACTGCAACAAACCCTCTAGACCTTGTAAAGGGCCAATGCCATCCAAGCTTTTGTTTTCTAATCTTTCCTAGCTTCCACCTTAATAGCCGGTATCTTTGAAATGCCTTATTGCCCGGGCTTCAGAACTCTGAGCCTGTCATATATGTCCACTTGCTGTTATCCTGCTTGAAAAGGTGAGAAATCCATTGTATCCTCACTGCAGATTTTGACAACTATTTTGTAAAAATAAAAATTTAGAAATTTAGAAGATAAAGAGTGTCTACCATTTTGCTTCTCTGCATGTCTCGACGTCACTTCTTGTTTGTCTCTCCATTACGGTCTTTGCTCTAGCCTACCATCCCAATGCCATCCAATTTCTTTTTTCTATGTCAGCATAATAATCACGATAGTGCTTGATGAAAAATTCAACATCCTTCGCCTTGCTGTTGTTTTTGTTTGGTGCTTTTGAGAGGAAGGTGCTTAAATTTCCGGTTAAGAATCAATAGAACGCCTATGATTTATGAGATTGACTATTAAGGTTTCATAATCAGGGTAAATTTTAGCGATTGTGAGGGTATGGAGTGATTTAAAAATGAGAGACAAGAATTTTTTTTGATAGCCTGGCTTAAGGTCAGGTTTAAGGTTTGCGTTAGGTTTAGGGTTTTAAAAAAGGGTTGTTCTTCATCTTCTACTTCTTCAATGGAGAAGAGATTTTTTGTGTGCTCGAAAATGAGGGAATCACAGAATCGAGAAAGAAAATCTTCCATTGTTAGAACGACTCTCTTGAGATAGAAATGAAACGGTCTTCAATATGGTGTTTTTCTTTTTATAAAGCTCTTGTTCTTAACTAACTACTAAGAAGAGTGCTATAGTGTTAATCTTTTAGTACTAAGAAGAAGATTATATGTTGATAGTTTGTTGTCGTCCCAAGTATACTTTACAACTACTTCTAGTACTTTGTTGTCATGCCATGTGTAATTCATAACAAACTATCAAAAATAGTGGAATCAATTACCAGAAGAAATAGTCATACTTTGTTGAGCTTCTTGAACTATAATATAATCACTCATATTTCAAATTAAAAGTTTACTAGGATCGAAATCGGGTTTTCATAATTTGGGAAAGATCCCTCCATCCAACTGGGATTCCTAAATTTAATTTGATGCTTGGTACTTGGCAACAATCTTTTGTTTGATTAATTAATTTTATAACCCAAAGCTGACTTTTTTCCTATCTTATTTATATTTTTCCCAATTTTCTATATTTTTCCCTTTCAAATTTCCATACATTTTTAACTATCTCACAAAAACACGTAGGAACCAAATTAAAAAGTAGGGTATTAATTGTGAGAGGTAACATTAGAATTTTTTAGAAACTAAGAAGGTAATATTGAAAAACTTTAAATTATAAGAGTAGAATTGAAAATTTTTGAATTAATAGGGACAAAAATGAAGTTTATCATATTGTGTATATGTATATATATATGGTCAAACACAAATGATAGAGATACACACAGACAGAGAATATCCATTTCAGTATCCGAATCCATCAAGAGAAAAGGAACCAAAAAGCAAAACAAACCTCTCCTTGATGCCCATTTTCTCTGAGGGTCTTGCTACAGCTTCCAAGTTCACCAAGCATGCAAAGTTCATCTGTCTTCGTTCAGTGTCTAAAACCTGTCATTTCCAGGTTGTTTAATAACTTTTTCTCTCCCTTTCTTTGTTATCTCTCCAATGCATGTTCTTGAGTCTTGGTTTCAAGTCTTTTCGTTACAAACAACAAGAATAGCTCAATGTTAGTGAACGGGATGCTGTGTTTATGTTAAAACATCTTGAAGTTCTTTATATATATATGTATATAACAAGCACTTAAAAACTGTGTGATTCTGTTAAGTTTGGCAAAAATACATGGGCTGGCTGCTTTAAGCAGGGTTGAATTATGAATTCTAAGTGACTGTTTGATTGATTGTCTCAAAGAGGACTTTGTCAGTTGGAATCCTGATTTTGTGACTACCTTTTTACGAAAGTTGGCTTTTTTGGAGTTGATGTTGTTTATTTCTATTGAAAATTGAGTCTTTTTATGTCTTTGAAGCATGACAGGTTTTAGAAACTACAACCCAGAAAATTTTTCTTTTCTTTTCTTAAAGGGGTTAACGTTTGTTAACTTATGAGAATTAAATGTTCTACTATACTTTGTGCTATCGCCTTGATGGGGAAGATTCTTTTATCATCTCCTAGTGTGTTGGTCAAGAGATTGCCTGATTTATATGATCATCAAATTTCAAGGCAAGTAGATTTGAGAAACTGAAAATGTTGTCCATCTGACATTGATAGACCTCAGTCTCGTTTGAGATGTGCTTGTGGATGTTATGTGAACTCATTTCTTTAGGCTTGTCACTATTGCATAGAAACCAATGGGATCAAATCATGTTTAGATAACAACTTTAGACCATGCAAGTGGACACATTGAATGGATAAGATGAGGTCAGGGAAATAGATTGAACAGATGGCCATTAAAGAAAGCAGATGATGAATTACCCTCGGGTTTACAGTCAGGGAATCTAGGAATTTTAGAGCATGATGCAAGCTGGGAAAACTTGAGCAGATGTTGATTAAAGGTTCAACAAACACAATTGCAAAATGCAGAAGCAAACTTTATAGGAATTTGTGGTCATCTGTTAGTAAAAAATTAATTGTAATGTTAATTGTGGCTCTCTTTGATGACTTTGCGCTCAAAGAATGCCAAAATTTCTCAGATTTTCAACAAATGTTTCTCCCACAGTGGAGCCAGCCTTAATAAATACAGCAGGATATCCAACTGGAGCCTCTACCCAGGCTTCCGAACCTTGTTCTTTAAATAGTTTTCCTGACCAGATATGCTGCCAGGAACAAGCATCACCCTCTGGAAAATAAGCCTTGACATTCTTCTTGCCTTTGTCAAGTACAGGCACCACTAGGATTTCAGTACCAATCAAGAACTGCTGGTAACTCAAGCTATGCACATTCCTATCATTTGGGTAGTGGAGAAATAGGTGGCGGCAAACTGGTAGGCCTTTCCGAGCAGCTTCCTGTTTTATAAAAAACAGAGAGAGATGTTTATTAGATGCTCTGCCAAAGTTGATTGACTTGACGTGAAAGCTACATACATTAATCAGGTATTACCTTTACTAGTTGGATTCTGTAGGAATACCAAGCTTTGTACAACTTAGCACAGCGTGCAAAATGTGATAAAGTTTTGTGGTTGGAATAGAATTGGCTGTTGCAGGATGGCTTGTTTCCCTGCATGCAGAAGATTTATGAAATGTGTAACCTATGAGATCATATCTGGTCATGTTGCTTAGTTGAAAATACTCTAGAGTTGTCATACAAGAAATAAATAAAAAACGGTTGTTAGTGCAATAAAGAAAAGTCTATCTCATTTCCATGGAGACAGTGGTATATAATATATGTTAAGGGTTTGGCAAATTTAGGCAACTGGAATATTTATTCTGAATATTGCTCTTCTCTAAGCAATTTACACCATCAAGCTAACACAGTATGTGTCATCAAATGTTTGTTAAAAATATTAATTGGAGAGAAACAGAAGTATTATTGCATTAACTTGATTTCATGATAATGAGTGTTTATGGATTTCAGGTATCAAAACTTACTTCATGAGTCCGGAAAACAGTGGTGAAAGCGTTTAGCTCCATCCATCGCATGAGCAACTCTTCGCTTCGTTGGTAATTAATAAAAGGTAAGTTTACAGCACAATAGCCTCCAATATCACTATGGTTGAAAGCATATCCAGAAAGTCCACTGCTCAGTAGGCCAACAACGGCACTTTTTATTCCATCATTAGCTTGCCAACTTACCATTTGGTCTCCTTCCCAAAATAGCATCCCCCATTTGGGACTATCCCTGAAACCAGCCCTCATGAAGAAGACCAAAGCCTCTTCCGGGTCTTCTCTCTCCTCACCCACACAATGTGTCTTCCATTCTTCCACAAACTCTCGGTTTATTTGGGCCCATAGCTCTGGGTATCTATTATGAGCTGAAAGAGGATCTTCACCTAAGATAATTAATCCAGATTGATCAGTATCTCTATTGCATATGAATCCTAGCCACATGAAGAAACAAGTTAAAGTCTTTCTGTCTTTACCTGAATAGAGAGTGGCATCTGCAGGCAGGCCTTCACCAAAATCAGCCATCCACCCTTTCACTCCATCATCAACCATTTCCTGTAAAACCTGCTTGAACCAACCAGCAGTATGTGGGTGGGTCAGATCCATCATTCCCACATCAAATGCCGTATTTGGAACCATATATGGCTCTCCATGCTTGTCTTTCACTAGGATATCCAGCTTTTTTGCCTCCTCAAAAGATTTCTCCTTCGGTTTGGTTTCTCATCAGTCTGTATAAAGCAAAGCAACCAAGTCTTGAACTCTCAGGTATTTGACAATGCTTGCAAAATATGTTTTAGGGGCAGTGCCATCACTTTACTGTTAAAAAAGAGATGCATACTATGCGAAGACAATGTACTTCAAGAATGATGGCATGCTCTATACATTGATATGGTCATATGTCACACACCAGATGATCATAGATTGATAATTTTTACAAATTACAATGGTAATGCCATAAGTTCTTTGGAAAAGAAAAATACCGGAGCCAGACAAGGATTGCAGTATGTCATCACTTTAATATTCTTTGCACTGAGATCCTTAACTAGTTGCTGCCACCCATGATACCTCATCGTATCCACTTCCCAATTCCACCATAGTTGCGATCCAATCATTGTCTCCCTCTGCCCTACCCAATCCTGCAATTGAAGTGCTTCAGGGTGAGAACTTCTACATGAAGATATGCATACATGCCATCTAAGTAATGACATAAAAAAGGATGAAGAATTATTATTTTGGAACTGCCTGAATCAGTTTGATGGTTAAACCAGTTAATGTAATCTAAACCTTTTATAGTTTCTCTTTAACTGGTGAAAATCGTAATGCTTTTGATTTTAAATGGCTAGAAAATTAACATGGCTGTAAGTATTTGTGGATTTGAAAGATTCTGTAGATTTCAATATGCCTTGATATGCTTCTGTATAGGTACAGAGAATACCTGTAACCAAAATGCTGAAACGGGAACCTTATGATCTTTCAATTCATCACAAACACGGCGTACAGCTTCTGTGCCACCTTGCATTCCAACAACCGCCCCAGATATAATCCAATTAGGAAGCTCAGGAGGCCTCCCGATAGTTTCTGTGAAGTGTTCAATAAGCTCCGAAGGTGAGTTGCCATTCAGTATTCTTCCTTGAACTGAATTGCTCTGGATCTGCAAGCTCCAATATACAGAAAATAGGAAACTGCAAGTTTAAACTCTGAACGAGTCCATTCAGTGCTTGAAATATTTTCCTCATTTAAATTGAGTGTTCTATTTTATGTGTAACTTCAGTTTGAAAAGAGAAATGCTAATTTTGGGTCAATGAAAATTTCTGTTTACTGAATATTCTGAATTTTGCAAATAATTCATTGGATAAAACATAAACATTCTAGACTGAAAACATATTTCTCACTTGGCATTCATGTTGCTTATTGACATACAGAATGGTTTCTCCCTGTCGTTCACCTTCTTGCTTCAGCCTTCACTCTCGTCTTTCCAGTACATTAGTAACGCTCTCGTGAATAATTTTATTCTGAGTTCCTAAATTCTATCCAGTCCAAAGTATTTGAAATCTAATATTCTCACCACTCACTATACCCAATAATAATTAATATGCAACAATTGTCAAGAATTACCTGTATCTGAACTCTGTCATGTCTTGTCAGGTCGAATACAGAATAATCGTATCCTTCAAGGTAAAGAGACCTCATCTTAGATGTGATGTAGAATGGTGAAGGAGCATAAGTTGTACTCCAATCACCCCCAGCCCTGCAATAGGAAGAAAGAAAGGTAAGTTTTTTAATTGTCATATTTGTGCTTGACTGGAAATTATTGGTTGAATAGCCAATAGCTAATCTACCTGTAGCTAACCAAGTTAGCAGCAAAAGTAATAGGTTGGTCCCCTCTTCCAATTCCCTGCTCTTGAACCAAAATGGGCACCCTTTTGCCTTTGAAGTCCATATGAGAGAACTGCTCCCCAAAACCGTAAAACCTTTCATTTCCTTCACTGGAATAGGTTATACAGACTCTATTGAATTCTGTCAACTCTGTAGCCCTCATTTCCATGTTCTCCTCTGATGAAGAAGAAACTGCAACAAACCCTCGAGACCTTGTAAAGAACCGACACCATCCAAGCTTTCGTTTTCTAATCTTTCCTAGCTTTCGCCTTAATCGGTGGTATCTTCCCAAAGGAGTTGGAGAAATTCTTTGCTGAAATTCAAAATTTGGTGGTCCAGTTCTCACTTGAAAACCAATTTGGTTATTATTCTTTTGATCAAATAGGACCCGATACCTTGCACAAGTAAGTGGTCCCCTTGTCTCAAACTGTATGTCTTTGTAAAAGCCCGATTCTTGATGCCTCTTCTTCCTCCCATTACTTAATAACCAACCTGTTATCAACAAAACAGGAAACTGGGTATCCTTCAAATCACTTATCTGATTCAAACCCAAATTCCCAGATGAAAGATCATGATCATTAGAGTGATCAAAATGGTGATCAGGCTCATTAATCACTCTTATATCTTCAATAGTTTGATGATCACAAACCAAATAAACATTCCTATCGTTTATAGCAAAAGATCCTCTGCTCTCTTCCACTTCTGTCTCGCACAATGCTGCACTAACAAAAGCTTGTCCTGGGATGGTAGACCACAGGGCCTTTGTAGGTTGAGAGTGATGATAAATTGAGACATTCCCTCCATTTTTGGTGCTCCAAAGAAGCTGGAAATCCTTGCCAACTGAGAAGATTTTGTTTGATGGGACTGTTTGAGAATTGAAAAGAAGACTTCCTTGAATGAAAGGGAGTGATCTTGGGGTTGAAGGGAAGGGATTGTTTAGGTGTTTATGATGCCTTTTGGTTATTTTTAGGGTTGCCATGTTGTTGGTTATCACAGAATAAACTGGTTTATATGTCTGTACGCCCTGTTAATAGATTCAGAAATAGAGCCATATATATATATATATATATATAGTGAATCTTCTTGTTAGAATTTTTCAATTTCTTTGTCCAAGGTGTTTAGAGGGAAGAGGGAAGAAGAAAGAAAAGTCTTTTTTTTTTTTTCCATCAAAGAATGAAATCTTGTGCTGTAGTTGTGAGTAAGGGATTGAGTGGACTGGTCTCATCCATTATTAATTTTTATTTATTTCATTTATTATATATTCAAAGCGGGTTGATGCACTTATGTCCCACTTCTTATCTTTTCTAAATGTCGACTCAATAAATGCATTATAAAGTTCTCTTTTTAATATTTGGAAGAAGTTGATCCCAGATTCTCAAATCATGAATAGATAAGTCAATTCCATCTAGCCTTTCCTTTTGAAAAAGGCCCAAAAAAAAAAAAAAGGAATTTTTTATAGGCAGCAATAAAGACAGAATTCGAATTTGGCTATGCTAAGTTAAGAAATTTTATAATATACTACGAGTAATTAGTGGCGTATACATGTAGTTACTCCATGAGAACTTACTTTGATGAGAGAAATAGACACACAAAAAAGAGAGAGAAACAGGAGAGAGAAAATAAAAAAATTTGAGCGAATGTGAAAATCTTCTTTTCACTTTTGATGGTTATAGATGTAATTTTTATCTTCTTTTTAATGTGTCTATCTCTCTTCCAAAGTGAATCTATGGAATAACTATTATACATGTCACTAGTTCTCTTGATGTATTATAAAATTTCTCACGCTAAGTCTACCTTTTTTCGTTTTTTCCTCAGTTTTCTTCGTTGGACTTTGAAATGGTCTTATTGGCCGGCATCTTTGATTTTTATTTTTATTTTTTTTTGGACCGTTAGTAGTTTTTTTTTTTTTTTTTTTTTTTTTTTTGAATCATCAATAGTTAATAATTAGTAGTTAGCGGGATAAGAGATGAGAAATTATTATGATTTTTTTTTTTTTTTGAATATTCTGTAACTTAAAAAAAAAAAAAAAAAAAAAAAAAAAAACCTCGTTATCATTAAATTAGAAACCAAACCAGAAACCTATTGGTGGCTAGTGTGTTTTGAAATTGATACATTAAAATTTGAACTGTCAAAGTTAATAAATTTTTTATACTTATTTTCTTTACAATCTTCCTTAATTTCGGTGATGAATAAATTTGTTTCTATATTATTATTTTGTAATCCAATCCTCTGGGAAAAAAGCTAGAACAAATAAATCATGATAGATATACCAATCATCACCCCTAATCTGTAGCATTCAGGAAAAAAAACAACAACGACGACGACGAAGACGACAACTTAGAGGATAGAATGTTCAAAGAATCTTTGGTTACGCCTTAAACGGTGTTAGACTTACGTACACACTGCAAGTAGACAAGGAAATAGACGTGATGTTATCTTTTGTGAGAAATACGATTCTCCTTTTGGGATTCCCATTGCGTATATTATACTTCTATTGAAAACAACTTTTAGCAAAATCAAAATACAGTGTCCTATTTTATTTTGTTTTTTTTTTTTCAAAAAAAAAATGTGCGTTTTATTTTATTTCACTTTCTTTTTGAAAAGTTAATTCATTTTACTTTTACTTTATAATAATTTTATATTATCAAAATACTTGCATAATAATGCAATGTACTTAGACGTTATTAAGGAACCATTTGCTTCCTACCTTTACATTTTATGTACTTTAAGGTTACCCGGCCCAAAGCCCTTAGAACTTGACTCCATGCTCATCTTATTTTTTATTAATTTATCTTCAAAAAAAAAAAAAAATTGATTTCAAGTACCCAAAGCTAAAATACAAACACATTTAAAGACTAACAATTCATTCGATAACATGTCTTTATTTCAGATAAGTTTATAATGTTTTTTTTTTATGAAAAAAATATCTATTTAAATCACCAAAAATCATTAAATATATTATTTTATTTAAATATAATGATGTAAATAGATATTAATATCCTCAACAAAATACGGTATTGTAATATTGGAAAGCCAACGGATGTTCTTCATTTATGTTTTATTGCTTCCTCTAAGTTTTTTGTACTTGTGAAACTATGAAGTATGAACTTAGTCGGGATCATAGGCAGCCTTCATATCGCAATTCGCATGGAAATTGAATCTTCCCATGACGAGGGAATTATTCATGACCTTGCACGAACCCATGTTTATGCATGTGGGTTCATGGGTGGAATGCACATGGACTTGATACCTGCCACCATTCATTTTACATCCACATATATATACATCAATATATATATTGACTTAAAAATAAGCAATTCAATTTTGCTTGCTCCATCCATCAATATTGATTTGCTTCTTTTTAAGTCAATATTGATGTGCTATATATATATATATATATTTCCAAACAAGAAAGAAAGGAATTAAGGAACAGTTTAGATATGCCACTGAACCCAAACAAGTCTTGTCAACAAGAGAATATATGCCACATTTTCGATGTAGCTTCTTAGCTAATCAAAGTTTGGAAAAACATATATAATTAACGAGCATATATAGCTTCTTATTTGATAGTTAATTAACTACTAAGATCATGATGTTCAAGAAGCTAGAACATCCTCATTTTTCGAATGGAATTGATGCTATCATTTAGAGAGGTGGATGGAGTCTCCATTGAAACCACGCTCGAGGAATCCAACATCACTAAGATGTGCAACATCACTCCATGACTTCACCTCCCACTTCTTGTCCGAGACATGAACAACATTGACAGATGCATTTAGGAGTTTCCCACATGACGATTCCTCTGTGATTCGCATGTAAATTGCTCTCAGCACTCCTCCATGTGTCACCACAATCACCCGTTCTCCTGATCATAAGAACATATAAACATCGGCCATAATTTTACATCTCTTGAACAAAATAGTTGAATATTTATATATAAATCATTTACTGAAATCAATATCCATATAATAACAAGGACTAAGCCCAAAATTAAGTAGGTAAAGGGCTATAACTCCAATTCCAGACTGATGGATATGTACGTACGTTGCATGCAGCAGGTCATAGACGAACAGGGGCAGCCCCAAGAATTCAAGTTTGAGTTTTACGAACAAAGACTTGATTGATGTAAAGGAATAGAGGTGAAGAACACAAACCATTATGTTTTGATGCAATTTTCTCAAGAGCGGCAAAAGACCTATCACAGAGCTGATTAAAGCTCTCCCCTCCTCCCTGCAGTGAACGGTAAAAAGAAAGAAAATAAATAAATAAACATATAAAAATCAAAAGTCTATATATTAAACACTTCCTTTCATTTGGCCTGTTAGATGAAAATTATGGCAAAGAACTAAAAAAAAAAAATTAATGTTCATCTGGCTAATTTGTATAATAATGCTATCTACAATATATATAGTTTTGTAAACAAAAGCATAGCATGAATATTAATTATGGGAAATCTTACAGCAATTTCAAGATCATTTTGGGGAGAGAAAAATGCATCATAAGCTTCAGGTTCCTTCTCTTTTCCTTCATTCCAAAACAACCCTTGTATGCTTCCTACATGCCTCTCCTTCAGCTCGGGTACCACAATAACCTACAAAATAATAATTAAAATTGACATATTAGGTTACAATTAACTTTCAAAATAAATAAATAAATCCCCACATAAATTACGTAGGATCCACCATAATATTACTGTCAGAGCACAAATATTTTATAAAATGTGGGCTCGTGATATATAAGTCGGATTTATAAAATAATATTGTTTCCATCATTTTCCACTTAATCCAAGAACTGCATGCGATATGTAAATCTTTTTTTCTTTTAACATTAATTTATGGACTAAATTATAAATTAATCCATTTAGTTTTTCAAATAACTAACTAATTAACTAATTCCTATTTTTTAAATCTATTTATAACTTCTTCTTCTTTTTATTTTTGATATAAGAAGAACTATTAAATTAACTCTACTCAACACTAGCTAGTTAATGGACTAATTAATTAGATTTTGATATAAGAAGAATTATTTAATTTATTTTGTAAAACTAGAGGAACTAATTTATAGTTTAGTCTCATTTATGCGTACCTCGGGGCAGAAGCACTTCTTGGCAATCAAGTCAGCAGTATCTCTGGCTCGCTTGAGATCAGACGAGTAAACAATTGTTGGCTTCAATTCTTTGGCTAATCTCTCTGCTATCTGCATGATTTGTTAATCACACATACCAGACCATTACAATGTTAATTAATGTCAAATAAACACAATAATACATCAAATTTTGAAATATTTGGATCTTGAAATGCATGCTGAAAAGAGAACGAATTGATCATACTGCAACTGCTTGTTTTTGCCCCACTTCATTCAACTCTGATTCAAGTTGTCCCTGTACCAAAAAAAAATCAAAAAAAGGTTTAATGATCGGATCAAATGTGGACAGACATGGGTTGAACTACATGTTTATAAGCATGGTTTAAAGTAGCTTATATATATTACTGAGAAAAAATATTTAATTTATCCTTATGTAATAAGATGAGTTTTTAATTTATCTTTATATTTTTAGTTGGATTAATTTTATCCTCATAAAATAATTGAGTTTTTAATTTATCATCTGTTAACTCTTTTGTGTTCAAATTAATTGAATTAGTCTACAAATGATTTAATCTTATATTGAAAATAATCCTAAACTCTATAGACATGTTAATCATATATATCCGAAACACATGACAAAGAAAAGGAATTTAAAAAATAAAAAAAAAATCATAGAAGATCAAACCTCTCTCATTCTTCGAAATCTCTCACCCATCCACTCTTAGTGTCTCTCTCTCTTTTCGGTGATCTCCCTCCTCTTCCATCAAAATTTTCATTTCTTTTTTATAATATTAAGTTATGTGAATGACTGGTTATGTTAATTTGAACGACAAAAATTAAAAAAAAAAAAAAAAAAAAAAAAAAAAAAGATTCAAAACTCAATTATTTTGTAATGATAAAATTATCTTAATTAAAAATATAAAATATATTAAAAACTCATTCAGTTATAATATAAAAACAGATTAAGCCATTTTTCTCATAATACTGTGATATCATTTTTTTTTTTCATTTTATGACAATTTTTGTTTCTTATTGTATCAAATGGGACAGAAAAACATACCTGAATCCTTCCAGCAGCATTCCAATTGGTCTCCCCATGACGAACAAGGACAATTTCAGTGGTTCCATAAGGAATTTGACTCAAGACCCCCTCATTGCAGGTCAAGCTAATAGCTCCATTAATCCTGACAGTCAAAAACTAATTATATTAGATTCTAAGTGTTTAAACATAGTCTTTACGAACATTAACAGCGTTAGGCCCAACAAATGAGTAAATAGAGGGGTTAATTTTATTCAAATTAGAATGGTTAATACTTATACCATTATTGCCTCAATAATAAAGTTTACCTTAGCAGTGTGTATATATATATTTGTCCAATCTTCTCCAATTTTTTTTAGTTTTTTTCAAGTATTTACATACTAATTTTATTCGGAATAAAAATGATAAAATTTAACTCTTTTTTAACAATTGCGACTTCAATATTCAAACTCTATATATTAAGAAGAAAATTCGATAGAAAACTAGCTCCATTATCACTGGACTGATAAATTATCGTAATCTTATTCAGATTTAACTCCATTAAAACTAAACTAGATTTGACCACATAGACGTGCAGGTTTTCATTTTCATGTTCTACTTAATTGGATACCTAACTAGACTAGGTCTTGGATGATCCAAATTTCGATTCAACCGGACTAAGTTTTTTTTTACAGCTATGATTTCAGACTCCTTATAAAATTGCAAAAGACACCTGCTTTTCTGCAGTCTAATTAAGCTTTGGAGACAATATGAACCAAACAAACAAAAATAAACTATAAGCTTTTGAGAGCTTACTTAGCAGCATCAAAAGAAAGGACACGAGCAGAAGCAGCCATGGGAAACAGAAGCAAAGGATTGTTTGAATGCAAAAGCTAAGAATAGAGGAATACAATTAATCTATGGACGAGGTATATATAGAAGAATCCTACTTTCAATCAATAAATAGACATCATTAAAAACTGCTACTATATTCTTTCGATTCTAAATTAAGAAGAAATACAATTTCAAGAAGGTAATGCGTTATTTTTTTACTTTTTGGTAACACAACTCAGGTTCCATTCTACTCATTTATGCATTTTTATTTTCTAGTTTGATAAATGAGTTTTGCACATATTGAGATTTTGTATAATTCGAATTTTTTTAATTGAGACCCTAAGTGTTTTTTTAATCTGTCCAATTTAAAAATTCTACTATTATGTTGCTCTTATTTCAGATCTTGACGTGCCACATAAACACATGTGGCAAGCTCTAGTCAACGACAACTTACCACGTATCATAATGGGTCCAAATTAAATTGGTGACATGATAAGTCGTCATGCAATCCGTCATTGACTACAGACTCAGCTTGCAACGTGTGCTTATGTGGTAAGTTGTCATTGACTAAGGTCCGAAACAATAATAATATAAAAGTAGAACTCTTAAATTAAATAAAAAAAATTTAGAATGTCAATAAAAAAATTTGAATTGTATAGGGGTCTCGATGTACGTAAAAAATTTTGAGAATTTATATCTTATTCTAATAGTAACTAATAATATAAAAAGAGAGAGAGAATATTAGAAAAAAAAATTGAGCCTAATTGAAAATATTTTTTATCGCTTTTGAAAATATT
The DNA here is from genome assembly GCA_963924115.1 of Dovyalis caffra. Lineage (NCBI taxonomy): Eukaryota > Viridiplantae > Streptophyta > Magnoliopsida > Malpighiales > Salicaceae > Dovyalis > Dovyalis caffra. The sequence continues at coordinate 11,356,402 of CAWUPB010001159.1, forward strand.
CTTTTTAGGTTCACTTTGAGGAAAGAGATAGGTACAAAGAAGAAAATAAAAATCACATTTGTTCATTCCTATTAAACCAAGTAGGAAAAAAAAATAATACTAAAAAAATAACCAATAATACTTATTTCATGAGCTTGTTTTGAAAAAGAGAAAGAATTAAAAAACAAATCTAGTTAGAAATAGTCGTGTTATAACAATTATATAAAAAAGAGAAAAAAATTATATCTAAAGCTATCAAAAGTGATATCAATATTTTTACCTTATAAAATAAATATTATTTTTAATTATTTTTATTTTATTTTATTTTTTATCTATTTCTCTTTATAGAATAAATATTATTCGTTATTCTTGAAAATAAAATTTCTCCTTATTTGCCTAACCCCTTCATTATTGACTTAACTAAAATGCTATTTTGCAAGCTTTCCATTGCCAAATAAACTCATCTTATCAAATAAAAAACGATAGTAAATAACAGAAGAACAAGAACAAGAAAAACTTATATTGTGAACCATTGCGTCATAATTTTAATGTGACTCGAGATAATGGGTTTCGCAATGGTATCGTCTGGTATACATTTTTCTTTTCTTTTTTTTTTAAATCTTGATATTTAGCATTACTCCTACTGATTATGTCTCCACTTAATATATTAAAATCAATGATCTAATGCTTATCCTTTTTTTTTTAGATTTTTCTTTTTAGTTATCACTAAATTTTTGACCCACGCTACGTCGTGAACTTGGATAAAATATATAAAATTATTTAAAATTTTTATTTTAATTTAATAATCTATTTTACGGTAAAAAGTAATTATAATTTTTTAATCAAAAATTTTTTATTTAACTATTTCTTATTTATGTTTTTAAATTTTAGAAATAAATAATAAATGAAATAAATTATTGGTTTCTTTAAAATTTTAACGTCCAATTAATTGTTGGTTCCTTTAAAACTTTAACACCTAACATTATTAAGAAATAAAAATTCAAATTTTATTTGAAAAAAGGGGGGAGTCATTTATTGTTCAAATGAACAGTAAACAATAAAAAAAGAGAAAGAAAGCCAACGCTAGCCAAAAAAAAAAAAACCAAAGTGCTGCAGCAATGAATAATGATTAACACTGTTCATTACTACAGTAAAAATCATTTTCCTTTAGTTTATAGTAATAATAATTTCTATTTTTGGTGATAGTTTTAAATCACAGTTTCTTTGTTTAAAGTTCATATTAGCCCTTGTTGTTGTGTGGAGTTTTCAAATGGGTCCTTAAAAAATTATATCCCCTTCTAAATGTAATGAAATAATAGTTCTTCCAATACTAATAAATGGTTTCTCGTAAATTCTAACATATGAATTACCTGCTCTCTCATTCTATCTATATGAAAATCACATATGAAAGGAAAAAATATATAACGAAATTATTATTTTACTTTCCATTTAGACATTATTACAAAAAACACTAAAAAATGCATTAAACTTATTCAAAGCCTGTCCACCCTCGCACATTTCATTATGGACGCACCTTCCCTTCATTATGCTTCCATTCTCACTTCTTGCGTTATCTAATCTTTCTTTTGTCTCATTTCCTTGGTTTTATTTGCTTGTATGTTCTAAATTGAAAGAATATTAGTTAGTAATAAATGTTGAAGAAAACAAAACATTTACATTTCACTCAAATATTAGTGATCAACATTTTTTTTTTCCTTCTCTCTATATTGCATCAAAAAAAAAAAAAATACCCTTTCTATCTCAAAATAAAGGTCCCTTTTGATTTTTTTTTTTTTTACAAAATTTAAAAAATTTATTAATTATAATATCATATCAATATTTTTTACAATATTTTTCTAAAATACCTTTTCTTGTTAATTCTACATTACAAAACAACAAAATAAAAGTGTTCTAGAAAAAATAAGTAACAAAAAAATTTGCCGACACAAATATTTTGAAACAAATATAAACAGACAATTTTTATAAAACAGAAGTAGAATAGTACTGTTGAGATACTACATAATATACTGTTCATCTAATTAGTTTAGTTTGCCTCAAGGTCAAACACTAATGCAACCTCAACCACACAATTGGTTTACTACAGTTTCACAATTTTCTCTAGAGTAGAAAACAAATTGAGAAGAAAGCACTTATATAAAAGAAACATAATGACAGACATAAGATCAAACATTCCTACAGAGAAGATGGGGATCAACTGTTGGGAGATCACCAGCAGTAGAAAGATCTGCATAAACAGCAAAAAAATGTTTCACATTCTGACTGATAACTATGCATATATGAGAGAGTTGACAAGAAGGTAATCCATGCATAGGTACCATCAAACCATTCAGTCAAGCAAATCCGAAACTGCTGTCCTCCTAAATGCATCAACCTGACCAAGTTGCGCAGCCAAAGACTTGTTAGGGAATAAACCATCTGCCTTCAGCCTCTCCCTCATGCCATAACATGGAGCCTTGGCATTAATATATGCCTGCAGTAGAGTATGGAACTGCTTCATTCGAGCCTGATAACCAGCTTGTCTCATCCGGTGAAACATTTTCTCTGCGTTATGTATGTCACCCTTCTTTGCATATTTGTCCATTATAATCATGAAAGAATTAAACATCGGCTTCATCTGATTCTGTTGGGCAGCCTTGTTCAGTATAGAGTCAGCCTTTTCCACCTCCCCTGCTTCCACATAAAGCTTTATAAGTGCATCCCATGTCATCGGGCCAATGCGGCACCCATTATCACCCATTCGCTTGATCAAATCTTTACCCTTGGATAGCATCTTGTTGTTCGCATAAACCTTCAAGAGTGCAGAATAATGCTTTGAAGAAAGCTTCTTCCATGTTTTTGACATCAACTCAAAAACTGCCTCAGCTTCATCAATTTTCTTCAGCTGTCCCCAGGCTTCAATGGCAGCCATGCATTGATCAAGTCGGGGATTTTTCTCGCAGAACTTCCATACCCTACCCACTTCATCAGCCTTCCCAAGAGCACCATAAAGAGGAAGCATAAACCGGCAAGCCCATCGATGCTCTTCTAAGTTGCCCCCTTCCATCTCTTTCAAAATAGCCTCAGCTTTTTCTTTGAGGCCACCAGATACATAGTGCTTGGCCATGATAGCTTGGGTTCCGATATCAGGTTCAATGCCTTCAGCTTTCATTGTCTCTACAATTTGATCCATCCCCATTATGTCATTGGATTTGCCTTTGGTGTCTATTAAGATTTTGTAAGTAAAAGGAGAAGGCTTGACATTTTCTTTCTCCATTAATAACAACACATCAGCAATTTTCTTCTTGTCAAGCCTCTTGTAGAGCAGCAGCAGTTGGTTGCAAGCAAATGCGGTGATTGGGAATTCCAGGTCCTTCATTTTGTTGAATACTTCCTCTGCTTTCTTCGTATTATTAGCTGCAACACAGTTGGCTAGCAAGGTTCGGTAGACCAGCTCCCCTTTAAAGGATTTTGGGATTTTCGCAATGTAAGCCTCTGCCTTCTGGAGACCACGCACCTTTGCAAGTAAATCAAGGCGAGAGGCATAATCTCTTTCAAGAAAGTCTTGTTGCTGCTTATTTGCCTCCAACCACTCTGAGAGCTGCAAAAGCAACCACAAAATTGCTCACAGGGGCAACCTTTCATAAAAACTCTAAACAACTAAAGGTCAGACAAGTAACTCTCACAACTTTGCAATCAACAAGAAACTCATAAATCTTTCGAATAAAACCCAAACAATCACCATTCAAACTGGTGTTTTGAGAAAAGATTGTAATGAAAAAATCCTATCCATTTGTCTGTGCATGTAGTAAACGGGAGGCATTATTTATAAACGCCTTAGGTTTGCGACAACCTGGTGAAAATTCATGTTTTAGAGAAACCACTTCATGCAAAAAATGCTGAAGGATAAGATAGTTCCAAAGACTCCCACCCAAGGCCAACTTTGGTTATTATAACTGTTCTAAAGTGTTCAATTTAGCATGACAAGAGGAGAGGAAGGAACCCATGTCTTGTTAAAACAATTTATAGCCTCAATGCAGTTTAATTTGTGAAGCTAATTGCATTTAGCTGCCACCAACTCTTGGACACAACATCAATTACTAATTCCATCTCACTTGGAAAACATCCCTATTTTATTACATCCACTTAACTGCTTTGTCCAACATGTACAGCAGGCATTCACTAGAGCACATTCTAATTTAATTTGCATTTTGATTGCTCACAGCATGCGGTACCCATGCTCACACACCCCCTCACACATGAATAGCAGGCCTCAAGTCAAACTTGATATACAAGGTCAACAGCCTCAAACAACTGACAATTCACTACATAAGATAGCTATAAGAAAAGGTAGCATCAAGTCCAATTACCTGTAGAGCCCTCCCAAACATTCGACGCCTACGAAGATTGACCATGGCAGAAGAGATCTCCGACCTGTCCAGATCCTTTCCTTCTGCCACCCACTTGTCAAGAACACTTTGAACAGAAACACCAGGAGCAGCCATGATGGCCTTGAACAGTTCTGCAGGAGCCCTTTTCCTCAGTAATCTTTTCTCGGCTGAGTCTGTTTCATTATCTGATAGTTCTAGTGCATTTTGAGAAGGATCTCCAATATCATAGTTGTCATCATCTGACAACTCGGGCTCAGAAATTAGCTGATCTTCATTTCCAGCCAATTCTTCAACTGCGTTTTCATTGCCACTAGCTGGTGTTTCAAGTTCAGAGAACCCATCCTCCAAATCATCATCTGATTCACTGCTTTCAGCACCAGCTTGTGAAGCAAAACCACGCTTCTCCAAATAGAACTTTGAACCAACATTTGTGCTGTGGTAAAATCGAGACCTCTGAGATACAGGTTGAGGAGACTCAAAAATGGTAGCCTTGCGTTCTAAATAACTAGATACTATTTCTGATTTAAAACAACAGGCACGAGAAGTTCCAACATTCAATCCACGGAACCTGGAAACAGAAAACAAAAAATAATTGCTCAAAAATATCCAAAACTAAAGGAAATATAAAAACTGCCCACTGCACAGAATCAATGGTATCAATGGAAAACCACCAGACCAGACCTAAAAAATTAAATGAACCATCTTTCTACTACAAGAAATGTAGTTTTAAACTGCTTGCAGAAACAGAACAACAAGCATAGAGAATGGGACTGTTATGGACATAGGTCAGGTACTTGTGTTCTCACTTGAGGGAGTGATGGTTGCAGTTGAGCCTGCAATCACGCCCTTCAAGACCCAAAGCAACCTATACAGATTCATTCTTCACCTGATTATACCATGCCTCAACTCTTGTTATGATTTTCACCACTTCCCTTTTCCCATTCCGGAAACCACACACAAATGGTGTTAGTTTATGCAACTAACCATATAGTATAGTATAGTATAATCCTATTTCACAGCTTTCACAATTTGTAACCAAACAAACTCATGAAATTACAGAATTCCAGAACCACCCACAAAACAAACTGTTTAACTGCCACTACTCTAACAACCAGCTAAATTAATTCAAAGAGGTTTCATTTCTCTTCCTTATAGGAACCTTAGGAGCAATGAGGCCTCCAAAAACTCAAAACCTCAATCTCCGGTTTTCCCTTCGTCCCTTTTGTTTTTATAGTAATAATTAAGATCGAACCTTTAATAACCAAAATGAAGAAGAAAACAAACCCATTTCTAACTCGCACCCAAATATCAACTGTGATTGATCATTCTCCAAATAAACAAATAAAATAAATAACAAAGTAATAGAGAGAGAGAGAGAGTTACTTGAGAGGATTGGAAGCTCGACGAAGAGCCGACATAGCTTTGGCTAATGAAGATGGAGTTGAAGATTTTTGGTGAAGAAAATTGAAATCAAATAATGTAAATGAGTGTGAGAGTAAAAAGTGACAGCGTCCCTCTTAAACCCTAGAGAAGCCTTTCAGGGTGTCTTGAAGGGTTTTTGGATGAACTATATAGAATTCAGCTTGGGCTGCAAACAAAACTGTCTTTTATTTTCAGAATTGCCCCCAAATACTCCTTTAGTTTTTTCAGCTACCCCTATATTCTTTTTTATCACCAAGCTAGAACATGTCTCTAGTGTTCTTAGCTATTTGAAAAATTACAAGTAGAAGTAAATTTTTTCATTATAAGTACTGATTAAATTTTAAAATATCTAGTCGATTTTTTCATAGAGATGTATTTTATATTTTTTCAACATAGAATATTTGTTTTTGCTTAAGTTTCCCCATTCTAAATATTTATTGGATTAATAATCATTTTAATCCAAATGAAGGCGAGATCTTAGATTTCTTATAAATAGCTAATAGCGCCTCACTATTTCATATTATAATTTGAGTATTTTTCAAAATTTATTTGAAATGAAAAAACATTAAAAAAATTAAAGATAAAAAAAAATCACTTTGAAAAAACACTTTTAAAGACACTCGTCAAATATTAGGACAAAAATAAGGCTATAAGACAAACCAACCGGAACGAAAAAGTGATGTTATAATTAAGTCAAATCCACCATAATTGGAGATAAAATACTAATTTTTAAAAAGTTACTCATGCCTTCATTAAAATAAATAAATAATACAAATGGAGTAATTATTATTCGTTTATTATTCATCTATATTTTTTTTATTTACTATTTATTTACATTTATAAGCATTATTCACTTAATATTATAATATTCAATGGCATTATTGTGATTTTTTATTTTTATTTAGGTATTTGATATGGCATTACTATGATTTTTGGCTTTTGTTGTACTTTGAACCCTAATATTTTAAATCATCTGTTTTTATTTTCAGCTTTTATTTATATGATGATTTTGTCCCTCATTGTAAAGCGAAATAGATAGAGAAACGAAAGAGATAGAAACCAACGACAAGGCCCATTTTGGAGACTTTAAATGTTGATTTTGGCTTTGATTTATTCATGTTAGAAAGACGAATTTATTTATGACAGTCGTAAGAGAGAAATCAAGACTCAAAATATGTTTGAGTTATTTAATTTGATTTGAATTTTGAGTTTTTTAGTTGCATTAAAATGAGTTTTAAAGTTCTAAATAAGTTTTTTGAACTAATTTCAATAATTTTGAGATGTTTAGAGATAAAAATTATGGTAAATTTGGTTTCAAAAGATCACAATATGGTGTCCTAATTTTTTAACAAGATTTTCTACGATTATAATTTTGTCGAAAGTTACAGTTCACCTTATGCATCATCCATCATTTCACTTTTTCCTAAAGTGTTGATCGGCATGTGTCTAGCCTATACACACATAGACTCGGTTCTCCATGCCCAAGGATGCAAGCTCGACATGAGCAAACCTAACCTCTTTTTTTCTTTTTTTCTTTTTTGGATCTTTTTTTTTATCATTTGATTGTCTTTATATTTTGAAAAACTCATAATTATTTTTTGAGTTTTCCGCAACCTAGCAAGAAAAAAATACGATGGTGTGTTTTTATATTTTAGACTTAACATATATTCAAATGATATTACTATTATTATTTGAAATTTATCCCTTTCAATTTGTCATTTCCTATGAAAATTCTTATCCAATTATTTTTTTCTTTCTATTTTTATTAACTTTTATTTGTATATAAATATAATTTATTTTTTTCTATGTATGGATTTTAGAATAATTTTTTATTAACATGATTATTTTCTTTTATTAAATAAATAATATGATGATTTCTTATAATTTTTAAATGAGACTATCATGATTCTAAATATTTATCTTTGATCTAAAGACCGAAAGTGTATTACAAATAAATTTTCTCGAGTTTTTGAAAAAAATAATCTTAAAAATAATTAATTGATAATTACAACTAAGAAATGTTAAAAAAAAATAGAGAGAGAGAGAAGTGATCGTTATAAGTGCAAGGCCTATTTTAATATCCAAATTTGTTTTTTATGCTTTATATGTATATTTATTTTGTTATTTATGTTCATGTCGTGCTTGTGTTATTAGTGAAAAGTATTTTATTTGCAAAATTTATGTTGCTAAGTGTTACGTGTGAATAATGAATTAATTAACAAGTGAAACTTGTGTTATTAGCGAAAAGTATTTTATTTGCAAAATTTATGTTGCTAAGTGTTACGTGTGAATAATGAATTAATTAACAAGTGAAAGACTTAAAAAATATAGTTTAATTAAATAATTCTCATACATGTATAACTTAAAACTTAAATTTAGTTGGTTATCTAAACATGTATTAATCTAGTAAATAATATTCTAATTAAGAGTTCCACCTATATCAAAATGTCTAAGTGTAGAATATTCATCTTAGGACATGTGCCTCATTATGGCTATTTTGGTCCAAAAGTTTCAACCAAGAGAGGGAAATAAAAGGGGAACAATTTACTTAGGTTTTCATTTGCCTTCATCCATCTTTGAGAGCTAAAACACCTAAGAGAGAAATAGAGACAACAAGAAAGGATCCGAATTTCTCAATGGAAAGAAGATTGGTCGAAAGTAAGGGAAAATTGCTTGAAAGGAGGAGAGTTTGGCCATGAAGGAGAGAGTTGATCAAGAGCCAACTCGAGAGGAAGAAAGAGGAAGAGAAGGTTGTTTTGGTAGAGAGTTTAAGCAAGGAAGAGATGGGGGAATTCAAGAGATTTTAAGGTGATTTCTACTTTAGTCAAACCTAAGATAAGTGTAACTTTAACTCACCACAAGACTTAGGATTTATATGTATTGATTTGGTAATATGTGTCATGTGAAACCTAGGGTTTCTATTTATGCAATTGAGTGAATTGTATTCAATTGATGCTTAGGTTATAAAATTAATGAATGATTGACCAATGTGATGTTGTGACATGTATTTAATTATTAATTAAATATGTGTAATGATCTATTCATGTAAAACCTAGAGATTCTAGGGGTTTGAGTTAGTTGTTAATCGATGACTTTACATTGTGATATTGTTGAGTAAGCAATTAATTGAAAATTGACCATTGAATTAATGATGGATATGTATTTAATTGTTTATTTAGCATGAGTAATGTGAGACTAAAAATTCTTAAGTTTGGCTATATGACTAATTGTTGGTTAGCCTTAATTGATGAATATACATGGTTATGGTGATTGGTATGTATGAATTGATAATTGTACATTTGAACACGTGTTTAATTGATGATGGTTTAATTATGTTGGGTGACTTTGGGATGGATTCAACTTTGGCTTTTTGATTTCGGGATGGTGTTGTTACTTAATGTAATTCAATTTTGGCTTGTGAATGAGTGATTGAGATTTGCTTAAGGTTATTTGATTTGGAATGATTTTACTTATTAATTGAATTTGGTTAGGGTTATTTATTTAGTATTTGTGTTATTAGTTGATGGATGTTGTTGTTACTTGGTTTTGATGATTGAATTGTTTATAAAGAAGTATGATAAATTCATTCATGCTTGATTAATAGAATGATTTTATGTCTTTGGATAAATTGAATACTCGAGAGATGTTTGTTGTGATTCAATTTTAGGCTTGTGAATTGGTTGGTTGTAAGGAAACTTGATGAGTTAAACCTAAGTGTATGCTTGTTGTAATTTGGTTTTGCTTGTGGTTACTTGATTTGGATAGTTAAATAGTTGAATGGTTGTGTTAATGTGGGATGACTTAACTTGTTGATTGAATTCGATTAGGCTTGTTGATTGAATGAATATGTAATTACTTAGTGGATTCAGTTTATTTGATGGATTTGGTTTGACTATAGTTGCTTGGTTTGGTTGGTTGAATAATTGAGTGATTTTGAGTTAGGTAACTATTTGATGTCACTTAATCATGTGTTTAAGTGTTTAAGGATATTTAAATGATGAAGATGTTCTTGGGTGATTCGGCATAGGTAGGTTTAATTAAAGATTTATTGCTTGTGATGCCATGTGATGGATTCGACCTATAGCCATAGATTTGTTTGAGGTTGTTATGGTTTGATCGATTCAAATTAGGTGATTAATTAAGGTAGCTTGGTTTATGTTCATTATTGGTTTTGGCTTGATGTTGAAAGGTTGTATGTTTGTAGTGCTATTTATTAGTCAATTGGCAATTGAATGAGTATAATTTGATGATTAGGAAGGAAAAATTTTAAGAAAATTGCTTAATTTAGCTTAAGCCCAATTTCGATCCACTAAGGTCCAATTCAGATTTAGACATGAAATTGTATCATAAATGTTGATTAGATTGTTTCCTATTGATCATATGTGTCTAAAATACTTAGTGTTAAAAATTTAGAAGGAAATGAGAAGAAATTAATTGGGTTTTAATTATGGAAAATTTCGACCTAAAATGGGCAACTTTAGGGTTTAGTTTTAAATGGTCTTTAATCCTTAAATTGGTTATTTGATCTTAGGATAGTGTAATAAAATCAATAAAAAAGAAATATTTTAGTAGAAATTAGAAATTGGCTTATAATAATGAAGTTAGATTTTGGGCCCGATGAGGCCCAATTGGAATGAATTCTTGTGATTAATTAAGTAATACTTAGTTAGGTTAGTTCATGAAATTAGAACTAATTTGAGAAAAATTGAATGTGGAATGGATGTTAAAGATTGAAGAAAAGATTAGGTTAAATTAATACCCAGTTCGGCCTAACTAAGAAAATGTAGAATTATGGGATTATTTAGCTGAACTTTATACATAATTGTATTTTTGAATGGCAAGTAATGTGCTTGAATTATGGATGTTATAAATTGTTGAATTGTGGATGATTGTGAAATTTGTTGTTTGAATGATATATTAGTGTTAATATGGATTGTGTGGTTGGAATTATTTATGCAATGTAATATTATTAATGCAATTATGTTATTGATTTTGTATATTACCATGGCATAATTACATGGTTATTCTTGGCATGCACCTCATGAGCCAACATTATTTATGCTTTATCAATGAAATGCTTATTCATGCCGAATTTCATAAAAAATGATTTAAAGTCATGAAAACATATTTTTACGTCATGGTTTTCCAATAAAAATTAGAAATGTTTTAAAGAACGTGGTTTTCATGACCTTGAGGATTTTATGAGGAAGGGCTTTATGGGTTTTTCATATGATGATGTTAATGTTTCAAGACCGAGCAAGTGCAAACGTGCACTTTTAGAGGCTTGATAGAATACGTCCCTAGACGGGTCCGGTTTGTCAAATATACATTATGGAAACCCTAAAGCACCTAAAATGAAAATGACTAAAGATGGAAAAAGATTTTTAGATTGATCATGAAACGTATTATGATATGAAAAAAGGATTGATGTGCATATATCGATGTTTTGCATATACGTACACATTTACACACACGACATGTATAAGTTAACTTATCGGGCTAACGCTCACTTAGTTCCATGTGATGTAGCTAATTAAGGTACAATGGCTTATTTCTTTACGAGTTGATTTTCGAGGGGTACACCGGACGTATATACCTTGGTTGGGGTTTCGACTTCCAAGTTGATCCGTTACATGTTGTTCCGTTTACGGTATTAGCTATCGTCTTATATATACTAAGATTAGCTAGTCTATTTTATGCTATAATAAAATCGATGAACAAATAAATGGAGTAGCTCTAAGGTAATGTAGTTAGTCAATAAGCCAATTTTGTAGTAGTTAGCATTAAACTAATTTTTTATGTAAGTAGTGGTTGTATGTAACCTAGATACCAATAGTAAAATGATAATATACTTATAGTAGTGTAGTTACTTTAAATTGTCCATTGGATGTTAGTATTCTTAGGACATTAAAGCAATATAATTAGACACGCGCCAAATAAAATAGATGGATAAATAAGAAAAAATAAATAATAATATAATAATAATAATGGATTATAACTAAATAAATTTATATAATTTAATAAGAAAGAAAATTAGGATAATCAATTGTCGCGAATCTAATTATTCCAATCCAACTATCGTAATTAAAATTCTAAGACACAAAAAATTTGTAATGCCTTTTAGTTAAAGTGTAGGGCCTACTCGTCTATTTTAGACTTTTATAGCATAAGTTACACTTTAAGCATTAAAGATTAAGTCATAGTGCCTTGTTAGCTTGTATTTATTGCATCTCGAATGTAGGTTAACTATGGTAATATTATCAACCTTTTAGGTCCTATGTTGGGGATGTTATAACATATCACTAGATGTAACTTGTCATGAGAACCCATTTGGTATAATCTTTGCGAATCTCAAACGAGATGGGTACAAGTAGTCATTTGACTTGAAGTCATCACGGTTATCTCATTAGAGAATTATTGTACTTTGACATTCACTTCGATAGGCTTAGTAAAGGGCTCTATATGGATGATTAGTTGGGTGCATTAGAAATCTAATGGAGATAAGTGGATAACTAAAATAAGGCACGTCATTCCTTATTTGCTAAAGGAGTTCTCATATTATACTTCGATGAATATTAGCTTAAGAATCTATGGTCATAGTAAAAGTATACCAATAGAGCATGATTGGTTTACTTGAGAGCTAAGACATTTAGAGATCAAAGAAAACTTATATAATCATAATCGAACGAGATATCAAACTAAGTTCGAGATCTCATTGTAATAAATTGATACGAGGATTGAATTATATGAAAACCATTTTCATGAAAGGTTATTACGGATTAAGTAATCATTTTATATAATTGGGTAGTCATGATGCCTAAAGGCCAATAACAAGTATACCAATGACCTAATAAAAGCATATCAATAGAGCATGATTGGTTTACTTGAAAACTAAGACATTCGTAAATTAAAAAAAAACTTATGTAATCATAATTGAACAAATATCAAACCAAGTTCGAGATCACATTGTGATAAATTGACATGAGAATCGAATTATATGAAAACCATATTCATGAAAGGTTATTGTAGATTAAGTAATCCTTTTACATAATTAGGTAGTCATGATGTCTCGTTAAAGGCTAATTTTGATTTATGTATCGAGAGATAAAAGATGTGTCTTTTACTTTTCGTACATTGTCGGCATATTTGAAAGCCTATTGAGTCACACGCATAAGGATAAACATTCATATGGAAAAAAAATGAAGAATTTGAAAAAAATTTCATAATTTGAAAATTAGTTTCCTAAAACAAAAATTAGTTTCTCAATTTAAAAATCGGTTTCCTAATTTAGAAGTCGGTTATCTATATTAGAAATTAGTTTTCTATTTTGAAAATCAATTTTCTAAAATTAAAATCAGTTTTTTAATTTAGGTTTAATAAACTACAAGGATAATTTAGAAAATTATTTCCTAATATAGGCATCCCTAAAACTACCTAACCCAATTTATTTGGATAATCCAATTAATTATTAAGTTATTGGACCAAAGGAGTTTGGATTAACATGCTTAATTGAAAGCTTGCAAAGGGTATTTTAAGTGGAGGGGTATTTTTAAGAACTTAAGAAAAAAATTCATTAAACCTAATTCGAGTTTACAAGGATAAGATCCATCAAAACCACATAAGATACAACTCCCCGACTAAATAGGAAAAGTGGCCGAACATATAAAGAAAGAGAGAGAAAGGGAGAGAGACGTAATTTCTTTAAAAGAAAGAAATTGCTCCACCCTCCTTTAGAAAGAAATTGTGCCATCTTCCTTTAAGAGATTTCTTGTGAGAAAAAATATATATAGTAGAAAATTAAAGTTAACATTCTAGATCTTTCTAACATTTTTTATGTGGGTGTTTAGTCGCTTAGATTATCACTAGAGATCGAATGCTTGGACGATTCAATCCGTAAATTTGATTCTACGCTACAAGAAGTAACATTTGATCCATCTCGTTAATATATAGTTGGTTGATTTAACAGCTAATCTTGAAACTTTAGATGGAGGAGAACAAAATTTTTATTTACTTCACACCCTCATAAGATGCATGATCCTTTAGCTTGAATGACGAGTCGTTCGGATAATTCCGAACTAGTCATGTCGTTCATGTTTTTGATTGATTTACATCCCCGTAGGTTTAATTTTGTTTCAATTGTGCAATTATATGTGTCATTGTAGTCCATGTACTTTTGATTTTTTTTATCACTTGGTCTAGTAATTTCGGTTTTAGGAATTTTAATTATTTTAATTGTATCCTCAATTGTTTTAATTTCAATTTTGTTTGATTCAATTATGCCCTTAATGTAATTAATTTTTTTGTACTTTTAATTCTTAAAATAAAATAAATAAAAAATAAAAAAAATAAATAAAGAGGGTAATACAAAAGTAAAATAAGAATAAGAATTAAAATAAAAACGGATAAAATTTTGGGGAAATTTTTGGGTTATGGTAAAACCTAGGGTTTTCATTTGTGCAATTGAGTGAATTATGTTCAATTGATGCTTAAGTTGTGAAATTGATAAATGATTAACCAATGTGATTTTATGACATGTATTTAATTGTTGATTGAGTTTATGTAAAGATATGTTCATGTAAACCTAAAGATTTTAGGGTTTACGTTAGTTGTTAAATGATAACTTTACATTGTGATGTTGTTAAGCGGACAATTAATTGAAGATTGACCATTGACTTAATGATAAGCATGTGTTTTTAATTATTGATTTAGTATGGGCAATGTGGTGATCGAGTGAGATACAAAAACTCTAAGGTTTAAGCTATGTGATTAATTATTGGTTAGCTTTAATTGATGAATATACATGGTTATTGTGATTGATATGTATGAATTGATGATTATACATTTGAACATATGTTTAATTGATGATATTTTAATTGTGTTGGTGACTTTTGGGTGAATTCGACTTTGGCTTTTTGATTTAAGGATGGTGTTGTTGCTTGATGTAATTTGGCCTTGGCTTGTGAATAAGTGATTGAGGTTCGGTTATTTGACTTGGGATGATTTAACTTGTTGATTTAAATTGGTTAGGTTATTTATTGAATATTTGTATTATTGGTTGATGAATGTTGTTGTTACTTGGTTTTGATGATTGAATTACTTGTGGGGAAGTAAGATGAATTCGGCCATGCTTGATTTTATGTCTTTGGATAAATTGAACACTTGAGAGATGTTTGTTGTGATTCAGCTTTTAGGCTTATGGATTGGATGGTTATGAGGAAACTTGATGGATTTGACCTAAGTGTATGCTGATTATAATTTGGTTTTTCTTGTGGTTACTTGATTTGGATGGTTAAATAATCGAATGGTTGTGTTTATGTGGGATGACTTAGCTTGTTGATTGAATTCGGCTAGGCTTGTTTATTAAATCATTGTGTAACTATTTGGTAGATTCAGCTTGTTTGATGGGTTTGGTTTGATTATGATTGCTTGGTTTGGTTGGTTGAAAAATTGAATGATTTTGAGTTAGGTCATTATTTGATGTCACTTAATCATGTGTTTAGGTGTTTAAAGGATACTTGAATGATGGAGATGTTCTTGGATGATTCAATTTAAGTAGGTTTAATTGAAGATTTTATGCTTGTAATGCCATGTGATGGATTTGGCCTATGGTCATGGATTTGTTTGAGATTGTTATGGTTTGATGATTCATATTAGGTGATTAATTGAGGTAGCTTGAGTTATGTTCATTATTGGTTTTGGCTTGATGTTGAAAAGTAGTATGTTTGTAGTGCTATGCGAGGGATTCAACCATGTGGTTTTTTTTTGGATTATGTTCATGAATGGTTTAATGATTTATATTCATATTTATGATTAGTATTCATGAGATGGTTGTACATGGATTATGTTCATGAGATGGTTTTACATGGTTTATGTTCATGTAATGGTTTATTGTATGCATTCTAATTGTATTCACATAATGAAATGTTTTATGTCATAATTTCAAGCATTCAAGAAAAGACATGTACATGATTTTATGATGACATTGATCACGACTAGATATGTTCAAGTGGGACAAGGAGGAATGTTCAACCCTTTACGAGGTTCATTGAATCAAACATGTTTAGAGCCTTTATAACTTTTCATGATGATGGTTTTAAAAGAGGGTCGAATTTATATATGTTCAACAGGATATATCTAGAAGACAAAAGAATTTTAAGCGTGATAAAGATGGTTTTTATTGCATTCATGCATAGTTATACTTATTAAGCTTTTAGCTCATTGTGTTTATCTTGTGTTGTAAGTGAGCAAAGCAATACTTGAGGATCAATTAAATGCGTTAAGGATGTTGGTTGTGAGCTATGAAGTTTGCCAAATCATATACTACGAGTCTAGGTTTAAGGTTTGAAGGCTAAACCATTGCTAGGTTTCGACCACTTTTAGGTATTGCCTAGAGTCGGTCATTTTGGATTGTAAATGATAATTTTTTTGTTATTTTGGATATGTTAACATATATATTGATGAAATTAAAGAAGTATGAAGGATTATATCAATTGTTGGGTATGCTAATACATTAATTAAAGTATGAATGAATTAATATTTTATGAATGATTTAGATTGAATGAAATGGTTTAGGTTTATGCAATTTGTTAATTAATCCAAAAATGGGAATGAAATGATTTAGGTTATGCAATTGTGCATTTGACCGAAATTTGTTTGCTTTAAACATCCAATTTTAGGAAGTCTTGAACTTTAAATTCGTTGTGCATTGTGATTGAAATCCGAGGTAGAGGACACGAGTGTAGTGTCTTGCACCCTCGGATGGGAAACGAGTGTAGTAGCACCCTTGGCCTCCTTGTTGCCCCTCGGGCATTGCACCTATACATGGAGACGAAGCATGTATGGCTTAGACCAAAAAAAGTTTGTTAATAAGGGAAAAAAAAATCAATGGTTTTATTTACTTATTCTTTATATAATCAATATTTATTGAAATCAATTTGATAACATTTGCGTATGCACACACAACATCGAATTTTTACCATTTTTTTATAAAAAAATTTAGAAATCAGGAAATTAATTTCCTTCAAATAAAATAATTAAAATTATGTTTAAAAGACGGGAGAAGGATACCATACTTTTCAAGTAGAGTTTTATATTAGTATTAATAATAATAATATTAAAAAAAATCTAAAATAGATGGATAAAATAATTCAATCCATCACAAATCATTATTCATTCACTATTCATTGGGTGACAAATTTAGTAATTTTTACTATGGTATTTTTGTGATTTCTTAAGTATTTTTCAACAATTGTATGTAAATTTTACATTGTATTCATTTTAGTCCTTGATGTTTCTAAAAAATATTTTTGGTCCCCTATTTTTAAATATATTTTTGGCAATTTCATGTTTTCACTTTATTCTATTTTGATCTTTTATTTTTTCAAAAGGTATTTTTACGTTTTCAAAAGATTTTTTTAGCCCTCATGTAAATTAACATATATATATCAAATTATATTATTTTTATTGTTTAAAATTGATTTTTTCAATTTGTCATTTTTTTATAAAAATTATCATCAAATTAATTTTTTGTTTTATTTTTTTATATAATTTTATTTCTTTTAATAAATATGGTTTATTTTTTTCTCTATATATGAATTTTTGAATAAGTTTTTTTTTAAATAAATTATCAATTAAATAATAGAATTCATATGTTTTATTTGTTTATTCTTTATATAAGCAAATTTTATCGAATAAATTTTTAGTTATTTTTATTGCACTTTGTCGGCTTTAACATATTACTTATAAAATAAGTTTTTTTAAAAATATTTTTTTATTCATACTATATATTCTAATCTATTGAGTATGGTCATGATGTATATAAAAAAAATATTGAAATAATTAGTTTTATTAGAAATTAATTATGCATCTACACACATAACACAAATTATTTGCTATTAATTTTTTTTAATATTCTAAAATTATTTTTTAAAATAAAAGAATTAAAATAATGAGAAGAATCACATAATAATTCAAATATATTTTTATACTATTATTATTAATTTTTTTGTAAATAAATATAATAAATCAAATGTATATATTTTTAAAAAGTTAATGAGATTCGTTAGTTAATTTATATACAAATTTTTATGTTATTTTTTGCTTTCTATTTTCTATGTAATCTTATGAAAAATATTAAGATATTTTTTAAAATTTTATATTAATTTTTTACTTATATTATTATAGATTTTTACTTAAGAATGAATGTATTACAAAGAACGAATTGTATTTTTTTAACAATAAAATTTATAAAAAAATATAAAAACAAATAAATATATATATGATTTGCGATTAACTAAAACTTGTTTTTTAAATTATTATAACTTTTTATTTAGAAGTTCATTCATAAATTAAAAAAATCATTTTTAAGAAAAAAATCTATTAAAAAGAATATAAAAAATATTAATTAAATATAAAATTTTGATTAAAAAAAAATAAAATTAGGCCAACAAAAATTTTAATTTTGATTTTTAGAGACGCAGCATAACGATAATCACCAAGATGCTATGTTTTTTAAAAAATAATTTCATCTGCTCTGTCGAATCCACGACAGCCAACCAGGCACTACTCAAATAAGAAAAACTGAAGTCACCTATATTATCTGTGACTTTTTATGAAGCAGTAAAACGGTCTGTTTTGGTCAAGGAACACCGAACATGTGCGTTAGCTATTGTGGCAGAACGAACTGCTACGCTCACACTTGCAGGTCTGTCTTTCTCTAACTCCTCGCTCTCTTGCATGTCTGTTTTTTCTTTTGACTTTTTATTTTTTCGTTTTTATGTAAGTTATCTGCTACTGTATACATATGTAATGACAAGAAAGCGTGGCAAATTGAAAATCACACCCACTTTATGATCAGAGAGTTATTCAAAATCCCTATCTCAGAATTCAGCTGATTGAATTGGATGCATTTCTCTGGCTAAACTGATTAAAGCTTCGAACTTTTGGTGGGTTTTTCTCTTGTTTTCAAAAAAGAAAGATCTTTTCTTGGATGCAGGATAGGGTAGAATTTAGATTACTATTTTGTTTTCTTTTTGTTTGGATTTCTATGGAATTGACAAGAAATAGGCTTGAAATGTTAAGCTTTGAGTTAGTGGATTTATTTTTCTTCTTGTGATTTGTGCTCAATCATGGCTTTGAGCTATTGGAGTTGGGTTTAACAGAAACATTCGTTCGTGCAGATGGTTCAACTAAAGATTCCTGCTTTATGTTCCTTTAGTTTAGTTGAAATAAGATCTAGTTAGTTGAGAGTTTGTTGATATTTCTAGGCATGATTCTGAAAAGTTGAAGAATTTGAACTGCCCTTTAGAATTGTGATGCGTTTTTGGATGACATTAAGCTAAAAAAATTCAATCTTTAAAGTGTCAGTTTTAGCATTCTTGACCTGTTTTGCTCCATTCTCTGTTAAAATTTTGTTTTGCCAAGTTTAGTTGGCTTTGTACTTCTGGCTAATTTTAGTTTTCTTTTCTTTATTTGATCAGGAGATGGAAAGTAATTCTACAGTAGAAGTGACTTTACAGAAAGGCATAAAAGTGTCTTCTAGTGATAATGAGAAAGTAGATGAACATGGTGGCAATGGAGTTTTATTAAATGGGGACGAGGAAGTAGAAACACCAAAGGTTGGGATGGTATTTGCCTCTCAAGAAGAAGTTCGTGATTATTATAATAAGTACGCTCAGCGTGAAGGCTTTGGAATAATGCGAAGAAGTTCAAGGTGTGATGACGATGGACGATTAACTTATATTGTACTTTCATGCTCGCAATGTGGTAAGGACCGAGGAATTCCAAAGAGTAGGTTCCAGTGGAAGCAGACATCTAAAACGAATTGCAAAGCAAAGATTAATCTTATACTGAATCCTCAAGGACAGTTCCATATATGTAATGTCGTTCTTGATCATAATCATGAACTGACTCCAGGAAAGTTACACCCAAACATCTGTAAGAAGAGTAAGGGCTGTCAAATGAGAAAGAGACGTGAGGGAAAAGAACAGAATGGAAAAATGTTGCACCCGGATTTTCGGTCAATTTTTGGCAAAACTCTGGGCAGTGAGACTACGTCACCAGGTGAAATTTTTTCCATTGCAAGTACTCATGTCTCAATATATGATATTAGCTGTATTAAGAGTCAAAGTAATTGGTTATTTGAATTGTGGATTTTTAGTGGAACACTTCTACAGAAGTATCCATTTTCTTTTATGTATTATATAGCAGTCTGATGATAGATTATCTCATAGATTGTGCAATGCAATGAGCCAGCTTTTCAAATCATTTGGTGAATGGCGACAAGAATCTTCTTTGCCCTGACACTGGTCTTTCAACAGGAGAACCGATATCCAATCATCTCAAGAGGAGAAACTCAGTCCTTGAAGGTTCCCAAAACTGTATGTTGGAAGACCCACTTTCCATACTTTTGTTTCTCATGTCCTGTTTCCTTGTAAAATTTTATGGAGATAGTTTGGAACTCGATTTATATGAGAACTGAAGCGGCAATAATTCATAACTTTCAAATCTGAAATTCACTTCCTAAATACTCTCAACTACCTCTATGTTGCATAATTTTTATGTGTGCATGTAAGAGTATTTTGCTGTATTGATAGCAGGGTTTTTGTTTGCTTGTGAACATAGACATTTATCTTCATTTCCTTTGCTTAATAAAATCTGCTGTCTTGTTGCGACTTCTGCTTACAATGTCAATTAGTTACTAGTCCTACTATTTCACTATATTCTACTATTCTTAATATAATCTCTCTCTCTTTTTTTTTTTTTTTTTTTTTTGGACTGGTTCTTTCATACTTGGAATATCAAGTTTGCCTTCTAAGTTTTTTTCTTTTGCCTTCAGTGAGTACTTACTCTAGAAAATCTTTAATGGTGGTTTAAATAATCTTATATGTTATAATTCTGCAGCTCAAGATTACTTAAGGCAAGCCCTTGCCAAAAGGGCTGTGGCACTTGTTAAATCTGGAATGGTGATTGGACTAGGCACAGGAAGCTCCTTAACCCTTGTCATTGAGAGATCGGAAAACTAATTCAAGAAGGAAAGGTGAGCATATCCTCTCTCTGAAACTTCTTATCTGGAGAAAGTGATTGAATTGCCTTTTTGAAGTAATACCAATGCCATCATATACACCATACATGCCTACATTTATGTTACTAGAGACCCAGTCAACCCATTTTAGTTGTTGCCTTTGCAAGACCTGCATGCTAGTTGAAAATGGTGCTGGTGGATATAGCTACTCTCAAAAAAATTTTCTTGCATCTGAGTAGTCTGACTATGACCTTGTGGGGATTGGGCCAATTATTGCCATACTTTTAATAACTATTAACTCATCCATGTTGTGTTGGTTTCAAATTATTGATTCTGATGTATGAGTTTAACTTCGTCTTCCCTAATTATCTTCCAGTTGAAATACATCATTGCAGTTGGTACAAACTACCAGTTATGTATTATAGCTCGACAATTTGGCATGACAGCTGTAAGGTTCAGATGCTTTCTAATAGCTTGCATCTTCTAAATCAGACATCTGAATTAGGTTTTTTTATTTTATTTATTTATTTATTTATTTTTATGTTTCATCTAATGTGCACAATTTCAGGTTGATCTGAATGATGTGAATGACATTGACATTGCATTTGATGTGGTGGATGAAGTCGATGTCAACAAAAACCTATTGAAGGTTGAAATTTGAACTCATAATGCCTCTTTTGTGTGTTTTGCTTCTATGATGGTGTTTTTACCATTGTCTTCTCTTGCCAGTGCAGGGGAGCTAATCATACTGTGCTGAAGGTGAGGTAATTATAAGACAACTGTTTGGTTCGTAGTAGATTATTACTATTGCCTCTTGTTCATAGTAACTTATAAGAAATTCAAATTCCTAGTTTTAAACAAAACTGGGGGGCGTTTGATGTTATAGAAACTTCAAAGGTTTATCTTACCTGCTTAGTTGATATTGAATGTACCATCTTTGGGTCCCATCTCACATGCCTATCCTAATCCCTAACTTGTTGTTTTCTGTTTGCCAGTATCTAAGTCAGCATATACAACTCAACAGGAATGATTATAATCTTCAATGGCTTTTAACAGAGTTTACAGTTTCAAAATAACGTGTTTATGCTAAATAGTTCTACTTAACATGCTCTTGAGTTAGCACTCAAAACTTCTACATCCAAGTTGATGAGGATCCTAAAATCCAGTCTACCTCCTCTTCAAGCTGAAGAGGAATTTTGGGTAGGGGAATGAAGGACTACTTCCCATTTTGCAATTCAGCCTTCTGACACAAAAAAATGTTCTACAAAATACAATTCTGATTTGTTTCCTTTTTCTTCCTGAAATTAGGTGATTGATTCCATGGCAAAGGCGTGTATAATATTGGTTGAACACACAAAGGTTTTTCACCAGCTTGGTAGCAATATTCCAGTGGCGGTTAGTTTATACTTTGTGGTTAATCACTTTTTTATTTTTTATTTTTTTTGTTTCCTGTTTGCAATATTTATGTGACTTCTGTGTACGTGCTTTACCTACTTAATATTATTAGAGGCATAAGTATTATGTAACTATTGATAAAGGAAAATTACTGTGATATCATCTTTAGAACACTGACAAGATGCACTTTAGGTTGAAGTTCTCCCTATTGCTGTATCACCTGTTTTAAGGCGGCTCATTGCTCTTGGAGGAGGTTAGTTTTGACAACACCAGTCCAATTTTCTTAATTGATGTATCTTTGAAGCATTTATTTTAATAATACATCATGGGCAAGTCACTTGATCCGAATACAGTAAGGACAAACTGTCAACTTGTAATGATGTGATTTTCCATCATAACAGATATGGTTTATGGTACAGAGCCATATCAGTGACTTCCTATGAGAGGCAATGGCCCCTCAGAAGAGTGTGGCATGTTAACCATATAAATTATCTCCTAGCAATTTTTTTTGATAAGTTCCATTGTAAGTTGTTTTTCTTAAGATTGTATGTTAATGTTGAGAAGGAGAAATCAGTGGCAGCTGGATCAAGGGGCTGCTAATTAAGAGGAAATCTGCTTCTAACAGATTGGGAGAGAAATAGAGGAGATTTAGTCAATGTAAATAAATTAGGAGATTTGATTTGTCTAGAATTCTTTCCTAGTATAGACACTTTTATATTCCTAGATATATGTAATCTAAACAGAAGAAATACATATGACAGAATATTTTCCACATGGTATCAGAGCTCTAGGCAAAAAAACCTAACCCTAGTTGAATTCCAGCCCTGTCCATTCCAGAAAATACCCTAGCCCCTCTAGTCATCTGTCCACCCTCCATCTTCCTTCACCATGTCTGATTTTGTATCAAAATCTCAACCAAGCTATTCACAGTCCCATAAAAAAAACCAATACCCCCCATCTACCTACTTCAGATTCTTATTCGGTCCAACCATACGGCTGAATGAAGAAAAAACCAATGCCCCCCATCTTTCTTCACCATATCTGATTTTGTATCAGAATCTCAATCAAGTTATTCACAGCCCCATCAAAAAAACCAATACCCCCCATCTACCTACTTCAGATTCCCATTCAGTCCAGATTACAACCATACGGTTGAATGAAGAAAATTTTCTATGCTAGTCTCAATCAGTGCAGATGTATACCTGTGGGAGAGGGAAAATTTGCTACTTGATTGGAGAAAAGAAGGAACCTGCCCCTGAGGATCTAGGTTACCCCATTTGGGATGTTGAAAATTCTATGGTAATGACTTGCTTGGTGAATTCTATGGAGGAGGAAATTAGCTCCAATTATATGTGTTACCATATTGCCAAGGAGTTGTTGGACAATATTAATCTCATGTATTCAGACTTGGACAATCAGTCTCAAGTGTTTGAGTTGACACTGAAACTTGGAGAAATCCGCCAAGGTGAGGAAAGTGTTACAAAACACTTTAATTCTTTGAAACGTCTGTGGCAAGATTTAGTCTTATTCAGTGATGATTATGTGTGGAAATCATCAGAAGATTACCACCACTATAAGAAAAAGGTGGAGGATAATTGCATATTTAAGTTTGTTATTGGACCAAATGTTGAGTTTGATGAAGTTAGGGGCAGAATTACTGGTAGATAACAGCTTCCCTCCATTAGAGAAATGTTTTCTGAAGTTCGGAGGGAAGAAAGCCGCAGGCTTGTGATGTTAGGGAAGGAAAAACCTAACAAAACAGTGGAGAATTCTGCCCTTGCTGTAAATGCTTGTGCTGGCCAAATGGTTCAGGGGAAATTGGAGGAAAAATCCTATGTTTGGTGTGATTATTGCAATAAGCCAAAGCACACACGTGAAACCTGTTGGAAGTTACATGGAAAACCAGCAAATTGGAAAGGGAAAACTGAGAGCAGGGGTCGGTTAGCCTCTGCTCATAAAGCCGAGACTTCCCCTGTCAGCAAAGAGCAATTGGATCACATGCTAAAGTTGCTGAAATCTAATTCTAGATTGTTGGGTGCACCTAATGCTTCTTTGGCACATTTAGGTTGTAATCCTAATCCCCTATTATGTCATTCTTTTTCTGCTCCTTGGATCATTGATTCAAAAGCTTCTGATCATATGACAAGTCTCTCAAATTTGTTTCATACTTATAACCCTTGTTTTGGTTATGAAAAAATTCGTATAGCAGATGAATCACATTCTCTTATTGCTGATAAAAGTTTGGTAACCTTATCTAGTACCTTGGATCATTGATTCAAAAGCTTCTGATCATATGATAAGTCTTTTAAATTTGTTTCACACTTATAACTTTTGTTTTGGTTATAAAATAATTCGTATAGTAGATGAATCACATTCTCTTATTACTGGTAAAAGTTTGGTAACCTTATCTAGTACCTTGTCCCTTAAATCTGTTCTCCATATATCTAAACTTATAATCTCCTATTTGTTAGCAAATTGTCTAAAGATTCTAACTGTTAGGTTACTTTCTTTGAATCTCATTATGTGTTTCAAGATTCGAGTTCGGGGAGGATGATTGACAATGCTAGGATGATAGATGATCTCTAATATTTTGATGATTCCAAGGGTAAAAAATCTCAGGATTTTGAGTAGTATCAGTTATTTTTCTATCACGGATCAAATTATGCTTTAGCACTATAGGTTAGGAACCTAGTTTTTTGTATTTGAAAAGATTTTTTCCTATGTTATTTCGAGGATTTAATTGTTCAATATTTCATTATGAAAGTTGTATTTTGTCCAAAAGTTATAAATCCTTTTATTCCTCACAACCTTATAAACCGTCTAAACCATTTTATCTTATCCATAATGATGTTTGGGGTCCTTTACGGATTAGCACGGTTTCGAGAAAAAATGATTTGTGACATTTATTGATGATCACACTTGTCTGTGTTGGGTTTACTTGATGAGTGAAAAATCAAAAGTTGAAACGTTATTGAAAAATTTTTATACGATGATTGAAAACCAATTTCAACAAAAAAATTAGTATTTTCCACTGATAATAGCACTAAATATTTTAATGAGATTCTTGGTGATTTTTAAAACACAAGGTATTCAACATCAATCTACTTGTATCGATACTCTTCAACAAAATGGGATTGCTGAAATGAAAAACAAACATTTGCTAAAAGTGTCTTGTGCCATTATGTTTTCTAAAAATGTTCCCAAATTTCTCAAGGGGGAAGTTGTTTTAATAGCATCCTATTTGATAAATAGGATACCTACTCGGGTTCTAAGGGGCGGTCCAAACTAGATCGTAGTACGGAAAAATGTCTTTATAGACTATGCCTCAAATAAACAGGGGTACAAATTTTTTAATCCTAGCGTCCATAAAATCTCTGTAACTATGGATGTCTCCTTCCTTGAACATCAATTTTCTTGGGAAATTTTCTTTAGGGGGAGAAACAAAGTGAAGAACATTTTTGGGAAGTCAATTCCACTCCTTTATCTAAAATCATAGATTCTCTTGAAAATCTCCAAAAGTTGGTTGTTTGTAATATTATAGAGCCAGAAAATGTTGAAAAATCGATAGTAGGAGAAATACTACTAGATGATCCTAAAGTTGGTTTCTGATTCATTTTGCTGCTATAGACCTTTATGAATTTATGGCCGCTGTTGAACTTTTCATCATTAGAATTTATTGCTTTTGAATTTTTCATAATTAGGATTTTTATTTTCTGGATTGTGGGCATGACAACTGTGACAAACTGTAAATATTCTCTAATTTTCTAGTCACCAGAAACATATTTTTCTGTGAAGGAAACAATAGAATTTCTGACTGTTATTTTAATTTGTGGCAGAGAGTCTCTGGAGAACGTGACAGTTCTTCTGAATCCCCAAAGAATGAGACTGCAGACCCTTCTGAGACCCCCAAAAGGCCACTTAATAAAGGTAACTTTTTCCGACTACCCTTGCACTGTGCTTTTATTTCTTTGCCATTTTAGAACTATGCTCTGATATTATTTTTCCTGACTGTTAATGTATTCTTTATCTAGTTTCTGTTTTTCAAATAAGTTAGTGCAAACATGATTCTCCAATAAGCTTTGTTTCCATTCTTTTTTAAAGGCAGTCATTACAGTTTGTTTTGTGGTGGCAATGTTTCTTGTAGTAGTAGTAGCTGTTGCATGTTTTTGAGGTGAAGATGTTTGCATGGCTGTGCTTGGATTATTTTATTTTGTGATAGTAGTTTACTTATGATGGTTTTCATCTTCAATTTGAATGAATTCAAATATCAATATGCACACTATTAAGTTTGTTATTGGACCAAATGTTGAGTTTGATGAAGTTAGGGGCAGAATTACTGGTAGATAACAGCTTCCCTCCATTAGAGAAATGTTTTCTGAAGTTCGGAGGGAAGAAAGCCGCAGGCTTGTGATGTTAGGGAAGGAAAAACCTAACAAAACAGTGGAGAATTCTGCCCTTGCTGTAAATGCTTGTGCTGGCCAAATGGTTCAGGGGAAATTGGAGGAAAAATCCTATGTTTGGTGTGATTATTGCAATAAGCCAAAGCACACACGTGAAACCTGTTGGAAGTTACATGGAAAACCAGCAAATTGGAAAGGGAAAACTGAGAGCAGGGGTCGGTTAGCCTCTGCTCATAAAGCCGAGACTTCCCCTGTCAGCAAAGAGCAATTGGATCACATGCTAAAGTTGCTGAAATCTAATTCTAGATTGTTGGGTGCACCTAATGCTTCTTTGGCACATTTAGGTTGTAATCCTAATCCCCTATTATGTCATTCTTTTTCTGCTCCTTGGATCATTGATTCAAAAGCTTCTGATCATATGACAAGTCTCTCAAATTTGTTTCATACTTATAACCCTTGTTTTGGTTATGAAAAAATTCGTATAGCAGATGAATCACATTCTCTTATTGCTGATAAAAGTTTGGTAACCTTATCTAGTACCTTGGATCATTGATTCAAAAGCTTCTGATCATATGATAAGTCTTTTAAATTTGTTTCACACTTATAACTTTTGTTTTGGTTATAAAATAATTCGTATAGTAGATGAATCACATTCTCTTATTACTGGTAAAAGTTTGGTAACCTTATCTAGTACCTTGTCCCTTAAATCTGTTCTCCATATATCTAAACTTATAATCTCCTATTTGTTAGCAAATTGTCTAAAGATTCTAACTGTTAGGTTACTTTCTTTGAATCTCATTATGTGTTTCAAGATTCAAGTTCGGGGAGGATGATTGACAATGCTAGGATGATAGATGATCTCTAATATTTTGATGATTCCAAGGGTAAAAAATCTCAGGATTTTGAGTAGTATCAGTTATTTTTCTATCACGGATCAAATTATGCTTTAGCACTATAGGTTAGGAACCTAGTTTTTTGTATTTGAAAAGATTTTTTCCTATGTTATTTCGAGGATTTAATTGTTCAATATTTCATTATGAAAGTTGTATTTTGTCCAAAAGTTATAAATCCTTTTATTCCTCACAACCTTATAAACCGTCTAAACCATTTTATCTTATCCATAATGATGTTTGGGGTCCTTTACGGATTAGCACGGTTTCGAGAAAAAAATGATTTGTGACATTTATTGATGATCACACTTGTCTGTGTTGGGTTTACTTGATGAGTGAAAAATCAAAAGTTGAAACGTTATTGAAAAATTTTTATACGATGATTGAAAACCAATTTCAACAAAAAAATTAGTATTTTCCACTGATAATAGCACTAAATATTTTAATGAGATTCTTGGTGATTTTTAAAACACAAGGTATTCAACATCAATCTACTTGTATCGATACTCTTCAACAAAATGGGATTGCTGAAATGAAAAACAAACATTTGCTAAAAGTGTCTTGTGCCATTATGTTTTCTAAAAATGTTCCCAAATTTCTCAAGGGGGAAGTTGTTTTAATAGCATCCTATTTGATAAATAGGATACCTACTCGGGTTCTAAGGGGCGGTCCAAACTAGATCGTAGTACGGAAAAATGTCTTTATAGACTATGCCTCAAATAAACAGGGGTACAAATTTTTTAATCCTAGCGTCCATAAAATCTCTGTAACTATGGATGTCTCCTTCCTTGAACATCAATTTTCTTGGGAAATTTTCTTTAGGGGGAGAAACAAAGTGAAGAACATTTTTGGGAAGTCAATTCCACTCCTTTATCTAAAATCATAGATTCTCTTGAAAATCTCCAAAAGTTGGTTGTTTGTAATATTATAGAGCCAGAAAATGTTGAAAAATCGATAGTAGGAGAAATACTACTAGATGATCCTAAAGGACAGGAACCTGAGTCTAGTGTTTACACAAGGAGAAAGAATCATCAAAATGGTAGCGAGCCTACTGTTCCCAAGGCATAAAATCAATCAAACATCCCGAGTGATGAGCCTGTAGACATACAAGATACTCTAAACCCTCCACTATCCAGTATTGTTCTTGTTCTTGATACTTGCTATGATCTTGACATTCTCATAGCACTTAGAAAAGGTACCTGGTCTTGCACTGGCTATCCTATTGCAAAATATCTCTCATATGATAAACTATCTCAGAGTCAGTGGACGTTTACATTAAAAATCTCTAATCTAGCTATTCCGATAAACATTCAAGAAGTACTTGATGATCCAAAATGGAAATCGACAGTAATTGAGGATATGCGTGCTCTAGTGAAAAATGGAACATGGGAAGTTGTAGAGTTATCCAAAGATCAAAGAACAATTGGTTGTAAATGGGTGATTACAGTGAAGTGCAAGGCTGATGGAAGTGTAGAAAGATACAAAGCGAGACTTGTTGCTAAGGGGTTTACTTAAACCTATGGTATTGATTACCAAGAGACTTTTGCCTCGGTAGCTAAAATTAACTTTATTCGAGTTTTATGATCTCTTATAGTTAATTTCAACTGGACCTTACATCAATTGGATGTGAAGAATACATTTTTGAATGGTGATTTGGAAGAAGTGTTTATGTGTCCACCACTAGGTTTTGAAAAAATTGTTGGCCAAAATAGAGTGTGTAGGCTTAAGAAGTCTTTATATGGCTTGAAACAATCTCCACGGGACATGATTTGAAAGGTTTGGGAAGGCAATAAAAAGTTATGGCTTTTACCAAAGTCAAGCAAATTACACTTTATTTTATAAGCATTCTGAGATGGAAAAAATTACAATTCTAATTGTCTATGTGGGTGATATAATCTTAACAGGTGATGACTATGAAGAACTTACAAGATTGAAAAAGAAGCTAGCGGAGGAGTTTAAAGACTTAGGACCATTGAAATATTTTCTTGGAATGGAATTTGCAAGATTAAAAGAAGGAATATTTGTGAATTAGAGGAAGTATATCTTTGATTTACTTAGAGAAATTGGACTATTGGGATGCAAGGTAGCTGAAACTTCAATTGAGGCTAACCTAAAACTTGGTCCCGTTAAGGATGAAGATGTGATTGACAGGGAAAAATTTTAGCGACTGATGGAAAGATTGACATATCTATCACACACTCGTCTTGACATAGCCTTTCCCGTAAGCATGATAAGTCAATTTATGCACTCGTCAGGCCAAGAACACTTTGAAGCTGTCTACAGAATACTAAGGTATTTGAAGGGGACACTTGGAAGAGGTTTGATGTTTAAAAAACGTTATAATATGTAGGTTGAAATCTATACAAATGTTGATTGGGTAGGTAGCATTTCTGATAAAAGATCAACATCAGGATACTATACTTTTGTTAGGGGAAATCTAGTCACCTAATTAGGAGGAAATCACCAAAAAAGTTTGTAATCTAATGATAATGGTCTCTTATAACAAGAGTTCATAGGTTCAAATCTTAATAGACTAGTTTTGTTAGGAGTCTTAGGTGTGTGAGTTAAAAAAAAAAAAAATAGAAGGAAATCTGTTTCTAACAGTTTGGGAGAGAAATTAGAGGAGATTTAGTCAAAGTAAATAAATTATGAGATAAATTAGGAGATTTGATTTGTATAGAATTCTTTCCTAGTATAGATATTTTTGAATTCCTATTTATATGTAATCTAAATAGAAAAAAGGCATACGGCAAAATATTTTCCACAATTAATAACTGCATTTGCTATTAATCTCTCAGTTCCTGAAATTCGCTCTGCTTTGAGAAAGGATGGCTCAGTAATTACAGATCTTGGGAATATGGTCATAGATGTGAGGTATGCGGATATGTAAAGAGTTTTTATTTTTTGCTCATTTGATGAATATAGGTGCAGAATGTCCTTCAAGTGCACTACTCGTATGATGCTAATCCTCTATCTTGTCTGTGCGTAAGACCCAATCCAACCTACACCTTTGTCGTCTTGGCGCCAGACTGGTTCCAAAATGTAAATTGTGAACCTTCTTATGGTATACTTGTTTGACTCGAGTTTCCCTCATCTTTGTCAGCTTCCCGAGTGGAATATAGAATCCTGCAGACCTTGAGAAGAACATTAACATGATACCCGGTGTAATTGATAATGGTAAGAAAGACTTGGAGCATGTAGCATACTGGTACATTTGTTTGAAAAAATGCATATCTAGTACGTTATGCAGGTTTCCAATTCGGAAGCAAAACCTTTCCCTTAAAACTAATGGGAAAAAAAAAAAAAATTCCTTCACCCTAAAACTCAATGCACCTCTACAACTTTCTCATGATACTTGAACTGACCATATATCGTGTTTTCCTGCAGGAATTTTTTCTGCAGTTGCGACATTAGTGCTAGTTGCTGTCAAAGACGGAGCTAATATCAAAGTAATGAATTTGGAAGAATTCTTGGAAGCTGCGCTGGGTCACAGAGACGCAAGTTCTTCCTCCTAACAAATTTGTTTTGGTTTCTTGTATTTTGGGTGTAGCTAATCTGGCTAGGGCCAAGGGGTATGGAAGCAAGCCAATCTCGGTATATAACAGCAAGGGAACCCCAGAGAGAGGGGGTGGTCCTTGTGCTATAAAGTAGTGACTAACTGACTATGGCATATTGTGGCATATATTCTAGCTGTTACCTTTATAAGGTGTAAAAGCCACTTTGTTCTTTGTTTTATGGCTGATTAATCCTATGTTTGTAGCATGTTGTCTGCCTTGGTCATAATTATAATTTGGCCCCTATAGATTTGCAAATGTATCACTTCTACCTTTGTATAGGTTTTAAATTTCCAATGGCACGCCTATTTCTTGCATAAAGTTTCTATATTATCCTCTTTAAATGGTTAAATCATTTTTTTTAAAAAAAAAAATCGAAAATGGTTAAATGAATTTAATGGCAAGCCCAATTTATAATTTTCTTTATATATATAAAAGATTTTTAGGTGTTTTGATGGGATTACCACACGTGGTGATTTGAGAGAATTCCTGCTCATGGTTAAGATTTTTTTTTTTTTTTTGTAGATATTTTATTTAATGAGTAATGTTAAAAATGAAAAATGAGAAAAAAAAAGATACTTTAAGAATACATTTGGATATGCAATGATCTTAAAATGGAACCCACGATGTTAAATATTAGGGGAAAAAAATAAACTTCAATAATACGCACGACCCGTTTCAAGGGGAAAGAAAAATAAATAAATAAAATACACATGGAGAATTGGACAAGTATCTTAAAAGTGGAACTTGTAATTAAAAATATTTATCCAATAGCCCACATATATTCTTGAAGTTTTTTCTTATTATTTTTCTTTTTTCTTTTTAATTACTCACCAAGATTTTATTTTCTACCTGTTGTGCCTATTTGGAAACTTATCAAGATTTTTCTTTGTGCTTTTTTTGAACATCTACATGAGTTAAATCTTGGCGGTCAATAGGAAAATTTTGTTCTTTTCCTTTGGATACGCATGTTTTTCTGTTTGTTTGTGCACATATAAAAATAATTATGAATAAATTCATCAGTTAAATTATTATTTTTTTAAATAATTATTAATACATTCTTGATCAGTTACTAATAACTATCATATTATAACTATTAGTGGATAGTGTATTAATAGTTTTTTTAAAAATAATGAGAATAACAATCGGATTGATGAATTTAATGGTATTTATTAAAAATTGTTAAGATTTTGTTTTTAAAATTTTTAGTGCATATTTAGAAACTTGTCAAGATTTTGTTTGTGACTTTTGGAAATTTATCAAGATTTTTTTTTGCATTATTGGAAATTTATAAAATTTAATACTCGAAAATAGATATTGTCAATTGATTCCAACAAAGAAATTTTCTGGCCCTGCAACTATTTTAGTCAAGTATAATTCTATGATGTAAAAGGTAGAATCCAGTGACAGAAAAGATTAGAGTTGGTAAATTTTAAAAGGAAGATACAGATTATGAAATTTATTTTTTCGTTTTAACTTCTTTTTTGAAAAAATGAAAATGTGAATTTGATTTTGGTGTGCGCAAACTGACATAGAAAAATCTATAAAGACTTGACTCACACGCACAATCAGTAAATAAATAAAATGAGAGTATTCTTAAAATTAGCTTTTAGACAAAAGTCGGCATAAGAAGTCTACATTCGTTGTCTACCTCTGCTTTCGTGAAGAGTCCATTTCTCTGCCGACGGCCACACTTCAAAGCTCAAAGGTCCCTCTCTTTCCCTCTCTCTCACACATACAGATACCCTTTGCATGCTTGATAAAAAATTGAGCTTAAATGAACTAAATTGGACTCAAATTCAATAGAAAAAGTTAACCTTTAACGCATTAACAATGTAAAGATTCAAACCTTTTTTATCTGGGTTTCATTTTAGTTGCCTGAAAGTATCAAAATCTCCAATTTTGGTGTCATTATTCATTGTTTAGAAGCTTAAAGTGTATATTAAAAGCCCCTTTATGGATTGGTGAAACTAAATTTAATCGTTTTATGTCTCATTGTAATTTAAATGATTAGTCTCCTAAACTGATCATTAGTGGATTAAAATAAATTTCGAAATTGGCCCACTTGATTGAATGCATTCAAAAGTTGATGAATGTGGTGTTTTATGTGACTTGATGGATTGAATATGTGAATTTAATGTTAGTTTATCCTGTATAATAGGTAAAATGGAAGATGATACTAAAATGAATGTGATAGTAGATAATAAAATGAATGTGAGATTAGAGAAAGATACGGAAGGGAGGAATGATAAAATGGTATTTGATAGTGACGAAGTGAATGAAGTGATAGTTATTAATATTGATGAGAAAGAAAGTGGAGTTGGAAATGACGATGAAGAAGTGAAACCCCCAAGCATTGGAATGGTGTTTAACACCCCAGAAGAAGTTCGTTCCTATTATGATGAGTATGCTTGGCGTTTAGGGTTTAATACAATAAAGAAAAGCACAAAATCTGGAGATGATGGGAATGTGAAGTACTTTACGCTTGCGTGTTCGCGGTCTGGTAAGGAGCTGCCCTCTGCTTGTCAGACTAACAGGTTTAATTTTCGGAAGAGGTTGCCACCTAGAACGAATTGTAAAGCCAAGTTGAATGTAACCATAGGTCCTGATGGACGAGTATATGTTTGTCGCGTTAATCTTGAGCATAATCATGAATTGGTTCCTGGACTACATGGTATGAAAAAGAAGAAATCAAGAGCTCCTCGAGCGAAAAAGGTGGGAACAGGACAAAGCCAAGTGCCGCATTTAGTTGTTCATGAAGCTGGGAGTTCTGCAAACCTCAAATCTGGTGAGCAATGAAATGAGAATTTAACATCAGCTGAGGCTCATAATGTGGTTGAATAGAATTTGAAAAATATTGGAAACACCTCGTTTAATTGATTCTCTTTTGAACAGATTCTGCCATACCAAGAGTCGCTGATCCCAATCAAATAACATCTGGAAGCAGCCATCTTCCATGCCCCACTAAACGTTCTGTTAATGGGAATGTGTCAAATGGTTCCAAGAGAAGAAATTCAGTTTTTGCAAATCCCTTGCTTAGTAAGTTTAAAAATACATTCTCTGCTACTTGTTGATTTTTAGATAGTTGTTATACTTAATTAAGAAGTTGATTGGGCATTGCACTGGAAGTTATATCTGCTGTCACGTAATTTCAGACTTTTTTTTTCCGAGGTGAATATAACTAGCGTATGTTCCAATTATGGCTTGAGTTGGGTTAGTGACTTGATGCTATGACACTGCTAGTATTTCATGCTTTTTGGTGCTTTTGAACTGCCTTCTCTCATGACTAAAATTTTTGTTTTTGTTTTCCTTCTTTGCTTCATGTTATGTTAAACATTCTGATTTGTTAAGTACTTACATGTGTGAACACTTGAAGGTCTGGAATCAATAGAGCGGACCCTTGCAAGGAAAGCAGTGGAACTTGTGAAGTCTGGAATGGTAATTGGTTTGGGCTCAGGAAACACAATATCTTTGCTTATGGAGGAACTTGGTAGACTAATTGGAGAAGGAAAGGTTTGTATCCCATAAACTCAAATGTTTTTGTTTTTCTTGCCTTTTATTTTTCGGTGCCTAAGCTGCTGAAGATCAAGTCAATGCTGGTTTTACTTTTTAGAGTTCTTCAACAAAGTCATTGCAAAAGGCTTTTGATGCAAATCCTGGAAGTTTCTTATGAAAAAGATAGCCTAAAGAATCAAGAGGATTAAGTTTGATAAGAATAATACTTTTAAGTTTTTGGTTCAGATGAGCCAAATGGCACTTTGAGGTTTAGCTCATTTCTGATAGCATTTAAAATACACAATTATTGTACTTCCAAAGTTCAAGTGGGCATGGACTTTGCTTTGGAAGCCTTGAGTTTACCCCTTCCTTTTTCACCTATTATTTTTGAAATAATTTATTTTCTACAAAATATTCAGATGCATAGAATGCCAAAAGCCTACTTACTTAACTATAAATTAGTACCGGAAAATGTCAGATAATGAAGCCATCAATTAAAGGGCTTCCCAAGATTCTTGGCCTACTCAAATTCACCCCATGCTCATGTTTTTCCCTAGTGTGATGCTGCTCAGCAACTGACCTGAATGCCTTCATGCATTAGGTTGAAGCTGACCTAAACTAGGATCCCCGTATGTGTTGGTTGAGTCGATTTAACTTGAGCATTTCAGTTTATGTTTATTTATTTATTATTTTTGTGTTTCCTCTCCCCAGTTGAAAGATATTATAGCAGTTGGGGCAAATTATCAGTTGCAAGTTTTAGCTAGACAGTTTGGAGTCACAATTGTAAGTCTATGTTGAGAGGTGCTCATAACTTTTTTTTTCCCTTGAAAAGCAAAAACGTCTCACAAGTTGTTGTAGATCTCACCTATGTTTCATTTCCATGCCATGCTTCATGCTTCATGCAATTTGTTTGCAGGTTAATTTGAGTGGTGTTAATAAAATTGACATTGCATTTGATGGCGTTGATGAAGTGGACTTCAATAAAAATCTATTGAAGGTCAGAATGCTTTACCCTTTCATCTGTCTTTTCAGACCTGCATTAAAATATTGTGGAAGTTCCTTTACAAGCTATCCTTTTGCTTTGCAGTGCGGAGGACCTGCACATACCATGCAAAAGGTAAACTGAAACGTTTCTCTGATAATCCCACATTTTCTTTATTCTGTGTAATTAGACAACCGTGGCATTGGTTTGGTGCGAAAACAGTCTAAGAGGAACAATTCATGCCTGATTGAAGTTTATTAAATTCCATAGCTAATGACGAGATGGGTAAACCTCAAAAGTCAACACTTCCATGATTTCACCTTTTTCCGTGGAGCATCCTGTAAGATATGATAGTGTACTGCTTTAATAGTAATTGAGTTTGCAATTGCAGATAGTATCATGCTAAATAACAATCAATCATGCACATGCATTTGTCTGTCCCAAAATCAATTTGTTCTTGAATACTGCGACAGTCGAGTAGTTTTCTTGTCTACCCTTTTTTGATTGCCATGATTTTTTTTTTGTTTTGAGCAGATAATTGATTCGGTGGCAAGCGAATGCATCATACTAGTTGATCACCCGAAGGTTGTTCACCGGCTTGGCAGCGCATTCCCTGTTCCTGTCAGTTAATATTTCTTGTGGTTATTTATTATCGGTATATATTTGAGTTCCTAGTAGTTGATGCTTACTGCTGTTTTCATAGACATATCACTGCCTAGATGTTATTGTATGTTTTTGCTACTACCAGATCAAATGAATACTAAGCAGGACTGTTATGAGTCAAGAACTGTCTTTTTTACAATTACTGCTTGCAGTACTACAAATCTATTGTCCACAATGGGTTACTTGTTACTTGGAAACAGATAAAAATGACAAGAAAATATTGTGGATTGAAAATATATATAATGAGAACTTTAGTACTGATCAGAGGTAAACCATTGACATTTTCGTTGTTACAAAAATGCCCCCTTTTTCCCTTCTTGGCTGCATGATTGTGATCCTTATGGATATGCTATATGCTGAAAAGATATGTTTTAGGTCGAAGTTCTTCCTCCTGCCCTCACACCTGTACTGAAGCGACTTGCTACTCTTGGAGGAGGTTAGTTTTGACTGATACTGAGTTAAAAGAACACTCAAGTTCACACGCCATGAGTTTTTGGAAGGACTATCTTTTAAGTTCAAACACCAAAATTGCACCCAAGATTTGTTTTATGGCTTCAAATGAGTTTTTAAAAGCGCCTTTACTTAAGGGATTTATCTCTTTTATTGAACTTGGCTAAGTCAAAATGGCAACCCGTCTCCCTTTTCCAAGTTTCTTGTTTAACTGTGTCCTGTTGATGTTTCAGTTCCTGAAATTCGATCTACCTCGAATGAGAGCGGTCCATTGTTCACAGATCTCGGGAATATGGTTGTAGATGTGAGGTATGTTAAATTTCTGTCTTTGTTTTTGGGCCTGAAGACATTATGCAAAAGCTTAACAGTCAATTTCTAGGACCCAAGTACCATAAACACTTCTAGATGGATCTGTGTCAACATCAAAATTGACAGACCACAGTCTATTTTACTCACGCCCATATTATGGGTGGACCTTACCGTTATCTGATCTTTTTTACCAGCT
Organism: Dovyalis caffra; assembly: GCA_963924115.1. Taxonomy (NCBI): domain Eukaryota; kingdom Viridiplantae; phylum Streptophyta; class Magnoliopsida; order Malpighiales; family Salicaceae; genus Dovyalis; species Dovyalis caffra. The sequence goes on from CAWUPB010001159.1 coordinate 11,393,547, forward strand.
TTCCAAATGGGATACAGAACCCTGCTGAACTTGAGAAGAGCATAAAAATGCTACCTGGTGTGGTTGAAAACGGTAAGTAGGAACTTGCACTTTGTTTCCTGTATTGCTTTCAAGCATATTTATTTTGTTGCATGTACGCCCAACTGAACATGCATGAACTTATGCTGTTAACCTTGATTGGAATAACAATCGAAGAAAATACGTATCATCCATTCCGTTGTGACTAGATTTCGGCATCCCATATGATATTCTTACGAGCGAACTTGCAGGTATCGTTACAGGAGTCGCTACAACTGTGCTGGTTGCAGTTAAAGAGAGAGGTGCTGTCAATGTGATGAATTTGGAAGACTATGTGAGAACTGTACTTGGCCGGAGGGATGCAACTTTGACAAGTTAAAATGACAACTCCCTACGTAAAATTTTGATTTGTAAATTAGCAATTAAGGCACAAGTAGAAAGAGAGGGTAAGTTGTACAATGTTTGGAGACTGTAATTATCAATTATCATCCATAAAGATCTGTAAAACCTCATCTTTGTCAATCTAAAGGGTCTCATAACTTGTTCTTACCAGACTATGAATTTTAAGAGTTGGCCAACACTTCACTGAATATTTTTTTTTTTTAAATCTTCTACTTTTCAGTATGTCATATGTTTACCAATTTTAAAATTGTTGGTTTGATTAATTAAAAAGTGTTGGGTTTAAATTTACAAATTAATCAAACAAAAATGCAAAATATTAGGAAAAAGACAAACAAGAAAATTATTGGTTATTGCATAATAATTTTAATACGAGATCCAATGATGGATGCAATTAATTCAAAGGTGCATGGTATTCTTGCATCGTTAATATTTATTTTTACTATTTTTTTTTAATAATTAACATTTTAATCAAATACCTATTAAAAAAGAGTTGTAGTCTGCATAAATATAAAAATTCATTATGAAAATAATTTATGAATCTCATGTTTTTACAAGATGGAAGAATACAATGCTTTTAAACACAAGTAAAATGTGAAACTAATTGTATGCATAAGATTTTCGATTCAACTAGTTTACTTCCCACGCTACGTTGCATGTAGGATAGATTTGTTATTTGGATTATGTTCAAGCTATATTGTTGGCCTACTTAAATGTATCGAATTAAAGATATATATATATATATATATATATATAAGTTTGAGTAAATTTAATATTTTAATCAAAACTTTGTATTTAATTTATTTTTCCTTATGTTTTCCATAAATTTTTACTAAATAATTTTGATTTGTTATTCTTTATGCACAAATTCTTAAATAAAAATTTATAATAATTTAAATAAAATATTGATTCTAAATTTTTTAAAAATAACTGAATATTTTTTTCATAAAATTAATCAAAAAAATAAAGTTACAATTAATGTAAAAACTCGTATAAAAATTAACAAATGAAAGAACATCTTTTATTCTTATTTAATATCAATAAGATTATTTTTTCAAATAATTTATATTTGATTTATATTTATTCAATAATAAAATAATCAATAATATTAGCATAGTAAACGATATTTGAATCATTAGGTGGCTATTTAAAAATATTATTTTAATTATTTTGTTAGAAAGATTTTTTTTTAGAATATTCAAAAGAAAAAAGAAAGATAAAAAATAGTTGGTGTTATGGGTTAGATCTATAGTTAATTTCCAATAAAATCGATGATTTTTTAGTGGGTTTAGAGCATGTAGTACAAAACAAAAAACATAAGAAAAACTGTTTAACTTTTAAGGAATACATTGAATAAATTTGAAGTTAATAGACTGAAATAAAAACTACTAAAAATTATTTTCGATAAATTTTTATCACAAACAGAATAAGCAAATAACACATATGAAATTATGTTTTTTAATTGATTATTTAAAAAAATTCTAAAAATTTGAGATAAAGTGTATGAAATACACTTCTAGTCTTTAGATTAAATAATATATATCCATAATTATGCAACTCTCATTTAAAAATCATCAAATACACTTTAATGATTTTTTTTTTTAACTAATATTTGATTAACTCTTTTTTTTTTTTTTTTTGGATTCAATATTTGATTAACATTTGTTGTATGGGAATATAAAGCGCAAGCTTCTGAGACAAAAGAAGGTTGTTACTTTTAGAAAAATAAGACGAAAAGTTGGACCATTTAGGGTTTTTTTTAAAAAAATTTTCCACTCTAATAATTGATTATACTGGAGTTTATTGAAATCACAACTAATTCAGTCTCTCCATGATCACAACTCAGGTATATGAACAACAATTTCTTGCTTTTTTAGAAGTATAGGAAATTTTCTATTTTTTTGGAGGTGAAAATCTTTTAACTCTCTGCTACAATAATTTTTTATATATATAAATACCTTAGACATACATTCACAATACACTTTTCAGAACATTAACCTTCTTTTCTATTTTTTTTTTTATAATTTTATTCTAACTTGACTTTCCTTTTGTAATGTCTCTCTTCCTTTTTTTTTTTTTTTTTAATCATTACCATACTTTCTTGCATGATAATAGAATCTCTTGAACCCCTTTCTTGTAGGGTTTTTGATTGAAAATTTTACTACTTTTTCAAAATTAAATTGAAAATATATATCACAAAATCACAAACATCAATTAACAACATGTTGTAATTTTCAAATTGATAAAGAGTTTTGGTATATGGATTTTAATTATTAACAAAGAAAATTATGAAAAAGACAAAAGAAATTATTAAAAACAAATCACAGTTGAAAAAAAAAACACTAGTTAAAATTATAGTATACGCATAGGTAAATAAAAGTTATTCTAAGAAACTTTTGAATTGATGCCATGTAAATAAAGTAAAAAAATTTCCATTCTCTAAAAAATAGTTAAATTATTGCCCCACGTTTACAGGAGGAGTTAAATTAAGTCAACTATTTACTTGAAAATAGTATTTTTATTTTGTAGTGTGAAAATTAAAAATGCAATTAGTTTAACTTGACAAAAATCTTCTCAAATGATGCAATGCAAATGGACTTGTATAGAGATTCATTTCTATAATTGAATATCTCACTGACATCATGAAAGAAGGAATTGATCTTAAATAAGGCCTTGGAAGGAAAAAGTGAAAAAAACTTCGGCCATAACCCATGACGTCTCGGGTCAAAGAAAACGCAGCCACATATGACCTCTATATTCTTGTTTTCATTATTTTGACTTTTCACCAGAGAAGGTATCCATATCACTTTTCTTCACTTTTTCAATAGGTTTCTCAGCCATATTTGAGTCTCTGGTTTCAGCAAAAAATTGAAGACCTTGAAATGATATGTTGGATTGCATTATGAAAAATGGAATTAGCAATACCGATGAAGTGTGAGTTAACATACATTCAAAGATCTTTCTTCATATGCAATTGCTGAATGTTTTGCCACCTTAGCAGCAACATCCTACAAAAATTTAAAGGTAAAATAGTTCAATCAGTAACTAATACAAAAATTAAGAAAGCAACGCCAGAAGCAATCCAAAAATGCCCATCTCTTAACACCTTCTAGAGCCGGATCATAACCTATGCATTATCCATGCAGTTTTCATTAGGAAAGGGGGCTTGGCAAACTATCCATAACCTAAAATTATTAGAATTGGAAAGAAGGTAGAATTAAAGTAGATGGTCATCAAACCTGATAAACTTTAGTGTCAAGTTCATCTTTAAAGCCTTAAGCAAATAGACATAGATAACATAGACCAGAGTTTCTTGTATGTGGATTCAAAAATTTCTAAGCCACCGCAAATTGTTGGAATGAACTCACCGATTAAAAAGTTAAAACAAAACTTATTTGCTTTTAAGAAGTTGAAGCTTTTTTTCTATTGAGATTGTTGAGATATCATGAATTAACAAAGAAATCCTTCAATCAAAAATAAATTTTAAGTTATAAGAAACATCTCATCATTGCTAGTATTGAATTTACAACCAAAACATTTCTATGAGATCCAATATGAACATGATATGATGCAATTGTAAAGGAAGTTCTACTTGAGACCAATATGTGATCCAAATGCTCGTGAACCTCATATGTGAGATGTGGTTCGGATAAGACATCAACCCGTTGACAAACAACTTGATCTTGTCTAGAGAAAAAAAAAAGGAGTAAAATATTAAGAAAGCACATGAAAGACTAGTGTGATAGTTTATTTAATTATTGAAAAGTAACAACGGAATCAAAGTTTACACCGTCCGGTGTCTAGGATCCGTATCTCTCTCCAAGTTGCTTGAAGTAGTTCTCTTTCGTAATGATGCACTACATTAACTAGTAAAAACTAATAAATTATATGCTATGAAACATATATCGATTCATGGCAATAGACCATTCATTTAACTAATAGCTCTAAAATCATACAATAGCTTTCCAATCTGTAGAAAATGTAACCGAACTCCTAACACTCACATACATAAACACCGATTCAAGCATAAGGCAATTTCATTTTTATAACAATAGACTTGAAAAGAATAAAGAAAGAAATTGACTTTCTCACGTCTTTCATTATAAACAATCGGATGATAGCTTGATGGAAAATAGTTGACTCGAAAAACATATAATGATAACTTATTAGAACACAAACTAAAAAAAAAAAAAAAAGAAGACAAAGTAGGGGGTAATGATCCAATTTAGAAAAGGTTTGATTTCATCTCATCTACCTACTTACATTAAACAAGAACCATAGTTGGACCTATAAAAAATAAAGGCTTCTTTTCTCCATTTCGACTATAGTGACGACCACTTACCTATCTCATAAAAACCTCTCCGGGCAAAAAAAAAAAAAAAAAACAAAAAAAAACTCTAGTTGCACTCAATTTTCCCACACTAAACTTCAACCATCTAAATTCATTAGCAAAAACATCCGCTATCCTCTTTCATACCAAAACCCAAGCCATATAAAAGCATCATCAATAGCCTTATTACCCTCCTCAATACCAAACCCCAACCATCAAAACTCATTGCCAACACCCCTTCCTTTCGTCAACCACATAACGACATCGACAGACCTACACCACTAGCTCTAAATGGCCAAAAAGCCTTTTTCTTGTGGTCAAAACCGCTTCTCAACTTCAACTTTTGATAGAATTTTAAAAAAGGACGAGCGAGTGATGAACAAAAAAATAGGAAAAAAATGAGACAAGAGCATCCCATGATGAAAAGGATAGGAAAACACAAAATAGTTAAAAACTCACATGTTTGTAGCTAAAAGGAAAAGGAATGAGAAATAAAATTTAAAAACATATCCGAAAAAAGAAGGAAAGAATCATGCCACTTAGACGTCTAATCGAACAACCAACATTCATGGAAAGAAACCCAAACGAGTACTAATTATAAGGAAAGAAGAGGAGGGCAACGAGAGAAGAGAAATGAGAAAATAAAGGCTACAAATCAAAGGAATAGAAAGAGACTAAGACGAATAGACGATCAAGAAAGAAGGAAAGGCACTCACGAGTACATCCACGAGTATAATTGAGTCGAAATGAACGAGTAATTGAACGGTTAGAATCCTTATTTTTTTAGTTTTGTTTGTTAATATTTCTCAATATACTTTTACGACCATCATATAACTAAAGTTTGGATATTCTTATTAACACCTAGTTTTTGCTCCTATTTTATTTTTATTATTTTTTATTATTATAGAAAAAATAAAATAAAAAAACAATTAGTTTAGATTAATTCTAGGAAAGGGGACTAATTAAAAAAAAGTTTGGAAATAAAAAAACCATTGAGGGCTTAATTAAAAAAAATTCAAATTAAAGACTTTAATTTCTTATTTAAATTCAAGGATACAATTGAAACAAATAAAAAAGAAAAGCCCCAATTAATTGAAATTTAAAGGCCTTATCAAAATAATAAAAAAAACAAAATCAAACTTAAATTGATCGATTATGAAGAATCAATGACCAAATCGGATTTTTGCCAAAAAAACCTAGAAAATACCTAAAAAAGCCTTGCATTTTTTCATACTTTCAACTATTCATTACCACTCTTAAACACACAACTAACACTCCTCCTTTCTCTTTCCCTCACTCGAAGCTCCTTTTCATATCGGCCTCCCTTATAAGCTAAGACAACCATTGTAGCCACCTATAAGCTAGCTCCTTTGCATGCCGATCCTTATCGCATAACAACTCCACCCCCATAGCTCATGCATACAACTCCTACATGACCTCATCATGCCTGCAGACTCTCTTTTGCTCCAACCATTTCCCCAAGCAATTCACAACACTTGCGGCCCCTCTATTGTCGCCCTCGTGGGCTCGGTTACACACCTCATAGCGAGCTTCCTTACCATAGTTGAATGCTCGGCTTGCAACACGGTGTTCAAGTCTCGTACGTAGATCTAACATGCATGCTTAACGCGTAGTAGCCTTCCTACTCACGGCTCTCGTGCGACACGACCCCATACGCACTGCCGACCAACGGGCGGCCTTCCTCATATGTAATTACACCTCACGTCCGCGCAATGAAGCCCGTGACCTCACTCATGCCATGCCCACATAATTGCACCTCATGCCTACCAGCAGCGGCCCATGCGCCTCCTTTATAAGCCCATGCCAACAATAATGCACAAGTCCCTTACATCCTTACACGGTAGTCTCTTGCATGCCCACACCTAGATAACAACTTCGGTTGCACGCCCACATAACCACCGCTAACACCAACGAGCCGGCTAAGGCTTAGCTATTACCTGCAGTTCTATCCCTTATTAGTTACTAAAAAAAGAAAAAAAATTGATGTTGAGTTATATTTGGCGAGAACAACATGATATTATAGATTGTATTTATATTGATTTTTTATAGAAAAAATATAACGACAACCTTGTTGTTAAGTCTTCCTAGTTACGAGGATTTTGCAAATTTATAATAACTTTGGTAGCAACACTAACCTTGACCACTTGCATAGACTTTAAAGAGGCTTTTGGTCGCTCTAGTGGGACTCATACAACATTTTGATAACAAGCAATGGCTCTCCTTTCTCGGTTAATTGAATAATCAATTGTCATCGAGGAAGAAAAGAGTAAAGCCGAATTCGAATTAGACATTTGAACTATAAGAAATTTTGGATAAAAACTGCGAAACCTCTCGCATTCTTTAAAAATGGGAATAAAAATGATTGGACTATTTAAAAAATATGAATGAAACTCGTCTCATTTTGTTTAAATACTTATCGATTCAAATATGGTTGAAGCGAATATTCTATTAAGGATAAACTACCCTGTTTTCCTATTTTACACTTGTATACTTAAATGCAAAATTTTTGCTTGTTTTATGGTTTGATTGACCTATCATGCTTGATTGTAATACAAAAATGAAGCCGTTAATGGTTTTAGAACAATTTTATCTATTTTTTATTTTTTCAAAATGAAGCCGTCGATGACTTTCCACTCATATAATGAAGCCGTTAGTGGTTTCGGAACAATTTTATTAGTTTTTGGTTTTATTAAAATAAAGTTGTTGGTGACTTCTCATTCATATGATGAAGTCATTAGTAGCTCTCGAACCAATCTCATCTATTTTCTCGTTTTCTTGAAACGAAGATGTTGGTAGCTTTTCTCTTATGTGACAAAACCACCGATGATTTCGAGCTTGTTTTATTTGTTTTTCTCGCTTGTCCGAAGCAAAGCCGACAATGACTTCTTACTTATATGATGAAGTTATCGGTGGCTTCGAATTAGTTATGTGCTCTTTGCTTGAGCAAAAATGAAATTGCTTATAACTTTCCACTTGTGTAACAAAGTTATCGGTAGCTTCCTAAATTCATGACTCGAAGTCGTTGGTGGTTTTCCACTTATGTAAGTGAAGTCGTCGATGACTCGTTACTCATACTAATAAAAAGCTATTCATCTTCGAAACTCACATATTTATCAATAATAGATCATGTTCACTAAAGACAAGTCGAAATTCTAACTTCCCTCACCTTTCTCCTTTGAGTAGAGGGTATTGATCTTAGACGTGTCCGAATCCCCAAACTACTTTGTTTTACACCCAAACACTTGAATTATTCTATTTTTACATTTTATTAAAATAAAATCCTTTAAATAGGCATAGAAGCATAACATATTAACAATTAGATTTTTATATTCACATGCAAACAATGCAGCTCTATCTTAGGTAGGATGAGATGACGATGATGTTATATCTTTTCTATACATAACCAAGACCTTACCCGGATATCTATGCAGATCAATACATTTAGGATTTTCTAGTTCTCTTTTATTAGTTAGGTGAAGACTTCTTGTCTATCCCCTTGTAGGACCGACGTCGACAACTCTTTCAATATTTAAATTTAGAATATGATAATTATAATTTTAGCATTCATAATATATACTATAATTTAGATTTGAACTCTTTGGATATTTAGAATAATCGTAATTTGGAGATTTAAGTTTACGAAACCTATCTATCTAGATAGTTAATATGAATTATAAAACAATAAAAATTAGAAATTACTCTCATTGCATAATGAAACACAATAATCTTAAAAAAAAAAAAACCAATATAAAATATATCTTGGTAATTATGTAAAGAGTGAGGACTATCTCTCATTGATTTATTTTATTTATTTATTTGTTTGTTTTACTAGGCATCTCTATTTCATATTAGCATATAATTAATCGAACAAAATAAAATTTAATGATTTTTGACGTATGCCTTTCCAACCCTGTGTACGTGGACAAAAAAATTGGTGCGCCACCGATCTTTCATGGATTTAACAAAAAAAGAAAAACTATCTTTGATCATCAAATAAGGATGCAACACGTAAATGCCTCAGAATGCCCCACTTCTGTCTTTCCAGACATAAATATCTTCTTAAAAGAAAGAGAGAAATCCCGAGACTTCACCCCACACGAACGAACAAAAATCACGACGCAGATAGAAAAAAGGGAACCCTAGACCGACATAGACTAGATAGAAGAGAGAAAACAAAAATACGGTTGAATGATCAATTAAACCCTAACCAAATCTATACAGGTTCGTTGTTCCACTCTCTTCTTTTCGGCTCGTTTAGTTTTGCATTAACTCGGTGAAACTTAAGTCGTTTTTTAACCCTAGATTCGTTTTCAATTTTTGCTTTCTTTTTGTTAAATTTAGTGATGGAATAGTTAAATCGTAATTTTGTGGTTTTTTTGCTATATAATTTTGTTGTTTAGGAGGCTTGATGGATACCGGCATTCAGTCTCCGCAGTTGGAGAATATTGAGACGAAAGCAACATTTCGTAAGCCTTCCAATGATATGGCTAACAGGAAATACCGACGCCATTCTCCTTTGAATGGATCACCTTCGTCGGATGGTTAGTTTGTTAAATTTTGGTTTCGGATTTCTGGGTTTGTTGTGGTTTTTAGCTTGATTAAAGTTTGGTATATTTCGTTAGAATTTTGTTGCTGCTAGGCATTTGTTGTTGCTTTACAGCATTATAGTGAGGGTTAATTGGTTTTGCTTGGTTGCGTTATTTATAGGGGGTAGTCCAGTAGTTCACAGGGATGATTCTGCAAAAGCTTCACAGAGAAGGAAGGATGAAGAGAAAGAACTGGAAAGGGATTCTAGGAGGAGTCGGTATCAGAAGAATGGAGATTCGTATAGACATTCTGATCGGCATTCTACCAGGAGTTCTCATGGTTATTCTAGGAATGATGACTATAGACATGACAGGCGAGTTGATGATGGAGAGAGACATTATCAGGCTTCTTCTCGTTCTGGTTGGGAGTTGAAAGATGGAGAGCGTGGTAGGTCAAGAGACCATGCAAGAAATGTGGAGAAATATTCTGGTGATAGATATGATAGTTTGGGGAACAGAAGTAGGGACAAAGAGAGAGGATCATCAGAGCATCGGCAGTTGAAAGATAAGGAGTTTTCACCAGACAGAGTTGGATCTAGTAGGAAATATATGAGCACAGCCTCTGAAGAGAAGGATAGAGATCAACACAGGCGGGACAGAGATGGTCGTGACGAGAGAAGAGATTATCATAGGAGTTCTGGAGATCATAAAAGTGATCGTTCATCCTACTATGAGGAAACCAGGGGGCATCAAACTGACTCTTCTGGAAGGGATGGCAGACAACGCCTTAGAGAATCTTTTAAGAATGACCCCAAGGAATTGAATTGTCAGAAGGAAAAGAAACATGATAACTGGGAAAGTAGCAGGGAGAAGGATCGGTACAGTAAAGTTCCAGGGGAGAAGAACGATGATAAATCTGTTTTTGGGAGTGAAAATCAAGAATCTCCTGCCAAAAAGTCAAAATTGTTTAGCTCTAAAAAGGACTCGGATAACAGCAGAGAAGGTAACCATTTTGCCTTGTCTTATGGTTTTCATTTACCTTGTTTGCATGCTGGTTTTACAAGTTGAGCTCTAATAATTATGAAGTTAACTACAACCGTAGTTAATGAAAAGAAGTCTTCAAGTTCATTGCTGGCCCAGGAGGTAGAAAATAAGGGCAATGTAGGACAAACAGATGCCAATAATTTAGAGGCAGCTAATGACTTAGATGCTGCAAAGGTTGCTGCTATGAAAGCTGCTGAATTAGGTATGCAATACTTCTACACATATACGCAATCACTTTTTTATATTTTATGATTGTACCCTGATTCTGAAGGGTTCTCTTTATATTGCATGCATTACTTAGTTGTTTTGCCCCCTGATGTGAGATAAGAGAATTTGTTAAGTGCCTCAGTCCTTATAGTACGTAACATTCATGTATAGAGTGTATGCTTTCAGGAGGGGTATGCCTTGTAGTCTCATGTTCCTATGTGAGTCCAAGGGAGTAGCAACTTATTTTTTACAAGATATTCATGTCTGGGGCCTGGATGCATCTTTTTAAGAAATGGTACATGGTGACTGGTGTTGATTAGTTTGTGGCAGGGTTAAATGGAAATGGAGTTGAATGTTTTTGTAAATGCAAAGTGGAGCAATAGGTTAGCGTCCATTTAGGTATATTTTGGTGGTTGCAGAAAGAACACAACTATTGGATTTATGGTATCAAAAGGAAAAGGCTTCTCTCCAGGATAATTGATTTAGCATTTTACATTTCCAGCTTACAAAGAAGGATTTTTTTTTTTTTTAACGAGAATGTTTTGGATTATGTTGATTCTTTTCTTGATTGCAGTTTTTTAGCCCCATTAAATGAGTGGCATTTCCTTGGTGCCTTTTTGTAGAACTAGTGTCATTTTTGAGAAGGAAAGTCTCCTTCATCTGCATCTGAGTGTTCTTTAGGACGAGTAATTGTAACTCCTTACGTCCATACTGCTACTGTATTCATTTTGTAGCACCTTTTTAGACACTTTTTTTTTTTGTCTTTTTATTTCTCTTACGGTCTTTCGTTCCCTTGTTTCTTGAGAATCATGCCCTTTTATACTTCTCCATTATGCTCTCACCCAGGGGCGAAGCTATGTCTTAGGGAAGGGGGGCAATTGGTCCCCTTAATTTGTTATAATCCCACTTTAGATCTTACTTCATTTTTTCTTGATAATTTTAGATAAAAAAACCATCAGTCACCCTTCACTTGCACCATCTTCACTTATGCCAAGCAGGCCAGTAGGATAGAGCTGAATGAATGAATGTTTGGTTAGCGACATTTAGTTTCAAATTTTTGCATGGTTACATTTGAGAGTAAATTATAAATTAGTCCTTTTAGTTCGAGAAACAAATTAATTAGTTTTTTTTTTGTTTCAAAAACTAATTATTTAGTCTTTTGACTGGAGTTGATCATGCTTAATTTAATTTTGCTTTATTTCAAAAAATGTTTTATTTTCTCATCATTTTTTTCATAATATCTATTTTTTAAAAAAGGGAAGGAAAAGAATATAAAATAGACAAAAAGGAGTAAATAATTAGTTTTTGAAATGGGGGGTAATTAATTTATTTGTCAAAACCAACAGGACTAATATATGATTTACTCTATTTGAGAGGAATGATATGTTTTATTGCTTTGTGAAACATATGCATGGATCTATTTCCAGTTGATGTGCAAGGGTGCTATAGATGTTATTCATGTTAAATGATGCACTGACAGTCTCTTATCTCCGTGAACTTGTTTTTAAATTGAAATTTCTTTTTTGATCCTTAACACAGTTAATAAAAACCTAGTTGGAGGGGGTTTTATGTCTACTGAGCAAAAGAAAAAGCTGCTTTGGGGGAGTAAAAAGAGTGCTGCTCCAGAAGAGGTATCTCCTTTAGTCTCCCTGTTGTGGTTTCTTCTTTCTACATGCCTGTTGAATCCCCTCACTTTTTACAGACTGGTCGCCGGTGGGATACTGCTATGTTTGGTGATCCTGAAAGAAAAGAAAAATTCAATAAACTCATGGTAATTTTCATTGTCTTTCATAGTTTTTTCTAGTTGTTCTATACTGATTCTGCTGTCAGGTTAGTTAGGAATGCTTTATAAAACAAAGATCCTTTCTTATTTGTGCATGACTGCGTTCTCAATTAGTTCAGCTACTAACACAGTTTTAGAGTCTGAGTTTGCCTTGGTGCCTATGGCCAATTGTAGGGTGTAAAAGGGGACGTGAAGGTGGAACCCAAACCCGACAGTCAAGATGCAGAGAAACAGAAGGAACTCCAGATGGATCTAGAGAAACAGTATACTGCTGGGCTTCGAAGAAGAGATGGCCGCACTGTTGGATTGGGTCTTTGAGCGTCTGTTTAAGATCCTACCAAACGCCTTTTTCTGATATTTTATTGCACTTTTGTACAAGAATCATGATTCCTGTAACTATATGCGCTTGCCATGTTTGCCCTTGGACATCTCGCATTTTGCCTAAAGAATGGTCTCCACTTGAGATATTTTTCATCTTTTGATCCTAGTTGGGCTGAAGTGTTTGTCTTTGTCGCAAATTTTGCATGAGTATACCGTATATTGCGACTGTCTCGAGTACCATGGGCTAGTTTAAGCCACAAGTATCTGATCTACTGTGATGGCCATTTGGTGAAAGATTTGGCTTGGAATGCTGCCCAAAACAGTGGGACAGATTTCGCTTCGCTTGGCTTTGATAGCTTTCTCTGTTCGGTCCTAGCGATAGCCTTGGAAGTTGATTTCAATGTGAGATAAGGGGAAATGGGGATTTGGACCTATGACCTTACAGAGGTCGATAAGATCCTTCTACCTCTTGAACAGTTGATCCAAAGATTGGACATGGTTACAGTAAAAAATTCAAAGGTGCTCCAAAACGAAAAGCATGTATAGGCTTCATTCTTGGATGACTAAGCAGAAATTTAAAAATACTTCCATGTGTAAATGCTGACAAGCCTGAAGTAGACAGGACCGAAGAAAGGAATAATGAATGTTAGTGGATGAATTTTAGGTCACAAACAATCACAAGTTTGATGCTCTCAAACTAGACAGAAAAATCGATTTTGATGTAGATGTAGATGTAGACGCAGTGAAAGAAACAGATAGATTCTAGTTATTTTAGAATTGTGGCCTGGCTGAACTGAGTATATATTATCGTTGTCCAACTCCATATCTATATGGTCAAGCTATGACGGATACTGTTGTGACGATAGAAATGACGGGAAGGAAACGAGGAACCTGAATGACACTCCAATTTCTATCAGATGTGTATCAAAATCTATTTTGTGTCGCACCTTTGCCCAATTTCTGACAAAAATTTTCCCTTTTTGTTTTGAGTTTTTTGAAGTTGGGTTAGCCACTAAGAAACTTAAAACACTTTTTACTTAAACCAATCAATTAACAATTAAAAAAAAAAATGAAGCAGGATGGTGTTTCACTATTTATCTGTACTCAATTGCATTATTTTTAAGTATTGTTGGAAATTGTTTATCAAGGTCTTAAAAGGCATCAATTTGAGATTTTATTATTATTATTTAAAGGAGAGGTTAGTTTTAAACATACTAGTTTATGTTACACTTTTTTAGAATTACAACTTCACGAATATTTTATAAGAGAAGGCTAATACAACCAAAAGAAGCAATTTAAAAATATAAAATTCCCAATGAAAGGGAGTAGGCATGAAAAACAAGGCAATCCCTTGTACGATTAGCCTCTTTATAGGCATAAAAAGCATGAACCATCCATGGTCTTTGGAGAATTTTGTGAATATTGAAAATAAGCCGACTATGAACCCCTCGGCTATAATCACTTGAATTTAACAACTAGATTGCCACCATGAAGTCGGTTTCTAACGGAACTTGTCCGAAATCCAAATTCCATGTGAACTCTAAACCAATAAGGATGTCTTATACCTCGGTACACATAACAAAAACCTATGTGATAGAAGAAACCAAGAAGCCAAATACATGCACCATCACGAATGATGCCTCATGCTGTAGAAATGCTAATTGAATAGCGTAGGGCCCCATCGGTGTTGAGTTTGATCCAACCAAGTGGTGGTTTGAGCCAACCTATAAGAGTTTCATGCTTCATATCTTTCGACCTTTTTAAATGGGGATACCATCTCCATACTAGATGCAATTCGGCTAGTGTAGGAGAAAATCACATGTAAAGGATGGCTAGAATACATAAAACTTCCTCAAAAAGATTTTTGTTACGCCGGGACCACAACGACCAACAAAAATTCCCAAACCATATGCTCTAGGATACGACTTCAAATGTTGGTGTTTGAGTGCACTAAAGATCGGACCGAAACAATCCTAAAGATTCAAGATAAAAAAGTTAAGTTAACTTGTGGTGCACCATAATAACTCCAAATGGATCTATCCAACAACTAGTCATTAAGAACATTTAGAATAGTTTAGATTCGAGCATGACACCGGAGGCAAGATGCATAAGATGAAAGCCCCCTATTGAATCTCTATTCATTGGTCAACACCCTTTTATGTATTGCCAACCACAAAAATGATCGAATCCTTTAAAGACCCCTTCCTTGCCAAATTAAGTCCCATTTCCCCATTGAACTTGTTATGGTCGAAGAAATGATAGGCATATAAGCTGATTTGGTGGAGAACATACCATTGCTTGTGCGAGTCCAACATGGCATGTCATTGTGTCACTATACAAATAAAGAAGCATTCTTACAATTCTCAAACAAATAGCATTAGGTAGGAATAACGTGATCCCATCCCACATCATGCTCATCAATAGAGATATAGTCCTTAACATATTGTTATAAGTAGGGATGCTATGTAATGCATGAACACATAAAGTACCTAAGTTAGGCACCCAAGCATCAACCCAAAACCCGATATGTCCGCCATCTTTAATTGACCATACAATATTGCCACAGATTTGCTATCATACCCATAAGAGACTCCATAGGTTAGAAGAACCATTGCCGGGGATGGATGTTAGTGTCAATTGAATAGAGATTTTATACTTGCTGCATAAAATTTGTACCTAAAGAGATGAGTTCCTTGAGATAATTTCCCACCCAATCTTTTTAAAGACGGCGGTATTCATGTCCGCTAGCTTTCTCAAACCAAGGCCTCCCTCCTTCTTTGGTCGGTAGACCCTATCCCATGAAATAAGGTGGTCTGTTTTTTTTTATATAAATATCAAAGTTGCCCCACACATAATGATGACATACTTTCTTAATGGCATTAATAGTAGCGATAGGTAACCTAATAGTACGTATGCTTGTAAATAGAAATGGTCGATAATACCGATTTGATCAAGGTTACTCTACCCACAAGAGAGAGAGAGAGAGATAGAGAGATGTCATGACTTGCCATCTAGATAATCTCCAATTAACCTTATCAACCCTATGTTCATAAGTGGACATATTTACCTATCTATGATGAAGAGGGACATCTAAATAATGAACCAAATCCTTAGTTAAGCGAAGCGAAAGCTAGAAAAATAATCGAGGATCCTAGCTCTCTCATTCGGAATATTAGTATTGTAAAACATTTTTATCTTAGCTACATTAATTTTCTTACTAGAGACGGAACATAATTTATGAAGAACATCCATAATAATTGATAGTTGTTAAGTGTTGGCTTCGAGCATATAGGATTGATCATCGACAAAGAAAAGATGAGAAATAGGTGGTTCATCTTTGCTCGGGAAAATTGGCTTTCAATTACCATTATGCACTTCGTCGGGATTAACCGACTAAGCTACTCCATACATAATACGTAAAGGTAGGGTGAAAGAGCACCTTACTAAATACCTCTTGAAGGGTTGAATGAGCTTGTAGTCACACTATTAAAAGCAATATGAAGGGAGGCGGAAGAGAGACACTTCATAAGAGTTGAACATAATTGATGAGGTATCCTTACATTTATCAAGGTGTCTAGTACAAAATCCCATTGAAGTCAGTCATATGCTTTCTTTAGGTCTATTTTGATAGCCATCTAACCTTTTTTAACTTTTTTTTTTAATTACGCATGGAGTGAATGATTTCTTAAGTAATAATGACATCGTCGGTTATTTTTCTACTAGGGAGGATATAACCGACTTGAGTAGGCATAATGATAGAAGATAGGATAGGTTTCAACCGATTTATAATAACCTTTATAAGCACCTTATAGGCAACATAATATAAGTTAATAGGATGAAATTGAGGAATTATCTCCTCTACTTTCGAAATTAGGACTAGCATAGCTTTTGTAATAGTAGGTTTCCAAATTTCATGTTGGAAAATTTGTTGAATGAATTGGCATAATAATTTACCACCTGTCGACCATTGAGTCTAGTAGAAAGTTGTATGTAAACCATTAAACTCGGAGCTTTATAAGGCTTCACGTCAAATAAAGCCATTTTGACTTCTTCATTGAGCACAAATGAGTTGAGTGGCTATAAAAAGGCATAAGGTAGCCATGGGAAGAGCCCATAAATAAGGGAATCAATGTTTGTAGCCCCCACCTTTATGAACAAATTTTTATAGTACGGAAGAATCAAAGCACTTAATTCATGATCCTTTTTACACTAATTTTTATCTTTATCCAATAATCTCCTTACTTTTTTTATGCATTTTTTAACTACTACCATTGCATGGTAATATTTTGTGTTTCTATCACCATAAGCTAGCCATTCATATCGAGATTTTTTAAACCGAGTAGAGTTTTTCCTTTAAGAGAATATCTTTGTATTCCTTTTTTAAAATGCTATCTATTTGAGTAAGGAAAGGGTTAGAACTTATAGATAATACTCTCTCTATACTTGAATAAATGAGCCAACGAGTCTCCTTTTGATTTTGAATGTATTGCCAAAGTTATCATTGTTCCAATTTTTTATTGGAGTAATAAAGTCTTCATTGGCTATTGGAATGGGAGCATCAACTTTCTATGTATTCTTGATAAACTCACTAAAGTCGAGTCATAATAATCAAACGAGTTTGAAATCGAAACCTATTAAGATTTAGAGCTTGTTTTAATTATTTATTCTTTTAATTAGATTTTTTAGTATGAGATAGTTAAGATTGACTTCCTTTTAAAAAATCTAGGTTTTATGGTGAATAATTCTTTTTCAACTTTATATATTACTTAAATATTGCTTATTTATTCAATATGAGATTGATTACGTAACAGATTACATGTTTACTTCTTTTTTTCATTTATCAAAATCAAACATATTAATAAAATATGTTTAAACAAAAAAATAAGAATACATATGATATTAAATACAAATCAAATCACAAAATTTCGTTTATCTAGACTTTCAAAATTAATTAAAACAGATTTTATAATCTCAGCAGCAGCAGCAGCAGCCACACAAGACACTATATATTCTAGTTTTATCTTACGTAAGGGATGGACCTTTCTTCTGTAGATTAACAAGTGGGGTTTAGGTGGGATTGGCACTAACAAGTCATGGGGTTGGGGAGGTGCAGCACCCCACCAATTCATTCGCCAGCCTAAACCACATTTGTTGCCAACTTTGATCCGAAAAGCAGAACCACCCCATCTGATCTCATTGGTTCTATTCTAGTCCCCTACCATACAAGCACAAAAAGATAAAGCCCCCCATCTCCTCTGAGCCATTTATTTTGTTGGTTTTCTTTTCTTCGGTGGACCCTAAAGTATTATCTTCAAAGTTGAAACCGTTACATCACATACTCTGCTCCAATAATGGTGGATTTCTATGGTACTTTCACTTTTGATCGAGAATGGAGTCGAGGTAGTTGTTGAAGCATAATGCTTAAGAGAGCACCAAAGATTTGGAAGATATTATCTCATCACTTTTTTGGGCTAGACAAGGATGCTACTATTGCCACCTTTAGGAGCATCGTAACCTAGCTACATCCCACATTCTCAACCCTAAAGAACTAAAGACAAGACAGACACTATATTTGGGCACGTGATATGAGTTGGAATTGGGTGCCATGAAAACCTTCTAGGGCTAACAAGCACCATGCCCTCTCATTGAACTCTAATATTACAGTTTTAGTCTGCTAAGGTAATATATTTTCAAAAATGTTGATTGGCAGTGGAGGAAGTGTAAGTGAACAAAAAATGGATAACCAGATAGGCAAGAGCAACTTTCTTCACGTTACGTTCAATTCATTTTGGTGTTGGAAGAAAGAAAAGGGCTCTTGAAATGTTTTTGCTTACTTAAGCAACTTTTAGCATAAAGTCACTTATAGTGCTTGGGTGAATAATTTAAGTGGGGGACAGGCTATGCATAATTGTATGAATTTATAGTACAGAGATGTGGTAAAGAAAGAAAGAAAGAAATCGCTTCCATTGTACTATCATTTTGAGCTATGATAATGATCATTAATTAAGCATAATGGTACTTCAAAAATGTCCCCTATAGATAAAGCAGAATAATAATATATGTTACACAGAGTCTCAAACCTTTTTAATTAGTGGTCAACTTAACTAGTATTGTGGGAGACAGATAATATGGTAAACAAAGTGGTAATTTTTTCTTTGATTTTATTATTAAGAATATGGTTTTGGAGTTAGATTTCGCAAGTCTAGATAAAATTATTTTTTAAAGAAAATAACATTAGAAAAGCTTAAAAAAAAAAAAACACCAAAACTAGATTTCACGTACGATAAACTCTTTCTGCATGTCTAGCTAGCTATAGTTTACATCGATATATCATTCATGTGATCATTTGTGAAGAGGATCGATGCCAATAAGAAGAGTCTCAAGCATGTCTGTCTATCAACCTATCATGACATTAAGCAAAAGTTGGGTTCTCAACCATCACAGCCCTTCTCATAAACTAATAAAAGTCTATAGCATGTGAAAAACGAGTGGAGTGGGACATATTCAAGAGGTTCTACAAGTATACAATAATCGAATGGGACATAAAATTTGTCTAAGTAAGTACGTATGTTTTCAATACTGTTCTTTCACTAATTAATCTTAAGCTGTGATTCATGTCTTCAATGAAGAAATTCTTTCTTTGGATACAATTATGGGATTTGAATCGTAATAATACACACACACTACTATTATACTATATCTAACAGATATAGATTAAAGAAGATTAGGGAAACTGAAGATTTTGGAGAGTGGAGATCATAAAATAATGAAAAGTATCAAAACCATGCTCCCAATATGCACATACGTACATGGGAATCTCATTGAAAAAAAAAATATTGATTAACAATAACAAGCTAGCTAGAAAGTTTAAGCCCCCACATGATCCTAAAAGCCAACCCTCATTTGCTTGCATTATAGATGCATCCATTATTGATTGATGGTAAAGCTCCACTTAACTGTCTTCAGAAGGAACCATTTTTTAGCCCCCCTCCCTCCCTCCCTCAATTTTTTTTTTTTGGCATTTCTTTATCCTTCTTTGTGGATTCCATTGAGTAACGTTGACATCACACTAATTCTAAACCTTATAATGTTGGATTTCTTATACTGGATGGTGGTCTACTTGAGTTCGTGGTTTACTAGTGAATCAAAGATTTGGAGCATCAAAATCAAAATGATTCTTGTCATTGACCAATATTCCATTAAAGATCCCCCACTATCCCTTAATTCATGCAATCTTATCTATACATATATATATATCCAAATCCATCGTTCTTCAAGAAAAATGGTTCAAAATTAATACACTTATTCATGGATTAGGTACCTAATTAAGATGATTCTCTTTCGAAGCATCGATCATTGTGAAATAAGTGAGGAATCAATCTCAATTAGAGGCATATATATATAGGGCATATCTATCTGTGGTGCAGAATCTTTCGTATTAATTCATGCAACCTAATGGTCAGTGTCTTGAAACAAAATATCCAAGGTTGTCTCAGCAACCAATAATGGAAGATCACCAAAATCGTCAGAGCTCACTTGAAAAATTGTTACGAGAATCTCTCTTCTCCACCTTAACCACCTCATTCAAGTTAAAGGGCAATGCATTTTTGTTTTGTTGAGTTAGCTCCATTAGCTATATAAATTATATATAACATAATCTCCATTAATATACAAATTGATATAAAAATATTATTATCGTAGAATTAAAAAAAAAAAACTAAAAATATACATCAATTCTGAATTGCATTTCAAATCTATAATTTAATGGATTTTATATAAAAAGTTTCAAATTTTTCATAACCACATCGGGAACAACAACGACAACATAGAATATAATAGTCCTGCACTTTATAACAAAGGATAAAAGATTAAATTATAAATTAATCTTTCTAATTTTTAAATCTATTTAATTAGTTATTTTTTTAGTTTCAATAACTAATTCATTAATCTATGTATTTTTAAATCTTTTTACCCCTTAATCATTTGATTTCTTTTCAATTTATCTTGTTTATTTGTAAAATTAGAGGATTACTTTATAATTCACTTCTAACAAAAATAATCAAAACCACATCTTGCAACTTGCTGGGATATAACGTGAAAAGGAGGATAAATAACAATCAAAGTAAGTAGTAGAGTTATAGGCCAATAATAGCCACAAAACCTAGAAAGAGAAGAGAAAAGTGTCGATCTTCATTGGAACCATCATAAATGGTAAACAAGACAGATGTGGGAACTGTGTCCCCATCTCTTTTCCGACGACCAATTGTGTGTCCCATTTTTGACCTCAACTAAGTGTCTGTGTATATATATATATAAACCGTCACTTTCTTATTCTTTAATTCGGACACGATTTCTTGAATCTCGTCACGGTAATTTACGTGGTCTGTGTGATCTGGTGTGGTGGCTGTTGTGAGTTTGGTGGGAGTTAGGCCGAACGTTCATGGGAGCTTTTATTGTACAATGACAAATCATACACACTGTATTTCTCAGTTCTCACCCCCACCAAAAGTAAAATAACCCTGTTTAATTCTCCCTTTTTTCTTGTTTTCTAATGGTAAAAGGATCCAGATTAAAAGAACAACTTGACTTACTTATGAATCGTTCATATTTAAAACTGTTCTATTCAAAAAATTCCTTTTTTCTTACGACTTCTTTCAAATTGGTGACAACAAAAGTTTCGGAATTTTATTTTTATTCTCTTTCCTGTTGGGATAAAAGTTTGATTGAACTAAAAAGGACCCACTTCAAGTTCATCCTCATCTTCATCAATTATGGAGTTTTTTCTACTTTTGCTTGATGTTTCCTTCTTTTTCTGATTTTTCATGCACGAGTTGTTGGATAAGCAAGCCTTGGAATCCACCTTCTCACCTAACGATTTGGTCAATTTACATGCATTATTCTTGCTTGCTGTCCTCAAATTTTTAGATTATTGACATGTGGGACTCTGTCTATCTGACATATTCACAACTAAGCCCATGAACCTGCTTTAGATTTTGTTCCCTCCTTTTTTCCCTTTCTAAATCATCCACTCTTTAACTGCCAACTGTCTCCCATTATATGCACAGTTTTGTTCTCTCTGACAGATGGAAATTTAGGATGCTTCGGACACACCTAAGTACATTTATTTCATCGATCTTTAAGGTGTTAAGCTTATTTATTTTTTAATGTATTAATTCAGTGTATTAAGAATGCATCTTTTTTTTAGATTTTATGGACACACAAACTGATTTTTTTTTACTGTTAAATATAGATTAAAAAAAAACAAACCTTTATTTCCAACATCATCGTTCGTAATTCACACATTTGGATTATAGTTCCATAGCATTGGATTAAAAAAATTAACTAATTCTCGTAAATAAAAGTTGGAAAAAAATAAAAAAGAACAAGAAAATGTAGGACTTGACTGTAATTTTCTTTTTGGGAGATAAAGAAGTGTAGGCAATTAGGAATTCACCGTATGTAGATGCCCAAAAAAGTTCTGAAGATAGCATATTTAAGAAGCAACCTATGCTGGCTGTTATTTCATCCTTCGTGGTATCATATCTGCCAAGAATCAAAGCACTGTCGGTTCTGCTGTCTTCAAATTTTGCTTCTTCGTTTTAATATTTGTCTCGATTTTACCAAACTACGGCCGCTCTTTCTTAAACTAATTCCATTGGTCGGTGCAAACAAAGATAAATCACTTTACTTTTGTGTTACTACTCCTATTCTATTTTGCTTATATATTATAATTCCTTAGCAATTGGCTTCTCCTACCTATATTAGTTTGCCCCTTTTTTATGGTACTACTGCAAGTTTTGAACCACCCCATTTGCTATTTTTCCCACATCCAATGCTTTTCTTGTTGATTTCTTGTTTTTCTTTTATTTTCTTTTTCAAGTCATTTTCTTTCAAGCCGATGAAGGGCGAGGGGAGAGTGTTGTTGCTGGGGCCTTGGTTTTGGGAGGAGTTTTCAACTTTTCTTGTGTCATGGTTCAATAAAGGAAGGTTTGCTGTTAGTTTGTTTCGAGTTCCTATGAAAATGCCATTGAAGAAGGTGAATCTTGGTTCTAGAGTACCGGAGATTCTGGAGGAGGAGGAGCCTTCTTCTCTTCTGGATTTGCCTGAGTTGGCCTTAGAATGCATTCTTGAAAGGCTTTCGCCTGCAGGATTGTGCAGCATGGCTGGAGTTTGTAGCTCTTTAAGGGATAGGTGTAGAAGTGATCACTTATGGGAGAAACACTTGAAGCAAAAATGGGGTAGATTAATTGGTGAGGCTGCTTACAAGGAACGGCAATGTCATATAGCTTCAAGGAAGAGGCCAAGCCTTTTAGATCAAAGCGATCAAAAGGGTTTCTTAGGATCTCTTATTAGTATGTGGCCTTTCTCCTGGTTTAAACCTAAGTGTGAAAGTAGAAGCAAGCCAGCAACTTGTGTCCCGGTTGATTCAATCATGGCTTTGTATCTCTCTCTTGAAAGTGGCAAATTTTGGTTTCCTGCTCAGGTTTATAACCGTGAGGTAAGGGCTGCAAAAGAACCATCTTCGATCTTAATTTTGCATCTTCAAATTGATGATATTATGAATGTGGTTTTGTGTGTTGTTTTTGACAGCTCTCTTAATTAATTTTGTTCTTGGCAAATTCAATGAGATTTTGTTTATGTTTTGTTTCAGAATGGACATGTTGGATTTATGCTGTCATGTTACGATGCACAACTTAGCTATGATTCCAAGACAGACACCTTCAAGGCAAGGTATGGAAAGAGAGAACTCAGAATCTGAAACTTTGTATCTGTTGAATGAGCCTTAAATCATTTTGACAAGTTTTTTTTTTTTTTTTTTTTTTTTTTTTAAAAAAAAACTTTAAGCATTTGGAGATATTAACCTTTTCCGTACTTTTTCCTACACATTGAATTATAGCTGTTAATTTTGCTGAGAAAATTTCAGTTCCTGATGAGAAGTGATTTATGTTGAAATTGTTCTTTTCTTTTAACTTGATCAGCTCATGTGTGAGGCAGGGCCCTGTGATGAACTCATAGAGTATTTTTAATTGCAGGTATTCTCCTTTTGCACGGCGAACGATAGAACAAAGCATACGCTGGGAGAGGCTAAGAGCACCACCAGTTGATACTCCTGCAAATGTTCTTCACACTTCTGATTGTTTGAGTGACTTGAAACCCGGTGATCACATCGAGATTCAATGGAGGAGAAGCAAAGAATTCCCTTATGGTGTGTTCTCAATCCTAAAAGTTCATCGCCTTTGGAGTTGATCAAGTTTCTAGCTTTAGTTGAAACTACATTATCTTGCTAGAACCATGTTTCAACCCCTTTTGGGATTTTGAAATGTCTTCAAAAATTTCTACCTTTAGTTTCTGCATCTGAATTTCTTCTTCAAATTGGTCATGAAATGCTGTATTACTTTACTTGTGGATGTACATCAAAATGATCTTTTGCTAACTGAGCAGGTTGGTGGTATGCTGTTGTGGGGCATCAGGAATTTTGTGATCGGAATGAGAATCGATGCCGTTGTCAAGACAACGGTGAGTAACTCGTCATAAACTGCAAAATTACTGTGTTTCTATTCAATACCTCTTTGACATAGTAAAGATTAGTGAAATTTACTCTTTCCATTTTTTAAGTAACAGAAGTAGTCTTGAGTGTGTTAATCTACTCTGTCTAGGTACTTTTTTTTTTTTTGTTGCTTTTGTCCTGTGTTATGAAGAACAAAAAATGCTTTGCAAATAAAATCTTTCTTATTATTCTCGTTATTTTGGGAAATTGAGTCTTTACTCAGCTCTGTCGGGCAAGTGAGCTCGAGTAGTTCAAGCAATCGCAACACCTGTTAGGCCACTTCTAAAATGTTCACTTTTCTTCAGAAGTGAGGGACAAAACATGTGCATGATCCATGATCAATTGCTCACTTTCTTCAAAAACTTCAATTGCTCGACCCTTCACCTATCCATCTCAATCCAGCATCTTTTCTTAGTGAATTCAAGAAGCCAATTCAACAATGACCTGGTTAGTTCTCATATTTGTGTCTAGCTTATGGTTAGCTGTGGCTCACTGAATAAATTGCTGCTCTGAAAGCAAGAGCTATACATACTTCACCCCGGCGAACCTCTTGCTGTGTACCTAGTTTGATGAATCCCCAGGACACAGGATCGTGGGATATTTGTGAATCTGAATATTTTGGTTTCTTTTGATGTTGATGCCATTCATATATGCAGCCAGCATATTTTGTTTACTTTATGATTTGGCACAAGTTCAAGTTTTATTAGAGTGATTAAGCTTGAACTTTACAAGCTCTCCAATATTATTAATCATGATGTAGCACTCGCTCAATTTGCTAACATAAAGAAGTCTTGCTAACAGACATGGTAGTACTGGAGTTCAGCCAGTACACTCCGGGCTCTCGATGGAGACGGACGATAATAAACAGGAAGGACCACAGGGAAGTAGGAAACGAAGCTGATGGTTTTTATGCAGGAATTAGAAAGCTTTACAAGGAGGAAGAAATCTTGAAATGGAAGCAGCTATGGCCGAACCAAATCGTCGATTAGTATGATGGACATTTTCCCTTCCCACTTTCTCAACATCAACATCCCTGTGTAAATAGCACTCCCTCCTTTTGGTTTATAATTTAGAGAGTTCAAAGTCTTGGAAATGTTCCTAGAAACTTGAACATTAGGCTTCAGAATTTTTGTGAAGCTTGTCGCGGCCTCCGAATAGCGTAGCCTTTTGTGTATTATAATTTTGTAAGGAATATATATATATATATATCTCAAATGAGTCTTGTGTAGAGAGAAGTTGTATCGGTTTTATATTCTGTGGTGAATAGTGATTGCATTGTGGATGCTGTTGAAAAGATAATGGCAATTACATATTGTAAAGTTAATAATGGTTAATAAATTTATTTTAGTTTATATATTTTTGATAGTTTTATTAATTAAGCATAATGATAATATTTATAATAGTTTAAAATTACATAACAATAGCTGAATTTATCGTAAAAAAAAGTTAATAATGTTTCTAATAATTCAATATTATACGAGCAATGATGAGAAGCAAAGAATTATTAAATAAAAAATAAAAAATAATTTTCAAATAAAGATAAATAAATGATGTATAATATTGTTATTTGTATGAAATATGATTATATTTCTTATAATAATGTCAAATAACATATTATTATTTGTATGAAATATCATTATGCCTATTATAATAATGTATAACAGCAACGGACATCCTCAATAGTTCCACTTTGAAAGGGAAACAAATTGAAGAAGTTGAGAGAAAATTGTACCAAAATGTAAATTTATTTTCGCCTAGATTTAGATATAATTTTTTCATTTTTTTCTCATTCTTTTTTTTCTAACCTCAAAGACTCCTATGAGTATATGATATTAGAGAATATATGTAATTTTATTTTAATTGATGATGAGTTTAAATATTTAATTTTCCATTTTTATATCCAAGTTTTTTTTTTTTTTTCCCTCTTCCTCTCATTAAAAAAATGAATTTTCGCCTATTTCTTTTGAGATAATGTTGAAGAAGCACGTTATGAACATGATAATTGTCAAATTAATAGAGTCGTTGATGTGATAGTCCACGAATTTCCACATTTGCATTATAGTGCCATTAGATATTAACTCTTTTTGCTTTTTTTTTTTTTTTTTTTGAAAAAAATCTTTGGGTATATTCTTTTTATTTCTATTGTTTCACATATAATTAGTATTAAAATGCTAACCTGCATACAATAGACGCTTAAAATCTTTTTTTTTTTTATCATTCTCAAAAAAAAAAAAATCTAATTTTTCCTCATTTTTTTATAAGAAATGTTCAATATATTTATCTCCACCGTAAAAAATTGGTTAGTGGAGTCTAGAATGTTCCAGTTACAAAAACATAATTCGTTATACAAAACTAGAGGAATTAATTTATAATTTATTCAAAATTAGACAATAAAATACAATAATAATAGCAACAACATAAACACACTTCCATATTTCAGAATTCCATCAAAGTTTCCCATCTACCATCAACCTCCTCTTAAAACTCAAAAAAGAGTTTTGTAATTTCACAAAAAGGACACCAACAGAAACGAAGAAAATAGTAGAAAGGTCGTCGTAGTCGTGGCTTTGTTCCTCCTCTTTGACTCTGAAAGATGAACGGCGGCCCATCTGGTTTCAGTGCGTAATACCCATTAACACCTCTTTTTTCATTTTCATTGATTTATGTTGAAATTGATACGTATCTAAATTTTACGATTGCTGTTTTTTTTTTTTTTTTTTTTTTGGGTTTTGGCGATAAATAGACAATGCACCAATTACAAAAACATTTGTTATTGCAAGCGCCATCTTTACCGTTTTCTTGGGGATCAAAGGTGGCTCTAACAAGCTTGGATTATCGTATCAGGTACATTCCATTGACTTTCCTGTTGTTGTTTTGACGTGGGTTTTTTCTGGGTTTTACTTTAGTGTTAGATTGATTGAATCAGGAGAAGAAATTTTGTTTTGTTGCTAAAAGAATATTACTGGGTTTCCTTTTTTAATTTAAAATATCTAGTTTAGTTGCTAATTATCTTTGCTTTAATAATTTCGTTCTGAGCTTGAATTTGAGGTTAGAAATGTATTGCTTAGAAGGTAAAATTAGAACAAAACAGGTTGCTTGATGGGTATAGAAAAGTGAGGCAAGGAGAGTTTAGAGTAGAATTAGCGATAACTGGGATGATAGAGCATGTAGTTGGTTAGGGAATCTCTAGGGGTTGGTTGGTTTTGTGGAATATTGTTGATTTGGGAGGATGGACAAGCTGAATCTTTTTGAAAATGATAATGTTATCAGATGGTGGAAATATCTGAGAGAGTCAGCTCAAGAGTAGTGTGAGAGTAGGATCTTGATTCTGTAACATCCTTTTGTGAGGATTGTGTGTGTTGAAGTTGAAAATTAAGGCATGTAACATCATGATTTTATAGGATATGGGTGGATCTCTCTGTATTCTACCTTTAAATATCCATCTTTATATAGTTTAGCCTTATCAAATTACAATTCGATAAAAGTATCTGTTTAGCAATGGTTGAAACAAGGTGAGTTGGAGGAGGAAAAGGATGTGAACCTACTCTTCACTGTGTATATGACGTGTGGACAGCTGACCTTGAAGTATAATATTCTGTTATTTCTTGTGTACTGTAAACCTCCATTTTAAAACCGGATCGCACCTTATGAAATTTAGTTTTTCCTTATTGCAGGATATTTTCAGGAATCCACGTCTCTGGAAGTTAATTTTCTCAGTTTTTGCCTTTTCATCTACACCAGAAATGATGTTTGGACTATATCTTCTTTACTACTTCAGGGTCTTTGAGAGACAGATTGGTTCCAACAAGTACTCGGTGAGTTATCTTCCAGCCTAATTTGCTCATAAATTTTTTGGGGCTTGGGATATGAGACAGATTTTCCAAATCGACATTATCAATATTTCTACAGTCAGAGATTCGGCATGTCTGTATAATTCTGTGTGCTGTTACCTCTTACCATTTGTTTTTGATGAAAAATTTACTCATTTGAGAAACACATGTTTGTTAAATGGAGATCTGTTGTTTTGATCAATCACAGTATGAATTTATTTCTTTATATTTTCTTAATGTTTCTTTTGTCTTTCTTTCTTTCTTTCTTTCCTTTTTCTTTCTTTCTTTTTTTTTTTTTTTTGGTTGCTTAGCTTACAATTTGGTTTTGGCTCTCTTTTGCCAATCAAGGTTGGATATAGTAAAGAAACTTAATCTGATTGTGTTTTAGTGTGTGCTTTTCTTTCTATATTGTTCTTCTCCTTTTTGTGTTCTTTCAAATATTGAAAGTCTGCCCAAATTATGCAGGTCTTTATTTTATTCTCTGTGATGGTTTCATTGCTCTTTGAGGTCTTTGCTGTTGCACTCCTTAAAGGTATGTCCTGTATTCCTGGTTCCATACATTGCTATTTCTCAAAGTGCTTCTTCATTATCTCTTTACAATGTTTCATATTTCCAAAATTGTTAAGAAATATCGTCTACAATTGCTTGGTGGTCAATGCTTTTAGCTAAGGCTAAATGCTTAAGGCCCCCTCTTCCTCCCTACAGGGGGTGTGTTCTGTTTTCTCTCTTTGAGAGGCCTCACCTCATAAATGAGGGAAGTTGTTAGACTGTTGG
This sequence comes from Dovyalis caffra, assembly GCA_963924115.1. Lineage (NCBI taxonomy): Eukaryota > Viridiplantae > Streptophyta > Magnoliopsida > Malpighiales > Salicaceae > Dovyalis > Dovyalis caffra. The sequence continues at coordinate 11,422,348 of CAWUPB010001159.1, forward strand.
CGTTGTATGAATGAGACAAACCTCTACTCCTCTTTTGTACATTTATTTCAAGCATCTGTTCTAGACCGTCTTGGGGAGGGCTTATCCATTCAAACCTTTTTTTATGAACCGTTCAATCACATGCTGTTGGATTTCTAAATGGAAATTCGTTACCTGGCAGATGATTAGCTTCTATCTTTCTGTATCTAGTTATATTTTACATGCTCAAGTATATGACCCAGTTAAACGGAAGTTGTTGTAATTTTTTTTTTTTTTTCACCTTAAAAACTAACTGGGTAAAATTTCTACTATGCTCTCTCATTTTTCTTAGTAATATAGTGATATATATTGTCCATCGCTCCTTTTATTTTTCTTGAAGAAGAACCTCAGTGGAGGTCAGGTTAGGAAGTTCTGGGACAAGAACCTGGAGGTCAAATATTTGGTTTTTAATCATGGGTTGTGGTGACAGACTTCACACCTTGTGACATTTTCTGGCTTGTATGGCCACAGTCAAATTTAGTGTTGCCTGCATACCTTGTGACATTTTCTGGCTTGTAGATACCAGAATACAACCCTTTGATTATGAAGAATTCAACACAATGTTTCTTATATGCTATATTTTAAGGGTGCAAGTTTATGTGACTAGCTGTGTCCTGGCAAAATAAGAGTCTATTTATTTATGTATTCACTTCACACTTCTTTTATAGGTGACTAGAATATTTTTCAGCAAAATGTTTTCTTCTGCTGCATTACAATTGTGCGCTACAATTTAATGCGTCTGTTTACATGCAGATCCCTCAGCCAACCTTCTGACATCAGGACCTTATGGTCTTATATTTGCTTCATTTATTCCCTTCTACTTTGACATTCCAATATCAACTCGGTTTCGAATCTTTGGCGTCCACTTTTCTGATAAGTCTTTCATATATCTAGCCGGTGTTCAGGTAAAAGAGAACACTTGTGCTCTTCCATGTGTGAAATTTGCTTTTTTATTTTTTCCTTTTTTGCCTTTGCTTTCTGCCACATCTGCCCCTCAGTTTCTCTTTCCAACCCCAGAGATCCAATATCAACTTTTGTTTTGCAGCTCCTTTTATCATCCTGGAAAAGATCAATCTTGCCTGGGATATGTGGTATCCTTGCTGGTTCCTTGTATCGTCTGAATCTCTTTGGCATCCGCAAGGCAAAGGTAGGTTTGTTGGTTTCACTTTTTCCGTCCTGCAACTAAATGTCAACAACCAAAGATGATAGCTTAGATTGTGAGGTATCTTTTTCTTTAGGTCTTTGCTTTGTATTGAAATAAAATTGGAAATTGTGTGTTGGAGACCTGATCAACTTAACTGGAACTTTTTTGCTCTATGTTTGCATTGGTTGAGAAAATCCTCGATAGGAAATTGTTTGTTGGAGATCTGATCAACTTAAGTGGAACTTTTTTGCTCTATGTTTGCATTGGTTGAGAAAATCCTCAATAGGAAATTGTTTGTTGGAGATCTGATTAACTTAACAGGATGTTATTTGTATGTGTACAAATATTGGTTGAGAAGATTCCTCATAGGACATTCTGAGTTTGAAATTAACTTAAAACAGAACTTCTTTACTGTATTTATATAGGTAGGTTGAGTAAATTTCTCAACAGCGATAAAGTAGTAGATTAACTTGGTTCATGTGGTGGTCATATGGTGGTGTATTTTTAAGTTTGCTGCATACATTATGGGGCTTGTATTTGAGCAAAAAGTTTCAATATGATTTTAATCTTCACTATAGTTTAGAACTTTTTATGATTTGATCATTCCTGTACAGACCCGTTTGAGAGATTAATGATGACAAAAAATCAGTTGCATTATGATTATCTTGAAACATCAGATCTTTGATCATCTGTGGCGCTTTTTAGGGTTCTACAATGTGAAGAAATGAGATGTTTGCATGTGTGTGCAGGATATGCTTCGACTTCACTTGCTCTACCTATGTGTAAAATCACAAATAACGATGTTTGTTTGTTTCATCATCAAATAGTTGTTTCTGTTTCTTAACTTGCATAACTGTCTGATTTAAAGAAAACAAGCTCAGTTAAGATATTGCTTTAGAAAGCATTATTTCCTGCCTTTTTCCTTAATCTGTTTTCTTTTTTAATTAATTTAATACAAATGTTTGATCTGTTTGCTGTGTGAATTTTTATTTGCCTTCTTCCCATTGCTAAAGCTGACTTGAAGCTATTAAACTAATACTTTATTGCACTTGTCTACTCTATCTGTTCCAGTTACCCGAGTTCATAGCTTCATTCTTCTCGCGGCTTTCTTGGCCTCGTATGAGCAGTCCGCGTGGAGCAACTACTAGGAATGTAACAGGAAGTACAGGAAGTCCATCAACCTATGCTGGTCGTCATGTGGAGGCAAGTCCTTTGATAACACCCACCCCTACCTCCCCTCTCCCTCCTTAGGCTCCCTTGTCACCATCACCATCATTTTCTTTGTATTTCCCTCGCTTTTTATTTTTTGGAGGTCGGGACCTGAGTTTGGCAATTACAAACAGATAGATTTATAAGTCTAAAAGGTCAGTTTTCTCTGAAAAATCTTTCGGAGGCCCGAGACCCCAAATTTAAGGCGATGTCTTCTTTTCTGGAATCTTGCACTTGAAACAATAAATTCTTACCTCTGAAATGGATACAGTGTGAATCAATTGCTTGTATTGCACCAGTGTAACTTTCTTAGTTGCATTTAATTTATCCATAATAACTGATCTCTCTTGTTGGTTTCAGAGAATCCATCCTGCTCCTGTGGCTCCTTCCACGGAGCCAACAGAAGATGCCATTACCACTATGGTTTCTATGGGCTTTGATAGGAACTCAGCTAGACAGGCTCTTGTGCAGGCTAGGAATGACGTGAATACAGCTACCAACATCCTTATTGAAGCGCAGTCCCACTGATTCATCAATGCTGCAAAATGGAATGTTAATTGGGAGATAAACCCATCGATAATGAGACAGGGTGATCAATCGGATGAACTTATTTTGATAACTAGATCAACACTCGGGAATTCGTCAAGGTGCTGCTTGCATCATTTTTTAGTGTTATCCTTCTTGTTTCTCTTATCTGGGTTTATTCCTCCCAAGTTATCTCTTTTGAGATTAGTAATTCACGGAGCAATGTGACTAAAACCTAGGAACCAGTACAATTGTTGACAGCATATCTGAATGCATGCAGGTCATGGAGGGGCAAGTACATAGTAGTCTTCGCATACTTGTAGCCTTTCTGATCAATTGATCTCTTATGGGACATCTGATGAAAACGGTCGTGTTCATATGCTGACACATTTGTAAATTTATACAGACAAACATTGAATTTGCAGATTGGGTAGTTATGGGATTTCATGTTAATTCTTCTCTGTCTGTGTATGCTGCTGCCGCTATCGCCGTGTATTCATGCATGCTCATTTTTGTGTTCCCTGCACATACACAAATATGGCAACCCATAGCGAACACCCCACTCCCTAATGTTGCTTGTGCTTTTTCTCCCACATCCTGATCTAGATCCTGCTGTGCACAAACTGTCATTTGCATCCCTTTTATAATTGGAAATTTGGTGTGTGAATACAGGTTGGTGTAGTTTGTTGCCCACGCAATGCTGTAAGTGGGCAATGCATTGGAAGCAATGATAGAAAATGATCATGTGAATTCTAACGTTTGGTTATATCTAAGCATGTTTGACAGACATCATGTTTTTATTTACAACTGAAAGTTCTTTTATATAGATTTTTTGGATGCGGTATGAAAGCTTCAAAATCAACAAGTATTATATCATATAGAAGCTTCAACGATCACCAAAAACAAAAACAGAAAAAAAAAAACATAAAAACGTTACGTCATATTCGTATCTAAACTGGATTGAAATTGGATTGTCTATTGATATTTGTGTAAATTATAAATTAGTCCCTTTTGTTTTGAGAAATAAATTAATTAGTCTTTTTTATTTTAAAAACTAATTATTTAATTCTTATGGTTAAGTTTTTGTCGGATTTGTCAAACTCAAATGCAAAAAATATTCTTTGACATATATACTTGTTAACATCAAATACTTAATATTTTATTTAACATATATACTATTAACATAAAACACTTACTTTAAAAAAAAAAAAATTATATGTGCTTATTCACGAGGATGTGTTTTGATGTTTGAGGAGAGAGAAAGTGGAGATGAATAAAATGAGAAATGAAGATTTAATAAGAGAAATAAAAATTTGCTTTGGTACTCGAAGAAAGTGAGATAGAGAAGATGTGTGTGAACGAGAGAAATAATGTATAAAAAAAGAGAGGATAATTTAAGGAAAAAAAATATTGTATTAAGGATAATTTATCACTATTTTAATAAAAAAAAACTTGCAAAAAGACTAAGTTATTGATTGAATTAAAATGGGAAAGTCTAAATGATTAGGTTTTGAAAAAAAAAATGATTAATTAATTCATCCGAAACGAGAACTCATCGTAATTCTAATGGAAAACTTAAAAAAAAAAAATTATTGATAAAATTAAAATATGAAAAACGAAATGATTAGTTTTTGAAATGATAAGGATTAAGTAATTCGTCCGAAACAAGAGGGACTAGTTTTTAATATATTCATTGATATTGGGTGATTTAACTTTTTACAAAATGAGGCTATTGCATGGCTACGTCTAAGCAACATTATTCGTAAAAGTTGTTGAAATCAGGAAGCTATTTAAGTTGAAATTAACAAATTAGTTGTTTTTGAAGATTTATAGACGGTAATGAAAATAAACAAGGGAAAAAAATAAATACTTTAGGCATGTAAGCGATCCAAATAACACGATTAGATCCTTACATAATTTCAAATGACAAAAGAAAAGAAAAAAGAGAGATTTTTTTCAGCGATTCAGTACGGCATGGTGTTATTTAGCTGTGCTATTGTGCGTCAATTCTTCCACAGAGAAATTAATTGAGTTGCTTAGAGGAGCTTCAATTAATAAATTATTGTATTTAATTAATTCTTTCTTTCTTTTCTTTAAATTTATTATAAAAAAAAACAACATTTGCTTTTATTTATTCATAGTTTCTTAACTAAAAAATTATAATAATTTAAATAGCAAGTCTCAATCAAAAAGCCAAAAACATATGCCTTATTTTTTTTAGATAAATTACTCAAAACTCCTTGTATTTTGGTGGTAGAAACACTTTGCATCCTTATTTTTCAAAACACCTAAATCTGTTGAAAGAGAGAGAAGTTGTGTAGAATATTGATCTAAAACACCTAAATCTATTGTAATCGAAGTGTTTTATCGGTGTTTTCGTTGATTTATCATTGCTGTAATAGTATTGAGTCGAATTGAAGATGATTGGAGAACGATTTGAAGCTCAATCTAGGTATGCAAATTTTGTAACCTAAAATTTTAATTGCTTGAAACCAAATGTGTTTAATTCATTAAAATTTTGAATTAATATAACCTTATGTAATTTCGAGCAAAACCCATTAAAAAATCTATTGTTTTAAAGAAATTTTAATTTGCGATTGCAATTTTTGAAGACCCTAATTTTTTAAATATTTAAATTTTGCTTGAAAACAATTTGTTTATCATTTAAAAAAAGGGTTTTAAGGTTTTGTTGTTGGTCCGTTTAAAATTCAAAAAAATATCTAGATCCGAAAAACCCTAAATTTGTTTAATGTTGATTTGTTAGGCAAAAAATAATTGTTTATTCCAACTTTTTTATGGTTCGAAGCCGAGAGAATATGGAGAAATAAGAAGGAAAATGGCTTTCACGGAACACAAGTTGCTATTAGTTAGCATTTTCTTTCGTTGTAGCCAAAGTGAGTGGAGAAATTTTATAATAGCTCTATGGAATCACTTTAACGAGAGAGATAAACATATAAAAAGGAGAGAAAAATAGCAAAGAGAAATTTTAAAAAATAATAATTGAGCCAACGTGAAAAGTCTTCTTATCACTTTTGGTGAGTCCGGATGTAATTCTCTCTCTTTTTTATGTGCCTATCTCTCTCCTCAAAATGATTTCATAGAATAACTACTGTTTATATCACTAATTACTCCTTAAGTATTATAAAATTTCTCGAGTGAGTTAGCACTTAATGCTTACAACAAGATGGTTCAGAACGCTTTGAAACCAAGGGAGCATACAATGCATGTTGTAATAGGTGCAAGTTCAAAGGAGGGGAAATGGGACTTGGCTTTGGATGTCTTCCAAAATATGTTGAATCAATCTTAGTTCCTGTAATGCATAGATCAATTTACTTGGGAGATAGAACTAGCATTTAAGGTCTTTGAAATTTTTAAGTTTTTGGGTCATACTCCTGATGAATATGTATACATGGAATGCATTATTTTGAGGTCTACATAGGGCAAACCAACATGTTGATTCTCTTCAGCTCTTTGAGACATTAAAAAGAGAGCAAGACTGTCAATTGAATGAGCATTTATACAACCCTGCCCTAATGCCATGCCAGAAGCTCGGTTTGTGGGATCGATAAAGCTCTTCAGCTTTTATGGCAGGTGGAAGCTTCTGGACTTCCAGTTTCATCCTATCATCTTGCTATTGGTGCTTGTGAAAGCCAAAAGTTGCACTGAAAGTTTATGTTCACTAGAAGTTCACTCCAGACATTCACTTATTTGTCTTTGATAAAAAGTTGCATTTGGGCATCTCTTTGGGATGTAGTGAAAGAAATTCTTGACGTAGGTTTATTTCTGCAATTTTGTGCTGGAGAAATTTTAAGGGGCATTGTGGTCATTTAAAAAATATAATAGCAAATTTGTAAAAATTTGAACCTTTTTTTTATCCGGAATTTTGACACTTCAAACCAAATTATAATACATGATGTTTTCTAATACAAATATTAAAATCTTAAGATATGAAATGTAATATTTAAAAAATAAAGATGTAAAGTGTTTTCGTAATCCAAATATAAGATGTTTTTAATAATTTACTTTCTTTTTTTTCCATAAGATTTCATCAAAAAAAATAAACTCAAAAATAATTTTATAAAAATTAACGAAGTCTTCAAGAAATTAACATTGATAGGTTCGAGCCATGTCTCAATCATTTGCAAGATATCTCTTAATTCTTAAACACATATTTGTATCGAAAAAAGCAGAAAAAAAATTGCGTAAGACTTGCAAGTTACAAGTGCTTGAGAATCAAACATAGCATAAAGCATTCAAGAACAAAGTTGCCTCAAACTTCAAATCTCCAGCTGAAGCCCTCATCTGCAGGAAGAAATGCAACATGGGGAAAGCATTTGAGAATACACTAAACTCCTTCATTTCTTGAAACGATTGCTTCCATCTTATTGCAAGAAGTAACCTCCAAGACTTGGAGTGGAACTAAACTCCTAGCTATGGACATTGGAACTACATTTTTCATGACAGCCGCAAACTTCAAGAAATTTTAGGTTGCCAAAGCATGGAAGCCTAATATATGTTGCACCGGCTTCGAGTGTCAGTTTTTGGGAATTGAAAATCTTCCCAACAATTTTCAAAGCCTATGGATATATCAAATCTCTTCAAGTTGTTGAAGTGCAAATCTTTAGGCAATAGCTTTGGCTTCCGGTACATGAATAACCAAAACCATCAAATAAGACAAGGACTTCCGTTCTGCAAGGCCAACATTGGTTTTCCCTTCATCTTCCTCTGGAGATTCCCATCTATCAAAACTGTCTCCCATATACAACTCTTCTAAATAGCACCAACTTGATAGGACACCTGCCACAATGTATCTAGAAGAGTGGCATCTTGTCAAGTCCAACAATCTCAGATGCTTAAGAAGTCCTATTTACTTTGGCAACTTTGAAATACTAGATCCTGCAAAGCTGAGGATTTCGAGCTTCTCCAGTGCTTGAATAGCAGAGATGTCAGTGTCCTTTAAAGAAGCAGCACAATTCTCTATTGACAAAGCTTGAAGGTTCTTCAAAAATTGGACTGATGATGGTAGAGACAGGATGCCCATTTTCCCCAAAGCTAATATTCGAAGTCCTTTCATGTCATCAAAGAAATTATGTGGAATTGCACTTGAATGGCGAAAAATGTTTATGATCTGTAGAAGCATAAGTTTCGGATACACCAAATCTTCAGGAAGTTCATGAATTTCACAATTTATAAGCGAAATGGCAGTGCAATCTTTGAATGTCTTCTTCTTTTTAGGCCACCCTCTCATTACAGCATCACATCTTACCAGAAATCCATTTTCACCACTTGATGCAATCGATATGGCGGTATCGCGCACAACATCATGCATTTTGATATGCGTGTTCTTGTTGCTGTCCAGCAATAGAGAGCATATTTTCAGCTTGTCAACTAAAGCACGAACTCGATACCTTGCTTCTTCTACTGTATTGATGTTGTCATCAAACAACTCGAAACTCACTCCATGTCTAACTAGATATTCAATCGGAATGTCAAAATCTTCTGGAAATAAGCAACATAGCAAGAAGCAAGACTTGGCTTCTTTCGCTCCCCAAAAATGGAAACTCAATTCTATAACGTAATGGCCGTTATATAACGATCGTTATGTAACGGTCTTGAAGCATCCCATTATTGTTATTTTAGTATTATAATAAGCTGTGATCTACGATAACAACTGCGATTGTTTTTTCAACCATCCACGATTTAAAACTATGGTTGAAGTGCGTCCTCCCATGCATACTCATCGTTGTCGCCAAGTGCCTTTCCAAAAATTGCAATAGCAAGTGGTAAACCCCCACATTCATTTGCAACTTCTTTCGCTGTGGGTAGAACAATCTATGGAGCCACCTGCCATCTCCCGGAAAAATTCCCAAGCCTCATCTTCCGACAAGACTGAGATTGTAAAATTCCTTTTGACTTTTCATCATACTGAGGACATCTCTGCTTCGGGATGTCAACATAATTTTGCACCCTTTGTGATCATTCCAGGATGTGATGCCCATTTTCTCAAAATCAAGGTCTGCCCAAACATCATCCAGTTTTTGATGCAACTGAAACAAGGATTTCCATTTCTTTCCTCCCTCTGACACAAGAAATTTGAGAATTAACAGCTTTGCTGCTTAAAAATAAAAATAAAATAAAATAAGGATTTTTTTACCAGAGTTCAATTAACAAATTTACTGATTAAAGGGCATTGGAATCAGGCATGTTCATGATGTCCTGACATCAGTACAGTATGTGCATCGCAAACTCAAAAGCAACTAATTATCGCACACAGTAACTATGTAACCCTTATTATATAGTCTTTTTCTATACAATATATGACGAAAGACCATAAAAAGACAAGAATAAAGAAAGCTGAGAGCAAAACCGTTATGACACATACCTCTGCTGCTATACGCAGATTTGTAAGGATCAATTGCTATGAGAGGCTTTGCTAGCAGAAAACACTGAAGAATATGAGAAATAAAAAAAAAAAAAAATGAAGTTTAGATGTTACGAGATGGTTACAACTGGCTATGCCGTGGAAACATAGTTTTAAATTGCGGATAGTTGAAAAAACGATCATGATCGTTATCGTGAATCGCAACTTATTATAACACTAAAATAACAATAACGGCATATTTCAAAACCGTTACATAACAGCCGTTATTTAAAACTATGCTTGGGAAATTCATGGGTAAGGTAATACCGGATAAAACACAATATGAGAACATTGCAGTGTTTGGTACAGAGTTTGGACAGGATAGGATCTGAACTAATTCTTATAAGCGGAACAAGCTTGTCCGAAGGAACAAAAAGAATAGATAGATAAATTCAATAAATAAAAAGAATTTTTAACTTCGGCTGGGAATGCGTAAAGACTGAATTAAAAGGAGGTTAACCCTCGCTGCAATACTATTAACTTTGCCATCGTAACAGGAATTTATGTATTTTGTTCGTTGAAATCGCTCGCTCGATAAGGGCATTTGATACCCATTTAAGTGGGCATTTATATAACTCCACTGCATACCAACTGAATTGGAACCAACCAGAAGAGTGAAAACAGCAAGAGAATAGACAACAGCCAAATGGCCGAATGAACAAAATAGAAGACACAGAAGCGAAGCTTCCAAGCAATTAACAAAGCTGTGTAGATTGAGGTAAGATCAAGTGGAAATACAAGGGGGCTAGCTAACCCTCGCTCTTCATTCATTTATAGCCTTGTGAAAGACATTTTAGGACCAAAACAATTTGGAGAAAACCCAAACTACCAAGCAAATTTGTGTAATGGAATGGCATCATCATACAACAAAAACAAGACAATATTTCACTCAAGTTACAAATCTGTTGCTCCAGCCCCAGAGAGGTATTCGAGGAAAATGCATGGCAACTTCACAAAACGCTCTGGGGGTTCTCATTCTGTGGGGATTGCTCATTCTGTGCAAGTGCAGACTGGCGTGGAAATGGTATACTCTTTTTAGATGGTATCAATTCCGCTGGGAAAACTGAGCTTTCTGGTAGGCATAACATAAGCTAGCATCTTCTTTTGCCTCAAAGGCGTTAGACAGTGCTAACATCCACTCGACTTTTATGGAGCTGAAAGGCTGGAGTAATCCAGCTCCCACAACTGCATTGGATACCTGACCAATTAAAGTAGCCCAAACGAGCTTCGCAATGAGCACAGGACAACTTGCCTTCCAACGCACCTTCCTCAACTGGACCACAAGGAAGAGCTACTACATTAATGGTATCATGTAATATATGAACAGTAAAAAAGTCCAATGGCAACAGAATTTCTAAGAATAAGATTGCACATACCTGCTGTCATCCACTTTAAAGGCTCAACAAAAATAGATGAGCACTCAGATTCATCAGCCTTGTCAAAGGGGTTGCCACTTCTCCGCTTGCCCCATGCAAAAGACGTCTCGCCCTCTCCTGGAACATGATCCACAACATTCTCCTGCAATGCAACTACTCGACGGCACTTCTTGCAGCGGTATGCAGGAATACCGATTTTCCCTGCATTTGGAGATGCTTCTTCCTCAGAGGAAACTTGTGTGGGTATGCCAGGATCTGCCCCAAATTTAGAGCTGTCTATCTTCTCTCCACGGTTGTAAAACTCACCTGGAAGCATAGGGAATTAATCCTTCATAAAAAGGTTATTCACATGTTCACCATTTCTAATAATCCTGTGTGTTTGTTACGGGAAGAATATGTTTCTAACAGACATAACGGATGGTACTAAGTTTAAGATCCATAATAATGTTCGTCTTGAGAGAAATTTAAGAATGAAATTTCATTGGATAAGTAGGGAAAGCATCAAATGCAACACCACTTATGCTATGCCAACTCTTATATGCAGATTCAAGTTTTGGGAGCAACCACTTCATGCAAATGCCCAAGGTTAAGAGCATACTAATGTCACACTTCCAAGATTCTGCTTATGCAGAGCCCTAATTAATGACCTCCTGCATTATCAGACCACAAAATAATTTACAACAGAAAATCAAGATCAAAATACTAAGAACACGTACCCAATGCTTTCAGTCGAAACCGCTTGTATATGGGACTAGCATGATCAACCTTGAAGCCCATTTGCTCAAACATTTTTAACTGCAATGGGAAAATAAATGAATAAATAAGATTTATGATGATCGCATTAGACACTAATATCTCAAATTCATCATTAATGCATCCCAACAACTCATGTGGGTTTCTTTAGCGGCATCACCTGTTCTAAAAAGCCATCATTGGGACAAACAGACTCACAGCTTTGCCTTAGAGATTCAAGAGCATCTGCAGGGACACAAAGGGAAAAGATGCACAAAGAAAAGGATGAAATATTAAATAACACACAAAATCCAAAGAAATAACATCACATATTTTCATTATTCTCAGACATAAGAACCACCAGATTTTCAGAATGTAAACAATGAAGGCCACAGCATATACTAATCAGCAGACCCAAAATTCTACAAGTAAAAAGTGGATGTGTTCAAACCTTCAAGAGATAATTGTTCAGTTTTCATCAAGTACGCTGTGATGATAGCTGCACTGCAAAGAAAACAATGAAAGAAGGGACCAAACCATTAGGGCTCGACAATTCACGGCAGGTCTGCTCTGGACAATTTCTAACACAAATCAATTGGGTCAGATAATAACCTAAAGCACTCTTTTCTAATTCAATCCACTTCAGGATAACAAACTGATCCACTGAAAATATCAAAACAGACTTCTTGACTGCTAAAAAAAAAAAAAATCACAAATCTGTACATCAAAATCCAAGCAGATAGACATGCAAAAATAGAGTAATGTACTTCATCTCAAAATATCCATTTTCATTCCGTACAAGTTTCACGAATATTACCAACCATTAATGAAGCAGACTTGACTGGTGGGTCCCAAATGGAGTTCATACCATTCTGAAAACTCATTTGGGATAAATATCAGTACTACTCGAATCCATTATCCACCTCTAATTCCATTTCCATATCAATTTAACCCGAAATTAAGAATAATAATCACTAATTTAAATAAATAAAAAAATACAGACAATCATTTTCATGAAAATGATTACCATTATTATACCTTCTCGAAACGCCAGCAAAACAATGCACCAAAACAGCTCCTTCTTTTCTACTCTTCTCAATAAAATCCAAACACACATCCAAATAATCCAACAAATCCTCACTCTCCATATCCCTAATCGGCACCGCCATTCTCACCAGCTTCAAATCCTTCCCTGCATACTCTAACCCATACAAAACCTTATTCACCGTCAAACAACTCCTCCACTCATCATCACCATCGCCGACAAACACTTTCTTTATCTCCTTCGCCGGAATTATCACACCGCTTCTCCATTCCGTAAAGAACGATATCGACACGGAACTTAAAACCGATAAAACATGCGTTATTTCCGTACTTCCGTTCTGCAGAACCTCCGCCGCGTCGCTTATGTTTCCGATGAAAAGATTCTCGCGTACAAGATACGGCATCACGGGAAAAAAATTTAAAAATCAAAGCTTCTTTTCACCTGCGAAAAAGTAAGGAATTATTTAAGCAAAAGCAAGATAAATAAATAAAAATTACATTAAAAAGGATATTTTTTGGATTAACTCGAAAGTAGGGAAAATTTTTAATTTCGCAGAGAATTTTGAACTAACCTGAGGGGGAATATTCCGGAAAAGAATGGAATCTTTTTCTTCTGTGCTGATTTTTATATTTGGCTACGTCTACGACTACTGCTGCGATTTTTCGATAGTGTGGCTGGAATTTATAGAAGGAGGGTTGGCACGTGTGAATAACTGATTTGATACGTGCCAGTGAAATTGGGCTTTTCTACCCTGCTCACGTAAAATATATGATATCCATTATACAAATAATTCATCTGGTCCGCCATACACTTTCGGTTGATGAGCAGTGACGTGGGAATATAGAGCCAGGTGGTGGAGATTGATTTGCTTTTCAGTCTTGTAAGTTCCACGTCGGATTTTCCCCCTTCTTTTGGTCTTAGCTATTACCTAACATATATTCCGTGAGTTACCGTGAGGGGAGCTATACTGTATTCTTATTTATTTATTTATATAAAATTTAAAATTTAAAAATAATTTTTTAAAAAAATTATGAGAAAAAAAATTGGATTAATTTGACAAAGGTTTTTTTGTCTTTTAGTTACTAAAAGCTAAAAAAGGACCTTGGCTACATCAAACGAAAAAAAAAGCTGTGAACAATTAATCCACATTAAAGTGCTACAATAGTTTTACATTTTCTTTTAGTTTTATTTTTTATATATATAATTGGTTCCTTCTATATATATATATATATATATATATATATATATATATATATATATATATATATATATATTTTTTTTTTTTTTTTTTTTTTTTTGCCAATACTACGAATAAATTATAAATGAATCCCTCTCGAGAAATAAATTAAATACTCTAATTTATTATAAAATCTAATAGCTAGTTTTTCATGTTTTAATCATGCCAATAACTTTTTTTTTTTTTTGTGAGAGTGGTGATGATGTGTTTTTATTATAATATTTTTTGTTCTCAAATTATTCTTCTTTTTAGACATTATTTTTCTCATTCACATTCATCTCCTCTCGATCTCTCTTCTCAATCACCAAAACAAATCCCTATTTCTATCCTCAAATTTTCTCTCTTCAAATCACCGCTTCTCATTTTATTATCTTTTCACTCTCCTTGAGCACAAAAACAAATCTTCATGGATGAAAATATATGTTAAGGGTATTTTAGATATTAGGTGTTAATTTGATAGATTTGGTAAAAATTTAACAATATAGGACTAAATGATTAGTTTTTAAAACAAAAACGACTAACTAATTTATTTTTCAAAACAAAAAAGGCTAATTTATAATTTAATCACAATATTATTAACGGTTTCTTTATATTATTTTTCAGCAATAAAGGATATTTCGGAGTCAATTTTACTATAGCGTTTCAATAACATTAATTTTTTTTTAAAAAAAAAGGTAGTTCAATAGTAATCTGCAAGGCAATCTGTTTTTATATTCGAATTTTTATGAATTTACTTATAAACTAATAAAATAAGGTTACAAACTTAACAATGCTTAAAAAATTAAAAGAAACCTTCATTTATTAATGATGAAGAATGCTTACAGGTTGATACTCTTCCTCCAAATATGATTTTCTCTACAAATCCATCTGTGTTTGATTACTACATACAACAGAGCTCTGAGAATTGTCTATAAATTACAAATTGAGTTTACTTTAAAGTTGTATTATTTGTTTTTTTTCTAGTGTAGCTTGTATTTACAACCTTCTGGTCCTTTCTTGATTCCTTACAGTGTTGCATATTCTTTTACAACTTCTCATGCTGTCTTGCACTTCTCCACGTTCCTCTGCAACGTCTCATGTTGCTATTCACAATGACACTGTTCTAAAATGATCATTTTACAAAGTTTAATGTATCAAAAAATTAAAAAAATTATTTTTTTTAATCATATTACTTCGTTCTTTTAATTGTGAATAGAAATATCAAGAATTAAGCTCCTGGTTACAATATTAATACAAGTGAATTTTTTTAACTTAAATAACTTAGCATTAAAAAAAATACCAAGATATTATTGGTGGAACTATAACTAATCGTTTTAAAATAATAATAACCAATTAATTGTCTTAATGGTCGAATCTTTTATACATATATTTTGTCAAGCGTGATTGGATGTATCAACTTTCAACATGGGGGTCAATGGTCATGACCAAAATTTTCTAGGTGCAATCCTATGTATCAAAAAAACATGGGAGACGAGGCCACACACCATATAGACCACACGAGAGCATTAAATGCTCTGTCAACGAAAGAAATACACTGATAGAAATGGAAAAGAAAAAAGAAAGGTAAAATCGTAACAACACAAAAGACTCGATTATAAAATATTAATTAATCGAAAAAACAGGGGAGAGAAATAGAAACAAAAGTCACCACATGTTTTTTTTTTTTTTGGTAATAATTTTTATATCTATTTTAATTCCTTTTCATTCAAAATGCCATACCTCATATTTTCAGAATGATGTAAAATAACTTCATGAGATAAAACAATGAAATTTGCAAGTTTTAACAATAGGTTTAAAACTTTCAAGTATTTATATATGATTAAGATTTTTCTTTATAAATTAAATTTATTACTATTTTTAAATAAACATCTATGGTTTTCATTTAGATGATTAAAAAAAGCTTGCTCTCGAGATTATTATTTGATTTTAAGAGCATTGAAAAAAGAAAAAAAAAAAAACTTTAAGCGAATGTATTAGATATGTTCTATATACATGCATATATACATATACATATGTATAGAACACAGTCTCTTGAAAATGACATGTCTTTCCTCTTTGAGAAAGGGACAAAGCTGGATCTGTACACGGCAAAACGACATGATCATGTGTAGCCATGTTCGCACAAAAAAGCTTACGTCCCATTATGTGAACCGTTAAAAGAGGACACGATGAATGTTCACATCAAACAAGCAACCTGCCACGTGCCAAATAATGCCTTCTAAGGTGACTCTATGCATCATCATTGTCCCACTTGTGTCTTTTTTCCACTTAATGATTGGATGAGCCTGTCGATTCACAGTTTCGAGATAACATGGGATGATCTCTAGATAGGTTCATGATTGATGAGCACTATTGTGACATGACAAGCCATCATCCTCCTCTTCCATTTTCCTTCAATTCCAAGTTTAGAAAGAACCAAAGGGTACAAAAGAAACCTTAGCTCAATGAGTTTCTCCTAACCTCTTCAGGGTTCTTAGTGCAATATATCGATCTCCTATTTTAGGTCAGTCCAAAACAGGGATAAGATATCATGTGAACAGGGAAAGGTGGAAGACGGGTTAGGGTTACTTCTTTCTCCACAAAATTTCTCTATAATAACAATCAACTTATTAAGAAAAAGCATACAACCTTGTGTTAAAAACTTACGAGATAGCTCACAATATACATTGGCAGATTAATAGGCCCCTCATCACCCCGCTGATTCTCTTCAACAAAGCTACAAAATTCATCCAAGATAAGCAATCTATGTCATATATACCATACCGTCATGCGAGAATGACCATATATGCAAAAATTGCATGCAAGGATAGAACTCAAGGGCTGGATCGGAGACAGAAAGGGTAATGGTTATAGATGCTTTATCAGCTTCCTCACTCTCCTTCATCCATGGAATAGACAGGTATTTGCCATGACTTGGTATTCTTCTTTGGATCGTCAGTGAGGCTGAGATCAGTATCATCTTCTCTGAATGTTTTAACGAAAGTTTTGGCACCCATCAGAATAAGTCTTTCAATCATAAATAATTGATAGTTGTTCTCAATCACGGGATCCAGGATCCTGCTGTAATTAGATGAATACGCCAATTTATATCTGCAAAATATGAGCGACCAAAGTTCAACATCAACTTCACCATTGTATAAAAATAACAACAAAACTTTATTTAACATCAAAAAAATAAAACAAGAACAAAAACAAAAGGTCTCTTCCAATCGCCAGAAATGATGGTAGAGATATTTCTACAAGATCAAGTACATCTCTCAAACCGCACAAAGAGAGAGCCACTCATTTACAGAGAAAGTAAGCATTGACTTTGAAACAGCTCACTGCAGATGTGCATCAGAAACATGTTCAACAATATCAAATAACCATCTTAATCAAAGAGAAAATAAAAATGTCTATCAAGCATGCATAGAGGTTGATTTAATAAAAAAAGATATTAACTGCTGAATGATTTTTTCCTAAATGAATTTAGCAAGTTGCAATTAAGAAATAATCAGGAAAAAAAAAACAAAAACAAAAAATAATACAAAGATGCAGAATTGCAAATTTATTTCTTAGTGCATCAATGCTGATCTCTAAATTATTTCTTTCTGAGAATTTTCAAATCTGTATCTGTCATGGCAAATCGTTTGTGCTACTTCACAGCTAAGAATTAGTGAATATAATTTTCAAAGTTTTAAGTTTGAGAAGATTTACCTGACAGCAAGAGGGGAAAAAAATCCCGGTGTCTTCTCATTTGAAGCAATAAAAAGAGTTCGTCCAGGTGGGACCCATTTTTCAATCCTACGGAGTATAAATTCTGGACGTGTATCCCTGTCAAGATGAGGATGTAGGGTTCGAGAAACCCCAGACCCATCCTTCCTAGTTTTTATTTTATCGCCTCGACGAACATGGATGGAATCATAATCACCAAGAAGTGCCATAACCTGTGCACATGAGATGAATTGCAGGTTAATTAACTTCTGCTTTAGGAGAAACACAAGCAGACAAATGGCGTGAAACAAGCAATGCGACCCTAGCAATATCACATAATACAGACCTTATTTGCAGCATCCCTTAATCTTTCTGCAGCCATTGTAGGAAGAAATGAATATGGCAATGCTATAGCACTACGGTTGTTTCGGTCCTTGCATTCCATGAACCTGAATGGCTATCATGTTAGGGCATAGAAAGAATTTTGCAAGATTCAAAAATCTTGAAGACAAATTATCCTATGACAAATAGCCAGACTGAAAATAACAAGTGCAAACTTTTCTTTTTTCTTTTTCCTTTTTCCCTACATATAGCAGTCACAAGTCTTTTCCTTCTAATTTTTCTTTTCCCCTCTGAATAAAGCAGTCACTTCCTATCCAACATTAGCTTATTAGAATGGTTCAAGTCTCTAAAACACTTGAAGAAAAACCAATCTTTTTATTACAACCACGCCATTTAGTCCAATTCAAAACTTTAGAGAAAACATGCAAACAACTTTTGCGCATCAAGAACAATATCGATATTGATTGTGAAATTTAAAAAGCAAAGAGGTGAACTATCATTATTTACAACTCTTAAACCATTATCCAAACTAACATATCCATCTTTCTTCCCACAATCACCTCTCCCCAATTTTCACATAGCTCCTATTCACTCAGTTAACAGACTTAGAGTCATTTGACAAGAAAAAACATAAAAAAGCCAAATTTGTGGCTTTTTTTCATACCATGAAAGAGGGTTTGCTGTTCGATTAATGAGCAAGAGGTTCGAGTAGTGACTATTCTCTTTGAGATCAACCCGACTAATTCTTTCCACATGGGCCACTCCCCTAGCTCCCAACTTCATACTTGTTGATAGTATCAGATACCAATCTTTTGAGTTGTCCAAGATTACAGGCACAGTTCCGGATATGAGATCCATATCATACAAAGAGTCCATGGCACAAGAACTTTCCGCCCACCTGCCAAATAGAAGGAAGAAAGTTCAGATCACAGAACTTTACTTTTTTTCCGATTGACTAACATTACGTACGCATACTTTAAAAATTTGAAGGCAAACCCATTTACTGAATTCGAATCTTTCTTTTCATAAGAACGAGAAGACAATCATACCATAGAAAAGGTAGTGTTGGATTTAGCACTCTAGATGCACAGGTTTTGCTTTGGCAATAACAACAGTCCACATAAGGTAAGTACAATAAACTTACCTTTCCTCTGAATTTGAACTAGCAGAGTGATGAAGGATCCCCTTCTTATTGTGTAATGGATTAATACACATCCTTGAAGGCATCACAAAAGTTCTGCAACAAGATAATATGGCGATATAAGAAACATGCTAAAACTGAAATCTCAACTCTTCAGTATTTAGTTGCCGAACTTAACAACTAAAAAAGCCACCTAACATTTAGTTTCAAGTAATCACTGTTATTGAATAATTTAATTGCTACACACATCGATTCAATCCAGTTAACATTTCCTTTCATATTTAATTTTCCCCAAATAATAAAACATTTCAACGCAAACCAAGATTTAAAAAAAAAAAAAAAGAGCTTTACGCACAAAACATACCTATTCAGGAACATGGCTTCTTCGAGGGCACACCTAAGGCTAGACTCCTGATGACCCAAACCTTCACAAGACTCACAATGTTTACCAGGGCAATCAATTCTATTACCCCAATACAAGTACTTCTCATGAATTGTATGTTGTCTTTTGGGTGCTGTTATGGTTGTTGGAGATGAAAAAGATAACCCATTTGAGGAATTTAGTGAAGAAAACAAGTATAACAATGCAATGGCTGAAATGCAGAGTATTAAAGTGAGAATTGGGGATCTGAGTTTTGTTAGAGGTTTTGGCTTTAGTGGTTTGTTTATTGTTGCCATTGAAAGATTGAAGTTGCAGAGAAAGAGAGAAAGAGAGAGAGATGGAGGAGGAGATTTTAGAGCTGAAGTTGGGTGAGCGTTATTATTAGTATTTGTTATCATGGAGTAATTTTATTTTTTTTTTTAACCTAGATCTTGCCAGGTCAGCATTTATATTTACCGGGCTGTAAAATATGAGTGTTTTATTATTATTATTATTATTATTATTATGTTTCCGAACTAAAAATTATAATTATTTATGTTGTTATTTAATAGTCAAATAATGTTTTTGATTAAAATTCTTGAATGGATGCTAATAATTTTTTGCTGCGAATTTAACTTGATTGGTTAAAAAATAGGTTACGTCATTGGTCTGATGAGTATAATTATTGTAAAGTTTTCTAAAATTGAATTTAAAAAGTCAAGAAATCAAAGTAAATAAATTTTTTGATCATAAGATTTATTGTTTGAGATTGCGAAAAAGATACGAAAGAATAATAAGATATAAATATAAAATTTGTATAATTTTTTTTTTTATCATTAGATTTATGGTTTGAGGTTGTGAAGATGATGCGATAAAATAATAAGTTTATATAAAAAATATTGTATAAATTTTTTCTAGTAATAGTTATTAATAATTATTTTCATGAAACGCTCTCACTCCAAATAAATGGGCTTGGATACGAGAAATCTCACACCAAAACTTTTTTGGCTTTCAGCTGGTATTACCTAATTTTTCTGATCTTTAAACCATTGATTGCAACGGTGTAACCACCCTTCATACGATATTTTTAATATAACTTGAGATATATACATAGACTCAAGTTTTTTTTTTTTTAATAAGTTTGAGATATTCATGTTTTTTATTTAAGCTTTTATGGAATTATTTTGATTCTAGTGTTGCCATGTAGGATATGTTTGTGATTTTTTTTTAGTTGATGATATCATGTTTAGAAAAATTGGTATCGGTTAAAAATAAAATCAATTACATAAGTATATTATTTTTAAACATAAACCACCATAAAAAAGTTGATAAAACTTCAATGTGAATAGAAATCTTTTAAAATAGGTATGTATATATCATTGATCATATTTCTTTGTTTTTATGAATTTTATTTAATACTCAATTTAGTACAATCTTTTTGTTTGAGAATTATATCTAATTTTTTTAATCTATTATTATATTTTGTGTTTTGTTGAATTAGAGCTATATATTCTTATGATTTTTTTAATACTCAATTTAATACAATTTTTTTTGTTTGAGAATTTATATCCAATCTTTTTTAATTCATTATTATCTTTTGTGTTTTGTTGAATTACTCTCTCTCTCTCTCTCCATATATATATACACACACACACACACTAACATAGAACTTAAATTCATATTTAGATTTTTTGTTGCGCATAAATTAGATTTTTGGCTTATTATATCATAAAATCACAAACTTAACACATTTTAATTATTTTTTCATGTTTTTTTAAAGAATAAATGAAAAATATATGAACTAAACTTTTGATAACCATATTAGAACGAGAGGATTTTTTTCGTTCAAAATTTCAAGTTCATCTAATGTGGCAAGACATGTAGAATGACATCGTGGATTACAGTCCACATAGAATTACACATGGCAAAAAATTAAAATTCAAGCTATTAGAATGACATGTCACCTACTAATCGTCAACACCTCCCTCCGATTTCATAAACAAAAATTCCCCAAAATACAAACCCAAATCAAATAAAAAAATCTCTAATGTTCTCTCTTCTCTACCCAACGAACAAATGCCTCTCTCTTTCCCACCATGAATCTTTAACACCTCCCTTTGTTGTCACGAACCCCGACCAACTTAAACACCCCAAACCAATTACTATCTTTATCCGAACCTATAAACCTAAAAAAGGCATTATGAATTCACGAGTTCTCCATTGAACATGTAACTCCCTCATCTTCTTTGTCCGGACAAACCAAGTACACATTCCTCTCCGCCTAACCATTTCATTTCTTATCACAAAATTCCAAAACCAAAACCCACACGTACAAGTGCATAACTTCCACTTAATTTTTTCATATGACATATATAGGTAGTAGTTTCAGCATGGATGAAGTTTCAAAAACATGCTCTCTAACTTTTAAAATGCCTTTATGCAAACACAAGATGGAAACTAGCCTATATATTTCATGAACCGAAACGAACCCGGAGAAGAAGTTCTTTTACTATCCATATTAGAAGGTATTGTTATTAGTTACTGAAATTTCTTCCTTGTTACAAAGATGCATACCACATATTTGAAATTTTATTTCAATAAAATATTGTAAATTTCAAGTTGATAACTATGGATTTTTGAAGTGGATTGAAGAAGACCGCAACGTGTGTGAAGCTAAAAAGTTAGTTGTAATTGAGATTGAAGATTTGAAAGAAAGAATGGAGTTAGTTGAGATACTTAAAAGAAAAAAAATTCAAGTTTGATAGGAATTGAAGTAAATAAGAGAAAACAAACAAAAAATAAGTTGATTGAGAAACTCGATAACATAAGATTTGAAATTATTGAAACGAAAATTCAAATACAAAGATTGAGGATTGACATGAAAGAGTTGGTAGGGAAAGTCAAAACTATTACCAAGTGGTATTTTTTTTTTTTTTGAAACATTGATAAAATTTGTGTTATTGGGATATTTTTTACCTTCATATGATCTAAATGGCATGTTAGTACTACCAATTTAATTTATACGATATTTTATGTAATGTATTAAATTATGCTATTGCAAAGTGGTATCATGGTGGGGGTACCATAGACGAGAGATAAAGTAACAATATGGATTCAATCTTCTTCTTTGTCTTGAAAATGTCAAAAGAAGATAGAAGAAGTACAAAAATGTGAGTAGTTTAATGATCTAGATTCATTCTATTTCTCTAATTATTCAGCCAGATCAATTGAGTTAGAAATTCTACCTTGTAATATTAATGGTAGAGAGGTTAAAAAACAATTGCATTGAGCTTAATGTTCGAAAAACTTACTAAGAAAAAAAAATGAAGATAGGCGTGAATAATAGCAAGACAAATATATATTTTCACTTTAATGTTTCTTTACAAGACTTGCTTACTTATGTTAGTAATTTCATGTTGTGAACTAAATTCTCATAGCATATAATGGATGAACAAATTGATTTGCATAAAAAAAGGAAGTTAAGAAATGGATACTGATGGCATCTAAAAAATTCACACATTGTCTTTTACTCATAGTGAGTGAATAGGTTGAGAATCAAACAGGTCAAACATGACATTATTCAATAGGCTAAGAATCTTTAACTTGCAAAAACAACATAACCCCAACATAAGGTGACTAAGACTCGAAAAACAACCAAAGTCCTCTTTCTATGATGAACACAACTCGCCTTGAGGCACGTATAAATACAACAAAACACAATGGTTTCTCTTAAAAAGAACAAACAATAGCATCAAATGCAATATTTCAACTTTTTTAAAGATAAAAATCCATATAAATCCAACAAAAAAAACTAAAATATTGAAAATGCTAGTAAAAAAAAATGCAACACGACCCACTATATATTGTTTATCACAAAATCGATATGTCATGGTCTATAATCATAATATTCAAAAATAAATCATATTAAAAAGTTGTCTAAATGTGTTGATGGGCCAAAAGAGTCATTGAATGGAATAGTTCAAAACATTCCTATGTGGTTAAGGACCTTTCATGGTTCAACTTGAACTTCTTTGCCTTTGAAACTGTTTTGTTAACGGTTGCCTTGTAATTAGTGTAGAAATTGATGAAAGAATCTGTTTGCCCTTGTAATACTCCGAACCTATAAATAAATGAAATAATATATCTTAAACGTGTATGAAAATTATCTTGTGTGCATAGAAAAATTGCTAAAAGGGTACTAGAATATTCAGTGCACTTAAATTAAATTTTTCTATGCTTAGTGAATGTTTTATTAACTTTTTTATGGGTAAATAGTACACTTTTATACAAAATAATTATTTTGAGTGCTAAATAAGTGCATAAAAATTAGTTGATTGATGAATAAATTACAATAGAAAGTGTATGAATTTATTGTGAAAAGAAATTATTTTTCTAAAGTGTGTGAAATTAATTATGTGCATAGAGACCTAATTACATAGAATTAAAAGTCTTGGCCCTCAAATAAATTTGAAAATAAGTTTTAGGGTGCACAAGGATTTTGGAAAAGTTTTAGAGAAAGACCAAAAGTAGTCAATTGAAAATTTGAGGGACTAAAAGGTAGGAATAAAAATTAAATGGTGTGATAAATCAAGGGACTAAAATAAATATTTTTGCCAAGATTTTTCCACATTAACCTGGCACCTCACCCTTCATATTAAATGAGCTAATAATTAATTAAACAAATGGAAGGCTAGAATTAAAGTGATGAAGGGTTAGAATTAAAAGAAAGATGGAAGGTGGAGATTAAACCAAGTGAAGGGCCAAGATCAAGTCAAAACAAAGAAAAGTCCACCCAATCTTACCTATAAATTTGGCTTGGAAGGAGGAAGAAAAATGGTGGAAAAATAAAAAAAAATTAGGCCAAACTCTTGCCAAGTTTTCCAAAGAAATTACAAGATAATTCAACCTAAACACTAAAAATATCCTTAAAACACTCCATTAAGCCTAGAATTATAGTTGAAAAATCAAAAACGACAAGGAGGAAAAATTAAGCAAATGGTCGAAATTTTGAGGAACATAAAGGGGGAAGAAAAAATTTGACCTAAAAAGGATTAATTTTGAGCATTTAAGGTAATTTAGTCTCACCTACATCATAAGAACTTGTTGTTTGATATGAATTATTGGATTTGCACAATTAATTCAAGTTTCATTGAATTAATTGAATGAATTAGGGTTAGGGTTCTTGGACATGTGACTTGGGAGAAATGGTTTTGATGTTGAAATTAATGAAATTGATGATGGAATAGCTAATTGAGCATAAAAACAAGTGATAGAAATGAAAAACTACCTAGCCTATTCCAAGAGGAACAATCGACCAAAATAATGAATTTTAGGGTTTATGGTGCATTTGATTTATTGATGTTTAACTGGAAGAATGCATGTTATTGAAGTCTAATTAGAAGATTTAACATGTAAAATGACATTTAAATTAAAAAATTCACCTAGGTTGAGCTAGGTGCACACTCGACCCAAATAGGAAAAATTAGGGTTAGAAGTTTGATTCATGTGTTATGGTTATTGAATGACTTAAATAGTGAAGTTAGAATAGTTACATGGGTTAGTATGTGAATTGAATGATTAAAAGAAAAATTCACCTAGCTTAGGTAAAAAAAAAAGATTTTTGACCATGTGTGTGATTTTAAAGAAAAATGTTATTAACCATATTATTGCTTCAATTAGTATTTTAATGGTGACTAATTGTACCACATGTGTTTGATATGTGCAATTATGTGTTTATGGTATGGTTAATTGTGGTTATGAGGATGTGAATGAGTGAATGAATTGGTGCAATATTTTAATAGATGAATGATGTTGCATATTAATTTGATTGGATTGTGTACCTTGAATAGAATGTCATGTATAGAAAAGTCAAAGATAATAAATTATTAAATGTATTTTTATGTTGTTGAGGTATGCAATTTTATTACATAAATCCACATTATTAATGACATGCATCATAATGATTTATGAGGTTATGCATTTATATTTAAACGCATATACATGTCCAAATCATGAAAAGAGTTTTTGTTCATGATTTTTCAACGAAAAAGGAAAAAAATTTTGGGGTTTAATTATTTTTAACATTTTCTTCTTCGAGGGAATCGGTAAAGGCCTTGACGAGTTGAAAAAATTGGTGAAGGTCTCAACTGAAGAAAATGGTAAAGCATTTCTTTTCGGGAGAAATGATAAAGGCCTCGATAATTGGAGAAATTGATAAAGGTCTCGAGGGTTGGAGGAATTGGTAAAGGCCTCGACCAAAGAAATGATAAAGAGGGCCAAACATGTACGGATGTGTACATAAAATACGTTAGGCGAGGGCACATTCGAATCATGAAAAAGGTTTCAAAAAGGACATGGAAAGAATTTTAAAGGATTTTAAAAGGACATGAAAAGGATTTTAAAGTGCATTTACTTACAAAAGTGTTTTCACTTATATATATGCATAGCATGCATGACTAAATTACCGAGCAATAGCTTACTCAATATTTGTAATGTAGGGGGAAGAATATAGAGCGATGGCTATGTTTTTGTTGGAGCTTATT
This sequence comes from Dovyalis caffra, assembly GCA_963924115.1. Lineage (NCBI taxonomy): Eukaryota > Viridiplantae > Streptophyta > Magnoliopsida > Malpighiales > Salicaceae > Dovyalis > Dovyalis caffra. The sequence goes on from CAWUPB010001159.1 coordinate 11,448,134, forward strand.
ACCGAAGGAACTCCCTCGTCTTTCCACCGAGTCTATATTACATATGCCTACAAGTTAGACCTCCTACATGTAATTATGCTCGTTAGTTCTTGATATTGTGTTATATGTATTGGATTTGGCTACTTTGTTTTATATGATGGTAAAGGTAATGAATAAATAGATGGCTAGCTAAAAAAAGAACGTAAAATTATAAATAAATAAAACCACTTTTGGTTATCATGAAAGAAGAAAAATAAGTCGTTTGTCAACCAATTTTGGACATGTTAACTATGTAATAAAATAATAGTGCTTAGTCGTAGTTTCGTAAGTTTAATGGTTGCATACTACTATTTGATAATGATGATATGAATAGTCAAATAATCCTTATAAAACATGATAATTAAGGAAGAAAAAAGGTTAGATTATCAATTAACGGGTACCAGCTTAGATAAATTTATTTTTGCTTATAAAAAAAGAATTTGACAAAACAAAAAGACACGAGATCAAGTTTTTTCGATCTATGCTATTAAAATAAAACATTAAAATAAAAAAAAATTAATAATGCATTTTAGTCTAAAATTTGTAAGGAAAGTTGGACTTATTAATGATTTAATGGGCTTTCATAGTAAAAACCAAAATTAATAATACAATATAGAGGTCACGGAACCATGTGTCTTACATTCACTATGAGGCACGATGGTAATATCCTCAACCTATTAAGTCCTAGGTTCGGGGTATTACAAGATAGTATCATAGCATGGTTTACCTAGGGATGAAAAAAAGGCACAAGGAAGATACATGGGAGATGAACTTAAGTAACAAGTAAGTACGTTTGATGATTGAAATGTTATAATTACTCAATAATTGTGAATGATGAATATAAAAGGTATGATGATTTATTGTGATAAATTGTTATGCTTGAATGTTGTGTGTGAATGATTTGTTACAACGCAATCAAATGTTATAAGTGAATGCAATGTGAATGTTGACTATAAATGGTATGATTAGAGTGAATGTTTAAGAAATTAATGATGTAATTTACGTTGTTTACATGCATGAGTTAGAGAGAGGAAGGATGCTCCTAAAAAGGGTTTGTAATAATAATACTAGTAATGACGTGAGCCCGAGCTAACTAGTTTCGAACCGAAAGGGGGAATTAGTTAAGCTCGCTTTAAAGGCAACAAGGGATGGTGGAACAACAACAGGAGAGGCATGAAGAACAAATGCAAAAGATAATAAAAATGCAACGATATGGGTTTATTGAAGCATGACCACCAACCGGTGGAGTGCTTCCAAAAGTATAACTCAAAGGAGTTTAGGGGTGGTCCAAATCTCATCGTTGTAAAAGAATAGATTGAATCCATGAAAGTTATTTTTGAGCACTTAGCTATGAATGATGCGGATCAAATAGCATGCGCAACCTTCATGTTAGTCGATGACGCTTAAAATTGGTAGGAGTTGATGAAAGTTTCCCTTGATGTGTTGTATCTCACGTGGGATCAATTTAAGAGATGTTTAATAAGAAGTATTTCTCAAATACGAGTAAGATCCCTATAAATCCAAGAATTTCGACAACTAGCTCAAGGAGATATGTTAGTGATGGAATATGTTTGTAGATTTAAGTATGGTTATCATTTTGCTACCTTTATCTCTAAAAATGAGACATAGAAAATGGAGCATTTTTCTCTCGTTGGATGAAGGTAGAGATTAGAAGTTTCATTCGGGTGTCTATAAATACTTATAAGGATATAGTCAAGAAGGCACTCGAAATTGAGATAAATCAAAAGGAATGGACATGACTACCTCATGGTACAGGTAAAAAAACAAATACTCCAAATAATTCCAAGGCTAATCCAATAGAAAGAGGCATTTTAGTGAAAATTGACATCGGGATAACAAAAAGGTGAAGGAGAAGGTGAGGCCACAAAGTACAAGAGATTGGAGCATACTAAATTACACTAAATGTGATCATCCGTATGTCAAAGATTGTTTGATTAGCACAAACATATACTACTTTTACCAAAAAAATAAGACATTTGGTTACCAATTATTCGAGAAAAAAAATCGAAAGGCGTTGTTCGAGTGTACATGATAACACAAGAGGAGGAGGATAAGGAGCATGCTAATGTTATATGCAATAATTTTCTAATCTCTAACCTTACTACATATGCATTGGTAGATTTAGGTGCCATGCATTCATTAATTGCACACTCATTGCTAAAACGATTAGGCTTGACACTCGAAGTGTTAAATATTATTTATGAGGTGGCACTCCCATCTAGAGAGTCACTTAAAATTGAATACTATAATTAATGATTTTGAGGTGAGAATTAAAGACCACATTTTATATGTTAACTTCATAATCTTAAGTATTCAAGACTTTGATGTTATTTTAGGTAAGGATTGCCTATCTAGAAATAGAGTGTCAATTGACTCGTTTAGCTAAAAAAGTGATATTTCATTGATCGGGTGAGCAACCATTTGAGTTGTAAGTTGGAAATAAAATAAGACTTACAACCATAGTTTCAACAATGATAGCTTAGAAGATGATAAAAGATGGATGTATGAGCTACCTAGTAAACATCGTTGATATTAAAAAGGAAGGATGCCTAAAATTAGAATAAATTGAAATGGTTAAGGACTTTTCAAATTTTTTTTCCAAAAATTTATTTGGATTTCCTCCAAAGAGGGAGATCGATTTTGAAATTAAGTTAGATTTATGGACAACACCTATATCCAAGATACCTTACCGAATGATTCGGGTAGAATTAAAGGAGCTTAAGACATAGATACGAGAACTGTTGGATAAAGGTTTTATTCAACCTAGCTGTTCACTCCGTAAAGCATCGATATTATTTGTAAAAAAAAAAAAAGATGGGTCATTACAACTTTATATAGATTATCGAGACTTAAATCGAGTGATCATTAAGAACAAGTATCCACTTTCACATATTGATAATTTATTCAATCAATTAAAAGGGAGTTTAGTGTTCTCTAAGATTGATCTCCAATCGGGATGTCATCGATTGAGGATTATGGAGAATGATGTGAAAAAGACAGACCTTTAGGACTCGATATGGGCATTATGAATTTTTAGTAATGCCATTCGGGTTAACTAATGCGCCAATAATTTTCATGGATTTGATGAATAAAGTATTCCATAAATACTTGGATAAATTTATAATTATATTTATTGATGATATCTTGATATACTCAAGGAGTCATGAGGAGCATGTAGAGTATTTAAAAAGAGCATTAGAAACTTTATGAGAGCATAAATTATACGCTACACTAAAAAAGTGTGTAATTTAGCTCGAGTAAGTTGCATTTCTTGGACATGTTGTATCCAAAGATGGGATTATGGTTGATCTCAGTAAAGTGTAAGTAGTACATGAATGAAAATAGCCAAAGAATGTATCGAAAGTAAGAAGTTTTCTTAGGATGACAAGCTATTATCAAAAATTCATAGAAGGATTCTTTAGAATAGTCGCACCTCTCACTCGATTAATAAGGAAAAATTTTAAGTTTAAGTGAGATGATAAATATGAAAGGAGTTTCCAAAAGCTAAAGTTCGAGCTAATTACAACCACGGTATTAGTTCTTCCAAAAGATAATGAAAATTTCATAGTCTATACCGATGCCTCCTAAATTGGGCTAGGGGTAATTTTGATATAAGATGAAAGAGTGATTGCATATGCATCTCGATAGTCAAATGACTATGAAATGAACTACCCCACTCTTGACTTAGAATTGGTCGCTATTATATTTTTCTTAAAATTTTAGAAACATTACTTGTAAGATATTTGACGTAACATTAATCACAAGAGTCTCAAATATATCTTCACCTAAAAGGAATTAAAAACGAGGCAAAGAAGATGGTTCGAAATACCGAATGATCATAACATTTTTTTCCACTATCATCCTAGTAAAGTGAATGTTGTGGTCGATGCTTTGAGCAAAAAATCAATGGCGACCTTACAAGTAAAAATTACACAAGACATAGAAAAACTCCAATTGAAAATTATGCCCAAAAGAGGTAAGGTGAATCAGTTGGGTACAATGACATTACAACCATATACCAAGCAAAGGATTAAGGAAGAACAATTACATGATGCAGAGTTGTTTAAGATTCAACAAAAGATAATTGAAGGGAAAACAATAGATTTTACCATCGATAGTGAAGGTATCTAGTGTTATCATAGTAGATTATGTGTTCTCGATGTAAAGAAGCTTCGAGAGAAAATTTTGAAAAAAGTTCATGCCCCTACACCATAAACTCTACCGGTGTAAAAATGTACCAAGATTTCAAAAAGATCCGTTGGTGGAAGGGAATGAAACATTATATTACGGAATTCATGGTGAAGTGTTTGACATGTCAATAGGTTAAGGTTGAACACCAAAAAACCTAAGGATTATTAAGACCATTGGACATTCTTGAGTAAAAAATGAGAACACATATCAATGGATTTTATATTTGGATTACCATGGCGTAAAGCTAATGGTATTTGGGTCATCGAGGATCGATTAACCAAATCAACTCACTTTTTAGCAATCAAGTCAATATATTCCAAGCACCGAGTATGAAGAATTATATTTAAGAGAAATTGTAAGATTGTATGGAATTCCAATATCAATTATGTCGAATGTAATGTGACCTACGGTTCATATCACCATTTTGGAAAAATTTACATGAAGTGATGAGAACCAAATTAAGTTTCAAGCATGGTCTTCCACCCACAAAGTGATGGATAGATAAAAAGGGTGAACCAAATATTAGAGGATATGTTACGGGCTTGTGTATTGGATTAGTCCGTAAACTAAAAAAGATATCTATCATTAACTAAATTTGCTTATAATGATAGTTATTAAGCAAGCATTGACGTGGCACCACAAAAAGCTTTATACAAAAGGAAGTGCTAATTATCAATACATTGGGACGATGTGGGTGAACGGAAATTGCTAATACCGGAATCAATCCGAGCAAATAGCTAATGTAGTGCAACGAATTAAAGAAAGAATGAAAACGAGTCCAAAATCGCATAAAAGTTATGTGGATGTAAGGAGAAAAGAGCTAGAATTTCAAGTTAACGACAAGGTATTTTTAAAGGTGGCTCGATGAAAGGTGTAATGAGGTTTGAGAGAAAAGAAAAGTTAAGTATGAGGTGTATTGGACCGTATGAAATACTAAAGAGGATAGGTGACAAAGTATACAAGCTAGCAATATCGCCTTCTCTCTCATTAGTTCATGATGTATTTCACGTGTCTATGTTTTAAAAATATGTTAAGTACCCAACCCATATACTAAATAATGAGTCACCGACCTCCGACTCGACATGAGTAACGAGGAAGGACCGATACGGGTTTTGGACCAAGAAGTCAAACAATTTCGTAACAAAGAGGTTCCTTGAGTAAAAGTACTATAGAGGAACTATAATATTGAGGAAGCAACATGAAAAGGAGAGACGAAATGCAAGTTAGATATCGTAAATTATTTAGTTAGAAATTTCTAGGATGAAATTTTAATAATGAGAGGAGGGTGTAATACCTCGAACCTATAAATAAATCAATTAATATATCTTAAATGTATATAAAAATTTTCTTATTGGATAGAATAATTGCTAGAGGGGTAGCGCAGATTAAGTTCATTTTTGTGTGCTTGGTGAATATTCTATTGATTTTTCTATGGGTGAATAGTGTACTTTTATGCAAAATAATTCTTTTGAATGCCTAAATAAGTGCAGAAAAATTAGTTGATTGATGAATAAAGTACTATAGAAAGTGTATGAATTTATTATGAAAAGAAATTATTTTTTGAAGTGTGTGGAATTAATTATATGCGTAGGGACTTAATTGAATAAAATTAGGGATCCAATTGCATATAATTAAAATTTTTAACTCTCAAATAAATTTGAAAATAAGTTTTAGGGTGCATGAGGATATTGAAAAAGCCTTAGGGAAAGACCAAAAATAGTCAATTGAAAATTTGAAGGACTAAAATGTAGGGATAAAAATTAAATGGTGTGATAAATCAATGGACTAAAATAAACATTTTGGCCAAGATTTTTCCACCTTAACCCACCACTCACCCTTCATATTAAATGAATGTAATAATCAATTAAACGAGATGGAAGGCTAGGATTAAACCGATAAAGGATTAGGATTTAAAAACAAAGATAGAAGGTAGAGATTAAACTAAATGAAGGGCCAAGATCAAGTCAAAACAAAGAAAAGTCCACCCAATATTACCTATAAATTCGATTTGGAAGGAAGAAGAAAAATGGTAGAAAAATAAAAAAAAAACTTACGTTTGTCAAATTTTCCAAAGAAATTACAAGCCAATTCAACCTAAGCATTAAAAACATCCTTAAAACACTTTTTTAAGTCAAGAATTATAGTTGGAAAATCAAAAACACTAAAGAGGAAAAATTAAGAAAGTGGCGAAACTTGGAGGAAGATAAAAGGGGAAGAAAAGCTTGCAAAAATTCAACCTAAAAATGATTAATTTAGAGCATCTAAGGTAAGTTAGTCTCACCTCCATCACAAGAACTTATTGTTTGATGTGAATTATTGGATTTGCACAATTAATTCAAGTTTAATTGAATTAATTGAATGAATTAGGGTTAGGGTTCTTGGACATGCAATTTGGGAGAAATGGTTTAAATGTTAAAATTAATGAAATTGATAATGAAATATTCTAATTGAGCATGAAAACAAGTGATAGAAATGAAAAACTACCTAGCCTATTCCAAGAGAAACATTCGACCAAAAATGGTGAATTTTAGGATTTTTGGTTCATTTGATTTATTGATGTTTAATTGAAAGAATGCATGTAATTGAAGTGTAATTAGATGATTTAACATGTGAAATTATATTTAAATTGAAAGATCCGCCTAGCTTGAGCTAGGTGCACATTCGACCAAATAGAAAAAATTAAGGTTAGAAGTTTGATTCATATGTTATGATTATTGAATGGCTTAAATGATGAAGTTAGAATAGTTAGATGGGTTAGTATGTGAATTGGATGATTAAAAGAAAAATTCACCTAGCTTAGGTAAAAAAGAGAGTTTTAGCCATGTGTGTGATTTTAAAGAAAAGTGTTATTAACAATATTATTGCTTCAATTAGTATTTTCATGGTTGACTAATTGTAACATATGTGTTTGATGTGTGCAATTATATGTTTATGGCATGGTTACTTGTGGTTATAAGGATGTGAATGAGTGAATGAATTAGTGCAATGTTTTGATAGATGAATGATGTTGCATATTAATTTAATTAGATTGTGTACCTTGAATGGAATGTCATGGATAGAAAAGTCAAAAGGTAATGAATTATTAAATGCATTTTTATGTTATTGAGGCATGTAATTTTATTACATAAATGCACATTATTCATGACATGCATCATAATGATTCATGAGCTTACGCATTTACATTTATATGCATATACATTTCCAAATCATGAGAATGGTTTTTCTTCATGATTTTTAACAGAAAAGAAAAAAAATTTTGGGTTTAATTATCCATACCATTTTCCTTGTTGAGGGAATCGATAAGGGTCTTGACGAGTTGAAAGAATTGGTAAAGGCCCCAATTGAAGAAAATGGTAAAGGTATTTCTTTGTCAAGGGAACCGGTAAAGACTTTAACAATCAAAGGAATTGGTGAAGACCTCAATCGAAGAAATGATAAAAAAGGCCCAAACATATACGGACGTGTACATAACATGCGTTCAGCAAGGCACATTTGAATCATGAAAAGGATTTTAAAAAGACCATGGAAAGAATTTTAAAGGATTTCAAAAGGACATGAAGAGGATTTTAAAGTGCTTTACTTATAAAATTTCACTCACTTGTATATATGCATAGCATGCTTGACTAACTTACTAAGAAATAGCTCACCAAGTTCTTGTGATGTAGGGGCTAAAAATATAGAATGATGGCTATGTTTTTGGAGCTTATTACTGAAGAAACTCCCTCATCTTTTCGTCGAGTGTATCTTACATGTGGTTGTAAGTTAGACCTCCTACATGTAATTGTGTTGTTAGTTCTCTATATTCGGTATATGTACCGAGTATGGCTACTTTGGTGTATGTGATGGTAAAGATAATGAATAAATAGATGGTTGGCTAGAAAAAAGAAAGTAGACTTGTAAATAATTAAAACTATTTTTATTAAATAGTGTAGTACTAAACTAGTTATCATGTAAAAAAAAAAGTAGGTTGTTTGTCAACTAATTTTGGACATGTTAACTCGTGTAATAAAATAGTTGTGCGTAGTTGTAGTTTCTATTAGTGTAATGGCCGCATCCTACTATTTGATAATAACGATATGGTAGTCAACTAATCCTTATAAAAGATGACAATTATGGAAGGAAAAAGGCTAGACTACCAATTAATGGGTACCGACTAGATAAATTTATTCGGTTTATAGAAAGAGAATTTTACAAAGTGAAAAGATATAAATCAAGTTATTTCGATCTAAGCTATTAAAATAAAAAAAATTAATTTTGCATTTTGGGTTGAATTATGTAAGGAAAATTGGATTTATTAACGATTTAATGGGCTTTTGCAACAAAAACCAAAATTAATAATAAAAATATAGAGGTCACAAAGTCTTGTGTCTTACATTCACGATGAGGAAAGATGGTAATATCCTCAACCTCGTTAGCTCCTAGGTTGAGGGTGTTATAGTTTTTCCTTGTTAAATTAGTTTCAACTTTACCTCCAATAGTTAGCTGCAACATCAATGTAAGATAAGGTAAATTAAAACTATTATGTAATGAAATTTAATACACAAATATGTTGAAAAAAAAAAACATAACGGTTGCCTTTTAATACATGTTACCGGTTTCGTCACTTATGTACACTCCAACTCCTTTAAATGCTCTTTTCTCTCCATGTTCTTTAACTTTTGTAGTTGCATCTTGCTTTTGTACTTATGCTTTGTTAGCTTTGAAGGAGATTGCGGATCTAGAAAAAAAAGGGAGGTCCGGAGAGGATTACGGATCTAGAAGAGGATGGAGGTTTGAAGGGGTTGTATATTTAGAATTCGAAGGAGGTTTAAAGGGGATTGTAGATCCGAATGTGGATATGTGTGCAAAATTGAAAATGGAGAAAAATTGTAGTAGTTTACTTTGGAGGTCTTTGGTAGTGATGTCATGTGCACCCAAATTAAACTCTTAAACTCCCGCAACACAAATATAGTAAGGGAGAGTAGCGATTGATCCCATAAAGAGTTCTATTGCATTAGTCGTTACAAATCAAGAAGAAATTGAAATAAAAAGAGAGGGTTTTGGATTCGATTAAGATATAATCAAAACTAAACAAATTAAATTCAAAAAATAAATTTAAGACAAGTATTCAAGTAAACAAGCCTTGGTTTAGGTCACATCCACTTTTGGAACTTAAGATTTATCCTTAGTGCGTAAAAATATCAATTTATCATTCAAATATTTATTGCAATATTAAAATCAATCTTTCCTTATGATTAGCCAACTAGAAACATGTATTCTAATTAACTCTTATTATTTAACAACTCTATATATCATCTAAAATTTAATTAAACAATAGCTTTACGTATTAGAAAGACCAACAAAACGACAACACAACACATATAGTGCATTTAATATAGTTAAACCATCTTTCTAAGAGTCATTAGTTTACGACGCAACAAGTCATACACTCTTAGTTGCTACAAGAATCAAAACGATTGAATAATTACGGATTCAATATTTAATTTAGCTATAGATGAGATCAATCAATAAACCAACTATGCATGTTAGAAATCAACCTAATCAATCATGAAAACAAGCATAAAAGAAAGTTTAATACTTGAAATGAACAAAATGATTTGTATTAATGTTTAAGCCCCTCAAAATTTTTGATTTCCTAAAGCTTCAATTACCTTTACCAAGAAAAGAGATTTAGCCGCTCATGACAATATTCATGGCGAGCGATCGGAGAGAAGAGAAAAAAATAACGCCGACAATACTCCAAAGAATGATAAAACAAAAAAAGATGACCGCCCTATTCTGCTATATTCCTATTTATATGGGTTTTCTATTTCCCAAAAAGGGTACAAAATTGTAGTTCCTCTCTCTTCCTTTATAGAAAATCCTAGTCTCCTTTCGGGTAAATTGCAATAGAATTTGTCTTCTAGTTAAGGTCTATTTTCCGTTTCTACGGTTTCAGCATGCCCATGCCTTCATGCTCTTGCATGTCCACGTTCTATCGCATCCGCGTGCCCATGCCTTTACTCAACGTGCCCATGCTTCTCATGTTTTTCGGTGTCTAAATTGGCCTTGATCAACAATTTTCTCTATTTGGCTCTTTTAACACAATTATCAACCAATTCTATATCTTGACATATAAAATACAAAAGCGAGTTAAAGTCTAACATTTGAACATCTCAAAACGAGTAAAATGCATGGGAATTAAGTAATTAAACACATACATTCCGATCAATATCGGTCTTCCTTTTTTAGCCTATTATAATAGGTAATGGTTTTCAAATGCATATTATGGGAAATTAAAACAAAAACCAGAATTATCATATTAAGTTAAACTATACTTAGTAATTTTGCTTATTGGGAAGCATGACTAGTTGTTGAACTCTTTACAAGTTTTCCTCTTTTACCCTAAATATGCCACATGTATAATAAGTCACATTAACCAACAATGTAATGCTAGCATATTAAATTTGTTCACTTACATGTTTTTTAGTAGGTTTGCGTTCTCTTAGCCCTTCATTTTGTATGTTCTCTTGTTATGACCATGAGCATAACAATTTTGACATTGCATTTGAACTTCTAACTTAGATGTTTTGTTTGGATTTCTCCTTTCTTCATCTTGAGCTTCCTTTTTTTTTTTTTTTGGCCTTTTAATTTGTTTTTCATGTACCATAATTATTTACGTATCAAAATTAAAATAAAAAAGGGAAAAAAAATCCGGATAATTATGCAAAAACTAATCTTCCTAGCTTTTTTTTTAATAAGAAAAGGGGTTATACATCATGACATTGACTCCTAAGCCACATTTTAAAGCCATTCAAAGTTTCAAGACCATTCGAATATATTCCCTCATGTCTCTACTTCTTGAAATAAATATCAACATAATTTGTATAGTTTAAAACTAGTTGGATACCCACGCTACACTATGGGCGGACAATCGTTACATATATAGAGTTAACAATTCGTATATATATATTTAGCGTATATAGAATAAATAGTAAAATTAAGAGAAAAAACCATCTAAATTGTAGAAATATATCGAAGTCAACAGATTAAAATAAAAACTATAGCAAAATTGGTTCGATAAATTCGAATAAATATATATAAAAAAGCAAATAAAACTTGTGAATTTTTTGAACTCATTGTTAGTTTTTTTAAAAAATTGAGCCAAATTATCTAAAATATATTTTTAGCTCTCTTTTTATGTGTGTGTATGTGTGTGTGTGTGTGTGTGTCTATATATATATATATATATATATATATATAAGTAAAACACTCATTTAAAAATATAAAAATAATTTATAAATTATAATAATATATTTTTAAAAAATAAAACATTGACGTTTTAAATTTTTATTCCAAAATTCATATATTAAAAAATCAAATTTATTAACAAATAAAATTATATCAAAATTTTAAAAAAATTAATTTAATGAGAATTTTAATAAGAAAAAAATAACTAAAGAAATAAATTTTAAACAATAAGAATAAAATAATCGGATATGTATGTTAACATCAATATCAAAGATATAATTAATATTGGTTCAAGGGCATTAAAAGTACCAATAATATATATGTTTTCTTTCTTGGTGAAAGGACCAACTATATGACCGCCTAACTTATATAGGACTTATGTTATAACAATATGTATATTCTTTTAAGAGTTTCCTTTAACCTCTTGGTAATCCAATCCCAAAACACATCAAGATTTAAAATAATTAGCCAAATTTTTTTTGTTCTATCATGAGATTGATGGCCGGACTTTTAAAAATATAAAATAAATTATAGAAAGAAAAAAAAAAAAAAAGCGAGGGTCGCACCTAGTTGGTGTGTGTGTGTGTGTGTATAACCCACTTAAATTATATGAAATATGTCGAAGTGAATAGATTTAAATAAAAACTACTATAAATTTAGTTTAAATAAAATCGATTATATATTTATATATAACCAAATAAAATTGTGAATTTTTTTAAATAATTATTAATTTTTTGAAAAAAATTCAAGTCAAAATATTTTTTAATCGATTATTATTTTTTTAAAAAAAATAAAGTCAAATTATTTAAAACACACTTTTAGCTCTTTCTCTCTCATTAGAATTTATATAAGCAAGCAACACCAACATTTTCATATAAAAATTATAAAAATAATCAATCGTATAACTTATAATAATATACCTTAAAAAATAAAACAATCATGTTCCAAAAATTTATATCAAAAGTATTATATATATAAAAAAAATTATTAACAAATTAAAAAAGAAATGACAAACTAAATCTCAACGACCCAACTCGTTAAAAAAAAAAAGAGAGATGTCGGTCGGGGAAAAAATTATAAAAGCTACAGTAATAAGTCCGTGAAAGATGCTATAGTAATGAGACTGTGAAGGACTAGTTTAACAGCTTAGGTCTTTAAGGAAAAAAAAAAAAGGCAGGGGGAAAAAAGAAGGGGGGTGTGTGTTAAGAAAAAGAAAAGAAAAAAAAAAAAGAGGCCTGACGGAAAAAGAGAGGGGGACTGTAGCATGAACAGTCTCACCTCTATTTGGTTTAGTTTTTTAGGTAATACAAGGCATGCAATTTTTTTTTTTTTAAAAAAAAGTTTGTTTTAGCTTTTCAGTTCCTGTTCGGGACATGGCCTTCGTTTGCTAGCAGATTCTACAATATGCAAATTGTCACGCCTGAAAACGAAGACAGATTCGACTAGATGCTGGAGTCTTCTCTCATGGAAATGGATCACAAGTTCTACATGAACACATTTATTCACATCATTCATCAAACGTGTACGTAAATCAATGAGCATTGATGCAAAAATAACTTCTTCCATTTCTTTTTTGGACTACAAGAGAGAGATTCGAACACAAAACCTCCTAAAAAGACATGAACATAGGTATTTCTGTATCATAGTTGAATTACGAGGTCATCTGCAAGAGATAACATGTTCAGACATTGAGCGAACGAATATCATCATTACAAGGGCCGTTCAATTTTCATCATGCCGAGTGCCAACCCAACAGTTCACAATCAAGGAAAGTAGAAGCGACCAAATGGCAGTACTGTTATATTTTCTAGATCATCATTGAGTGAACCACTGGAAGCCAAGAACCGCAGCAGGAAAATGTGTAATTCTACAGTTCTATAAATCTTTTCGAACCCCTTCTTTTGAAGGAGTTGGTAGCGAAACGGTAACTGAATGAATTACTGGTTTAGCTTGGAGATGGAAACGCAGTAAAAACCATCCGATGGCAAAGTTCGCAGTTTGATAACTCTTCATGCAGATCACATGAAGGATTTATTAGAAAACTTAGTGCGATGGGTACACTAGGGATAAACCCAAAAACACAAAACCCACTTAGTTTTAAAGCTGTCTGCTAACCCTAAATACACTTTTCTGATCTACCCTCATTTGTACAATCCTCTAATCCCAGTTGCATCAATCATAGAGAGAGGAAAAAAGGACTTCAATAGGTAAAGAGGAAAAAAAATGGAAAACATAATTAACATGAGATCATGCCTTGCATGGCTTCACCGGTAGTGCATGCTACATTGACTAAAGTTGCAACTTACAGCACCCTTTGTGATGATCAAGAGAACATTAGCCTGTTTTGGGTTAAATTGGTCATGCCATTTTGGACTTTTAGTCCCCTCGTGCCATTGCAGTTCAAGGAAGACACTGGACAAAATAGTTTGTGTTGGTAGGACCAATTTCAAGCCTTCTGAAATGTTCGTGAAGAAACTCCATGGAGAAGCCTGACAAACCCCAAGAAGCTTAATTTACCATCTGAATGTCTTATCCAGTCCTGGAGAACAACGTGAACTGGTACTGACGGGCTAAGGCCAAGTTCCTGACAACAGAGATGCAAATAATTTTAGTACTTGGATTCACTTGAAAAGAGTCTCTAAATAGAGCAGACTTGCTTCATCATCTTAGTTCCCCCTTTCTCAGGCAAGGGAGGAAACTACTTATCAGTTAAATAGACCTGGACCTCCAACTTTTCTATGTTCTAAGAGAAAAAATTGATGATTAGAAACTTCAAATTTGAGTCTTAGCCACTGCAATCACCTTGTTTTGTAAGTTGCAAATAAAAGAACTGAACCAAAAAGGTCCTACAGGCGTGAAAAAATAATTTGGACCAACCAGTCTAAAACAATATCAAGTACTTTGGCAATCAAATCAGGGCCTCCTTACTGGTCGATCCAGTCTTGCACCATTTTGCATTCACAATGGTACTTTTGTACCAAGAATTCAGCTCTAAGATTAGAACATTCCTATTAAATTACTTCAGATATCTGCAAATTGTTGAGTATTATGACAGGTAAAAACATAAAGTGTGTCTATGCAGAGGTAGATCTAGGGTGGTGAGAGACACAGCCTGTCCAAAGTTCAATTAAGTCCCTTAATTGTAATTTTTTTTTCAAAAACAGTCTAGGACATTTTTTATACATAATGGCTCCTTCAAAATATAATAAATAAGTTACTTAGTAGCCTCCAACATGCAACTTCAAAATCCATCCATTACATCTCTGAACTGCCTTTTGACTTTAGTACATTTAACTGTCCCCCAGATATAATTCCTAGCTCTGCCACTATGAGGGTGACTGGAGCATGTGTGGAGTGCACGCGCGCTTGTGTGTGTGTGTGTGTGTGTGAGAGAGAGAGAGAGAGAGAGAAAGAACATACTGAGGCAAGCTCCTCTATCATAATGGGTCTGTTTCCATCCTTCTCGAACAACTCATAGGCAAGCCTAGCATGTTGCTCCCAACAATCCATTCCTTCCAGCTGATGCACACTTACAGCAACAGCAGAAAATTCTTCAAAATCCAATTTTCTGTATTGAAGAGAACTAACCTGAAACACAAAAGAGTAGACAATTAACTAGAACTCTAAACCATTTCTTCTCATAAATAAATTTGATAGAATAGTACAGACAATTAAACAAGAAAAGTACATAAACAAATAAACAGAACATGTGTTAAGCATTACCATGCTAACATAATCAAGGACCCTGGAATCCTTCATGGCATCCGTAGAGTGCTTGATTACAGCCTGTAAATACCAACATCTTTCAGAATGACATGAGAAACACCAAAAAGAAAAAATAAAAGAGAGAGAGAGAGAGTACAAAAGTTGATACTGATAGCCAAAAGATGGAAGAGAAGTAGCTCACTGTTTTAAAGTTCTGCATAGAAATGAAGCCATTTTTGCTTGGCCCCAACAGTGTAAATTGTTCCCTGAGGTAGGCTAGCTGAGAAACAGTTAACGTCTTCGCCAGTGCCTGTCAAAACCGACAAGTTTGTGGCTTTCACAGTGAGTATTTGAGATTTATATGAAGGACATTATACCAAACAAATAAACAAGTTTGTGGCTCCTCCAGCTGGAATTGACCTTTGGTTTATGATACAGACAAACTCTACATAGTTGTACCCATTACCTTAAGCACCCATGTGCTGAGTGTTCTAAAACCAGTACAACAACAAGATGCATTTGAATGATCCTATTTATCCATTAATTTATGCATAACATAATTACTTTCCTGCATGGATTGGATTTTTTTGGAATTGTCAGTACATTTTACAGTAATCCTCAATAAGGCTGCATTCTTTTCTTTTTTTTGGTTCTTCTGAACGGAATAAGACAGCACATAAACTTCAGACAATTTGACTTTGAATGAGTAGATTATGACTTGAAATAAAATGGAGAACACAGGATCTACTTACCCCCAACGCAGATTTCCGTAGAGAAGATGAGCATATATATGCTTTTAAAAGCTTGTATACTATCATATCCAATGGAATCTTTATGTCATGATGATTAGCCAGCCATGGGTGACCTAAACATAAAAATCCAGGTAACCACCTTAGAATTATATTGTTGACCCCATATGTTGGGTGATCAAATCAAGACTTTAACTTTAAGAACTTACTCAGAGCCTGAGCAGCAGTTAGTCTCTTCCGATAGTCCTTGTTCAACAGCCTCTTCACAAAATCTATTGCTTCAGGGGATAAAGAAGGCCAAGGAGCTTCATCAAAGCTTGGATCTGCTTTCAAAACAGCACGAAAGATGCCAGATTCTGTCCGGGCCCAAAAGGGTCTGCTACCACATAGAAGAATGTAAGCAATTACACCAATACTCCACATGTCTGCTTCGGTCCCATATGATCTATGCAGAACTTCAGGAGCTACATAATATGCACTTCCCACAATGTCATTTAACCTTTCATCTGCAAAATTTTCAAATAGTAAAAAACTCCCATCCACCATCAAATCTTCCCCAACACCCCCCCCCCCCCCCCACCACAAAAAAAAAAAAAGGAGAGTAGCTGTATCCAGTAATGCTGACCTGGCTTTACATAGTCAGAGAGTCCAAAATCAATTGCTTTCAAAGGGGAATTATCCTCCTTGGTGGTGAAGAGAAAATTCTGAAGTAAAATTTGCAGAAAATGATTAGAAAAGAAAGAGGATATGCTGGCATGCAATTACATGTACTATTTATCAACAGTCTTGTTCAATCAATTGCACAACATCAATTAGTGAAGCTATCCATTGATCAAGAAAACTAACTATACAAGAAATTACAGCCACGGGCGAAGCAGACATTTCTGACTTCCCTTTAGTATCATTATACATATTTAATGGAAGCAGGATGTAAAAAGTAAAAATTCAAAACTCTAATGGTAATGTGTTACCTCTTTCTGTCAAAGCTCCATCTCAACAACAAACAGCAGAAAAAAAGAAAGAAATTAAGAGAAAGAAAGATCTGCAATAATTATAGAGCACCGTCTGGATACATGAACAAAATGCAGCATTCCAAAATTCCTAAAGGACAACAGGATAAACTTCACTTCCCATTTCCCACCAAAAACTTTTATATTCACGAAATATTAACAGTGTCACATTTAACTTTATGAAGTGAATTAAGTATCTTCCAGAAAAAGTAACATGAACAGAAGATATAAATATTTTTATATAATTGCTTACCTCAGGCTTAAGGTCACGATGAACGACACCTTGGAGATGGCAGTAGGCAACTACACTTAATATCTGAACCATAACGGTCTTTGCATCTTCTTCTGAGTATTTTCCACCCCTGTACAATACGAATAGGAGTTCAGCCAGTTAGCATGTCACAGAACAAGACACGGATATACCAAGAAGAAAACAAATTTAAGAGTACAGTACCTTGAGAGTATCCTATCCAATAATTCACCACCTTTGCACAACCTAAAGAACAAAAATATATGTAGATGGTAAGTTCCATAGGTAAAACATATCCGTCCGAAGTCTATGCTACTATAAATGTAGAAACTTAACTAACCAATGGATTAACCTCTTCTTTCTGTTCTTTTGCTTCTTGATAATTAGATGCAAATGTTTTACAGATGACATAGATGCAAATGTACAAAAAGACTCACATAATTATTTTTTCCATGAGTTTTGGTTAACATGAAGACTGTGTATCAGTCAACTCCATAAGATTTTCACTAAAAGCAAATTTGATTGGACATGGCAGAATCATTTATATAATTGGTCTAAATTTTTTGACGTTGAAGATCAACCAGCCAAAAGGTTTATGAAATTGTGAATTGCAAGTCTTTTATGCTTATAAAATTCCCCAAAACAAGAAGGGGTTAAAAGCATTAGTTAGTTACTAGGCTTATCTGATTGTCCTTATCTCTCGTCATTATCTTGGCAGTCATTATCTCATTTTGAGCCATAAACATTACTTGTATAACCGAGACAAACATAACACACTTAAATCCTTTTTTTACGTAAAATATAAGTGCAGTCAAAACTTACTCCATTACAACATAGATGTTTTCATCATCTTCGTATGCATCGAAGAACTGCACTAGGTTCTTATGTCCCGTTAGAGCCCGTAATATTTTCACTTCTCGTCTCACGTCTTCTATAGCAATTGCAGTGGTCATCTGTAAAGCATTGCCCAATTTACATGAGAACAAGACAAACAGCTCTTTGGTTCTACGGTCAATGGTCCAAATGACTATCATTTATGACATAAATAATTGTTACTGAGGCCTAAATCATATAGAAAAAAATGTGTCTTTCATTGGTTTCCACAGTCAATTTCCAAACAGACAAAAAGCTTTGTGGTACAAGAAAAAAACATTTAACTCAATTATCACTGACTAAATTAGAGCATAGGGACCCATCAATCATGTTTTTCTTGAGCCTGGATTATCTAAACATGAAATGGAGCATCCACTAATAAATGCTTATACACCAATTAATAAGGAAGGTAGTGTTAAGATAAAAGTTACAAATGTCCCAAACAAAAGAGAAGCACTGCATTTTTCCGGGAAGGACCTTGAGAAAATCCATCATTTTCATCATGCCTGAAGAACAATAATTATAACACAACTTTAACATAATCAGCAAAACCCTTTTATACAGGATACGTAATGCACCTGAATGTCATCCTACACTCCCCAACTATCACAACCAAAGCTAGGCAGATCAGTTACAATTAACAATAGCAGCCAAAATTGCATTAAACCTCTATAGATGCTAAATATCAGCAACAAAAGAAAGGTGTGCCTACAAACATAAAAATAAATCACATCTGTACATGAGTAGAACACATAACAATTCAAACATCCGAAGTTTTAAGCTAATCTAAGTAATTACTCGAACAAATAAAAGCTAGTCAAAATCAAAAGATCATAGTCAATGAGAGGATGCAAACCAAACCTTAGACTTTGGAATAACTTTGACTGCCACATCCTGGCCTTTCAAGCTCCCTTTCTTTGCCGTAGCGGAGCAAGTATACCCAAAATGTCCACGCCCCACTTCGTCACCAAGCTCATAATGACTTACAAACTGCTTAGAAAACCCAAAATTCTTGTCCAAACCAATATCACTCTCACTTCCCTCAGGAATTGAAGCTTCATTGGGCTTAACAGAGCCATGCCTTCTCGCAAGCAATGCACGTATATGCTTTGCAGGAGAAGGAGGTGGAAAAGGCCTCTTGAAAATCCTCAAAGGAGTGGAGCTTACACTTGATATAGCAGGTGAAGTCTTGAAGAGACTTGGTAATGGACTTGGACTGTAAAAGGGGAAGTTTGAGGTCTTGGTAGTGTGTGAATTTGGTGGTTGTGTTGAGTCTGTTTCAACGGAGTGTGTGTTGTTTTTGGATTGGTTTTGTTGGAGCTCAATGGGTTTTCCATGACAAAGTCCCATGGAAACAAGAACCCAAAATAGAGAATTCAAGAAATCACTTCTAAATCAAGAAAGTTAGGAACTTCGATCAAGACACAAGGTGAAGAAATTTAGACCATTTGAAGAGAAGAAGGAAAAAAAAACAAAGAAAGTGAGTGACTAAATTCAAGGATTTGAGGCTAAAGAAAGAAAATTTCACAGTGAATGAGTGAATTATACAAGAAAGAGAATATAAAAAAAAAAGGTGCAGATATCTAGACCATTTGAACCCCGAAAAAAAGTAAGCAAGAAAACTGAATTCAAGATTAAATTTTTTACAATTTAATCAAAAGAACCCAGAAATGATTGGCACTGTAAATTCCAAAGCACCAGAATTTGCCAGCTAATTTGGATTGAAAAGGTGGGAAATTTAAAATAGAAATTCAATGGGGTGGGAAAAAAAAGAAAAGGAATTGGACTTTACTGATCAAAGAAACAAATGCTTAGAAGGAAAGGAAGAGCTAAATAAATAAGAAGCAAATTTTAGGAGAAGAAGCTTAAAAAGGGAGAATAGAGAAGAGACTGAGAGAAACAAAAGAAACAAAACTACAAGAAAATTATATTCCAAGAGAGAAAGAATGGGGGGCTGCAAAAGCACAGGAAAAAAGTGAAGAAAAGATGCTTAGCAGGGGCTGCAAGAAAAGGGAAAAGGAGAGCACAAGGCTTCTTTTTCTTGCTTTTTTGCCAACTCTCTTTGTTTCTTTGTTTTCATTTTTTTTTTTCAATTACATTTTTTTTTTTTAATAATGGTTTTTGCCTTTTTTGAGTGTAGTTTTTGTGCAAGTAAGGAAAAATCAGTTAGTTTTGAGGTAGTTTTGTGGATTGATGATGGTCTTCTTCTTCTCCTCCTCTCGTCAAATAATAATGGAAGTGGGGTTGGAGTTTGGATCCTTCCAGCCTGTCCTTATTGATCCCAAAAAACTAAGATGGAGGTGGTGGGTTTTATTGCATTATAAATTATAAATTAGTCCTTTTAATTTAAAAAATAAATTAAATAGTCTCTTTTGTTCTATAAGCTACCTCTTTATTTTTTTTCAAAAATTATCTTATTTTATCATCGTTTTTCATATTATTTATTTCTCTTTTTTATTTCATAAAAAAATAACAAAATAAATTGAAAAGGAATGAGAAAGATTAAATTACAAACAGATTTAAAAATATAAGGACTGAATAATTAATTTCGAAAAAAAGAAACCATTTATTCTGTTTTATAAAACTAGAAGGACCAATTTATAATTTACTCTGATACAGTGAATGTTGTATTTTTTTATATATTTTTCATTTAAGAAAACTGAGCTAGCATTGTCTTGCGTATTCCAGCTTTGACCTGCTTTTGTTGGGCTTTGAAAGCTTTTGTCTCTCTTTTTTTTCCCTTCTCCTTAACTTTTTTTTTTTCTGTTAAAAAAATGAAAAAAATTCACATGCTCCCCACTAATTTGAGAACATGAAAATTTATGGTATTTTCATAGTACTAAATCAAAAAATCATAATCATCTATACTAGGTTTTATTCTTATTAACTTCTAATTAGTTATTCTGTTAATTTTTTTTGAAAATCGACAGTCTAAATAAATTATATTTGAATATATTCTTGAATTGATAGTAGACTTTCTCTAACCTAATTCTGTTGAAAATTTGTTTCTATTTTAATTCCTCAGTCAAATCAAAGGTGTTGCAAATAATAAAAAAATAATACTGTAAAAAATAATTTTTGCAATTAAAAACATCCGTGGATTCACACCTAAACACAATCACATTTTTTTTATTCTACGTATTGTTTTTCATTCGCGTATCTAATATTTAAGATTCTGTACGAAACAAATCTGTTAAAATTTAAATTCGTAATTTCTTATTATAAAAAAACTACTATCGTTGAACTATAATTTCGTGGATAAGTTATTTGGTTAAATATCTGTGCTTAAATCAGACATAATTGCCAAATTAAAGGCACCATTTAATTGACTGAAAATGTGCTGCACATCCTTAAATTGTAGGGTATGTGCCCTCTGATTTAAGAGGGCTTTTTCCTCGAAAGTAGGTGCATCTACTTTCATCATGCCACTAAATTAAAAGGTGCTGGTGTGTCACTGAGGGAAGCTATGTTTTTTTTCACTTTAATTTAAGCAGAGCTGAGCCCAGGCCACAGTACCTTTACCAATTAAAAGGTGCTGCCTTTTTTTTTTTTTTTCAATATATATATATATATATATTGAAAATAATGGGAAAATAAGAAGACAAGGCATCTGATTGAAATGAAACCTTTAGAAGCTTGGCTTACAAGAGCTAACTTTTGGTGGTAGTTGACCTGTGTTTGCCCCAACTTTGCTTCTTCAGTGTGCAACTTTGTGTTAATATATGAGAACAAATCATCATAATTTAATCACATTAATCTTTCAATACTAGTCTTACCAATTTTAACATCTTGTCTTATTTTTCAATAAAATGATACACTTTGATCCTCTTTTCCCACATAATAATAATAAAAAAAAGTTTACTTTTGGGCTATAAATAACAATTTCAAACCTTGAACACAAACATATATGCTTGAACATTTAATTTCCTTTTTTTTTATTTCCTTAATAACATATACTGATTCCAAGAAGACAGAGAAGCAACTAGTAAGGAATTCCTACGAGCTTCATCAATGGTGACCATAGATTTTGGTTATATCAATTAGATAATATATATGTATATATATATATAGCCCCATCTATTCTAGACCAATCTTCTTCAACCAATTCGAAAGAAGCAACTTTAATGCAACCAAATTCGAAGAACTATTCCAACACTGCTCTTCTTTATTAATGGCTGTCTGTGGTCTCTCTTTTTCTTTTTTTCACATCTGGTCAAGCAAACCCTTCACTTTAAATGGGGAAGGTGATTTGATCTCCTTTAAATGGCCAGATAATTAAGTGGCAAGAGTTATGATGAAATCGGATCTCAAATTGCCGTTGATTGAAAGTATAAGGTTTGATTAATTAGATCCAAAAAGAAAATAGAGGGTCTGATTTGACCAAATGCGTAATGCCGATAGAGGACAGTACATGATTTTTGGCCTATTGCTTAAAATATAATTATTGTCCATACCACTCTAGCTAGTTATGATTTATAGTTCTGTACGCAGATGCCGCCCAAAGATTTCGACATTTTCCAAAATGACATCTAAGATTTTGTTTTCATTCATTATCAAATTTATCATGATCAATTATGTTATTGATGACAAAATCGTATAGTTTAATATTTTTTTTTTTTTAAGAAATGAAACGTTCAATTTTCAAAATTTTCTTCCCTCTATTTGAAACCATGCAATTATACCTCATGAAAACGTATGATCATGATCTCAAGTTTGAATATGATTTGCACTTAGAATTTGAAATCAAACTAAATAAATAAATATATGATTCCATGTGAATGTCATTTTAGCATGACAATATTTCTAACTACCAACTATTTTGTTGATTGCTGACCATTCTAATATATATATATATATATATATCTTAATTTG
Source organism: Dovyalis caffra (assembly GCA_963924115.1). Lineage (NCBI taxonomy): Eukaryota > Viridiplantae > Streptophyta > Magnoliopsida > Malpighiales > Salicaceae > Dovyalis > Dovyalis caffra. The sequence goes on from CAWUPB010001159.1 coordinate 11,471,053, forward strand.
CATGCCCTAGCTCCTGCAATTTCTCTCTTGCAAAGTTTGGAGACAACAAGGACGTACCTTGGGTTTTACTCTACGTTTGCCGCCATCTAAATTACGAAACAAAACGCATGCACTACTATATACATCTCGAGTCATGATCGCTAAATGATATAGGCTCAAAAGCAACTAGACTTAGAACCTAAAAATCATTAATTAATTTGCATGCAGGAGTAAACACAAGTTCTTAAATTAATTAACATTCAAACTTCTTTTAAAAATTAAGAAATTGTCTAAAAATTGGTGTGTTTATAATAAGTACTCATTAGTGACCTATATATGTTTCATTAATTTGTTTGTTGATAAAAAAAAAGTTTAGATTTTGATAAAATTGCTAGTCGTCGTCACCTTCTATATAAATTAGGTAAGAGGTGAGAGATTCAAATAAGTCGAAGTGGGTTGATCACACGTACAAATTGGCAAAGAGCATATACTAGGCATGACAAGTCCACTTAATTTGTTCATGCGAGCTTGACTTGAACTTGCCATGCATGATTACCAAAAAAAGAAAAACAAACAAACAAACTTACAATTAGATCTTCAGTCCAAAACCCACGTAATTAAGGAAATTCCTGCTGTTGAATTCACCCATTTGCTTCATCGAAACTAGTCTCCATCATTCCAAGATTGTCATTTCGGGAATCAATAATTGGCCAAATCAAACCTTTCTATTCTTGTACGTACGTATACATATAGATCCAAACTTGTCTTGATCAATTGATCAATTATTGGCAGCTGAATTATTTAGTACAACTTGCAACACACAAACTCAATTACATTTGAGAGCCAACTTATAAGGATTCGATTTCTCCATGCTAATCAATCAAAATTTCATTCTGGTTTCAGTGACTTCAATGATTAGTTGTTGATCAATTTTAATAACCCATGTGTTTTCATCAGTCAAGTTACTCAATGGAGCAATCATGTTTCATATTTAAAATATTTCCTTGTATTCAGGAATAAATTGAATGTAGAGTGTGAATGAAGCATCTCTGGAATCTCTTCCAAGCAAAATGTAGTGTAAAGGCAATGGCTTGGCATTTAATGATATGCTAATCTTTCATTTTAAGCCCTATACACAATAATATATATGAATCAATTGGTCATCAGTCCAAAGACAAATTAATACATTAGAAATTTAGAAAGAGACCCTTTCTGGCCTTTGCCGTGTAGTGACAAATTCCTTCGAAAAAGAAAAGAAAGATAAGAACCTCATATTAGATTTTGTCTGTTCTCTTTTTGGGCACTAGAGATAAGATCATATACCCTGAGTATTGGCAAAACAATAACAAGGACTTAATTGATGCCTTTTTCTTTGATGAGTGGAGCCTTTGTTCTACGAAAAATATATATTCTTATTCCTTGATTCTCTCTTCTGCACCTCTTCTTTTCAATAGAATAAAGTTGAGGATCAAGGAATGGTAGAGGGAAAAGAAAAAAATATATATATATTTGTAAATCAGAGAGAGAGAGAGAGAGAGAGAGTTGGTGTGCATTAAAAATTGCATGGGAACATGCAAGAACATGGAATACAGATGTTTCCAAGCCAGTGCGAGGGAGAAAATTCTTGTAGACTAAGAAGACAAATTAGCCATTTTAGTCAAATGTTGGTTAATACCCATACTTTCATACTGAGAATCCAATGGCTTTAACACAAAGCGCTAATCGCGATAAAAAGCAGCTTCCAATGTCTCTTTCTCCATTGCATATTTTTCTTCTAAGCCTGATGAATAGATGTGTTGAAACCAGTTCTTTTTGGGCACCGTAATTACCTTGAGATATGTTATTATTATTATTCTTCCTAATCAGTTTTTTACATAAAATCATAGGTTATGAATAAACTATTATATCCATATTCGTACACGTACAATAAGCTTTTTTACAATCTTTTAAGATTTGAACTTTTAATAATAATAATAATAATAATAATTCTTCGGTTTATCATCGATTAAGGCCTTAAATCTGGAAGAGAATAAGTATGTGTTATCATTACAGATACAAGGGGCTTGACTAATTTGGTAGCTCCACCTCACCATATTTTGTTTCTTATTGTAATTAAAAGTTTACTAAGAGTCTAAGTTTGAAACTTGTTTGTTAGGAGCATTGTTTGCTTAGCACAGTAGTAAGTTAGCTAGAGAAATTGTCATTATTATGTGCAACAAATGATAATTTTGAAACCCCACTTTATCTTTCATCATAGAATGAGATTGTTAGGTGACCCACCACATAGAGTTGTCATTTTGTTACTCAAAAATCTTCTGACCAAGAGAAGGAAAGGAAGAGAGCAAGGAAAGGGACAGTCATTTGGGTTGCCAGAGACTTTGATCATTGAAATTATCACATTTAAGGGTCCCCTTTGTAATTACAACTAGAATATGGCAGTTTCTGTTGCTTTCATTTTTCTTTCTTTCTTTTTTTCAAGTGAGGGCAATCATCGGTTGACACATGGAAACTATATCGGCTTATTGATTCTCTCTGATTATTCCTTGTCCAAATGATTTATGCCTTGGAGAGGAGACTTCGCTGGGTCTGGGATTAGAGATTCTCTGCCAAAGCCTCCCCAAAATGCAACTTTGTTGATTCGCTTTGTTTGATTTTATTCCACCACCACCGCCTCTAAGCATCTTATGCCTTGTGTTTGCAAAAGCCCAGGACAGGACCCCACATTCCAAGTAGTGGGTCCTTTGAGTAATACTTAGACATGTGGAATATGGATCGTGGTTTCCAAATTCCTAACGAGGAGAAAAAGGCAATGGCAGTCCACATCCTATCCTCCTTACTGTCTATTTCCTATATATGCTCCCAAATGAAGATTGATCTTCATCAAATGGTATCATTGTCTACATTGAAACTGAAATAATATTATGAAGGTTAAGGTTGCTTCATCGTATTCACATAGTTGTTCAATATTGATACAAGCGGATGAGACCTAATTACCTAGTCGCAGGAACTACCAAGGATAGAGAAGGCTAATTACAATAAAGCTTAATCACAGAGAATTATAATCAAGCACATTAAACATGATATTGAGGGAGAGTGTAACTACCCAGCAAAGATGACAAATGATGATATTTTTCATTGGTCGATAGGCAAATTGAGCAATTTTATTGAATGCAAATTCAATATATGGTCATGTCAATGCTAAATACTGCAAAGTACCAACAATAGTACGATAGAGCTTGGGTCATTAAGATGTAAGCTATCCTCCAAGCACAATGAGTTACTTATAGCTATCGGAGTGGTAATCGCCTTCGCACCAATCCTCCGAGTTTTGGCAATAATATCTTGAATATATTTCTTTTGAGAGAGGAAAATTCCATTGAAGGTTCTTACAACTCCGAACACCAAGAAAATAGTTAAGAGAACCAAGATTTTTAATGGAGAAATGGTGTCCAAGTTGCAAAATAAAATTATTGATAGCCTTTAGATGACTCCCAGTAATAATTAAACCATCATATACACCACTAAGTAAACAAGTGATGCCCAAGTGACTATAAATGAAAAGGCAATGGTCGAATGTGAAACTTTGAAATTTAATGTAAAAGGGTAATTATGTAATTCGAATACCAAGCTCTGTGTGTTTGCTTGGGGCCATAAATTACCTTCTTGAATTTGCACACATGATGAGGCTTTGTGTGATCAAAAAAGCCTTTAGGTTGAGCCATGTAAACCTCTTCTTTTAAGTGTCCATGTAAAAAGAATTATTTACGTCTAGTTGACGTAAAGGCCAATCTTGTGTGACAACTACTCGTTAAAATAAATTGAATTGTAGTGTGCTTAGCAACAGGAGAAAATGTCTCCATATAATCAATACCCGAGCATTGTGTGAAGCCTTGAGCAATAAAACATGCTTTGTATTTGTTTGATGACCTATCCGGATTGCGCTCGACCCAAAAAATCCATTTATAGTAGACTAGCTTTTGTTTCATAATGGAAGGAACAAGCTCTCATGTAGCTTTTTTACAAGGCTTGAATTTCCTCAATCATAACTATTCCCAGATCAAAATCATTCCATGCTTTTGACACGATTTGGGCTTAAATTTGATCTTGGATAAGGTTTAGGTTAGGGCATGGTTGGGTTCCGGGCATGGGTAATGTTCTTTGTGTCGGATAAGGTAATGGTAAGGCATAACTTTCAAATTGATTTATGGATATTATTCTTTGCTCGAGTAAGGTTTGGATAAGTGTTTTTTTGTTGATCCTCATCATGATTAGAAGATAAAGAAGTAGTAGATGAAATAGAGAAAGTGCCCATACTTGACTTATGTACCGATAGAATCAAGGACTCATATGATGATGGTTCATCTGTCATTAGAAACCACTGGAGTGGTTGTCCCGCAGGTGGAGTTGACATGAGTGGTCGAATTAGAAGCGAGAAGATGTAATTGGGCCATCAATAATGGTTGGACAAGGTAGCAGACATGTAAGCTGTTGTTGAAGGAATTATGAAGTGAGGAGCCTATGAAAGGGAATGCTAGATTTTATGGTTATTACAATGGATGACTTCGGGGTAGCGTTAGGCATAGAGTTCTTTAAAAAAAATTAAAGCCATACCTATACCTCACTTGGAGAAAATGATGCTCATAAAGGAAGAAGCACCGTGTATGGTGCCAATCAAGGTGCATGCTAGATCGAGAATGAAGCTTTTTTCAATCATGTTAGTGAAGAAAAGCTCCAAAAAAGGAGAACTCATTTATTTGGTAATATTAAGAGAATGTCGGCCGATGGATAATGAGGGTGCGAGAGATGCTCGAAGAAATAATCAATGTATTTGTCAACTTTGATGATGTGATACCACTAAAGTTGCCCAAAAAGTTATCTCCTTGAGAAAAATTGATCACTAAATTGAGTTGTTGCTAGATGCCAAACTATCAACCATGACACCTTATCAAATTTTTGTTTTTAAGTTGGAGGAATTGAGAAAGTGATTGAAGGCTATGTTGGAAGCAAGGCAAATATAAACTTCTAAATTGCCTTATGGCTCATCTATGTTGTTCCAAAAAAGCATGATGGATTATTGAGGATGTGTGTAGATTATCGGGTGTTAAATAAGGCTATAATGAAGAATAAGTATCCAATTATATTGGTAACCAACTTGTTCGATCAATTAGGAAAATCTTGATTCCGCACTAAGCTTGATTTGAGATCGAAATACTAGCAAGTTTAGATTATTGTCGAAGATGTGTCAAAAACAATGTGTATAAAAAGGTATGGTTTCGCGAGCTTTTTTTATATCGTTTAACTTGGTGAATGCCTCGACTACCTTTCGCCCTTTAATGAATAAGGTATTTTAGCCATACTTAGATTAATTCGTAGTGGTCTATTTTGATGATATTGTGGTTTATAGCTCAACATTAGAGGAGACCTATATACTATGTTCAAACTACTAGAGATAATGAATAATATGTCAAAAAAGAGAAGTACTCTTCCTAGGGCATAAAATTAAGAAATGAAGGTTGATGATGGATGAAACTAAAATAAAAGCTATCTTGGAATAGAAAAAGCTAACCAAGGTATTCGAGCATTGCTCTTTTATTGGAATAGTGAATTGCTACTACTCGCTTCATCTATAACTAAAAAAAGAGCCCCTCTCACTAACATATTGAAGAAGAACAAGATATGGGAGTGGAATAAACAGATGCAAGAAGCTTTTAATGACATAAAATAAGTCGTCATTGACGAGTCCGTGTTAGTGCTTAATAGATTTAACCAAGCCATATAAGGTACACACTCGTTGCGTCTAATTTTTCAATTGGTGGTGTTTTGATGTAGGAGCAACATCCTATAGCTTATGAGAGTTGAAAGTTAAATAACACTAAATATCGATATTCGATGCAAGAAAAAGAGATTACCACAATGGTGCATTGCCTATGTACTTAGAGGCACTATTTGCTAGAGTCTCAATTTGTGTTAAAGATAAATAACGTAGCCATAAGTTATTTTTAAACTAAAAAAAAAAAAGCTAACACCGAAGCAAACTCGTTGGCAAAATTTTTTTGCCAAATTTGAATATGCTTTTGAGTACAAGCCAAGTAAAACCAATATGGTGGCCGATGTACTTACTACGAAAGCCGAGTTATCTCATATAATAAAAGTGGATGGAGAGATGACCAAAATTAAGGAAAGAATGAAGCAATCCCATCTTTAAAAGTTTAGTGGCCTTTTCTAAAAGGGGCAAAACTAAAAAATTTTAAGAGGAGGATGATATTCTTTACACGAAAGGAAAAAAAAATATGTGTCTAAGTGGGAAAACTTCGAAGAAACTTAATGCAAGAATGTCATAACTTAGGTGGACTGGAAATCTTGGTCAATAACGCACTAGAGCCTTGCATATTTCTTACTACAATTGTGTGATGATGCGAGTCCTATAGAAGGACATGTCCGATATGCTAATAAGATAAAATTGAAAATCAAAAGCCCAAGTGTCTATTACGACCTCTACCTATCGTAAAAAGACTATGAGAGATGATAACCATGGACTACATAGTGGCATTGTAAAATTTGAGAACTTTGAAAGTACTATTATAGTTGTGGACATGTTCTCTAAGTATGTAACATTCATACCAACCCCGGTAGATGTGACTATAGAGAAAACCGTTAAACTAGTCTTCAATCATGTGGTGAAGTATTGCAATATGACACGATATGTTATCGATGATCGAGATCCTTGATTCACTAAAAAGTTATGGACTGAACTTTTGAGTTATTGGGTTCAAAACTACATTACTCTATAAGTTTCTACCCTCGGACGGATGGAAAAATCGAGAGGATTAAAACTTTGTTGAAGACATACTTAAGGCACTTTATGAGTGTCAACCAAAAAAATTAGGTTAAATTGTTATTTGTTATCCAATTCTCCTATAACTTACAAAAGAGTAAGCCTATTAGCAAAGTCCTTTAAAGATAATGACGGATCATCCACCTCTCACTTCTCATACGATGATGTATTCGTTGGTCGAGGAATGACAAGAGCGAGACGGACCTCACACGTATGTATTTGAATAAAGATTCTAAGAAGATGAAGAAATGGATTGATAAGAAACGAGAGGGATGTCACCTTTCAACCGGAAGATAAGGTGATGGTGATGTTACTACCATAACAAAATTAAAGGTTCATAAAGGCTTTATACTTCGATATGAAGGACCATTTGAAATAATGTACAAGGTGGAAGAGATGTCCTATCACCTAGAGTTGGTGCCAAAGCTAAAGATCCATAATGTGTTATATGTTAGTATGTTAAATTCATACCATACGGATGAAGAGGATCAAAGTCGAAGAGTTTTTCATAGGGCGCCTATAGTTGTGGTTAACTTGTATGATAAAGAAGTTGATGTCATACTTGATGACCGTATAATCTAACATCGTGGATTGCCATTAATAAAGAATTATTATGTTAAATGAAAAAGCTTATTAGAAAGTGAGGCTAGTTGAGAACTCCGTAGAAGCCTTATAGCAATTTGCATAGAAAGTCGAAGAGTATAATGAAAGCGCACCGACGACTTTACTCGACTAGGTGAGTGAGAATGTTATGCCTCGTTCAAAGAGGAACATTTCTAAAGGTTAATTGGAAACGCCGGATGAATTGAGAAGCTTCGAAAGACTATAAAGTATGAGAGAAGCCTCTATGCTATCCAAGAAAAATATAAACATATCCTACAAAATTTTAGAGAGAGTTCCTAATGTACGGATCTAGATAGTTCTTTGTAAATATCTAAATAGGATAATTCTAAAAAATGAATTGTAGTTATTAGATTAGATAGATTCTATCCATCGATTGGAGAGGTGAATAACTATATAGAGGTGATGCTTTCTTTTGACCAAACCATCTTAGAAAAGTGTAAACCGTAGTTGTAAATTTTATAGAGCAATACAAAGAGTTTGCCTATTATCTCTCTTATTTTTCTTTCTTGCTTTACAACATAGTGCGTGAGATATGCCGACTTGGTTCGATTTAAGCAAGAAGTGAGCCAAGTACCGTATGAGAGGTTGGAAAAGACCAAATCCGTGACATTGGGCTAATATGGAGAAGTAAACACACACATTGTTCATTAGTCCCAATGGCCCATGCAATTACTAAGTCAACAAAACGATGGAAATGAAGTGAGAAATAACAGGGCCTTAGTGAGTTTTTCAATAAAATTTCAATTTAGTCCCAATAATTATAAAAGTGCATTTTGATAATTTTCCAATAGCATAATTCGATCGTTATTGATTGAAACAAATTGACCAATATTATGTCAATTTGGTTTCAATTGACCAAACCTAAAAATCGAGTGATCATAGAACCTAAAGGCAAGCATGCGAGTGAAGAAGAACATTTGCTATTAAAATAACTATAAAAAAAAACTAAATTAAAACATGATTTTACTATTCATTTTCACTATTTGGAATATTATTCATACACTTACAAATAACTATTCGTTTCATTATTTATGTCTTTTTTAAGCACTTTCGTCCTCAATTTTTTATACTTTTTTTTTCAATTTCAAACTTTAATTATACTCGTCATTTAGTCTCATTTTGTTTTAGTGTTTTCTTTTAATTCTTTTAATTATTTTAAATTTACTACTTTAATTTGTCATTTTTTTAATATAGTCATATGTTATTAACATTATGATCATATTATAATAATATTATTTTTCTACACTAAGCATTTACTATTTATTTATTTTTGAATTAAATAATAAAAATAATGTTTTGGCTTAACCACTCAATGATTCAAATTAATATTTTTTTTATTTTAATATTATTTATTATTTTATAAATAAATATATAAAAAGTAAATTCACATTTTTTGAAAAAATCGATATTCTTATCAATAGTAAATAATTTTTTTTTCAATTCTATGTAAGCTTATAATAAGTGTTATTTATGTTTTTTTGATACAATCTTATGAAATACTAAAGTTTTTTTTAAAAAAAATTATTTATTTTTAAAGTTAAAAGAAGAAGGGAAAAACAATCATAGGCCTGAACTTTCTCTCCGAATTTCCCCTCAGTTTTGTTTCAAAAATTTCATTCTTATATCATATATTGATGAACGGTAGTAAATTTTCTTTGCCATCATCTACTAATTTATTGAATTTTTATGTTAGATTCTGAATAATGTAAAATATAATTCCTTGACTAAATCTGATTATCCCTTGATCAAATGATTTATGCCCTGGAATATGTTATAAAATTGAAAACCTTGATATTAGAGTAGTAATAAAATTTAAAATTTGCATTGGACATCATGCATTCCTCATCCTTCTATCCTTGCTGTATCGTCGTTTCCATAGTCTCAATGACCTCACAGTCACACCCATGATAGGAAACTTTAATTGGGCTTAGATATATCTGTTACACTGTTTTGGGCTTTGAACAATTAAAAGCTCTTTAACTGGATTTTTTGTTTTTGGGTTCAACTTAAGATATTTGGGTCCTTACCCGATTTGTTTGGGTCTTCAAGATTTCTGCCTCCACTTTTTTTCACCTATTCAAACAAAATGTTAGGGAGAATTACAAATTACAAGAAAAGATTAGTAGCCACCTGTAACCGGTCATCGTACATCTTTTCAGCTACACTATCAAAATGCATTTCAACGTAAATTTATAAAATGCATTTCATAATATCATATAGGATTTCTTTAGGATATATGTATTCTTGTTGTATTAACAAAGCTAGTACACTATCAAAATAAGGTATTATTAAGATTGTTATCCTCGTCATTTTTTTCTATATAATTATTTTCATTATTTTTTATATATAATTATCAATACACTCTTCACCTGTTATACAACTATTATATAACACATGTTAGTGGAGGATGTATTGATAATTTTTTTTAAATTGATGAAAATAATAATTTAGTTGATGAAATTAATAATACCCTAAAAAATGATGTACTTGCAATTGTTTTTATGGCTGAACATAAGCAATTGTAAATTTTCTGGTCACTTTTTTTTTCTTTTTTTGAAGATGCAATTAAAACAAGTTTGTTCTCGCTGTTTGGATTGAATTCAATAATACTTTATAAAATAGATACATGGATTAGAAAATCTGTGATCTCGTGGAAATAATTTTCTTCTAAATTCTTTCTATTCGATATCCGATGATATCGTTGGACATTTAATGATTTTTAGGGATTCGTTTTTACAATATCAACGTTTTACCTTCAAATCCTAACTCTTCAACACACACACACACACACACACACACACACACACACACACACACACATATATATATATATCTCCTTTTCTGAAAAATCTAAAATGAAATCCTATCTTTTTTTTTTTTTAATTCATGCAATTATTTATCATATTATTTATAAATACAATTTATCTATAAATTGGTCATTTTATTGTAAACTATATATATATATATATGTAGATTTCCTTTTCTTTCTTTTCATCTCTCTCTCTTTCCCTCTTCTAAAAAATCTAAAATGAAATCCTATCTTTTTTAAAAAAAATTCATGGAGTTATTTATCATATTATTTATAAATACAATATATCTATAAATTGGTCATTTTATTGTAAACTACATACACACACACACACACACACACACACACACACACGTAAGTACATGTATACATACATGTGTATGTATGTATGTATATGTGTGTGTAAACACACACACGTTGCAACCTACATCAATTGTTAAGCGTTAAAAGGTTACAGCGTTTGTAGTTAGCAGTAACAAAAAAATAAGTCGTATTATTATGTTGGACTAAATTAGCCACCACTACAAAGATGAAAAGTTACTCTAGCCTTCTCTAGCTAGTATGAGGTCGTTTTTAAGAAAAAAATTAAATACTCTAAAAAGAGGATTTGAACTCATAATTTTTTTGTAAGCGTAAGAAGCTCATTCATTATAAGAAAACTGAAAAATAGCAACAAATTTTTACGTTGTTATATTGCCCATTTCGATCACTATTTAGCCTTAACGACGAATGTGCGATAATATAATTTTTGTAGCAAATGTGGTCGTCTTTATTTACTTAGTGATAGAATTTTAATGCATGGAATTTTCATCATCGAATCGAAGTAGACATTTGTCCGTCCCGTTTATTATGTATTGCAAAACTATCGCTAATTGGTTATTTGCGTTGCTAGAATCGTCATCACTAAATCATTCTTCCTAAATTTCTTGCAAACTTGTCTCTAAATCCATTGTTATTTAGCAACTATATATGTGTTTGTTGCAAAGAGGTTTTATTTTTGTCGCTAATTCAATCACTAATCTATCGCTAAACGAGAGAATTTTTTGTAATAGTCGTTTAATGTTAATGGTAGTAATAAATAATTATAAATAACACATTATTATAATACTATGTATTATTTAATAAAATTAAAATAATATAAATTAAAATCAAATAAATATATAAATACTTTAAGGTGTACTAAAACATTAAAAATCTTTTTTTAAAAAAATCTAGTCCTTTTCCTCATCATTTCCCACATCATCTTTCGGCTATTGGATATTAAGAGGAATGTCCGACTCTTGTGTTGTGGGAGGGGTCAATAGGAGGGACACGAGTCTCGCTGCGAGGTCTTGTAATATCCTTATCACTATCTACATCCGACTCTATAGAATGTTGAATTGATCGGTCTATTCCCGGATTGTAATCTTCATCTTCTTGATCCTATTTTCATACTAAGCATAAACCTCTTGAATATTACAACCAGGATATTGCTAAGTGGTAAAGGAGGAGTCTGGTGCTAGAAAAAGAGTAAAACTAGGACACTTATGATCCAAGGTCGTACACTTTTTGCTTCTTCGCCTCTCCAACAATATACAAATATATTTTTGTCATGTCAATATTTAAAGATGATGAATTATCCTCCTACTACTTCTTAATAGTTGTTCTTACATTAATCGCACATGCTCCTATGTTATTAAAATAATTATAATATTAAATTATATATATATATATATATATATATATATATATATACACACACACAAAAAAAAAGCATACCAAGATATATATTTACAAAAATAAAAAACTTATGATTATTGTTTAGGATTGTTTGCCGATGAATGACTCATCTTTCCGCTTGTAAGTGATTGAAAACAACTCATAAGGATTCGATTTATGACCTAATTTATTATGCTAAAATAAATAAATAAAATAACATGAGATGTAAATGCAAAAATTAATTTATAATATAATGGATAATAGGATTTATCAAATATTTAGCATGCTTAATTAAAGAGATGGACCTTCCTGTATGAGATGGATAACAGTTTATAAAGTGCTTTAAAAAAATAGAAAACTACTAGTTTATAAATAAATATCTTAGTGCGAAATCATAGTAATTTTTTTATATATAATTTATTGAACCAAAACTAGATTTATTATTATTTGACATTAGAATTATCTTTTAAGCTTAAGTTTAGACTTATTTTCGTCTATTGAACAAAAATAGTTAATGAACATTGTAAATTGGATAAATATTCAGTTATCATCAACAAAAAACGTGTAAAGAGGTAACATTGGTTAATAATATATATTACATTTGAAATAAAATTGATAAAATAAAAAAGTTTAAAACTCATTAGATAATGAAATAATGTTTTAAGACTTTCCCTAAAAAAAAACTTTTTAAAACCTAGAAAAAACTCTTGCTAAATCCATTATAATTATTATATTATATGATTATTCAAATTTTAAAATCACGAATACATGATCTTGTACATCCACAACTATCCACTTCCAATATTTCCACCTAGTTGTAGAATTAGTAAGTAAACCAAGCAAGACTGATATATAGAATGTCGAAGAAGCCACAATATATAACAATTTCTTTTTTATGTGAAGGCGACCTAGTAAAGAAATTAGGAACATCATTTTACAACTAGAGCCGTTTAAAAAATTTAATTATTAGAACATCATTGACATGTTATCCTTTGTAACACCACATACAGGATGTAACATTCAGTTGAATCCTTACCTGAACTCGTAGTAAAATCCCATCAGCCATAAACTTGATAGAAAAATTGTCTCCAATACTTTTGTGATGTCTGATATGAAATCTAACATCTTTATCATGAGAACCTAGTTCAAATGCCACATGCCCAGAGGTGTCAAGGACAACAAGACGACGTGCATGGCTGAGTAACACCAATGACACCTCTTTGAAAAATAGAATCGTTTGAACCAGAGTCTGCTTCATAAAAAAAATTAAATATTGCATGAAAAAAGATGAAATCAAATGGCTCCTGAAACATAAAGTAGGTTGGAGTTCAACTACTAAATGTAAATAAAACATCCACCTGAGAAACTTGAGACCCTATTTCTCTATAAATCATAATAACATAATGTCTATTAATAGCTTTGATTATCTCATACTCCATCATAATCGAAGGATCTTTCCATTTTCTCTCCACCTCGCATGCCCCACCATTTCTTCTTCCTATGATCAATTCTTAAATCATTAGCTAATAGCACTATACAGATCCTTAGTTGTTCCAGACTTGAGCTAATTTGGTCTAAAAAAATATCTAGTAACCGATTAAAAGCTAAACGTATTTTAGCGAAAGCTAAACATATTCCAACGATGACTTAGTTTAAGAAGTAATGAACTTAGTCTTTCAATTGATGGAAAAACTGACTCGAGGTCTCACTATCTATGTATATATAGCATTGAACAAATATGTTTGCAGCTATCACTAAAATACTATGGGATTTACAGTATTTTCTAAAAAATGATTAATAAATTATGCTCCAAAATCAGTTCATCTTAGCTCTCCAATGCAATAGCTCGTATGAATATGAATACTGTATAATGCAAACACTATAAAAGTGATCACTTCCACTTCTTTTGACAACTCATCAAAAAATATAATTACCATTTAGTAAGAGCATTGTCTCATATTGCTATAACTGTGGAAAAAAAAAAAAAAACAGGCTTAGCGGTTATCTTTCATATGGAAACATTTAAAATATAATATTTATCATATAAATTCAACTAATTAATTAACATTTTTCTGAGTTTTAGTTAAGTACTTAACCATCTAATTTTTAACCTTTCATGTCTTCTGTTAGAAAAGATGAATATTTTATATTGTAGGAGAGGAGAAGAAAATTATTCTTAGTTGTTATATATATATATATATAAAAGGTACTTAACAAACGAGATGCAAAATAATAATAAAAAAATCATAATAGATTTATGATATTATATAAAACAAAAAAAATATCAATGGTAGTATGAGAAAAGAAAATCAAAGTAAAAAGAAAAATAAATATTTTTTTCTCAAAAACAACATTTCAGGGACTAATTTGTATTTATTGTAAATATATAATGACAGAAAAGCTTTTAATGAAAAATTTAACTGTTAGATAAGGAATTTAAACGATCTGTCCCCACTCTCAGTCACAAGGCGAGCAGTCTCTCACACACTAGAAAAAAAAAACCTAAAAAATGGCTCGATAACGCCTTATGGAAGACGCTTCACCTGCTGTTTCATCTTCCAAAGAAGAAGAGACCGTTGATGAAGAACAACAACATGGCACTGTCGAAACCAAGCAAAACGGCGCCGTTGAGAAACAAACAATGACGAAGATGGCAGTGAAGACGAAGACGACGACAACGAAGAAGCGGGGAAAGAGAAACCCGACCTGTCCTGCAAACCTTCAAAGCCCAACTCGGAATCCGACTCGGATGATGACTCCGCAGACACCGAGTCAGGTCAGCTACCGCCATCTTCTCTTTCTGATTTAACCATCAAGCTCATCTCGTCGAAGCACAAACCTGGCCAAAAACCGGAGCAGCCCAAGAAGGAGAAGGACGCTAAGGACAAGAAAGCAAAGAGGGGAGCCGGACCTGGGACCGGAGGGTCTCAGCGGTTAGGCAGTGATGGAGATGAGATTGTTATATTAAATGGTATAATTGAGTCCCAAAATGAGAAGGGGAAAAGGCTATTTGTGGATACTAGTGATTTCTTTTCTGATAAAATCAGTAAATTGAAGAAGAAGTATCATACTGATGTGGATGGTAATCGTAAGATATTTAGTAAACCGCATGACTGTAAAGGTAAAAAAAAATGGAGAAGAGGAGGCGAGTGAGTATTTGTGGGAGAAGTATCCATTTTTGCGTTCATTTTTGGAGTATCAGTATGGATGGTAAAGTGAGACGAAGAGTGAAACTGGTGTTGTGAATAGTGGGAAAAAGAAAGAAAGTCAAAAAAGAAAAAATAAACAGGAGGAGAAGGAGAATACTAAAGGAGAAGAAGAGAGTGATGAAAGAAAAAGGAATTGTTTGATGATGAGCTCTGGCACAGGTTATGGGCCTAAGACTTGGAAAAAGCAAGTTGGGCAGGGCAGCAAGTCCAAGCACACTAGTCAGGTAACTAATTCTCTTTGATTTATGATTAACATTGCCTGTTTGGCTATTAATGGTTGCTTATGTTCCTGAATTTGGATTTGCTGTTCACTGAGGAAGTGTGTTTAATGTGCCACCAATGTCACAAAAGTGATAATGGCCGTGTTGTTTGGTGCCTGAGATGTAAAAGGAAGCGCTATTGCATCTCCTGCTTGATGAAATGGTATAATTTAGGATTATTTGCATTATTTCTTCTGACAGAACTTTTCTTTTTTTGTTAGGGGTGATGTTGTTCAATCCAAATTAACTTTCAGTTATCCATTTTGAAGATACTGGTTCTGTTTTTAATGCTACTGTTTGCTGCACATTTCATGACTTTATATGTAATTACTTTGCTTGTGCTCTCTTTTTCTCATGCATGTTTGTTTGCATCCATGTTCTTACGATATGTTATAATGTGGTAAATTTATGTGTTTCTTTTCTTTTATTGAAGATTTATTTTGTTTTCCAAATTTAATTCTATAGACGAAATAGTTAGCTGTTAGAACATGTGGTATCTTGCATGATCTGTTTTTACTGATAGATCTAGTCCAACTTTAATCCAACTCATTGACAACATTATGTTGCGAATACGTGTAAATTAGCATATGATACACTGTTTCGAATTTTTTGAACTTGCTTGGACCATTAACAAGAGAACGGTATAGCTTAGACATGTTTTCATGAATGTTTTGAACCATCTCAAAAATGCCCATCCTTAAATCTTTCTACCATTGATTTTGTCACTTAAGAAATGCTCTGTTTATGTTGTAGGTATCCTAAGATGACAGAGGATGATATGGCTAATGCTTGTCCAGTTTGTCTTGGAATTTGCAACTGTAAATCTTGTTTGCTTCTAGATGGACCATTGAAAGTAAGTCTCTAACCTCGCAGTTCACACTTTAATTTTGTATTCTTAATGTTTTTAAATGCAAGTGTGAGATGTAATAATTTTCCCTCTTGTTATTTACTGCAGGACATGAAAAATTTAAACCTGGAAGTAATAAGAAGAAGTTTTTACTTTGCAGTCTTCTTCCATTTCTGAAGCAGTCAGATGAAGAACAAATGATGGAGAGAGAGATTGACGCTAGGATAAGGGGTATTCTTTTGTTCCAAATATTTAAAATTAATTTCATAAGCAATAATTTTTTTCACTCATTCTGTTTAAATTTCAAAACAGTCTTCATATAGGTATGCCTGAAATGGAGAAAAATGGAGTTTTGTATGCAAAAGGTGTTTCTTGTGTGGGATGAAATGATTGTCTATTGGTATAATGGCCAAATTTCCAATTCTTACAATAAGTTTTCCTTATTTGTTATGATTTGTTTTCTAACAGTATTTTCTCATTGTTTCTTATGTTTTGAGTTTTCTTCTTGATTGGATATTGAAGACCTTTCTTTTAGTTGAACTTGTTGTTGCTTTCAAATTAATCATTGCATTAACAAAAGATTGGTTGGCTGATGGTTGCTTGTGCGTGTGTATAGAGTGTTGGCTTTGTTATTTGTCAGAAAACTAATAGTTTAGTTTCTACAGGTGTACCTCCTGCATGCTTACAAATAGAAAATTCTAGATGCCCTGCAGATGAGTGCATGTTTTGGTAAGTTCTTATCTAGATATAAATGTTTCCCACCTTATCATTTTCCAGGGAAGATTTTCTACTAGCCCATCTTTTGTTTTTTTTTTCAGTGACAATTGCAGAACTTCTATTTTCAATTATCACAGAAGTTGCTCAAACTGCTCTTCTGATCTTTGTCTTGTCTGTTGCCAGGAGATTTGTGCTGGCCACTTGCAAGGTGGTGAGCCTGATGTTGTTATGGAGTATGTTGATAGAGGATTTGACTATTTGCATGGTGGACAAGGGAAACGAAAACGTGAATTGCCAGCTGATTTACCTAAAAAGACGGGCTCTGTGGGTTTTATGGGGCCGACGTCTGGATGGAAAGCAAATGGGGATGGAAGCATTCAGTGTGCTTGTGGTAGTGACAATTTACAACTAAAATGTTTGTTCCCAAACACAGAAGTTAATTTTGGAGTTTCAGTTTCAGAGTTGGTAAAGAAAGTTGAAGATATGTTCAAAAATTGTGAAATTAACTATGCTAATGCTTCTGTTGAACCATGTGCATGTTTTGATTCCCATGGGAATCTTGATATCAGTAATAATAACAAGTTATTGAAAGCGGTATGTCAAGAAGATTCTGATGATAATCATTTGTTCTATCCAAAAGCCACATATATCACAGTGGATGACTTGAAACTTTTTCAGTTTCATTGGAAGAGAGCTGAGCCTGTGATTGTTAGCAATGTGCTTGGAAATGGTTCTGTGTTTAAGTTGGGAGCCAATGGTCATGTGGTGTGCCTTTCGTCAGATCAAACATGAAAAACATGGTACGCTCTTGGATGTAAAGGCAATTGACTGTTTGGATTGCTGTGAGCTCAGTATATTTACCCTCTTTTTTTTTTGCCGTACATTGAAGACAAAATGTTGCCAACTTTTACTCTTTGATTTCGATGATATTTTCTAATAATTATGGCTGTGATCATTCTCCATTTATCTTGGTAACTATGCGTGCAATCCTTATTGATATGTTATCACATGTTATGATATTTAGTGTGAAGCTCAATTCTTGATGAATGCAGGTAGATATTAATGTCCATAAATTCTTTACCAGTTACACAGAGGGAAGATTTGATGGTAAAAATTGGCCTCAGTTACTGAAGCTATGTATCTAGGTTACACAAAATGTATCTAGGTTCAGTATCCAACCTTAGTCTGGTTCCTTGTGCCTCATAACCTTAGTCTGGTTCCTTGTGCTTCATGGTCTAACAGTGTTCCTGGTGTGCAATGGTCCAGTTCCTAAAATTTTAGCACGAAGAAGTTTCAGTGAATTATTGAACAGTTTAGATTGTTATCTCTGACGTGGGTATAGTCTTTTGATGACTTGGTTGTTATAATTGATGAGGTTTCTACTAGAATTACTATGTTATGTGCTTACCTTTGTAGGTCTTGTTTTAAATAGTTGAACACTAAATCTGAGAGTTTAGTTGCAATCAAGTAGTGAGTTTTCTTGTTGATGTGTTGGATTACACAGAGGCACATGTACACAATCAGATATGCACACTGAATTTTTGTGATTACTAATTTATACTTCTACAGTCTCACATTAAGGTAGCACTGGACTTTGTCTCGCCTGAAATTGTTTGTGAGTGCATACGTTTGAAAGAGGAATTCCGTTTGCTTCCCCCAACTCACCAGGCTAAGGAGGACAAGTTGGAGGTATTTGTAATATTTTCCTTTTTCTGTCTATATAATGATGAAAGGTGGTGAAACCCATTTATGGATTTGAAGGGAATGAGTCTTTGCTCATAGAGATGTTTTCCTTTTGAAATTGTTTTGTGAAATGCAGATTGGAACCTTTCAAGTAGAAGGCGACCAATTTGTATTTGTTTTGAATCTCTCTCTGTGCTATGCATCTCTTTTCTTATACTTCCAAAGAGTTGTTAGATCAATTTATTCACTTAATTTTTCTATAACGTATTTACTGTATGACATTTTTCAAATCTATATTTTAGAGTTTCTATGGTGATATTCTGGTTGATGCTAAAAAGGATCTTGTAATAAGAGAGATTGCATTGTAGTGAAAAGAGTTGATTTGGGTGTGAAGTGAGGATACTACTCACGGTTGTTTGAGTAGTCCTGTCCTACAAATACTAGAGAGTTTCAATGTCTATACTTGATACGTTATCGTTACCTTCTGGCACCGTAAAACCCAAAACAAATCCCCCAGAAGTTTTTTTTATTTTTAAGTAGCATTGCATTGCATTTTACTCTGGGTCACTTGTTTATCATGCTTTGACTAAATCTTAGCTGGGTGGGTATTTGATGCAGATAGAGAAAATGTATCTTCATGTTGCAAGATGGGCTGTGGATTTTCTGACAAAGGATGGAAAGTGAGTGAATGATCATTCATGCTTGGCTTTTAAATTAGCATTCATAGCATATCCATACTTCATTTCTGTTTTTGTTTTCGGTTATTAAATCATTGCTAAAAAGTTTTGAAAAATATGCTCATGTTATTATTTTGGACTTTGGCATGATGCAACCCTGTATTTATGGAGCATTTTGATTTGTCTATGATAGGTCATGGATTGGCGTATAATAAATGAAAACTGAATTTGTTCTGTGTATAAAAGAATAGCTTTGTGTTTCTTCTGCTATATTTATGCAAGCGATTCTACCGAACGAAAACAGTGAAGCAAAACATTTGATTTTGCTAATTGCTAAGGGGGCACCTTCATAAAATTAAATTGAGAAACACAAAAGAAATGCGTTACATGTTTTTGTTGCTGGATGTTATTAAGCTATGTGCAATCTTGTTAGAATACCCATGTTGCTGCTGCTGTGTATAAAGTAGTGTTGCTTTTTATTCATGACACAGAATCATGTGAAGCACTTCGCAGCTTATGCCAGCCTTGGCTATAAATGTACAGGAAATGAATCCTTTAAGTTTAAGTGTGAAATGCAAATGTTTTTCTTGCTGTTCATGAATGCCTGTGTCGAAGGAGAAGAGAACTTTTCACTTGCTGTATCTGATATGCGTTTCGTTGTTATTTTTGTTAAGGCAACTGAGTGTATGAATTGTTTGATTTCAGATTGGACAAAATCGAGGAGGTTGAGAAAACGAAAGTTGGGAGGAAGAAGAGGCGATAATCAGGGCCATCCTTAGGTAGTGACTTTTTGTTACATATGCTTTACGTTCATATGATTTAGCTTTTAGCTTAGCTTAGCTAGCAACTACTGATTGAACATATGATTTTTGTTGAAACTGTTTCCTAATGAAATAGAAACAGAGGAAGATGTCATTTGTACAAGTTTTGACTGGCACAGTAATTCTGGATGTTTCTTACTAATTCTCCGCAAATGCTTCGAGTTTTATTACTCTGCAATTTTCATTTTAAAAGCTTCAAAAAAAAAAAAAAATCGCAATATTGCTTCCTAGGCATAATAACTTACAATATGATGAGAATTTTTATTACGAGAGTTTGATTCTTGATGCAATTGTCTGGAGTAGCGTGCATGACAGGAACAAGAATTGTGGACAGCTTAAAATCACCGTTTGTCCCTTTACTATCTTACCTTCGTTATATATCCCCTAAGAATAGAAATCTCTTTGTACAGTTTCCATATGCATGAAATCAATAGAGATTCCAGATTCCATATAAAAAGGATTGGGAATCATCTGGATCTCATTTTCTTGAATTGGATCTCATTAGCAGTGAAGGATTGGTCTAGAGAAGATCTGATGAAAAGGGCTTGAAATTGGGTCTTAGAAATGAATTTTAGCCTTGAAAATGGCTTCTGATGGGTTCTGTTGCCATCAAACCGTGAAGACTTCTGAAACAGCATTTTGGATTGGTAAAGTTTGCATCAAACACACTCTTAGATCAAAAGTTGGGAATCATCGGTCGCGATTTAGGTGACTTTCAAAGTGATGTAGTTTACCAACTGGAACAATTTTTTGAAGACTATTATATATAGGACCAAATCCTCTACTGTTGGTCATTTTGTTAGACCAATTATGGTTACTGTCCGAGCTACAAAGTAGATCATTCCATGTGTATAGGAAATTGTCGTCAACAACCTTTTCCGAATAAGAAACTCTCTGAATTAGAAGTAAGAACAAACACTCCCAATCTGGATTCACATTGTTAAAAACCAGATTATTCCATATGGTCCAAAACAAAGAGAAAAAAACTAAGTACCATATTTTCTTCTGTGTTTTTCGTAAAGAGAAGAAATCTCTTTGTTGGAAAAGATCATCTGCGTTGCTAGGTTTTGCCCATAAACAACCCCACTAGCACATAACCTTACTCCACAATCACCAAGTCTGATTGCAATGAAGAAGTAAATCAGATGTAGTTCCTGCCTCCAATTCACAAAACGGTCGTTCGGATCCGCAAGGCCAATGTGATAGAGGAAGTCTCTAGTTGCAACTTTCCATAAACTGCAAGCCACAAGAAAGCTTCGACCTTCGAGGGAGCTAATGATTTCCACACATGGAAAGCTATAATAGTGTCATTGCCAAGCTGTATTGAATTAAGGATTGAACAACAAGATTTAACAGTATAAACTCCTGTTGTTTCATGAATCCAAACTCGCCGATCCTCCACTTCTTGATACAAAACCACAACTCTAATTTTATTCAATAATTCAGCTTCTAAATCTCTCTCCTATGATATTAAAGCTCTACGCCAAGCCAACTTCCGAGTCCATCCAGAATCAAACCACATACCCATGTCAGCAATCACACCATCTTTAGTTGCCTTTAATCTGTACAAAACCAGAAAACCATCACACAACGACAAATTTCGAAGCCAAATATCCCTTTAAAACAAAACTAATTTCTCATTTCTAATGTTGAATCTGCACCCATTCCTAATGACTGTTGAACATTGGCTTGAACATGTAAACTCTGAGGAAATATCATCCCAGTAAGTAGATATACTTCGTCAGAAAAAAAGATTGCCAAACAGAAGCACTGCTACTACCACTTGACCTCCAAAGACACTTGGAATAAAAGGAGGAAGGGAGGACATTTATGGCAAAAAGGTCAAATATGGTGGATTTGCGGAATCGGTGTTTGGGATATATATATATATATATATCAGTGAATCGTATGCCGTTAGTTTCAAATTTATTAGTTGCAGTTGATTTATCAAAGAATTTTTTATGTGATACATGCTTTAGGGCCAAACAAACTACACTATCTTTTCAAATCACACTAATAAATTAGAGAATAATTTTACTCTGGTGCACTATGATAGTTGGAGATCATATCGCACTCCGTCTTGTTCAAAGTCACATTATTTTCTTACAATAGTAGATTGTCACAATTAGGTAACATGGGTTTTTCTCATGAAATATGAATTTAAAACCCAACGTTGTCTTTTGTTTTTTTTTTTTTTCAACTAGGCACAAACACAATTCAACATCAAAATAAAAATTGTTCGTACTGACAATACTCTTGAATTTAATCACTCAAAATTAATGAATTATTATTTTGAAAATAAAGTGAACAGACATACTATTTATACAGATACTCCATAACAAAATAGGATGATGAAATACAAAAATCAACATCTTTTAAATATGACTAGAGCACTGTGTTTTCAGATCCACTGGCCGATTCAGTTTTGAAAAGAATGCATTTTGATTGTTTCATACCTCATATACCATATGCCACTTTTCGTTCTACAACACAAAATGCCTCACGAACTTTTATTTCATCGATTATCTAACTATGACCACTTATGGAGTTCTGAATGTCTTTATTATGACATGTTCATATTAAGACACGAGATAAATTTGCACCTCGCAGTAAACCAAGTATTTTTGTGGGATGTCCCACCGGAAATATGACTTTGACAATCCAAAATATATACTTGACGTGATGTGGGATTTTTAGAGGATATTTTTCCATTCAACACACCAGCTCATACGGCCTTTTTGCCAGCTGAAATTGGGTCAGCCCCTTTCACAGGTTCACAGGTGCAAACTTTTGGGTCCAGTTCATTATCTGCGTCGCAGGCCTTTCATTTACTTAGGGAGCAGGCCGCTGACACTGGGCCACTTTTTTCAACACTGGCCCAAAACGTGCTTCTTCACCCTGGGCCATCTCCTGCTGTACGGCCCGCTTATTCCTCAGGCCTTGGACCCCATAGGCCATCGCCTGCTGTGGGGCCCGCTTCTTCCTCAGGTTTGCCCTTGAAGTGCCCTTTCATGCTACGCCAAGATTCAGCAGACCAGTTGGTGTGGATTCATGATACCAAGGGTCTCTTTTCGGTTAAATCAGCCAGCGAAGTTATTGAGACTTCTTTTAGCATGAATGGGCGGGTAGGATTACCTAATGTTTGGCTATCCATTGCGCCTCCAAAGATGGAGTCATTTGCTTGGCTAGCTGCCCTGAATAAGTTATGCACTAGGGATTACCTATCCAGTAGGAACACTATTTCCAGTTTATAAAACGCATGCCCTTTCTGTAATATCTGTGAAGAGTCCATGCCTCACCTTTTCTTTGAATGCTATGTTGTTTGGCAGCTGATGCAGGATTTTAAGGTGTGTTAGAGCATATATCCCATCTTAAATAGTTAAACAAAAAATGATTAACATATAAGATTGAGAAGGGATACTCACCACATGACTTAAGTCTTTTAGATAGATAAAGATTCAGGAGTCTAAGTCACTTGACAAATCCCAAATAGATAGACTGTAAATGTGGAGAGTGTTAGAGCACATACGTATTTTGGATGGAATCCAATTTCAGTTATCTAACTCTATAGGTGGGGCTGTTATTGGGTGAAGCCAAACTCAGTTTCTTCTCTTTCCGTGAATGGGGCTCGTTAGCTAGAGGTAAGATGCCAAAAAAAAAAAAAAAGGTATGGTTTCTCCTCCTTTAAGAAACCTTGCGGTCAATTGGATTGCAAGGAATCAGCGTGTATTTGGAGGCAAAGATCCATTGTGGGAAGGTGTTTGCTGCCTAATTTTTTATCGAGTATCATATTGGATAGAGTGTTGGATAGATACTTTCCATACAATGCCAAGGATTTACTCAGAAGCTCATATGGCATTCGGACTTGGTCAAACCCAAGAAAGACTAGACCAGTTACTAATTGGATGTCCCCTCCTCTTGGTTCCTTGAAATGGAATGTGGATGGCTCATCTCTTGGCTAAAAGGGGCAAGCAGGAATTTGAGGTGTTCTAAGGGACTCCGTTGGGAATTTCATGTGCATGTTCTCTTTTCCCATAGGCATAACGATTCTAATTAAGTAGAGATCATTGCAATCAAGAAAGCAGTAGATTTAAGTGCCTCACACCAAGCAGCTAGTGTAGTTAACTGGATTGTGGAATCTGACTCAACCATTGCGGTCTCCTGGATGAATTCGAAGGCAGGTAGCCCATGGAGGTTGAAAGGTATTTTAAATGGAATTGCAGTTCAGAAAAGGAAGCTGAAGAATATTGGGCAATCGTTACAGTAATGGAGTGACATATATTCTCGCTAAGTAAGGTGTTCATAGGCATCGTGATTTTGTTGCATGGTTGTAGCCTTGTCTGGTTTTCCATCTGTTTAATTTCACTACTGTTGTATCCTTTCTCGAGACTTGCAGCTAGCCACTTCCTTAATGGCTATGCTGTTTTTTAAAGAAAAACATCGATTATCATTAAAAATAAGAAAACAGCAGAATTCAAGAGGAAATTAACAAATGATCACAGCCGGTATCTTCTAATTAATTAACAAAGGATCATGTACCACGAGAGGACATTACTTCAGAAAAAGGCAGGAAAGTAGGTTGCTTGCATCTCAAGAAAATTTATATGAGATGCAATATAAGTTACTACGTACGTTAAGATCAAAACTTCTTAACATCTTCTTTTGCTGAGTTGAATAAGGCTTGTCCAAGATTACAACAAGTGCCAAAGGCCCAGCACCAAAGGGATAAAGAAGATAGAAAAAGGTACGTACACTAAAATGGCCCAGCTCTTAAATCAAGAATTAGCCCAATCTCATAGAAGGTAATGATTGCTTGAAGAGAAAACAAAACAGCGAAACAAAAAAGCAAGCAAGGAGAGAAGAGCAAGGTCGAGCAAAAGGCAGCACGCTAGGGCGGCAGTGACAGAAAAATGTGCGAGAGAGAATGTCACGTCCCCGACAAACCCACCTCCTACACGATGCATCTGTCTACTCATTGGAATAAGTGAAAAGATGAAGAAAGAGGGATGGAGTGCCCTACCACACACGATCAAGCACATTGAATTCAAAGGCTAAACCTCTTTTATCTTTGCCCATGATTGCCCCTCTTTTTGTCAGCCCTACTTTTTGCACGCCTCTCTCTATTCTCTCTCCAAATTTTGCTTCTGTTATCTATATATTATGTGGACGAAACTGCACACCCTTTAGACAATTGGTCAAATTATGATTAGGTTGGATGATAACGGTGATGATGATTACAGTCATATGGTCTTCTTAGTCCTCTCTCACAATTGGCTAACTTCTTACGATACTGAAGAATTTCCACTTTATAACTTAACTGAGAAAGTATAAGTTAATCTTATGTGCTTATGAGTATCAAAGTGAATTTGCTAAAATTGTAGATTCATTTCTTTAATTTGTGACTTTTTTTCTTTTTAGTGGTCAGTAATTAAACAAATTAAGAACAAATTTTACATGAGTCTATCTAATGTTTAGAAATTAATGAATTAATCTTACCAGTATGCAAAGTTTGAATTTTTAAGTTGTATTTTTGAGAAGTATTAAATTTTATCATTTTCATTCCGGACATAATTAGTCGTATCTTTAACTTGGAATGAGAATAAATGGGTAAGAAAAAAATGAATTAATTAATATCATTCTTATTTCAAAAACTAATTATTTAATTATTTAATCATTACTTATCATATTTAATTTAATATTATTTTAATTCAAAAAGTTTTTTTTATTCTCATCAATTTTTACACAATATCTTTTCTTTTTATATTTTTTAAAACAAAAAAAAATTAAAAAAGAGATACTAAATAATTAGTTTTTGAAACATAAATGACTAATTAATTTGTTTCCAATATCTAAAAAAAACTAATTTATAATTTACTCGACAAATTAATATTACTATTCATGGTAGTTAATGAATAAATATTTTAGTACTGAATAAAAGCGGACAAGATAAATTTTTTTTATGAGAGAAGATGAAATAAAAACTGATTATAAATATTGAGATAGAATATCTTATATTCTACTTAAATTCTAATTAAGTGATATAAATTAGATTTTAAATTCTAATACATATACATATATATATCTAACATGCAAGTTTGTTGGATTGTACTTGATATGAAAATTCTTAAAAGGCAATTTACTTGTCTCTCTAAAAGCCAAAAGGGGGATTATTATGTGTGCATAATCGAGAACATAAAGGTACAAATTTAAAGGAATGCTTTATAGAAATTTTGTAACCATGCGACAAAAAATAAAGTAGATACTCTTTTGAGAAAAAAAGCAACGACTTGAATCACATAAAGACAACATTTTTTTTTCCATTAATCAGAACTTCAAACCCGATGCCAGCAGATTTTCTAACCCCGGAAGATCACCCTCTTCGTTGCAACTAGGTTAAGATTCACACCAATAAGAATTGAGACATTCTTTGGCAGAAGATTTAGTGGTTGCATCGTCAAAGAGAAACTATGCATGAGTAACATGCCTGTCCCCACTTCATGTGGGCTCCAAATAGGTTTTGTTTGTGATCTTTGAACCTCTCATTTTTGTTGACCTAGGTTAGGGTCCATTTTTATGGCTTGTCCAAAATCTAAGGAGGGTCCTTGGACAGGTGAACAAGTCCAATCTTATAGAACGATTTCACACAACTACTACTAATTCTTTTGCTTCACTGATCAAAACAAGTTGGCAATATTGCAAGCCAGCTCAGGAATCGGGACATGCTTGCATAAGAAAATGGCTTCTATTGCGCAATATAATTCACCCATGAAATTGTCATAAAGAAAAGAAGTCTCCCATTATTCGATCCATCTCACGATTCTTTTTTTTAAAAAAAAAGGTAAATATATAGTGAATAGTGTGTGCAATCTACAGTGTGAGCAATTTACATGTTTTATATTATTTTGGTCATCATCACAAGAAATCTCACCATTTGCCATATATAGTTATTATTATCTTTTTATGAAAATCAAGATTAAATTAAAGAAAAAAAGACATTGAGAGATACTAGAGATGCATCAATAATAAAACTAGAGGGGATATATACCTAGAACTATAACCAAACTATAATATATATCATTGTGACAACTAATTTTCCATCACATTTTTTGTTTGTGACAAATTTTTTTTTTTCAAATCCTCATCACTTTTGATCAAAATATTTGATATTAAATACGGTTTGTCACATGGCTAAATTTGTGACTGAATATAGGCAATTTGTAATGGAAAAATATTTTTGTGGCAATGACAATTAAGATCATCCTGAACATTGTTGAAATTAAATGTTGTTCAAAAGTAATCGAGTCTTATTCAAACTTAAAACACAAAAGAATTAAGATTATATACGTATACATATCTCATTTGGCAGGTAAAAACCAATGGTTATTTTAACTTGATCGAAAACAAATAAAATAGAAAGAATACACTTCAGGCTGATGATAATCAAGACAAACAAGTTATCTAAAAAGTTAAAGGGTTCGTCTTGGTTTTCATCGACGCCCAATACACCTGCCAATTAGTGCAGAGATCCTCTTGGATTCTTGTGAGAATGTCTTCCAAACTTGTCTTCTCATACATGTTTAAAAAATTGGTAACTCAAACAAACACTACCTTAAGTTCTCTAGCAGAATATTCTTGTCCTTCGCTGTCCCACCCAGTCCCTTTCACTGCAATTTAATACTCCTTAGCGTCAAATTCTGAGATTGCATCTAACTCAACCAGTATACAATAACTTCGAAATCTTTCTCTTCTCTTGCTTTCTTTAAAATCAGTGTAACTTGAAGACTAAATGCTCAATATTTGAACTTCAGTACTACACATTCATTGAATAAAAGCAGGTAAAGATATGGTCAAAGAAGATAATCAAATGAAATCTATGTAGCACTACACACAGACAAAAACTATTCAATTTCTGCTTGGAAACTCACATAAGATTTTGCTTTTACAGACACCATAGTCATACATTACGTAGAAATATTTCTGATCCTCTTCGTCATCTTCAGTTCAGATTCTTTGATTCTTCTGCTTTATCTCCTTACATGAAAGATATGATCACATGCAGGAGATTGACAATGTCCTAAAACCCTAGACCAGTTGAAAAACCCAAACTACTACACAAATACATTTCCCTCCCCCCCCCCCCCCCCCCACCTTTTTCCTTCAGTTTTTCTGGGTTTACACTAAAACAAACAAACCCACACAAATAAAAAGCAGACTACAAAAAGCCTGTGACAGCTAAAAAAATTACCCAAAAAAGGGAAAAGAGAAGTAAAAAAGATTACAAAGAAACTAAGACGAGCACATTAATGATACTAATCATCATTGAATTATTAATTTTCGGTCTAAAACCCTTCGCCTTTTCGATCTTTCGGTAGAATTTGAGCGTTCTAGTAAAGATTTCAATGCATTTTGCAAGAAATGGACCGACTCAACGCTATGGTCTTTATCGGCCGCAATGATAAGAACATTCCTAATTCTTCCTCCTAGTGTTACCATTTCTGCTTTCAGTGTCTTCAAATGTAGAGATTTCAGTATCTCGATTAGGTCTGGCATGAGATCCGACCGGTCTTCACAACACAGAGATGCCTTAAATATTAGTTGTCCATCACTTGAATATTCACCAGAAAGTACAGTGACTTCATCAGTTTCTGATGGGAAAGTTTCAAGTCCGGGAAGCTCTGAGGTCTGTTGTTTCAGTTCTCTAACTCTTTGAACAACCTTTGCTAGGAGTGAAGCTTTGTCTGTCTGTAAATTGAAACGAAGTAAAGAGATTGATTACAAACCCTAGCTCTAGTAGATTCTAAATGTAAAAAGCTTACCAACTTTCCTAAAACACAAACGCTATAAAAAGAAAAGAAAAGAAAAGAGTTCGCTGCTTTTGCTTTTGCAGATACATGTACTTGCATTTTGAACAATAATTCAAAAAAAGTTTCAAGAGACATCTAAAGATCTGAGATTACAGAATCTGTATTTTTACTGTAGCAGCAATAATTCCTGTATACATCCTTCCCGTATAGTTGCAAATAAAATGAAGGATTGAAACCGATAAGAAAAGGAAAATCAATGAGTAAAGCACATAAAACCCTTGTTTAGTTAAACTTCTAAAAATGGATATTTAAGTACAAAACAGATACGAAATGATTTGAGTTGGGAAAACGTCAAGTTAGTCAGCAGAGATTTCGGCTTTGTGGGACAAAGGTAATGAGAACTGAAAAGTCCAAAAACTCAAATTTTCAATTTTTTCCACTAGAATCTCAGCAACCAAACAGTCAAACTTAATTAAGCACAACACCATGGAAAACCCTGAAATCAGGACCGATTCATTCCATGTTTTTTTATGAATCCCAAAAGACAAATTAGAGTAAAAACAGCAAAGAACAAAATTAAAATCTTTGTCATGAAACCCCCCTTTAAAGCTTCTAAGGCAAGTAGACAACCCTCTTACAAGAAAATTTAGGGAAAGAGTATTGATCAAATCCATTAAATTTCATGAGTAAAAACATGATCAATTCGCACACAAAAGACTAAAGAAACACAACATGTAATAATAATAATTAACACACATAAAATATTTACATAACTACCTTGGAATTGCAAGGAAGGAGGTCTCTAAGCTTATCGAGATGAGAATTAATCCTCTCTCTCCTTCTCTTCTCAGCTTCCTTATGATTCTTCAAAGCAGCAAGAGCTCTATCTTGTGGTGTCATATCAGTAATCACAGAGCTTTCAAAGTGGTAATTACTGTTATGGTAGGAGGTAGAAGATGAGGTACACAAGGTTTGCATCGCAGCAGGGAAACCATATGATCCAACGTTAATCATTCCATTCTCGGCTAGAAAGCGGTACAGCTGAGAATTCTCCGGGCAGTTCTCAGGCTGCATGTTGATGTTGTGTTTTTGGGTTGCTGTAAGAGAAGAGAAACGAAGGCAAGTGAAATTAAAGATTTTCTATCTTTCTTGCGTTGAAAAAAGTGGAGGGCTCTCTGCCTTTCGGTGGTTTTGGGTTTTTTTTGTCTTCAAAGAGAGGATTTTTATTTATAGTCGTTTGATTTGACTTATTATGTCGTTTTAGGATAAGGTTTTGCGCAAAGTGGTGGACCCAACATAAATGAGGTTTGACGATAATGGGAGATAGGTGTGTGAGTTTTTCAGATATTTATTTATTTTTTTAATTAAAAGTTCTTTAGATTTTTATTTATTATTTATTTTTATTAAAAGTTCTTTAGATTTTTTAAACCTCGTGACAAGGTGATTAGGTGATTGTTCGGAAAAATTATTACAGACAACTGATCCATCGTTTAAAATTACGGCCTAAATCAATAAAAATTTTACTCCTTATTAAATTCTTCTGCGACATTTTTTAATAAATTAATTATTAATTATTTTATTTTATAATTATAATTATGGTATTAAATCACAATGTGATTTACTTAGTAGATGATTTAAAAGAATATAATTGTTTATATTGATTTTATTATTTCAGTCTATAATCTTAAGTGGTAGATTAATCCATCATTTGTATATTTACATTTTTTATTAAAAAAAAAAATTCGTCTGTGATTTCATGATTAGAGTGGAGAAATTATTAAACGTAATTAGCCTCCCACCAAAGACTATGAACCAAAACAATAGAATTTTATAAAATGTTATTAATTATTTCATTTCATAATTATAAATTGTTATTAAATGTGAAAATATTTATATTTTAAATGAAGTTTATTAAATAGATGATTTGAAGAAATTTAATTATTTATAATAATTTTATTGGTTTGATCCATAATTTTAAATAATAGACTATATCAGTATAATAATTTTTCAACCGTAATTGATGTCAATTAGTATGTAAATTTCACATCTTAATTAATTTGCCAGCAGGGCGCAATGGTAAATCTAGTTGAGGAACATTTGTTTTCGTATGAACCTCCTAAATTTCTTATGAGGTAATTAAATAAATTAACAAATGCATGCATAATTATAATTAATTTTCATCAATTTCTTTCTTATTTTGTTTTTAATCTCTAGTACTTTAACCATTCTTGTAACCAAAAAATTTTCTTTACAGTTACACCTTGATTACGAGATTCATGAAAAAATAATTAAATTATAGTCCTAGTTTTTGAATTGAACCTTGGTTGAAAACATACAAAATACACCTACTTGTATATATTTTTTGTTAATAAAAATCTCTATCTTATGCCATCATTAAATCTCCAATTAAAAATCTGTTATAAACATAATAGTAGCAAATATGATTTTAATTAGCTCGTTCCTTCACCAATAACAGCACTGATTCACCAATCAATCAAATCGATTAGATGCATATAAATTTGGTCCAAGAAAAAAAAAGTTTTAAATAAATCCTTTTTTTTCTCCATAAAGTTATAAAAATCAAACTCAACCTTTTATTTTATTTTTTTTGCCATATTTTAAAAGAAAGAGTTATGCTGGCCAAAATGCAACTAGTCCTTTTTTCGCAATTCTTAGAATCCATATATGATCCATGTATTATCATTAACGTATATGTAAGATTATTTCAGTGTATTTATGTTATTCTAGAATAATAATTTTAATTTCAGTATCTTGAAATTCATTTCAAGGCATTGCAAAAAACACCTCACCCTATACCGTTAAAGTGTCGTTTGATTATCAAAAATGAAATGTCCGGAATGTGAATGTAGAAATCGAAATGAAAATTAAGGAATCGGAATGACATTAATATTTTTATACTCGTATTTGGAATATTAATAAGGAATCGGAATGCAATTTAAATTGTTTAATATCTGATTTTTTATACAAATAAAAATAATGATTAAAAAATAATTTTATCAAACTATAATGGTTGTAAAAATAATAAAGGTGATGATGGCTATGACAGCGATAACTTTAGTAGTGGTGGTGCTTGCGATGATAGTGGTTGTGGTGATGATTGTGATGGTGTTGATGATTGCAATGGTAGTGGTGATTGTTGTGTTAATGATGGTGATCAAAGTAGTTAATAGATAATAAATAAATAAAAATATATTATTATTTTGAAAAAAAATCTATTCTCATTCCTTATTTTATTCTCATATCTTACATGGAAATCAAGCCGTGTGTAAATTTTCATTTTCATTTCCAATCTTTATTCTCATTCTCACTCATTCCTTTTAACCAAACAACTATAACGTGAAAATAAAACTTTTATTATTATTTTCATCACTCTATTTCGATTATCAAATAGCACCTAATTAGTTGATTAGTCCACAATTTTTAAAACAACTCTTCTCGATATGTTTTGCTTGTATCAAGGGGGTAAAATATTAATTAGGTTAACAAAGTCCGACATATGTTAAACTTTAGTCATTTTAAAAATTAATTTTTAAATTTGTAATTTGTGGTTTAATTTTTCTAAATTTTTTTTTAAGATTTAATATATCTTTCATTTTTTTGACATTTATATTAAAAATAAAAATAAAAATAATATCTACATAAATAACCTCATGATAGAAATCATCCCAGATTATTTTCTATTTTTAATATTTTTAATGTTAAAAAAATATATAACTTTCAATCTTGAAAAATTTTAGATTTTTTTCTAAAAAATAGATTAGATTTTTCCCAACATGTGTGTAAATTTTCATAATAAAATATCAAGAATTGAATTTTTTAGAAGACCGATTGCTTGATAATCATTAGACTTACTAACTTTTTTTTAAGTCAAATTTAGAAAGGTTAAAGCATAAATTAAAAGTTCAAATATTGATTTTTAAATGACTTAAAGTTCAACTTTAACCTTTTTAGCCAAATATTAATCATGAATTTAGGATTGTTTTTGTCTTTTTCTCTTTTGTTCTGTTTTTTTTTTTTTTTTAATGTATTCATAGACTAAATAATTATAATTATTTTTTAAATATTTTAAAATTTACACTATCGCGGTCAAAAAGTTTTTTCCTAATCATAAGCAAAACATGACAAGGGCAATTAAAAGGGGAAAACAAAATCAAGTAATAAAAAGCAAAATACTATTGGGGTCTTCTCTTAAACACAAAATATCATTGCAACGTTGTCGAGGAAAGGCAAAGGACTAAACCCAGCCCACTGTTGATGGGAGCTAGGAATCCAAAGTCCAAGAAAGATGCCTTTTTTTTTCCCCTCAGATTAGGAGTCCAGATAATGTTGATCATGAATTTGATAATTTCACTATAGGTCTAATCCAAGCCCTAGCTTTGCTAATGCATGTAACTTTATTAACTTGAAGAAATGAATTTCCTGATTATTTTGCAGTAAAATTTTGTCTATTTGACTATATATATAGGGCAGGCCCATAATAACTCATCATGCGAAGCAACCATCTGAAGCCTAGAGGTATCTGGGCCAGGTTAGGATATTAGCCCAAAACAATCCAGTTACACAATTGCAATTCGATGATATAAATAAAGAAAAGAAATATAATGTCACTGTCATTATGGTTGGATTTGACAATGAGATTTTCTTGTGAAAATAAATCATCAACTGTGTTTTAATGATTTTTGTTTTTTTTTTTAATTTCCATTAGCTTGAGTGGGCCTGACTTATCTATTAGGTTTGTCATGGTTGAGAAAAAGCTGGACCTAGGCTGAATAAAAGTCTAAATGTGATTTCCTAAAGCCCCAAAAGCCCATGGAGAAAACCATCTGGTTCGGGCCTTGCTATTTCTTCAGTGGGCTTATTGGCTTATTTTCTGTTACATCGGTTTTTGAAATAAGAAAATAATCTCAGTGAATTCTAGCTAGTTGTTTATATGAACCAAATATATGTATGTATGTATTAATTTATGATTTGCTAAACAATCTTAGGCTAAAATTTACTATTTGGAACTTTTGGCCTTCCTCTGTCAAAATATTACGAATTCTTGACCTCGTATTTACTTCAATTAAGCACTTCGGCTCTGAGGTCATTTCCATTTTAAATTTGTTTAGTTGACATGCAAATTTAGGTATTAATAGTAGCCAACTTAGCTCGAAAAGTTATTACGGTGAGTTTTAGATAATAATATAAATCATAACCAGGATCTTACCTAATCGTTTAAGTTTTTAGATGAGATAGTCTTTTGATATGTTATCAAAGTCTTGATAACTAAACGATCGTAAATTTAAACATTATCATCTTCATTTTCTCTTTTAATTAATTAATACTTTCACTTGAGATGTGCGATAAAGAATAATATAAATTATATTTTAAGTTTTTGAGACAAATAATGTTAGATCAAGTCTCACTAGCACTAAATTTTAGAACATCAGATAAGAAAGAAAGTCCTCTCTCCCTTTGTGTATTTCGAAAACAAAAATCTCCCAATAAAAAAAAAAAAAAAATTACATCTAGCTCAACTGTGAACTCGAAGTTTTGTCTTGATACATAGAGCCATTTACTACTTTAAAGTTCAGCCTTAAATATTTGTGACAAAGCTTAGCTCAAATTGGGTGTCTTTGTCTGCCCAAACAAACCACGTTAAGGTTTCTATATTTACCATTTCCCTTTGGATAAAAGAAGAAGAAAATCGCACTTTTGTTGCCACTGCAACCAGTCTTTTTCAACATATTCTCTGACCATGTTTTCCACATAAAACTACTAGCCTTTCATCTGGCTTTACAGCTACTGGTAACCTCACATATCTTCACGACATTATAGAGGCAAATGGGGTGGTGTTGAGCATTCAATATTCCAAGTACTAATCTTCAGCTTTGTGAAGTAAGTGAAAAATAGAAAGCAAAAGGGCCTGAACTGCGTGAGGCCATGAGAGATGCTAGTGGAGCATGTGCAGCACATTCTATGGAAGATCATTTTAAAAAAATAGCAAACTGGTTTCATCATTATATTCACTAAGGTCATCTCAGGCTTTTTCTTGAGCTTTTCGTAGTTCAATTAGTGTGTTCTGAACCATGAAAATAAAGAAAAGAAAAGTTAAACCCACTTGCGATATTATTAATTAGGGCAAATAAGCAGTGTTGTCTGCTTTGGATGGAGATTGGTGCCACTCTGCATACATAAAAGTACTTTTT
The DNA here is from genome assembly GCA_963924115.1 of Dovyalis caffra. Classification (NCBI taxonomy): domain Eukaryota; kingdom Viridiplantae; phylum Streptophyta; class Magnoliopsida; order Malpighiales; family Salicaceae; genus Dovyalis; species Dovyalis caffra. The sequence goes on from CAWUPB010001159.1 coordinate 11,506,225, forward strand.
AGTAAGTCTCTGTCACTAAACATATTTTTGCAGATTATGTGTGAAAAAGGCAAGTTGCTGTATCCTCTCTTTCTCATAATTATTTTAGTATTATTCCATAAATTAAGCAGGCTTGGTCTGAGAATTCAGCTTTTGACGAAGTGAAATGATGGAACATCATTTGATCCTCTAATTTTCAATTCGCATGCAGAGAGATGTAGGAGTGGCCAACTGAAAAAGGAAATGGAGAAAGAAGATGGAGTGCATTACAAAAGTGATCAATTATTTATTTATTTATTTCCGAAATTCAAATAGACATATTCATACAATTTGATACACCGATAAATGATGAGTAGTATGTTCAGCAATCCCAAAGAATGAGTTTACTTCGTAATTGATTCTTGTATAATTTTTTTTTTATTGAAACCTTTTATTATTTTTCAGCTTAATTGAAACCTTATATTCTTATTAATTTATTTATTAAGATCCTTTATTATAATGTTGTTAACTTTTAATCACACGTTTTAATCGGAAACTTACACATGAAAATATAGGTCAAAAAAATTTATCACATGTCGTTGTCCGATTGGCTATCATTACTTTTAACTTGACATGTATAATGAATAGTTAACGAAATTATAATAAAGAGTCTCAATCAGCAAAATCATAAGAATAGAAAATTTCAATTAAACTGAAAAATAATCAAACTAAAAATAGAGTATATTAATAAAAAAAATTAAAACTGTATAAGAATCATAAGGAAAACCCACCAAAGAATTGTAACTTTAATTTCTTATGCTCTATTTAAATATTGTTCAACATTTTTTAGCCCCCAAACAAAATAATGGCTCCATTCGACCTAAATGAAGGATCAGTAATGTCCATTTGCTTGCCCTTAGACACCAAATTAATAAGAACTTTAAGAGAGCATTTATTAAGAACAGAATTTAATCTTCTGCCCCTATTTTTCCTTTATGTATTAATTTGCGTATTCTTGGACTTCAATGCAACTTTTCAGCTTAAAAATGGGCTTTAGGGATCAAAATAAAAGAATTAGATTCCCTTTCCAAGCCTAAAAAGAAAGATCCTTCTTTCGGTGGTGATCCTACAATAATTGTAACCTGGTCTCTCTATTTTTCATTTTTTTTAATCCAAAATTATAACATGGTCTTTGAAAGAGCATATAAGATTTATATAATAATTATTGAGTTATACTGGCATAAATATCATGTATATATGTATGAGCACTAGTGCATGTGCCAATAGCCTGCTTAATTGGCTTAGTAATAAGAATAATTAAATAATCTAAATTCCATCTTCAAATAATCTTCACACCCACTTAACGTATTTAGAAAAATAAATTCGTCTAAATACTATAGCATTTCAAGACTCAAACTTTGTTAATCATTTTCGTGTCCCAATAGTCAAAATAGATTATGCTTCTTGTAAGAAGCGCAAAGCATGGTTTAAAGTTGGCAGAAACACTAAGAAAGAGAGCTCCCCAGAGGCTATTCATTAAAAATACATTAATTCTTGGAAAGTGAATGTTCCTCGACATATTCTCCTACTTTATTCTTAAGCAAATTTAGATGTCCATGTTGCTTGGCAACACCAGACCAGCATTATCATACATAAAGCAAATGAATAATTTACCCTGCCACCAATCCATAATATTACTTAAATAATTAGAGGGAATCCAGAATCCCAAATAAGAACTTAATGTTTTCTTGAATTCTTCTCAACTTCCATGCAAATCAATTCTTATAAAACCAACACATCAATTCTTTTTTTTTTTTTTTGATAACAAAAGTGTCCGGGTCAGTTTTGCGCATCTCGATTAACCCCGTGGGTCCTGAAGTTAACAATTAATCGCGCGGATCCTAAAGTTAACGACCATGTAAGCCTTCGGTGACCATAAAAAAAACAATCGAACTCGAACCCGAGATCATAGAAAAAACAATCCTTTAATATCAAATCCTTGTCGCTACACCCCTCCTTTGTTCCAACACATCAATTCTTGTGTGGGCATATTTGGCAGAAAAGAATGGGAACTATGAAGAATATTAGTCTTCAATCAAAGATTGTTGCTTTTCTTAATTTTTTTTTTTTTAAAAAAAAGACTTCCACTTGACAGAATAAATGAAGAAGTCCAAAACCTTTTTAAACAAACCAGAAGACAGCAAGAGGTCCATTAATTAATGGTTTCCAACAAACCAGCAAAAACACTATTAGGCCAGTAGGCATCGTACTGGCCTAATAGTATTTGCAATTATCATAAAGCTCTGCCATGTATACTTGTAAAGCCCTACCAGGGCCTAAGCTAATAGGCCTGCCATCCTTTCAAGTACAGTCTTAAATGTATGCAAGTTCATAGACAAAAACAGGATTTGACACTACAGCTGGTGCGCTTTAGACCTTTGGTCCCTTTTCAGATCCAGCACCTAAAAGACTGGAGAAGCTGGTTTTTACTGAGTCTTCCATACAGATTTCAATAACATTATCTTTTTTCTTTTTTTAATATTGAAAAAGGTTAATGAATAATAATTAGCAAGGGCGTCTCAAAATACAAAAAACCTTCACTTTCTTTGATCAGAGGAACAAAAGGCAAAAGTACAAGGGCTTTAAAGATGAGAAAAAGGCTCCTCCAATAGTTTCTTTCAATTAGACAAAATTACACACATTGTTCCATTTCCTAAGAACAACTTCCTAAAGCCCTCTCTCAGCCCTAGTTTCTTTCTAAGTTCATTCATGTCCTGTTAGAGAATGCTCAAAAAATCCCAATGGCCAAATGGGTTAGGTACTACTGCTGTAATAACTAATCATTGCTCATCGGCTCCAGTGATGCTCTCACCTTCAAAGTCCCAGCAAAATATAGTAAACCAGTGTGATTGGTAAAGCAATTAGCATCCCAAATATAACACTGCAGCAACATGAAAAACAAGATGTCAAAACAAATAAAAAACAAAACATACTAAATAAAACATAAACAAGGGTTACGATTAAGCTACAGCTAATAAATGCTAATATTCTAATATTGTAAACTACTTTGCATTATGAGTTATGATTATACGGGGGAAAAAAGAGTAGAATATCTTTACAATGATTACAATGAACCATTAGCATCCCTCATGATCCGATGAAAATGAATTGTGAACAGGAAGAAGAATTTCTTACCAAAAAAAAGTGAGCTTTTTCAAAAACAAATGCAGAGTTTAGAGAACAATTATATTGGAGTTAAGAACACAGAATTTAGAGTTTCGAACCCAGTGCTTAGTATGTCGGGATGAACATTATATTCCTTTGCAAAGACAAAGGGCACAATCCCTTGTGGAAGAGCTGCCTGAAATTAATTCAAACACAATATTCTGTCAACTGACAGTCCAAGTAGTAGATATTCAAGTAAAATAGACAGATTTTGTGTGATATTTATCAACTGTTTTAAGGGTTTTACCTGGACTATAGCAATGTGCAGTAGAACTCCTCGTAGTCCAACAGCAAATGAAGCAGCAGCCATGACTGCAGGACCTGTGAGGAATCTAACACCCATGGCAAAGGCAGCAACTGAGTTTCCACAAGCAATAATCCTAGGCTGCAATGCCATGAACAAACCTACAATCCCACAAGATGGTTTTAATTAATCAACAAGGACAAGACCCTTTTCCATATTGCAGCTAAATTACCAAGATATATCAAGCAAACAAGTCAAGAAATTGTTTGATAGGGTCTGGTTATTAACTTACCTAGACTGAACATGGCCATTCCGAGACCAGCATCAGATAAAATAGATATCGAATGAGCAATGATTTGAGGCATCTCTACGTTCCACCTGTTATATTGTAAATGTTTTTTTTTTCAGGTAATGCATCAAACAAGATAAAAGTTACAAACAAACGGAATGATGGGTTGCAGAGTTTAGCATCATACTTGAATGAAACAAGAGACCAGGTGAGGCCAATGAGGCTGGAATAAGTATTGGGATTTCTGATAAGTTTTCTCCACACCATAATGAGAATGAGTCTTGTCAAAACACTAGTAGGAGGCATGGCAGTTGGCTTGGGTTCACCATTAGCAGCGCCCTTGGGGTGTAGCTCCGCTGTGGAGCTTGAACCAAGCTTAGAAAGCACTGGACCGTCTCGGTCCACCCCATTAGGTCCAGGTCTGTTTCCAAAGCTGAACTCATCTCGACCAAACTCATCATAATCTAAACATCACAATTAATATACATCAGTGCTTGAGAAAACGACACCAACATGAAACAGAGGACTCTGTTTTTTATAGAGCAAGAAAAACAATGCCATGGTACTCTATACATGAACAGAAAAAAATAATCGTGGTTACACAATACCAGGAAAGTTGCTTAGCTAGAGATGTTACTGTGACTCACTATGACGACAAGTACGGAGATAAAAGCAAAATATAAAGAAGACACCTTGTCGATAAAGCATCAAGGCCATGCCCATGCCAAAGGCAAAATGGGAAGCTACAAAAGATGTAAAAAACAAAAATCAACAAATCCCACTTCACATAAACAGAAAAATAAGGAAGAATTCTCCAATCAAAAAACCACCAACATTCGACAAGACAAATACAGCTTCTCCCAATAAACACAAGGTCCCAAGAAAAAAACAAAACTTTTGTGCCCAATAACTTGTAATCACATCACAGCATGCAACAAACCAACAAAATCTAAAAACTAATACTATCAAGTATTAGTGTCTATACCTTTTGGTGAGCTACCCCACCAAGGTCATTGCCATAATCCCCTCCCCTAAAGACATGTAAGCCACCTTCTGATACTGGTGAAGCACTTGAACTCCAAACAAACATATGTAAATCCTTGCCATTCTCAGCCCCATTTGCCTTCTTTTTACCCCCGGGAGAAAAGATCCCAGCGTTCGGTGGAGCAGGATAAGCACTTCCGTTTGCTCTTGGAACATTACCAAACACTCCAAGTCCTCCACTTTCTTCATCGAATTGCAAGTTACTGAAGTTAGAATGTCTTGGACTGGCATTGCTTGCATTCTTGCCATTAACCATGGAATAAAAATCAGTATGGTTAAAACTGGATGCTCTTGGGGTCGGATTTCTTGAAGACTGAAGGGAATATATCTCTGCATTGGTTAAGTTAGATGGCCTAGGAGTCATGGAAAGGCCTGAGTTCAGACCATGAGACATCCGAGAAAAGACTTCCGATCTTGAACTAGTTGATTTCCTAACAGTAACATGTAACTTCCCATCTTCACCAACTTCGGCATCAGTTTGCAATGGCTCCCTACCGTCTAAAGAAAGAATATCAGAGTCAACCCTGAATGATATTATAGAGCCAGCAGTATCAGGAAACTGTTCACCAATCAATATTCTAGCTCCTCTATACTCAAACAAGAACAGCATCAATGTGTACCATATTATGCATTGAAGAACAACTATTTGGACCATAAGAGTCCCTGAGTCGTTTCCATACATACCCTTCAACAAAGGAATACCCATAACAAGAGTGTTAGGAAGGGTAGAGAGTGAAAACAAAGTGATGGACCATTCAAGAGAGCCTCTAGAGCTAACTCTTGACCAAATAGCTAAGACAACCAAGACTATAATTTTTTGGAGAGTATCTGCTGCAATGAACCTGTAGTTCATAGCGTAGGGGTTGTTGGAGGAAATGAAGTGAAAAGAAAGCAACGGTACTGCAAATAGAGCAACAAATCTGTTGATCCCTGAACATTGGTCAGGGCTAAAGATTTTCCACCATTTGACTGAACCATAAGCCAAAATCATGGCCACGTAGAGTGGTACCACAGCGGTGAGAACATGGTAGAGGTCTGTGAGACTGATCATTATTGCCTTTTCAAGTTCGGTTTTTTAGAGAGGTTTTGGTTGTTTTGAAGAACACCTAGATGAGAAAACTGAGTGGAAAGTAGAACCCAGATGAGGTATTGCAGACTATGCAAGCAAGAAGGATTGTAAGCACCCTTTACAACTTTCTCACGATTTCCCTCGTTTTCTCTGCTACCAAACTAGTTAGAAACTAAAAAAGGAGTAGTCTTTTTTTGTGAGAAAGAGAGGGTCTCTATATACTATGGTCCTGCGTTGGATAGATAAGGAAGACAAAGAGAAGAGAAGAACATAGCTGTGTGTGTGTGTGTGTGTGTGTGGACTGATGGAGGAAAAGGACTAGTAAACAGCATATCAGAGAGAAAAGGAAAGGAGGGAGGGAAAAAATAAGGTAAAAAACAGAGCTTAACAAAAAAAAAGATTCTCACATTCCCACTTCTATTTAATTTTGTGTTCTTTGCGTTGTACTTCTTTTCCATCTCTTGTATTTTAAAAAAATATATATATAATGTAGTTTTACCTATAAACTATCTCCTCCTCCTTTTCCCCTCGATGGACTAACCAGTAATAAGAATTGTTCACATCGTTCTTTTTACTTGATTGGAAACAAAATCTAATATATATATTATGTTTTGTACGATCATCATATCTATATATTATGGTACGTGTTTTTTTTAAAAAAATTATGATGCAAATTGCATCTTAGTAATGCTCCATTATTGGTTAGTGAATACGAAAAACACTTGCAATTCTAGAAAGTCCTGATATGCAATTCTTTGTTAAATAACTGTAGTTCAGAAACCAAATTGAGCTTTTGTGATAAATTGGTAGGAATATGCATGTTTTTAAAGTTAAGGGACTGGTTTGGAATAGGGCTAGAAGTTAATGTAAATAGCACTACTACTGGCCAGAATAATAATGAAATGATGGATTTTCAGAAATGAGAATCAAATTGCAATTGGAGTCAAGCATGGAGGATTTCCCTCCCTTTTTTTTTTAACTTGATAAATAGTTTAATCTATTTTTATACAATAACATAAATTTTCGATCTATTTCATTATTTTCAATTACATTTATTATATCTCTTAATAATATTTAAGTCTTTAAATATTTTTTTTCGCTCAATTTTTCTGACTATGAACCCTCCTAATTAAAATATAAAAAACATAAATATAACATTCACGTCATGTCACTTTAAATGTGTGTGTATATATACTTCAATCACGGGATTTATGTTAAAAATTTTCAAAAAATTGATCGAAAGATTAGATTAGAGACTCAAATATTATTTAAAAACATAATATATGCCATTAAAAATATAAAAATAGATTGAAAATTTATGCTATTATATGAAGGCAGATTGAGTTATCCATTATTATTAAAAGCTTTGACCGGGGTGTGATTGCATTAGAAGGATAAGAAAAAGGAAGCATGAAACATTGTTCGAAAAACGAAAAAAAATGTAGTTGAAAAGGGTTAAAACAAACAAGATGAGAAAACGAAAAATGAAGACTAGAGGGAGGCAAGAGCTCGAGTCAGATTATCACTCTTTTTGGCAGATTAAAGGGTTTTGCGACAAATACAGATGCAAAAAGTAGCTTTATTCAGCTTGTTTGTATAGTTTTGCCTTTCTTTTTTACTTTTTCTCTGCAGCTACATTTTAGTGACGATTGTTAACGCTTTCTTTCCCTGCTTTAAACCTGCTTAGCAGAAATCTTGTTTGACGTTGAACTCACTTACTGTTGTTGATTAGGAGGAGTTGTTGGAATCTTTTTCTTAAACAACTACGAAAGTCTATTTCTGTGCATTAATTCATGCTTGATTATATATAAATGATTTCCCATTATTCTATTTGATGATTCTACTATTTTTTTTTCTTTTGATTTATTATTATTATTATGAGGATGATGATGACTTTATGATGTTGACAAAGAAGAAAACCTTAATGTGCTTAAATATAAAGCAATTATCTCTGCATTACACCTACTAGCATTCAGCACAAAAAAATTTCGTCATGATTCTTTCATGATTTTAGACAATCAAACAATGATCTTCGAAAAAAAATAGTAAAACCAGACCATGAATGATGCTATAATTCTTTATAATGAAAGGGTTTTCATTAATATCAAATTCCAATGCATGAAGACAAAATCCCATCACTTTCATTTCACCCAACCTTGGTTATTATTCATTTTAATTTTTTATTTATATATGCAATAAACAAGTTCTGCTCTTTCATTAATTTTCATTAACTATATGACTAATCAAACATTAAATAAAATAATTAATTTATTCTAATTTTTTATAGTACATGATATGTTTTGTATCGTATCATGATAAAAAAAAATTAAAATAAATAATATTGAATAATACAAAAACACAAATGAATTTTATGTTGAAAAAATAAAAATCGAAGCGATTTAATAGCTTGCAAAATATAATAGATGTATTCTTTATTATCAATTTTGCTAATTATATCATGATATGCATGCGTTGTGTTGTATAAACATGAAATGAAAATCACCGATCAAATGAATGATCCAATTTTTCTAATCTTGTACAATGAGGGTAGATATAAAAAATAATGGATAGAGTCAATCCATCCCAGCTGGACTCAAATGGTCTTGTTTGGACATATATAGAAAGCATTGACACTTGGATTTCACCAACCAATCCACATTTGTTTGTTACTTATAAATGCTCCAACATTGAAGACTTTTAAAAAAAATAATAATAATAATTGAAGTGTATTTTTCGTACCTTATTAATTTCAGTTATATTAATTTTAAACTCATATAACATATATGTATGTATATTTTAATTTATATACATGAGAGTGATTCTTAAGTTCAGAAAAATAAAAATTTAAAATAGGATGATAATATAGATATAAACACATCATTTCAATTTTTTTTTGAAAATAATGGAGACAGTCAAATGGTCTTGTTTGGACATATATATATATATATAAAGCATTGACACTTGGATTTCACCAACCAATCCACATTGTTTGTTACTTAATAAATCTCCACCATTGAAGACTTTAACCAATAACAAAAAAACAAGAATTGAAGTGTATTTTTCGTACCTCATTAATTTCAGTTATATTAATTTTAAACTTATTTAATATATATGTATGTATATTTTAATTTATATATACGAAAAGTGATTATTGAGTTAAAAAAAAATAAAAAAGTTAAAATAGGATGATAATATAGATATAATCACATCATTTCAATAAAAATTAAATTATATAAAACAAATAGGCACCAAAACATGTTGCAACAAAAAGAAAAATAATTCCAAAACATGCTCATGTTTTTAATGTTGACGAGCTAAATGTTCATATATATTTTTAAATTATATGCAATTCTTTCATATAATTCAAAAATATATCGTTTTTTTTTTTTTAAATTTACTCCATTTTCTACATTACATCTAAAATTGCAATTTTGTCCCTCGTCTAATTGCCTGACATCGCAAAATTTTACATCAAATCTACCAAATAACAGCATGTAAAAATTACGAAAGAAAACACGAAAATAGCACATTGTAGTCTTTGTGCGCATTTCGATTAATCTCTGGACCTATTGAACATTCCGCAAGTTCAATGAACGGATAAGGCATTACGATGATGACAGATGTGCGCATAAAAAATCGAACCCGAGTATAATTGGTGAGCGACCCTCAATCTTATTACCAGGCAGCGACCTCAAGCGCGAAATTATGCAATTTTTCATCGAAGAGCTGTTGTTTTACAACTCTTCCATGATTCTATCAATTCATTCAGCAAGTTATAATTATTTAAAAATTAACTTTCTGTAAAAAAAAAAAAAAAAAAAGAGGCTCTTACTGGATTTCCTGGTTTCTCGATCTCTGTGACAACTTAATTCCTACGTAAAATATTGACAAATCATTCTCATTTAAAAAGCAAATAAAACTTCAGATAAACTTAAATAAATATGGTGGTTTAAAAAAGAAGACAGATTGGTGAGTCCAATGGCAACGGACAATTCCTTCTGCCATGGGAGGGAGAAAGGACATGAAACATGAAAAGAACATATCACGAAAAAACAAAGCAGAAAAAAACAGAAAAAAAGAAGCATAAAAACCCTCAAATGCTGGAATGATTGCAGCATCCTGGTAGGGAATCTGAATCCCACAAACACCATGCGTGACACTTGCTGGCTCGTGTCCTTGGCTGTTTTTGTCGAAAAAAAGCTGTGGTTCTTTTCTTTTCTTTTTTTCCAAATTTTATTTGGGTTTGGTATTGTTTTTCTATTAACTGGTTTCGACTTGAATTTACAACACCAACTCTCCCTGTGGATTGAACTTCTTCTTCTTCTTCTTCTTCTTCTTCTTTCCAACATGAAAAGTAAATTTATTTCTTATGTCTTCATTTAGATTAAAATAAAAAGCAATATAACATGAAAAACAAACTCACTTGCGACTTAATTTTGAAAAAAAAAAAAAAAAAAGGGTACTTTTGTTTATACTTTTGGGTTTAAAAGAAATAGTACAGAGGGGGGTTATTAGTGCAGATTTTGTAGATCCTACATGTAAAGAATTCAAATTAAAAAAAAAAAAAATGCAACGACATCATGATAAGACTCCACTAGCACTCTAGCAAACACCTGTGGAAAATGGAAAAATAGATAACATATACTAAATGTCTATATAATACTTAAAAGGGTGTAGTACACTTTACTGGGTCACGAGAGGCTCCAACAATTGCAATGAAAAAATTTTATAATACTTAAGAAATAATTAATGATATATATAATAATTATTTTATAGATTTATTTTAAAATAAGAGACGGATATATTGAATTACATCCACATCCATAAAAAAATATAAGAAGATTTTCATATTTTTTTTATTTTTTATTTTTTTATGTCTACCTCTCTTTTTAAAGTAAATTCATACAATAATTTCTATACGTATTATTAGTTATTAGTTACAATTCGAGTATTATAAAATATTTTATTTCATGGCTTAGACAATGCAATATCTCGGGGGTAGTAATGTCACCACCATGTGATGGGCTAAATGGGGTGTTTTTCAAGAGGCCTGAATTAGGTGATTCCACCGTCCCAAAGGCGATTCAAACATTTTCGTTTCATGTTTAGTCATCATCACGTTTCTGTCTCGAACTTGTGGAAAGGATTCAATGAATTCAGTCCATCATTAGATGGGTAGGATTCAATAGAGAATTATTCACTAACAGGAATCTTCAAAGTTGGGCCGATATCTTATCACAGTTGTGATCTGGTGTACAGAATTCATTCTTTTTAGCATTTCTAATGCTATGTAGAAAAGCCAGTTTGGAGGACGGTGCGATGGATTTTGATTCACAGAAAAAAGGCAAATTCTTCATATTTTAGCACGCAATAGGAAGGTATCTATCTAGGTGATGTTCTAAAGTAACATACGAGATAAGAGGTCCCTAAAGTTCCACTGAATAATGAAAACCCACCTGAAGATGTTACATGCAATGTTTATTTTTTTATTCCATATTAAAAATATTATCGGAATAATTTTTATATTAAATTTATTTTTAAAATGTTATAAAACCGTATTCTCATCGAGCTAGTGCATTCGAAATAAATTATTTTAAGCGGTAGTTTTAATATTTGAATCCAACAAGTTAAAAAGAAAAAAAGAAAAAAGGAACAAATCTCTTTAACTATCAGACAAATCTCCCTACGTGCAATAATAATTTCTTACAAAAACTATATTTAGCCCGCGAAATTAAGTCAAAGTGGTCCAAACTCCTAACTTCCATTAACCCGAATCATTGGAAAATCTCCTTTTAGAAGCTTTCATCAACCAAGCTGATTTCTCATTGCATGACTACGTAATGCAATTCAACTTTTATTAGGAAACTTTGGACACAATCAAAGAAGAACTAGGTTTTGCTAACCTTTTTTCTTTCTTTCTTTCTTTGTGGTTCGAGAGAGTGACGGTCCTCTAGAAGCAGTAGTGATTTTGCGGCTGGTTTGGTCGAAACTTGGAACAGAATTAGGTTCTTTTCATGCAAGCCCAAAAACATATATTGTTGATTTGTTTGACCACAAGCAAATTATTTAATGTTCTTCTTCAACTTTGTTTGACAACGATGGCGGCATTTTTGAGCCATCTGATAAGCGGGGAGGCTTTGAAATTCCAGCGCAAAATCAAGTGGTTACTTACTTTAAGCCCAATTAGAAGAAAAAACAAAGAAGGGTGACTTTAGCCTGGCCAATAATCAGTAATCACCATTGGATTATCAATAATTGCAAAGCCAGCAATTCGCTGCAGGATTGATATGCTTTTTATTTAGTGTTATCTTTTAAGCTTTTTCAAGGGGTTATTTTGGCGATAATTGGACATTTCTTGGAATTCAGCGGGGACAATTACACATAGGGAGAGAGATTAGAAAATGCCCAATGCTCCTGTTTTTAAAGAAAACAAAAAACAGAGCCACAGAGAGAGAGAGAGAGAGAGAGAGGCTGTCTTAGCCCTTCTGCTACTGTTCTTAAAGCAGAACTTGCTCATATCAAGAAAAGTAACTATATTCTTCTAGAAAGAAATAAATTATAAATTAGTCCTTTTATTTTTTAGACACAAATTAATTAATTCTTTTTTAAAAGAATTAATAATTTACTTGTTTGATGCTATACTTAATTTATTATTATTTTATTTCAAAAAAATATAATTTTTTTCATCAATTTTTTGATTTTTTTATCATTTAAAAAAACAAAAAACCAAAATAAAATGAAACAAGAGAAAAAGAATTAAGTTAAAAATATTTTAAAATATAAAAAATAAATATTTTTTTTGGAAAAAATTATTTATTTATTTCTTAAAAAGAGGAGGGGTAATTTTATAATTTAATCCTCTACAAATGTGAGAGGTAGACAAGTGATTTACCATAAAAAAATTTTGTCACTTTTTTGTGGGCAAACCATAAGTGAAAAATCTATATGCCGTTCTTAATGGAGTTTAAGTCTTGAAGGTTTGAAAGTTTTTTAAATTAGGTCCCTCAATCTGCATTCATTGATAAATTCCGTCCAAATTATATGCCTATGGATAAAAATGATTAGGATGTTTAAAAAATTGTTAAGATTTTAGACGACATTTTGATAGAAAGTAGAAGAAGTCTAAAGCTCAGTTGAAAAAGTTTTTTTTCTTTTTGTTCACATATTAAGTTAAGATCTGGATGGTGATTTGGAAATTTAAGATTTCTCTATATTTTTTATTAATTGTAACTGAATAAATCTCCAACTGAGAATTATTTAAAATTATTATATTTTGTATTCATTTTATTTTATAATAAATTTTTTATTATATTATTTGTATTAATTCTTTTATAACATAAAAATTATTATTATTATTAGATAAATAACTATCCAACTCGATAGCCAATACTCGACAAAAACAGGCCACAGGGATGAGAAGCCCGAAAGCCGTACAAATTTTGACGTCGCGTGACGTGAAACTATCATTAAAAGCGCGTGCTATTACTGTTCTTTCAAATCTTAATCACTCTCAACCGACTATAGTCGCGGTCTAGTTATTACCCTCTGTTGCTTTCCCCAGTCGCAGGCGGCGCAGCTGTCAAAAAAAAAACAAATTACCGCAAACCTAAAGCAGTAAAAGCTTCAAAGCAGCAATTATCACTCCCCCGCCACCTCCTGCAAGTAACCAAAAGACAGTACTCCCTTCTTCACTGGTTTCTTTCATGAAACATCGTAGCGAGTGGAGAAACTGTCAGATCGTTTTGTTTTTTGCCCTAGCAAGGAAACATATCAAGAGCACGCATTGGCAGGAGAAAAGAGAGAGAGAGAGAGAGGGAAAAAAGCAAAAAAATTTAGAGAGAGAGAGAGAGAGAGAGAGAGAGGCTTTTCAGTGTGATTAAAGGGGCTTTAATGGATGGGATTTGGTCCATGGAGTTTGGCAAATCTTTAATTTGTCTATTCTGTCAAATTCTTGAAAATAACAAATTTTATGCTTTTTTTTTTTTAAATAATTGTCTGTTCCCAAGGATGTCTAGTCTCTGTTTTAGCATGGTCTCTATTTTTATTCTCTCAAATACTTAAAAACTAATTATTTAATATTTTAGTTATTAGTAATTATATTTAATTTAATATTAATTTATTTCAGAAAATTATATTTTTCTTGTTAATCCTTCCATAATTTTTTTGACTTACTTTCTCTTTTTTAAATAAAAATAAATCGAAATGAGCAAAAAAAAAAGTTATAAGAAAATTTAAACCGAAATTTGGACTAGTTTTTACAATTTGTTAATCAGTATTGGATTTCAATAAATATAATGAGAATGTAATCATAATCCAATTTTAATTTAGATGATTTATTTTTTAACCTAAGCAAGCTAATAAAAAGATAGCATTTGACAATGCAATCATCTTCTTTGCTTTTAAAAAATTCCATTTGCTTTGATTGAAACATAATATTTTTCTTGCTAAATTCTCTAAATAGACGCAAATCTCATCCCAAAAAGTTTATTTTATATCAGTTAACATATCGCATAAGCTTAAAAATTTTCTTCTGAAATGCTTAAAGAAGGACGTATAAGGAAAAAAATAAATATTATCATAATCTCTTTAAAAAAATCCAAGAGAAAAACACAAAGTCTAATAAATTGATGTAAAAACGGTATCGGATTATGATATCCTCATATTTAAGGGGGGGGAAACAAGATCATGTTATTCATTATTTTTAAATTAATGAAATTTAAAATCCAAAAAATCTTTATATTTAATATTTAATAGAGTTATTTTATTCTGCATCAAAGTGACGTCTATAAGAATATTGGCAGGCGGCATCATTCTGAATGCCAGTTGCCGGGATTTGTGGCACTCCCAATCTCCGACAATCTGCCACATTAATTCCAATCTGTGCACAATTTTCCACCTCCAAACAGTAAAGCAAAAGCAAACAATTTGGTTTTGCCTCTTTCGACGCCATAGAAGTCGCTTTCTAGCTTCTGCCCTAGGGATTTAGGTACGCTTCTCTTTCCTTCCGTGGGCTACAAGGATCATTTATTAACTTTGCCCTTCCACAAAACTCGCAATGCTGTAGCCTGCTCAGACGGTCAGACCCAAAAAATCTATTAAATCACTGCTTTTTGTTGCTGCTAATTTAATATTAATTAATTAATATAATTGTGTCACCGGCGATGAGAGGAGCTCCGGTGGGTGGCTCCAAAGATGCTTTTAGGGCCCAATAACCTCAAGATTGAACTAAATGCTTTTAAAGCCCAAGAAGCCCGGACCATGTTCTCCTTCTAATTTCATGACTGCTGTGGATATTGCATTTGGAATTTGCTTAAAAGTTTGTTTCTTTTTTATCCCCTACGAAATGCAGCTGAACTGAAAAGGATGTTTCAGGATGGTTTTAATGGTTTTTGGGTGCTTTTTAATGGTTTTTGATATCTTTATATCTAAACAGTTTAAAAGCAGGAGGCCAAACCTTTCATTGGCTTTATTTCATTTAAAAATCAGTTTTTTAATTTTAAATTTGTGTTTTGATTTTTTTTTTAAAGATTTAGTCTATAATATGATTTTTAACTATCATCCATTCTCTTTGAAAAATTCAATTCTTAATATTTTGATCTAAAATTTTACATATTTTGAAAAAAATTTAATCCATTTCCTAGAAAAAAACTCTAGAATTTTTAAGGTCAGAAATTATATTTTAACATTAAAAATAAAAAAATAAAAAATATATATATAAAATAACCTAGAATGGTGTCAGATTTTTGTGAGAGCTCCAGATAAAACTCACTTAATGATTTCTATCATGAGACTATATTTGTAATTGTTATTTTTAAAAATAAATATTAGAAAACTGAAAGATTGACTATTTTTTTTTAAAAAAAAATCAAGCAGATCAAAAAACAAATTAAAAGTTCAGAGACTGGTTTTTAAATAAAATAAAATTCCGAGGAAAATTGACCCTTTTATCCCTGAGGAAATTTATAAGATTCTTTTGAGAGAAGCTTAATTAACAAAATTGTAACTCTGTTTATATTTATAGTGATGCTTAAATAATGATATGACAAATTCAGTCACAAACTCCTAATAGAATAAATACGCATTATTTAGCAGTTGTATATTCAGTTAATTTTTTTTAATGAAGCAATTTTAATTTTTAGTAATTCTAATTTATTTAATTATTATGTGCAAACTAATCCTGGTATATCGCATTGTGCAGCTTAAAACTTGTCAAACCTCCTAATGAATAGAAAAAAAAAAAGGAAGAAAGCTAGGAACTCCAAACATAGATTCATCTTCTTGAAGAGAAATTTCGTAAACTAAAGTGACTAAATTGCAAATTCAGCTCACACGTTGGAAGAGGGAGTATAGTTTTGACTTACAAGGTACTTCCCCTTTCAAACTAATAATAATAATAATAATAATAAATTAAAAGAAAAACAAAATAGTAGAGTCATCAAATAGGATAATGGGAAATCATTTATATATAATCAAGCACGAATTAATGCACAGAAATAGACTTTTGTAGTTGTTTAAGAAAAGATTCCAACAACTCCTCCTAACCAACAACGGTAAGTGAATTTCTTAAGGCCCAATCACCGTACTCAGGATCCAGAAGACTCCTGACTGCGATTTCAGTTCTGGACCCAGTTGGGCTGCTCCTTTATTGATTACAAAGAAAAGGCAGCCCTGTTGAAGGAAAAAAGAGAGGATTGTCATTTGCCCGATTGAGCTACAACGTCCTTGGCTCCTACTTTCAGTTCATTTGTTTCCATCCAGGGAATTCTATTATAAGCTGCTAAACTCTAAATATACAGAAAAAATGTGGAGCTAACTCGTGGATTGATAAATTGCTAGCCAAAACCTAGGTACTGTGTAGGTAGAGAAAACAGGTAATGTTTGCATTCAATGACTAGAAAAATTAAAATGCTTAATTAAATGTGGATTCTGAAAAAACGTGACGAGGTCAATTATCTGTACATTTATATGGAAAATAATAATGTTCAAATGTAGATATACACCACCCACCACACATCTCAAGTTTGTCTTCTTTACTGCTTGAGATGATTTTATGAGCTCAGCTCAGCTCGAGAACTGTTTGCGGGCGAGAAAGTTTGGGATAAAAAGCAGCAGTCATGTCAGATATTTTAGTAAAGATCAACGTATTTAGAGAGGGGCAGCTTCCAATTCTTACGAAGAGCCATTATATATATATATATATATATATATTGTTTTTGTTTTTCAATAAAAATATTGCTTGGGCTTATTTTAGAGTACCAAAATTAGTCCCTCTCCGATTAGATCTTAAGGATGCCATCAAAACCTAAATGGGTGGTGCATTAAGTAATATCCTTGATAAAAAAACCTTCAAAATAATCCTCGAGGCGAAATATATTTATTAATACATGAGTAATTATCTATGGAGTGATTAGCTAGAATGTGATGCATGAATTAAATATTTAGTGTGCATAAAATATTATTTATATGCACATAAATATTAGGAGATGTGAAGAAAATAATTTAGATATAATGGGATGGGTATGGATAATTAATTTTGGAAGAATAGAATTTTGGGTGCTTAATTTGATTAATTGTGAAGGCTAGAAGTTAGCCAATTAATTTAAAGAATTGAGGGGGTCAAGAGATCAATATTAATTTGAAAATAATCCTAAGGGAGGATTGAATTGATATAATTAAAAATAAGTTATCAGAAACTATAAGGGTGAAATTGAAATGAATTTAAAAAGTGAGGGACCAAAGTGCAACTTCTTGGCAAACTTGGGAACCAATTATGAGTAATTATTTATGGAGTGATTAGTTATAATTTAATGCATGAATTAAATATTTAGTGTGAATAAAATATTATTTATATGCACATAAATATTAGGAGATGTGGAGAAAATAATTTAGATATAATGGGATAAGTATGGATGATTAATTTCGGAAGAATAGAATTTTGGGTGCACAATTTGATTAATTGCGAAGGTTAGAAGTTAGCCAATTAATTTAAAGAATTGAGAGGGTCAAAAGATCAATATTAATTTGGAAATAATCCTAAGGGAGGATTGAATTGATGTAATTAAAAATAATTTATCGAAACTATAAGGGTGGAATTGAAATGAATTGAAAAAGTGAGAGACCAAAGTGCGACTTCTTGGCAAACTTGGGAACCAATTATTTCGGCTCTACCAAGCTGAAACGAACCAGAATTTCCAGTAACAAAACTGAAAGTTGAAGCTAGTTTGGTTCGGCCAAGGAGACTAAAAGAAGAACGAAGGAAAAACTAAGGAAAGGCTAAGGAAATTACAAAGAAAATGCATAGAAATTATGTGGAAATTGTGAGTCAACTTCATATGACTAAGTAAATAACTAAGTTAAGTAAAATTTCACGAAAAGCTAAGTGTAAGATGAGACAAAGTGTCATCCATCTAAAGCCATTTTTAGCCTATAAAATTGGGCAAGGATGAGAGGAGAAGAACTTGAAGAACAAATTGAAACCAAAGAGAAGCTAAGAGAAAACTAGTAGGAATTAGTCTTAACCTACCTAAAACTCTACTCAAATTAACATCTAAACACACCATAGACACCTTAAAAGATCTCAAGGAAGTAAGTAAAGGAAGAGGAGAAGAAAGAGGGTTAGGCCAAAACTTACAAGGAGGGAGGAAGAAGAGAAAATTCCAAGATCAAGCCAAACCATCCATCAACTAACATTAAGTAATTGTAGTCTCACCTACGATACAAGGGATTAGTTTTTCTTTTTATTGATTGTATGATATTGTGATGGATTTTATGAAACTAGGGTTTATGTTACATGATAGTTTATGTTATGTACTTTTAGATCAAGTGGAATTGATGTGAAAATCATGAAAATTATGGTTGATTAAGCATGTAAGGAGTATGGAATTGATTGATATGATTGATAATAATTGATTTCTTGTTATAGTTTCGGCCATATAATTAATTTTAGAGAATTGATGGTTTTGATGATGTATATGTTCTATTATGTCGAGAAGATGATAGTATGATGTATGAAATTGGTTAATTGGGTTCATATTGAATCGTTATTCGGTGATGAAAGTTTTTGTCATTTAAGTGATTTAAGAGGTTTGATTGTTTTGATGATATATATATATGTGTGTGTGTGTGTGTGTGTGTGTGTGTGTGTGTGTGTGTGCTTTGTGTTTAATAATATTTAGATGGTGATTATGTGATATATGAATTGGTTGAAATTGATTGAGAATGAATGGATTATGCATAGTAATAGTTTCGATCAAAATGAACAATTTAGGGAGAATTGATTGTTTGATGGAATATGTGTTTAATCATGTTTGAATGGTGATGAATGAGGGTTATTCATGTTGAAATGAAAAGGATTGAACGTTAGTGGAACATTCGGCCATACCCTCAAAATTAAAGTTTTATGCTTATATGGTCCTGGATTGATGTAATATTTAATTCAAGTTAAATTGATGTGTAATTGGTTAAAATATTGTATTTGAAGTATGAAATTGGTTGGTTGGATGGACAATAAATGGTTCCTTAGTGTTGATAGTTTTTGCCATACCTTAAATTTTAGGGTTATTGGAGTATGATGAGGGACATTTCAAATTGAGGTTACTAGTTGAATTTAGATGTATTTTGAAAGGAAAATTTCATAGAATTAGTGAAGAGAAAGACTTGACCAACATGAAAATTTTGTTATTGATTGTGTATGTTTTAAATGATGATGGATTTTTGTCCATTAGAATGTTTATGATTGATTCCATATGAAATTGATTGATAATTGAATGAATACATGGAATGAATTGCATAGGTCATATTTGGCCAAGGTGATGATTTTGAATGATTAATGCATGTTATGATTTTACAATGAATTCATGAAATTTGAGATATGTTTTAGTGCATTTTAATGTTTGATTAGTTCATTGACATGTGCACCATGATGATCAATAATGCATGAAAAGGAAAAGTATAAGGTAAGGCATGTTATGTTACCTATATTTTCATGACATTTCATGAAAAGTTTTCCTTCATGATTTTACAAAGAAAAAGGAAAATAAATGTATGGTTTTGAAAGAAATGGCCAAGTACCTCTAAATGAATACTCGAGGATTGATCACCTTTTTGTATAGACAAGAATATGGATATGGAAATGAAATGGTTAGGTACTTGGTGCTTTTGTGATGATTTCAAAATTGCATAGTTTTTAAAAGGAGTGTCGATTAAATGATATATCTATATACAATCGACGAGGTGCCCGCCCGAAGATAAAAAATATATCTCAAAGCATGAAAGGATTTTCTAAATTACATCAAGTGCATCTCATGCATGACTACACTTATTGGAGATTAGTTCATTTTACCTTTGTGGTATAGGCACCGAAAACAGGAATGATGGCATGATTTGATATGAAAATTAGACCCAAGGAGGAGTTGACTTGCTATCGGGTGTACTTTAACATCCGGTGTAAGTTTGAGAGTCATAACTTCTATGATAATTCGAGTTAGTATAAAAATCGACAACGGATGCCCCTTTCCAGAATTTTCTTCTTCTTTATCCTTTTTTATCCCACCATTTTCTCTCCAATTTTCTCCAAAATTCCCTTCTTTGATTTCTAAGGTAAATCATTGTTAAATTAACTTAGAAAAACCTTAAACAAGTTGATTTAAGTAGAGCCTAGCTAGCTTAGAGCTTGGAAAGCTTAGAAAAAACTTGGAGAACTAAGAAGAAATTAGGGATTGAAGAGCAAAGTGTCAAAGGTAAGATTTTTTATCAATTGATCTTTGAATTGTAATTTTTATATGTAGTTAATGATGATATTGAAGTGGGATTGGATTGGGTTATGGTTTGCTTGAGGAATTGATTAGATTAAGATTAGGATTTTTGAAACCTATTTGGGAAAAACTTGATTAAGTAATTATAAGTATTTGAATGATATTTAATTATCTCGGATAAGTGGTTTATGAAGTTAATTTGAAGTGAAATTAAGTAAAATTGAGTAATTGAGAGGTCGGAGATGATGAATAGTGAAAAATCTGAAAATTGGGTTTTGAATTGAAAAGAATTTGAGAAAAATAAGGATTTAAGCTATATAAATGCAATTAAAGATGAAAGGATTAAGGATTGAGTGACTTAGAGTGGAATATATGAGTTAATTGAAAATTGATTGTGTAAAGGTTGATTAAATTGAGGATTTATGGTGAATAATTGTAATTGATGATGGAACATGGTTAGACAATTATTAAGAATTGTTATAGATATTATAGAATTTTGTTAAAATTATCTCGTTTAAGTCCTTTCGATCATTTTCATTTTTATTGATAATCATGCATTCCCGATCCTAGAATAATTTATTGCTTGGATTATTATTTGGTATATAATATTGATGGTTGTTTAACCATCTTATGTTATTAGATTCCTCGAAGCGAGCAACTCGTCACAAGCAACCTTAATTCCATTCGATCTCGTCATTTATATTGTGAGTGGATATTTTATAGCATATTATGTTGATCATATCTATCATGCATAATTGGTTTAATTACAATTTAAATGCATCCATTATAACATAGATGGCAACGGACTCTATGAGTATTTGAAATAATTTTGTATCGAAAATGATTTGATGTGATTTAAAAGGGGATTCGAATATGTGTTTGAACAAGCGTTTGTTATGATTTGATATACAATTATGGATTTAAATGCTATTTTATGTTTGATGGTTATTTTGATTATCCGTATAATTTTATAAATGCTTATTTGATATGAAATTGTATTATCAATTTGATTTGAAGCATGCATGGTATTTGAAATAAGAATAAGTTATACGATTTTCTAAATGTTTTCGAGATCCTAAAGAACCTAGCTACGGGGCCGTATCCTTTAAGCTCAATGATACAAGGCTCCATCCGGCAATAGAGGCGAGTGCTAATCGGTGTGTAGGCCAACTTACAAAAATCTAGTCACGAGGAACGTGACCTTTGGGTGTTTGCATTTAATGATACGTTATTCACCCCATGGGTAAATAAAAATATAGATATATGTTTTGATATGATTACGATATATGTATGTATGTATGTATGATTCAATATGAAATAGTTTTAAATTATTTAATTTGTGATGTATGATTTGGTTTTACGATGTGTATCGTATTAGAGAAACTAGTATTGCATATTGAGTTGAATTTTAAATTATTGTCCTTAGCCTCGTTTTTCTTCTTTATATGTGTTATATAGTATCTACTTATTGAGTTATTGATTGCTCGCCCTCGCTAAAAGGTGCCTTTTTGTCGTTTCGAGGTCGCCATATTAACTATGCAACTTATCTTTTTGTAAATTCTTAGACCTAAGTTTAATTTTGTTGTATTTTTAAAAGTTCTACACTTATGGCTTATAGGTATTATATTAGAATTTGATCTTGGCTATTGATTTGAAAATATCATTAAATTATCAATTATGTTGAAGTTATAAAATGATTATTAATTTAGGATAATGCAAATTGAAATGATATTTGAGGAGATGCAGATTTAAAGATTTAAGTTTAGTTATTCGAGGCTTGCTTGAGTTGAGATAGTCCTCACGGTTCTCTTGATTCTCGCACCGATCATGGCCTACTTTTGAGATTGTGACAACTTCTCTTTTATATCCTATTTTAAAACCCTAGTATGTGTGTTAAGATTTGTCCTAATGATGTATAAATTAATCATGCACTAGGACACTAAGTAGTAAGTATGGGTGTGTATAGTTAGTAGTACTAAGTGTTTAATGTGAATGAGTTAGTTAGTATATGGCATGGAAATGAGGAGTTTAATGGCAAAAGGATGGACTAATTAACTAAACAAGAATGAATTGGATGAAATGAAATAAATGACTAAATTAATTAAGTTAAAGGAATTAATCGGTCAATTTTCAAAGTATCGGGAACCAATGTTCCATAAATCTTAAGAAAATATTTTATTACACAAATAAATAGTTTAATTGGAATAAAAGAATTAAATGAGAAGCAAATTAAAATGTTTTAGTCAATTCCCATTTTAAATAGTTTTAATGATGATTTTCTACTTAAATTAATTATTTCCAAGAAAGTTAGAGATTTCCATAAAATCCGAATTTTTGAAGAAAAAGGGAGGAACTGTATTTTTATGAAAAAATTAGCAAGGAATTATGTTTTAAATTAAGGACTTTCACTTAAAGAAATAAACCAGATTTTAAAGATTTATGTCATGAATATTTTTAAATGAATTTTTATAGTTAAATCGGTTTTAAAGAAAAATTTCAAGAATTTATTTCATTGACTTAATTTGACTGGTTTTGCCCTAAAAAGAATTGTTTTAATCAATATCTCGATTTTATAAGGATTTTGAGAAAAATAATAGACATGATTCAAATTAGTTTGGTTTTGAGGTATTTTATAAAAATATTTAAAGTGAATTTTAAAGATATGAGTTTTTAATCCAAAATCAAGGCTTACTATTCCTATGTATAGGATGAGAATGCTTAATTGACATTGATTTAAATTAATATTCTTAATTAATAGAGACCTTACATGCTGTAGGTAAACGCCTTCATGTTACAGATTTTTTTTAAAAAAGATGGTGGATACAAATGCTGGAAACATGCACATGTGGTTATTGCCACGTGCAGGCAACAATATTGTTTTTGGCATTTTGTTTCTACAAAAATCCAAAACCAAAGTTGTTGCCCAATACCTAATTCCTGTCCGAAGCCTCTTGAACCTTCTCGACTTAGGTATCTGCCTGACTTCATTTATTATTATTATCACCATCCAAACCTTAAATTAGATTGTGACAACTAATAAACAAAATGTAATTTTTTTTATAAAATTATTATACATTATATATTATACGTAAAACTAAAATAAAATATTAGATTATTATTCATTTACTATTTAAAATATTATTTACATATATTCAAATGCACCATTTACACATACTCAAATTTATTATTCATTTCATTACGTAGTGGTATTTTTTTTAGTTTTCAAATATTTTTTAAATATTTATTATGAAAGTTTTTGTAACATTACACTTTAATATCTTTTTTTTAAATATTATATTTTTAATCCAGAAATATTTTTTGTTTTGTTTTGATCTCTCTTTTTTGTTTTATTTTGATCACTTTGGTTCTTCTTTCTTTGATTTATTTTAATTTGGTCTTTTTTTCTGATTTTTTTAATAAAAAAATTTAAGAAAAGTTTTCGTAATATTACACTTTAGTCTTTTTTAAAATATTTTTTTTTCAACCCGCAAAATTTATTTATTTATTTATTTGGTTTTGGTTCCTCTTTTTTGTTTTATTTTGGTAACTTTGGTCCTTTTTTCTTTGGTTTTTTTTTCTTTCTTTGATTTTTTTAATGAAAAAATTAAAGGCAAAAAAATATTTAAAAAAATTACAAAATAAGTTTTTAGTTAAAAATTCATTGGTTTTGACATTCTTTATACTATTATAAAAATTTATTTTGTGGATAGAGATAAATAAATAATGTTTTTAATAAAAAATTCACGAACAATATAAAAAATAGTTAATCAAATATAAAATTTTGATTAAAAAAATTATAAAATTAAATAAAATTTTATTTATTTTTTATTTGACGTATTTTGATATACATTTAATGTAATACGAGATATTAAAATAAAACGATTTTATATATTGTGTCTGATACTCGATATAATGCGATTAAGAAATCTACTTTTATCGGTATCAAAACATATAGCCCACGATCCACAGGGTGATAAAACCCACAGGCCTTGAACAGATTTGCCATTTACTCAATTGTCTACCGCTGGCTACGGTTGCTCTTGTAACGAAGGATAGATCTTGCGATTATCATCTTGCGATTGTCCTGGACCCCAACCAAATTGCATTTATTTCTCGACGACGGAATGAGAAGTTGTGTAATTATTTCAAGCCAAATAATAATAATTAAAATAATGGAATAACGTACTTGTGAGATTCAGAAACGTATAACAATGAAAATCTTCTACAAGTCAAAGAAAAAAGAAAAATAACTACGTATGATTTTATTTTTTTGAGTTTGAATTGAAAATAATATTAATGAAAATTTATTAATTTTTTATAAATACATAAAATCAGTTTAAAAGATGTATTTTAAAAAAAATTATAATACTTTAAGAATAACTAGTGAATATATATAATAATTACTTTATGTATTTATTTCTTTAAAAAAATATATAAAAAAATCATATTAGGATTTATTAAAAATAATAACATGATTTTCACGTTAGAATGGGCAGAACGCAAGAAAATTCCTGACATTGGAATGGACAGCACACAAGAAAATTGAAAGAAAAGTCCATTTGATGTTTTCTTCTGCACCACCAAACCCAACCCTGTCGGTTTTGGATGGGGAATTCGAAAAAGAAATTGCAAGCAGCAAACGAGTAAGAGTCCCACTTGGCCTCGAGAACTTCCCCTTTTAGCTTCCTACCAAATCAAATTGTCGGACTACTTTTATATTAAATTCATCAAACTTTATCATTTCAAAAATTAATACTTAAATTCTTAATTTCAAATTTAACGTTTTCTGATTTTTTTTTATTGAATTTATATTTTATTTGTAACTATTATTATTACAAACAAATTAACTAAATTACGTAAAGATAAGATAATTTTTTATTATTCACTTAATGAAATAAATAATTTATTTAACATTTTGTAATTTCTTATTTGTTACAAAAAATACTTTTCTTTTATATTTCTTTTATAAGTAACGATGTATTTTTGAATTGTAATTGTACAGTATTAATAATAACAAGCACAATTATAAGATAAAAACTAGATAAACATATAAAAAATAAAAATTATATCGAAATTTATAAAAAATAATAAGAAGAATGACCATAATACAAGAAAATCTCTAACATTAGAATGGATAAAACACAAGAAAATTCAAATAAAAGTTCATTTATGTTTTCTTATGCACCACCAAATAGGGATGATAATTTGCTCTGCCCCTACGGAGCCTTACCTTATCCCATTTCGGTCAATGCGGGGATGACATTTGCTCGTCCCATTCCGTTTGTCTCACTTTATTCTTAAAATTATAATTATACTTGATATAAAATATATGATTATTGATTTTTAAGATTTATTTTCTATATAAATTATTATTTTTTACTATAATTTGAAATTTAATAATAAAATAAAATGAGATGAGATAAAAATAAAAAATTAAACCAGATATCAATATCGTATGGAGATCCCTATATTTGTTTGGAATTGAAGATTATACGAGAAATATTATCCCACACGAAGCATGGGACGAAGACGAAGCAAAATTTTTAGGGGCAGGACGGGACCATCCCCGCCCCGCCCTGCCCATTGCCATAACTACCACCAAACCCAACCCTATCGGTTTTGGGTGGGGAATTCGAGAAGGAAATTGCAAGCAGCATATGAGTAAGACTTCCACTTGGCCTTTTAGCTTCCTGCCAAATCAACTTTTCAACTACTTCTAGGTTAAATTCACCAAACTTTATCATTTCCAAAATTAATACTTAAACTTTTAATTTCAAATACTTTTCTTTTATATTTCTTTTATAAGTAACAATATATTTTTGAATTGTAATTGTACAATATTAATAATAAGGAGCTTAATTATAAGATAATTAGTTAAATTGCCGACAATAAAATAATTTATGACTATACAATAAATAAAAGTATTTAATAGTATGAAACTTGAAATCACTTTTAATTCAACTAAGTAAACTTAGCATTCTTACGGAAAAAGAAATATTAAATGAAAAATTGAACAACCTAATTACAGAAGCTAGACCAATAAAATATATATATTCTTAGGAAAAAAATAATAATATATAAAAAATAATACTCAATTATTAGTCAATATTATACAATCCACTCGAAGGAAACTCAACTTCCTTCCCCACTCTCTTTCCCTCCTTTCTCACCAAACCTTTTACTTCCTGCCCAACCACCGCCACGTGTCCTTTCTATTGTTTTCAGCAGCAGCGATCTCTCTAGTTCACAGTCAAGTCAAATTGAACTCTATATTTCTAAATATAACAATTGGGTCCTTAAAATTTTGAATTCATCAAAAAAATTAGCCTCTCTCTCTCCAATTCTTAGAAACTTCAGTTAAAGTCACAGTTATTAGCTTGACAAGGAGACAAAGCACAGATTTATTGGATAAATTTGGTCAATGTTTAACTACTGATGGTTAACGGAAATAACAGTGTACAGAATCGGATGGAAGGCTAATTCCATCATAAAATTCAAAATTAAGTACCTAATTGATTTTCTTTGAACTACAAGGTTCAATATGACTTAATCAGGGACCTAAACCGAGAAAAAGAAAAAAGAAAAAAATCGTTCTTCCCTTGGACAATATATTACAAGGTCCCAACATCGTCATCTGTCAGCAAACAACCTCTTGATGATCCTGCCAAATTTGGACTTGCCATAACCCAAACCTCAAAATCATTTCTTCTCTTAAAAATTTCCAAAAACAATGACGACCCAAGTAGCAACCCAATTGGAGCCATGGTGTGATTTAAGAAACAAAGTGGTTCTAGTAACTGGTGCATCATCTGGTTTGGGCAAGGACTTTTGTCTTGACTTAGCCAAAGCTGGTTGCAGGATTTTAGCAGCTGCTCGTCGTATAGATCGTTTACAGTCTTTATGTGATGAAATCAATCAACTGAGTTTATCTTTCCCTTCTTCCTCCTCAACAACGGATGTGGAAATTCAGCCGCGAGCGGTGGCGGTGGAGTTGGATGTTTCTGCTGATGAAGCCACTGTTGATCAGTCTGCACAGAAAGCCTGGGATACTTTTGGAGGGATTGATGCTTTGGTTAATAATGCTGGTGTTAGAGGTATTGGTCAAATAATTTAAAAGTTGGGTTCGTTCTGTTTTTGGATTGAAAATGGATTCTTTAAATTTTTGTGTTTGGTTCTTTCTGTTTGTATTCTGAGAAAATTTTGTGAAAGAGAAGTGAAAAGTTCTTTTTTTTTTTTTGTTGGATGTGGGATGATGATGGGTTCTTTTATTATTGTATCTTGTTTGGATTATGAGAAAATTTGGTTCTAGGGAAAGTGAGAATACATATATAGTTGGATCCATTCCATTTTGTTTAATTTTTTTTTTTTTTGGATGTGGATTTATGGCAGGAAGTGTGAGGCATCCATTGGAATTGCCTGAGGAGGAATGGAATCATGTTGTCAGAACGAATACAACCGGAACTTGGCTGGTTTCGAAGGCTGTTTGCATTCGAATGCGTGATTCGAAACGAGGAGGATCAGTTATCAATATTGCTTCTATTGCTGGTCTTAATCGTGGACAATTGCCTGGAGGCATTCACTATGTTGCTTCAAAGACAGGGGTGAACTCCTTGTCAAAGGTGATGTATATAAGTGTGATTTAAGAAAGTTGGCAATCTCATTTTGTTTTCTGACATCGTCTATCTTTATTAGCATGATTTGGTTGTCAAATGTTTGTATTATTGAAAAAACAACAGAGATGCAATGGAGGAGAAATGGAGATGGGTACTGATTACTCGGGAAATACAGGAGAGAGGTTAAAACAGTGTTGGAAATTAGTTTTGAAAAATCTAAAAGTACGTGGTTTGAGGTTAATATCTATATGTGTCTAGAAGAGTCCTACGTTGCTTTAAATATATTATGCCTCTAATGAAATGTTGCAGTCTTTAAGTCTACAAGACTTCCTCTCTGCAGTGAGTAGAGAGTATAAGAAAATATTTCAACCATGTTTTTATGACCCTAATATGGTAATCCTACAAAGAGAGACAATTTTTTGAATTAAAAGATGGTATGGACCAGCCATCATGTGTGAAATCTTTTGTTAATGTCTGGCAATTGTTTCAAAAGAAAGAATATAAGCATGTAATAAGATATGTACTTTCTGTGAGGCAGTGAGTACTATATTTGACATGGTTAGAATCACCAAACCTGAAGATAGAGTGTAAATGGGAGGAAATATGATGACAGGAAACAACAGATATATAAGGTATATGAACAAAAACATACAGAGAGGTAACAAAGGAAATGAATGGGGCAAAATGATGCTCACATTAGTTTATGCCTGGTTCATCAATGGTAGGAAGAGTACGTGGAAAGTAGACCGCAAATTAGATTCAAAGATCTGTTGCTTTCTTAATATTTTCCCTTCCTTCATTGTACTCTCTTTCCCTGTTCCGTTGGCTACTTTTTACATTCCAACAGTCATATCTTACCTAAATGAGCATGTGCAAAGTGGTCAATGGAATTGGTTTTAGTTTATTGTTACACCAATTTCTAATCATTTTCTACTATTGAGTTGATTAATAGCTAGAATTTATGATAGTATAAAAAACAAGTATTTATGTTTTTGCTGTCCAAGCAGCAAAAGCGACTTTAGATGTGAAGGGAACATCTCATTTTGTACCATGCTGATTTAATTTCTATATAGTGTGACTGATGACTCTGAACTGTTGGTTTGTTTCGGCCCTCAATAATAACTTTGATAGTGCCTAAGCTCAATAAGATACGGAACTAGGTGTCCATTAAGATGTACTCATGAGAAGGGGGTATCGTTCATGTGCCTTCTGCATTCAATTTTTCCGTAACTATTTTCATCAAATTCGCTATGTTGTTCAAAGACTCCATCTGTATTTTTTTCCCTGCTGTTCTGGATTTGATTAATATTGAAATATCAGAACTGATGATGATGGCAATATCAGGTGATGGCTATTGAATTGGGAGTGGACAAAATCAGAGTGAACTCAATATCACCCGGGCTTTTCAAATCGGAGATCACACAGGGTCTCATGCAAAAGGACTGGCTTAGTAATATTGCCCTGAAAACAGTCCCTTTAAGAACATTTGGCACTGCAGATCCAGCACTAACATCACTTGTCCGATACCTAATCCATGACTCTTCAGAATATGTGACAGGCAACAATTTCATTGTGGATGCTGGGGCAACCCTACCGGGACTCGCCCTATTCTCTTCACTTTGAAACTTGATGTACCCCATTTATTTACCAATTTGAACTTTCAGATACAACTTGCTGCATAATGTTTAAATGTCAGTGGAGAATCTTTTCATTGCATTTGCTCATGTACTTCCGTGTGATTCTTTTTCCTGAAGAGGAAGTTTCAAGTGATTCTTTTACGTTTTCCTTAGTTGGTTGTTGCCAGGTGAAAGAGTTTTATGGTGGATTTTTCAGATGACCACACATATTGTGTTAGATTATGATGAGTTTGGTTGAGATAATTTCAGCTTGGAACAAACCTGGACCTTGTGGGCTGGACTGGTGCTTTCTAATCTTGGTTCAATCTCCACAGCTGAACACAAAGACTGGTCCTAATGGTGAACCCAAGCTAACTGCCATGCCTCCTACTTTCTCATTATGTTGTGGAGAGAACTTACGAGGAATCCCAATGCTTATTCCAAGCATAATCGGCCTCACTTGTTCTCTTGTTGCATTCAAATATGATGCGAAACTATACAACCATTAACCAACCATTCAATTTGCTCAGAACTTGTGTCTTTTTTTGACTTGTACCTTGAAAAACATTACCATGTCAACAAATAACTTTGCAGCTCGGCAATGTTCTTTTAAGAAGAGAAAGGTTTCAAATTTGGTTCTCACCTTTTTTAGTGGAACAAACCAAAACGAAATGAAATTTGAAGTTCAGAACAGTTATCGCTCGAATTGTCAATGGTTGAAGCCAAATCTAATAGTTCTTTTTTCTTAAATTGTAAAATCATGCACTCATGTTCATGTATAGAGTACCAGGTAGTCGGGTACATCTTCATATATTCTTTCCATTCTATTTTCTTGTCATTTGTTATTTCAGTTCTGAAACAAAACTCAAAACGTTTCATGCTAAAATGATTTTCAATGTACTCTTAACATGTTAGTACATGAAGTCATTGGCCAAACTGCGCTTGTTTCTTCATGTACATGGATGACCTTAATTCGAAACTTGAAAAACAACTTTATGTAGTTACCAAAGGTTGAAGGTAGACAAAGAATGCTGGAGCTCATGCCTTTTCCACCAAGGAAAGGGGCTGTCCCAAGATATGAAGTTGGCCGTCTTTATGAGTTTCTACGAAGCTCAAGAATTCTGAAGAGAATACCTTTAGTTTGTCACGATTATGCACCCTCAGCATTTTTAATGTTGGCCATTCTGAAGTATGTGTTCCAGAATCCAGGGTATAAACCTTTAAGTTTTGGTACCTCCCAAAGTTTCAGGCAAGTCAGTCGCGGGAACACAAACCTAGCCTCAGCTTTTTCTCTGTGTTGCATTGAGACAATGTGTTCTATCCCACAATTGCTTGTCTCGAGCTCTTGAAGTTGCTGAAGATTTCTGGCTATAGAGGTTGGAAAGAGACTTCTCAGATTGTTGCACTCAACAGCACTCACTGAATGTAGACTCGAAAAGATAATCATCCCTCCAGGATCTTTATTCCATAGATGCTTCAGCACTCACAGATATTCGATACGGATTTTTTCTCAATTGGCTTGCCATCATCAGCTAGTAATACTTGGAGAACAAATACCTCTTCTAGTGAACTGCAATCAGTTATGGTAAGAGTCCCTAGTCTCAACATTCTACCTAATAAATGAGATGGAAAAACAGTCAATAGCTTTTTCACAGTGTTCAACTTTCTGTGTTTTTAGTTAGCAAAAGGAATTTGTGGGGAGTTGGTTGTGCCATAACATCTTCAAGTTATCCAATTGTGAAATATTAATCATCTCCAAGGTGGGAATTCAACCTGCATGATTTATGCCAATGGATGTAAAATGGAGATGAGGCACAGAAGAATAGGAAAAAGTTTCCAGAATTAGATTGCTAAGTAGAATATAAAGAATCTCCTACCATATCATTGAAAAGAGCTGATATGCTAGCTGCCATCTCTATGCTGTCAGCTTTCTGGACGAAAGTCTTCAAATGAAGGCAATGCTCTATCTGCAATTGCTTCAAGGATGCAAATTCAACATAATCTTTGGTGCAGAATCTTGCGAGGTTTAGAAGGTCTTTCATCTTCAGGAATCTTAATTCAGGGAACATCTTACCTTCCTTTCTTCTCCTGATTCTTCTGCATTGACTACCTCTTCCATGGTCTTACATTCAGATATTTCAAGATGTTTGAGTTTTACCGGACTTCTTGCCATAGAAGATGAAAATGAATATGTCAAACCACCACAGCCCTCCACAATCAAGCTTGTTAAATTCTGAAAGAAAGCATACACTGGTTGAAGTTGGTTATGCCGTATGCTTTTGATGTTAATTCAGGGCAATTTCAAGGAGACGTAGCGGAAGCTCACAAGAAGAAAAAATAAATACCGTTGATCTAAAATCCAGATGCAAGTCTATTATAACTTGTTGAATTGCGTACAAATACCAAGAAATAGACTTCAAGTTTCATTGATTCAATAAATGTCGAAAATTGGGATAAACTTGAGATACTCTCTCATAAACTTTTATTAATAAAAGAAAACTACGTTTTTCAACCTCTAAGTCATATATAAGTAGAAAAATTCAACCAAAACACTAAATCAATTCAAAAAGGAAACAAAAAAAAAAAAAATCCAAAAAAAGAAGAAAAAAATCTCAAAAAATAGTAAAAGTCAATTTTGAAGGCTTAAACAATTTTTTTTTTTTTTTTGCCAAAATCACCCCTACATAATGGGCATAGCTCATAAGTTTTTGCTCGTTGGCCTGTTTAGCATTTAATAAGATCCAAAAACCTTATAATTGGGTCGATAGTTTTTTCAAGCTTTAACCACACTCATATCGTTTCATGAATTCCAAGGCCCGTTAGTCCACATCATTGACATTGGGGAACTCAATCCGCAAAAAGAAATTTTCTTGTTTCATGAATAAATTCTTCCGCCGTTCATAATAAAAGGGCGCAACATATTATCAAATGGCATGATTATATTATATGCATGTTATGATGACTAAGGATGTTTAGGAAATAATCGTTGCAACATGGACTACATGGCTTTTGAAATGGTTGTCGTTGCAAATCTTCTTTTAGAAGACAAAATGTAGTTCCATTGAGGTGGTTTATTTAGAATTTTCGGGGAAAAATCTTTTTCTTTCTTTATACCTCATGCCAAAGTCGACGGATCTTTCATTTCCAAAGATCATTCTAAATTATCAAGTTTCATGTCTTGGTGAAATGTATTTTTCCGGTAAGAGATTAGGGATTTCATGAACATTCATTGCCTTTTGTCTACGATTTTTGCCTTCTAGTTCTTGTTCTAAATGAAAAATTTGAAATGAAAACCAAAAATGATAAAAACTAATCTACTACCTTTTCATTAAAAAGCGACATAGAGGTAGCGTGCTTATCCTCCAATACGATTTCCTTCACCTCATTTTTCAATAGCTTGTTTCTTTACTTCGGAGCGGGAGTTTGTGAACTCGTGGTAGAAATTTTAGAGTCATGGAGTGTAATTGAGTGTACTCGATCTTGCCGACTACATCGGCTTTGTTGACATCATCTTGATCACTTCTCTCGGCAATAATCCGTTAAATGTTCTTGCAATTGTTTAATTCAATTTCTTGAAGCCGCAAAAGACCTTTGGCCATGGAGAATGATAAGAGATTCCTCAATTGATCCCGAACTTCCCACCTTTAATATTCTTAAACTACCGAAAGAGACTCGTTGTGAATTTGCCTTGACAAATATTCTCCAACTTCATCAAATTATCAAGAGATATCGACTCCAATATGGGAAAGGCATGACAAGGAACCCAATCGAATGAGTTGATGATGTGTTGAACATCTTAACCATTTTGGATATGGAGATGCTTTCAATCGTGGAAAGCCTTCCTTATCTAGTTCGTAAAGGACATTTTTAACACCCTTCAATTCGTCTATATACGAGTCTTCACTTTTCTTCAATAACATGCTAATCCCATATTACACACGTATGCTTGTCTCAAGCTTGACTTTCAAAGTTCTTGAAGTTCCATACTTATAAGACCGATCCCGGACATCTCCTACAAATATTCTATAGCTTTCTAACTTGTCAAATAGTAAATCTTGAGGCATAATCCGTCCATCCGAATATGTATGTCTAAACCAGTTAAGTTACACGGTTGGTTCAACTTAGAAAGGCAAGCATTACTCGTTTTGATTATTGAGTCCTTCAACCTTCCCATTGTACAAAACTGCTTCCCATATACAACTCTTCCAATGGTGATAAGCTTGATATGACATTCGGTGGAATTTTATTGAGTTTTGAACAATTTGTCATGTCCAACAACCTCAGCCTAGTTAGTTGAAGTCGTTTCTCTAGTGCACTCGTTCAATGCCGGAACCGATAAGGGTAAGGATTTCAAGTTTCTTTTGTTGTCTAATAATAACTATGTTTCCTAGCTCATATTGATCCGGACACAATGTTCTAAGGTTTTTCGGGAGGTGAAGAGATGAAGGAAATTGATTGAAACACATTTTATGTTGAAATTAAATAATTTGAATTTTCTAGATTTATCTTATGACTAGCTTTTGATGTTATTTAAGTAACTAAGTTCATTGAGAATGTAGGTATTTTGTATGGGATAATTCATGTATTTAGTATTTGTTATGGTTCATGCATAGGATATTAATTATAGTTCATGTAACTAGAGTTGAAAGTACCTATATATACCCTTTGTATTTGGCATTTGAATGGATATGAGTGAAGTGAGTATTATAAATATTTCTCCTCTAGATTTTCTCTCCTTTTAACAAAGTGGTATTAAAGCCGGGATCCTAAGAGTTAGAAAAGAGTGTTGAGAGAAAAAATTAAAGAGATGAAAAATAATGGAATTCTTTCATTCCATTTTCCTCATCTTACAAAAGAAAATTATGAGAGTTAGTGTCTTCATATGAGAGCATTACTTGGCTCTCAAGATGTATGGGATATTGTAAAAAATGGTTATGAGATTCCTCAACATGAAGACAATCTTTCTCAAAATGAGAAGGATTCTATGTCAAAGACAAGGAAGAAAGATGAACAAGTCCTCACCCTCATCCATCGGTGTTTGGATGATTCTATGTTTGGACAACTACCTCAAGACAAGCTTGGGAGATTTTGAAAAATTCACTCCAAAGAGTTGACAAAGTAAAGAAAATTAGACTTCAATCACTAATGGGTGACTTTGAAGCCTTGAGAATGAAGGAATTTGAGTCAATTATTTGGATTATTATTCAAGGGTGAAGACAATTATGAATTAATTGAATAGATATGGAGATAAAGCAAAAGATGATCATGTGGGGGAAAATATTCTTCGTTCCTTGATTCCTAAATTTGACTATGTGGTTTGTGTAATTGAAGAGTCAAAAGATTTAGACTCTATGACTATTGAAGAATTGGAAGGCTCTTTGCATGCCCATAAAGAAAAGTTCAAAAGGTGACAAGAAGAATCTTTAGGGCAAGTTCTCGAAGGCAAGGCTTCTTTGAAGGGTGATAAGGGAGAAAGAGCCAAAGAGGACGTGGACGAGGAAGAAGACATGGTCATGACCAAAAAGAAAAAAGGTAACGGTGACAATTCACATAATGAGAAGAAAAGCCACTCATCACCTAGAGGTCATGGAAGAGCAAAAGGAACATGACGTGGCTACTATTAAAGATCAAATGAGAAAAAGGTATGACAAGTCAAATATCGAATGCTTCAATTGTCATAAATTTGGCCATTATTCTTCAAAGTGTCGTAGTGTCAATAAAAATTTAAAGAGAAGGTTAATCTTATTGGTGATGACAAACAAGAAATTAAGGAGTCAAATTTGTTGCTAGCACTCAAAAGGGAAGAAATGGATGCCAATAGTTCATGGTATTTGGACAATGGAGTAAAATCATATGTATGGAAGCAAAGAAAAGTTTATAGAGCTTAATGAAAAGATGAAACGCAAGGTGTCTTTTAGAGACTTCGCCTAAAATCCAATTGAAGGGAAAGGTATTATTCTAATTTCTTCTAAAGAAGATAGCCATAAACTAATCACTGAAGTTTATTATATGCTTAAATTAAAAAGTAATATTTTGAGTTTGGGCTAATTTCTTGAAAAGGGCTATAAAATTTTCATGAAAGTACGTGTCTTTGGCATAGAGATCTAAATACTAATTTGATTGCTTAGGTGTGTATGTCAAGAAATAGAATGTTTATATTGATTCTCAAGACAATTGAAGCATAATGTTTGAAGGCTACTATAAAAGATGAATCATGGTGTTGGCACATAAGATTTGGCAATTTGAATTTTGAAGCACTTAAAGTCATGAGAGAAAAAAAGACGATGAATGGGATACCTTCAATCAACCATCCCAATCAATTGTGTGAAACGTGTCTTCTTTGTAAACATGTTAGAAGGAGTTTTCCAAGAGAAGCCACTTCAAAAGCAATCGAGCCACTTTAACTTGTTCATACCAATATGTGTGGACCTATAAATCCACCTTCACTTGGTTAAAGTAAGTACCTTTTATTCTTTATTGATGATTTAGTAGAAAGATTTAGGCTTATTTCTTGAAACATAAATCGAAAGCTTTTATTGCATTCCAAAACTTCAAGGTTTTTATTGAAAAGGAGAGTGACTACAAAATTAAGGCTTTGAGGTTTGATAAAGGAGGTGAATTCACTTCAAAAGAATTTAATAAATTTATGAAACTCATGGGATCCATCATCTTTTAACGATTCTTAAATCCCCATAATAGAATGGTGTAGCAGAGAGGAGAATAGAATAATTCTTAACATGGCATGATGCATGTTAAAAGTAAAAAATATGCCCAATAAGCTTTAGGCCGAAGCTATTTCTTGTCTTGTTTCTTTGTCCAACCGTTCTCCAATAAGAAATGTTAAAGGTCAAACCCCTCAAGAAGCATGGAGTGGAAAAAGGCCTAAAGTTAATCATTTGAGAGTCTTTAGGAGTATTACATATGTTTATGCACCACACCAAGTAAGGTCTAAGCTTGATGATCGCGAGCATATAACATGTCTTTATTAGGCTATGACTCAAATTCTAAAAGCTACAAGTTATACAATCCAAGCAATAGCAAGGTGGTGGTAAGTCAAGATGTTGAACTTAATGAAGAAGCAACATGGAATTGGGAGGTTTAAGAAAAAAAAATTTATGATTTCTTTCCATATTTTAGAGAGAAAGAAGAAGATGTAACTATACAATATATAACTTCACTTACGACTCCACCTTATTCATCATCTCTTTCATTTACATCTCATTTTCTTGGAGAAAGCTCAAGTGAAGGGCCTTAGAATATGACAAACATAAGAGAGATTTATAGAAATACTCAAGAAGTTACTCTTGATCTTAATGACTTACATTGTCTATTTATAGATAGTGAGCCTTTAACCTTTGATGAAGCTATGAAAGATAGTATATGGAAACAAGTAATGTATGAAGAGATCAAAGCAATTGAGAAGAACAATACTTAGGAATTGGTAACTCTTTCCAAGGTTCATAAGGCTATTGGAGTTAAATGGGTGTACAAAATAAAGAAGAATGCTAATAGAGAAGTGGAAAGATACAAAATAGGGTTTGTTGCTAAAGGCTATAAGCAAAAACATGAAGTGGACTATGAAGAGGTTTATGCGTCCGTTGCCCGTATGGAGACCATTCGATTGCTCATTTCATTAGTAGCTCAAATGAAGTGGAAAGTTTATCAACTTGATATGAAGTCAGCTTTCCTTAATGGTTATCTTGAAGAAGAGGTTTATATTGAGCAACCATTAGGCTATGTAGTCAAAGGGCATGAAGATAAAATTCCGTGATTAAGAAAAACTTTTTATGGTTTGAAACAAGCACCAAGGGTATGTAATAGTTGCATTGACAAGTACTTTCAAGATAATGAATTTGTTCATTGCCTTTATGATTATGCTTTTTATGTTAAAATTCATTGTAATAAAGATATCTTGATTGTTTGCCTTTATGATAATGATCGTATTTTCATCAATAACAATCCAATTCTATTTGACGTATTAAAAAAGGCTATGTCAATTGAATTTGAGATGACTAACATAGGGCATATATCATACTATTTAAGCTTAGAAATGAAGAAAATGGAAAAAAGTATCTTCATCTCTTAAGAAGGCTACGCAAAAAAGTTTTGAAGAAGTTCAAAATGTTTGATTGTAATCCAGGTGAACACAACTATGGAAGTTGGAGTGACATTGTCAAATTTTGATGATGGAGGAAAAAAAGATCCCATTCTTTTCAAAAGTCTTATAAGAAGCTTGAGATACTTGACATGTACAAGGCTTGATATTCTTTTTTACGGTTGGAGTAGTGAGTCGTTTCATAGAAGCTCTTACTTTTACTTATATGAAAGTGGCTAAAAGAATTCTCCATCGTCTAAAAAGTGCACTTAACTTTTTGCTATTTTATTTTCCTTCTAATAATTTCAAGCTTGTGGGATTTTATGATAGTGATTATACATGAGATATTGATGATAGAAAGAGTACTACTTGGATTTATATTCTTTATAGGTGATTATACTATTTCATGGAGTTCAAAGAAGCAATCCATTGTTACACTTTTAACTTGTGAATTTGAATATGTGGCAACAACCACTTGTACTTATCATGCTATTTAGCTAAGAAGATTGTTAAAGGAATTGCATTTGTCCTAATAAGAAGCTACAAAGATTTGCATTGACAATAAGTCCGTATAAGCACTTGCTAAGAATCCAAGTATTTCATGATAGAAGCAAGCATATAGACATAAGGTATCATTTCATTAGAGAGAACATTACTAATAAAGAACTAGAGCTCCAATATGTGAAGACTCATGATCAAAGTGTTGATATTTAAAAAAACCACTCAAATTTGAAGATTTTCAAAGATTAAAAGCAATACTTAGAGTGAAGAATAAAATTTCAAATTAAGAAGAAGTGTTGAAATTAATTAATTTAAATTTTCTAGATTTCTCTCATAACTAGATACATGTGTCTTTTGATTTTTTAAAGTGGCCAAGTTCATTGAGAATGTAGGTACTTTATATGAGATAATTTATGTATTTAATATTTATTATGATTCATGTATGGGATATTAATTATAGTTCATGTAACTAGAGTTAGGAGTATCTATATATACCCCTTTTATTTGGCATTTGAATGGAGTGAGTGAAATGAGTATTATAAATATTTCTCTTTTAGATTTCCTCTCCCTCTAACATTTTAGTCAAATCTAGTATTGTGAGCTCTCTCATCCTTGTGAAGAAATTGTTTGGTACTCTCATAGAAATTTCCTCCTTGAACATATAAAAGAACTTAAGTTCCGGACATTTCAACCCTTTAGGCAACCGACTAGTTTTGCTCTTATGCTAAAAGATGGCAATGCAATTTTCAATCTATCCTTTTCCGGCCATTCCTTCATTTTAACCCATTTCTTGATACAAGCGAGATGCTACTCTTTAGATGTAATTGATATAGTAACATCATGAACAACATTATGCATAGAAAATATCTAATTGCTATATCCGTCAAGCAACAAACAAAAGGCTTTGAGCTTACGAATCGGTGAATTTACTTTATCTCATGCTTCTTGCATCATAATGATGCCTTAAAATAAACCTAGTCCCACACCATATTTCAACAAGTCTAGAATAGAAGCATTATAAGTGCATCATATAAGACTACAAAGCAAAAAGGTTGACTTGAGTTCCTCACCTTGTAATTAATTGTAACTCAACTTTATAGTTGAATACATAATGCTTGAAATCCAGTGAAGTTTCTTGAGAAAGGCCTTCTCGATTGTCTTAAGGCATTCTTCCATTCAAAAGAACTCTTATTTCTCAATGCCCTTCCTATTATAGCAATAACAATTGGTAAGCTCGCACATTCTTTGGCCACCTCAAGAGTTATAGATTACAAGCCGACCTTTTCTATTCAATCACCTCGCTATCTTTTTAAACATGTCCCATGCTTCATTTTCGGTTAAAACGCCAATAGAGAAATCAACATCAATATCCATTTCACCTAGTACATCTAGACTTCGATGTAAGCAATAATTTGCATCCCTTGTGATCATTTTCGAGAGGAATGCACTGTTACCTCCAAATCAAGTCTCTCCTAAATATCATCTAAAATTACAAAAATCTTCTCTTCTTTTTTCCAATCGGTGGCAAAGACTTTTGCTCTTCCAAACTCACCCTCTTTGTGAAATTCTAAACCTAATTGGTGTTGATAAGGGCCCGTGGGAAGGCACGGGAGATGGAGTCACTATCTAGCTAATAGAAAAGAATTAACAAACCTTAAACAAACTAGTCTATATAAATATATGAGTAAGAGATTGACTACGTATGGAGAAGATATAATATCACCGTCATCCTATCGTAAGTCGAGGTAAGTTGCATTGAATGCATGCGAAAATAAAAATCCGATTTTACTATGTTATGTTTCTATGCCTATTTAAGTAAATTTATTTTATTGGGATATAATAGCAATGTAATTTGGGGTTTAGACTAGTCCGAGGCCAATGCCCATACTCAAATGGGAAAAGTGAGGAAGATTGGAATTTTGACTAATCTTTAGTGAAAACAAACTTATACTAATAAGTAAGTGAATTTCTAAATATTGAGAGCCTATATTATCATGAACAAAAAGTCACCAACAACTTTGCTTACACAGTTGGAAGCCATCAACGACTTTGGATCATAAGTTTAAAACTTACCGATAACTTTATCACATAAGTGGAAAGCCACCGACAACTTTATTTCACTAGAGCAAAGAGCGAGATAATTGATTTGGAAGCGACTAGTAATTTCGTAACATAAGTGAGAAACCACCAAGCGACTTCATTTTAAACAAACGAAAGCAAGTAAATTGATTGAAAGCCACCGACGGCTTCATACACACGGATAGGAAGCTACTAGCGACTTCATTTTCACATAAGTAGAAAATATATAAAATGACTTCAAAACTACGAGCGAATTTTTCACATAAGTGGAAAGCCATCGATAGCTTCATTTCAAATGAGTAGAAAGTAATTAAATTGATTTGAAAGACACTAACGGCTTTGTCCACACATATGGAAAGCCACCGATAGCTTCCTTTTAAACGCACGGATCGGATAATCATATATTAGACATGAATATCATGTATTTGATACATTATATTCAAGATTTTTAATCAATCACAATTAAGGAAATTTCATATTCCAAAATAAAGCCGTTTAATCAATAATATCAAATGGGTATAAATATAAATTTTTAAATGTTACCTAAAACAAGTCGAAAGATATTGAAACTATCAAAAATTCGTTTTGGGGTCGGTTCATTCTTTTTATCCCCGATAAGAATTGATTATTTAGTTAGCTAGAAAAAAAGAGCAATTACCCATTGAAGCATTAAAGAGATTGTTATTAAATGATCGAAATGCCACCGATTAGTTGTAAAATGACCAAAATACTCATATTTAATTATCAAAATACCCTCGTATGTGTACTACACGTGTTGTCACTATCCAATCATTATTGGCGACTACTCTAGCCAATATCCTATATTTTTAAATCTATTTACAATTTTTAAAATTTTTTACTAAATAAAAAATAATTAAAAAATTAAAAAAATTGATAAGAAAATAAGATATTTTGAAATAAAATATTAGTAAATTTATTATGATCAACATAGATCAAGGGGCTACATGATAAGTTTTGAAATAAAAGAGACTATTTAATTATTACTAAAAACTAGAGGGACTACTTTATAATTTTCTCCACTTCCTACACATGGCCAATCCTAAAACGGACTCCCTTGCAAGTTGCAATGGACCCTTCTCTCTATTCTTATCTCTCGCGCTTTGCAACTAATCAACTTGCTTCCTCTCCTGGATCCCTTCTCAATCGAAATCACTCAAACTTGACTGATTTCAGCTAAATATTTCATTACCAATACTAATTTGAAAAACCCATTTCGATATAATTTTCTTTTGTGATCATTTCTAGCATATTTTTAAGCCTCTTGATTTATCCCATGATAACCACAAAGACTGTCTCCAAGTTTTCTCGGCGTTGCAGTTTATTACATCATCGTAATCTCGTTCCACTGAAACCTATTTCAGCTGAGACAGCAACAAATGATATGGCACCTTCGAACTCATTTTTAAAAGGTGTAAAGTAAGAGCCTTTATTTATTTTTTGTTTGTTATTCAAGCTATTTGGTTCTGTTGTTTATGATGTAATGTGTTTGGCAATTTTTCTTTTGTTTTCTTGGTTCTTTTTGGTTCTATTTCTGTGTAGCTCGAGCCCCAAATTGCTTGTGGAGATTGGTTTTATTTGTTTAATTTATTTAACTATTTGGGATTGTTGTGAGAAGGTTTTATTTTATATTTTTCTTAAAGGAGAAAGTGATGCAGGAATGGCTTAAAGTTTGGATTTTTTTTGGCTATTTTATGATAAACTTACACGTGCAAGACTTTGCTTAATTGGTGTGGTTGTTTTGAGTGTGATACAAATTATTAGAGTCGATGTGTTTTTCTTTTCTCTGCGTCTCGTAGTGATACAAGAGAGGCAGTCCGTCGGAGTGGACAAAGAAGAATGTCTCAAGGGGGTTTCTCGAATCACTCACGTTCAATTTTGGGTTGGAACTCTATGGAAATTGATAACGGTCATCACGCTTTGAGCTTGTCAGGTCGTCATTTTAGCGCATATTACAATGACAAATTCAGAAGGGAATCGACAAATAAGGTGGATCCGCTATCTTTTGAACTTCTTCCTTTATGCTATATATATTAGCTTAACAGTGTCATTACGATAGAGGGATGAATGGAGTCGTAGGATCAGCATCATCTCCTTCTATAGGAATATTCCTTCATTAAGTGAGCTGCATGAGAATGAAACCTGAACAGCTGTAGTCTAAGTTAGCGATTACACAATGTGATTTACTTTTCTATTTTCATATTTCGGGATGCGTTTAAAATTTAAACTTGGTTGTTATCTACTTCACAAGGGGTTTTGTTGCCTACACTACAGCTTTTTAGCAGCATTCCAGAATATGTGAAGATAGTGGAAGTTGGTCCAAGGGATGGATTGCAAAACGAGAAGGATACTGTACCTACTACTGTAAAGATTGAGCTGATCAAAATGCTTGCTTCTTCAGGGTTGCCTGTTGTCGAGGCCACGAGTTTTGTTTCCCCAAAATGGGTACCGCAGGTGCATGACAATTGGTTATAATGAGAAAGAATGAAACTTTTCTCAAATTCACACTTTGTATTATTGTTGTTCTTTTCTTCTTTGTATCATCATACAAATTTTTATTTTCTTATTTAACAGAATAAAACTGCTCCAGCCTTTTCTTGGATTTGAGTAATTTTAATATATATGGAAACTTGTGCATTTGATCAATTTTGATGGTTTATTCATAGCTTTTTTAAATAACACCTGTCTTCTCTTTCTTTGAAGGGAGCTTTCCTCCAAACAAAGTCTATTGTTATGTTTTTTAAACTACTTTATGGTTGGTATACAGCTAGCAGATGCAAAGGATGTAATGGAAGCAATCAGAGATTTTCAAGGTGCTCGATTTCCAGTTTTAACTCCTAATCTAAAAGTGAGCTGCCTTAAGTACAAGCCAATGCCATCATAAACTTCTTACAACTTGTGTGATGAGAGTTGCTGATAGTTTGCACTACATTTTTCTAGGGCTTTGAAGCAGCTGTTGCAGCTGGAGCCAAGGAAGTGGCTGTCTTTGCCTCTGCTTCAGAGGGTTTCTCAAAATCAAACATTAATTGCAGCATTGAAGATAGTCTTGTTCGTTTTCATGAAGTGGCCCTTTCTGCCAGCAAGCTTTCAATTCCTGTACGTGGGTATGTTTTCGAACTTGCACTAAATACACAGTTAATTCTTTTCTTGTCCATCAAGAAGAGAATTGCTGCATTTTGTTCAATTTAGAACAAATTTAGTGAACCAGTGGTTAATCTGAGTTTAATAATCTCAACCCCACCCCATATTTTCTGATATCCTATTATAGACGTGCTTGAAGAAGGCATTCATTCTTGTTGAAAATATATTCATGAGTAAAACATTAAAATAACATGATATGTGGCATTTAAAAGGATCCTCATCTGTAGGATTTTCTGACATACATTAAGGTGATTTTGGTTTGTAATATCTTTTGGTTTGCTTTGTCAGTAGATGACAAA
This sequence comes from Dovyalis caffra, assembly GCA_963924115.1. Classification (NCBI taxonomy): domain Eukaryota; kingdom Viridiplantae; phylum Streptophyta; class Magnoliopsida; order Malpighiales; family Salicaceae; genus Dovyalis; species Dovyalis caffra. The sequence continues at coordinate 11,550,169 of CAWUPB010001159.1, forward strand.
TTGTCATACTATAGACTCATAGGAATCTTTCATTTTCTTAATAAAGGATTCAAGATATTATATCATTCTGTGTGACCAAATGACAAGTTGTAGGCTCTAGAAGTGCCAACTATAGAAGAGGGCTGTGACCTTTTCCTGTCTTTTTGGCCAGCCCTTCAAGGGAAAAATGGAGATTATCTTCTCTGAAAATGAACAGATTGTTCACCTTTGGCTTTGGAAGCCAGAATGCTTGCACAATTGTGATTGAAGAAAAACTTTGGAGGAAAAATCAGGAAACTGCATTCGCTTTTAATTGAGAAGAAAATGTGGCTTAATGTTATAGTCCCGAGTTAAGGATCTCGTTAAGGGTCGATTAACGGGGAAATCAATTAGCTTTCCCTTGTTCACGTTTCCATTCTTCCGTGAAGAACCTATTGTGAACAGATAACAATGGATGGTTTGTTTTAGAGACCACCAACTCTCCTAGGTTTTTCTTGACTGAATTATTCGATACCTTTATTCAGAAAGCATCCGCTCTTTATATAGTAGAGGTGGCTGAAAAACAAAGACAAACCTAATAGGCTATTGCTGAAACAGACTCACACTAACATAGAAAGTCTTAATTAAAATACCACACCAATTAGGACTCATATCTTTTTCCTAATCTGACTTATTCTTAATAAATAATAAATAAAAGCAATAAATAAATATCTGCAAGATCATAGTTTCCCTCCTTGCGCTGCTGCCTTCTCCTATACTGCTGATCCACAACACTTAATCTTTTATGCCTATAGTTGTATTGAAATTGACATTGTAAATAGCATAAAAAGGTAGTTGAAGATGATCTATGTGGCCAATATTTAGTAATACTTTGAGAGCTCTTTCAGGGGGACAATTCAGATTATATGTCAATAAAGATTGTTAGCATTGACATCTTACTGAACTCAAAAACTTAGATAGCTCAGTCTTCTGTCCTATACTGATATGTAACTGCTCTATTTGTCCGCCTTTTCCCCTTGAAACCATGAATGAGATGTTCGTAGTTTCATATCATCAAGGAAACTTTATATCCAAGGGATCTCATGTTTGACATCCAAACACAATTATTACCGCAAATATTCAGTACATATACCCTACAATATTAGGAAGAGTAGGCCGGTACCTAAGGCTCATGCATTTTATCATGGGTATTAGGTGAACAACATCCCATGCAACTTTCCCTCTGTGTTTTGAACCAGAATGCCTGGTTTGCAATAGAGCTGGCATAATGCGGGCCCACCCTCATTTGGTTTCCTTGACATGAGGTCTCAAAAAATGTATGCCACTTTATGTAAATAATTTGGTAGTTTGACAAAATAATTACCTTTTGATCTTGGCAGCTATATATCGTGTGTTGTGGGGTGTCCTGTTGAAGGAATGGTTTCTCCGTCTAAAGTTGCATATGTGGCCAAAAAGCTTTGTGACATGGGTTGCTATGAAATTTCTCTTGGTGATACAATTGGAGTTGGTACTCCTGGTAATGTCAAGTTGCCTTCTGTTCATAATTAAAGATGATTAATTTAATTATATCACTTGTTTAACTAGTATCTGCAGTGTGATAATTTGTTGAAACCTAATTATCATGAATAGGGGGTTTTGCACCTATATGAATGCTGTACGTAGCAAAAACCACTTATTTTTTCTATAATTTCTCATTATAACCATGCTTATAGTCTCATTTGAGGCTTTGGTTTTGATGTTTCTTTTATCATTTTCTGTGTAAGATGGTTTAGGTGTTAAGTTATTTTACCTTTCCTTGGTTTAGGCACTATCATCTCAATGCTCGAAGCTGTTATTGATGTTGTCCCTCTTGAAAAGCTTGCTGTCCACTTTCACGATACTTATGGGCAAGCTCTTTCAAATATTCTAGCATCACTTCAAGTAAGTAACTTTTCTTCTTTCACCTTCGTTAATGTTAAAAGGAAAGGACTGTCCAAGTTTTATTCAATGGTTATGTAACTTATGTTAATAACTCAGTACAGGAAAAAAAAAAGCCTTGTAGCTTTGGGTATACCATCCAATCTGTTTCCCCAAGGATATGGGGGACAATGAATCATCCAGTTTCTTCTTTTTTAGATTGTTCTGAGTCCAACAAATCATAAACACTGTGGTGTATCGAGCCAAAATTTTACACCTTCAACTAATTGTATCTTTACAAAGTGTATGTTCTTTTGCCAGATGGGGATCAGCACAGTTGATTCATCAGTTTCAGGTCTGGGGGGTTGCCCGTATGCTAAAGGTGCTTCTGGAAATGTTGCTACTGAAGATGTTGTTTACATGCTCAATGGTCTAGGGGTCAAGACCAATGTGGATCTACAAAAGATCATGTTGGCAGGGAATTTCATCTGCAAGCATTTGGGACGCCCTTCTGGTTCGAAAACAGCAATTGCCTTAACCAAAATCACTGCTAAAGCCTCCAAGCTTTAAGGTACTGGAGCTTTCATTACTTTTTGTGACTACTTGTGTGCAACCTCTCTTGTTCCCTAAACATGCACATGCACAAGCACAACATCTTACATAGACCGCCATTTCTTGCAGTTGATCCAAAGATCATACTTAAATGAAATTTTGTCATGGAAGATAAAGTAATTTTCATCCTGTAAGCCTTTGTGCTTTTGTGATATAAGTAGTACTGCTGTTATTATACAACTCTATGCCAGCAGATTGCATGTGTTGGGACTAGATAGATCAAAATGTTGCTCCCTTATTGTAATTCAGCATAGTGATATAAATCGTGGAAAAAGCATTTGACGTAGCTACATTTTCTATCATGCGGCCTGTATGAAGTTAGTTTCACTAAAAGAAATTGAACTGCTCAGTCTGTGCAACAGCAATAGACAGTGTAATTATGAGTGTAATTATGAATATTGATGACCTTTCATTTACTGTAAAAGAAGCTTGATTTTATACAGTGCATGACATGGATGAATTCAAAACGAAAATGGAGGGCTAGCGAGGAAATTCTACTTGTTAGATAATGTTTCATCTAGCTGAGAAAAAACTAAGAGCAAGTATAGCCTTGGTAAATGAGAACAAACATGTATAAGAAAATAAAGTGAGAATTTTTACTCCCACGATAGCAATGTTCAACTGCACATCAACTACACAGTTCAAGTTATCAAATGCTAGGTGTTAATGCAGGTTCTTTATATGAAAGAAGGTAGCATTACATACAAGCAACTCAATTGATGGAATAGAATGAGTGGAAGGAGGGCTAGGCGATACCAGGGAACCCAAACTTTTGGTAGGGAGGAGGCCTGGAGATATTTGGTGAGAATGGAAGATTGCAAGTGTGGAGAGGTGTTTTGGTTTGGAAGACGATGTCTTAGGAGGATGCTAATTGGGAGAGAGATCTAATGTGTGTTGTGAACTCATTTTCTTATTAGAGAAATGAGGTTATATTTATAGTGGGAAAGGTGTAGTTTCGATAAGGAAACTCTGAGGAGCTCTAATAGCGTAATGACTACTCGCAAGAGTTTTTGCAAATGATAGATGACAGTGTTTCTGGATTTGATGAGGAATTAGGAGCACACACATCAAGGATTATATATGGTTGATATTTGGGCTTGCTTAAGCTAGGTTACAAGGTGTGAGCCCTTTGTAACAAATCTTAGTCCGGTACCACCGAGCCAGTTCTTTTAAAACATCCCAGAGATCTTTGGCCAAAGTTCAGGATCGTGCCACAAATCCTTCAATTTTCCTATTATCATTTTGCAATAGAAATAAGTCAATTATCTAATATTTGAAGCATATATGATATTCATGTATCTACACTAGGTCAGGTATGTGCGTGTCAATCACTCAAAACTGCTGCACACTTTATTATAGCTGTACAGGGGTCATTAGTCACATACAATCTCATTAGTCACTTTATGAATATTCTTTTAAAATACTTTCTGGCATAAGCCATCCGAATAACAAAGTTCCTGATGCTTGGGTGTATTATTGTCAGCATGTCTCGTTCCCATCAAGGCTCTTACCTTGGCTGATAAGAACAGCGCTGTTAAGCTCTTTCAAGACCCTCACTTCACCTAACAGGAGCATCGCCAAGTAAGATCTTTCAAGCTGGTGGACCAGCAAAATCTTCTTTTTATCATTTTGAAGTTGGGGCAATATTCTTCCAGCTTCTCACATCACATTGTCAAACTATTAAACTTTGATATATTCTTGCCTTCAAAAGAAAGCAAGACAATGAATAACTGGAAAGGGACGAGTTATTGTTGTAAAGCTCCTCGATTTGAGGTTGGAAAGGAAGATGTAAAAGAGAAAACAAGGACAACTTTCATTTCACACGAACTAATTACAGAGGAAAGTGCATTTGATTCAGATGATAGAATGTGTATTGTCAAGTTCTCTTCATTGCAGTGAAGTTTGAAATGTCATGTTTGCGATAATAATTTGCCAAACAGTTTGTGGTTTTTTTTTTTTTTTTTTTTGCATAGCTCATACCTCTGGAATTTTCCTTCAAAAATACCCGTGACTGTGAGTGATTTGTTGGTATTTGGTGGTTGGAGGATTGTGGTAAATATCCCAGCATCGTGGCTATGGACTTTTGCCAAATTGGGTCCTTTCAAATGCCTCAAAGGACATGTTTGGTTAGGGTTTTTCTTCCTAGAAGTTAGAACTTTGAAAAGTATGTAACTGTTGAATGTTCAACAAGAAAAATAATCTTAGAAAATTACTTATATCTTAAATTTTTTTTCCCCTTCTGTTGTTGAGCTGTGTTCTGTCCAAATCAAATTCAATATTTCGTTACGGGTCTCTGGACTCTGGACAGAGATGTTATGGTGCTTGTCTGCTTCTTGAGATCGGTTTTCAAGTGTACTGTGTTATTTGGTCACTTTTGGACCTTACCAATGCGAGACCATGGCATGGCTCTTAAGGACTTCATTGAGCACTTTATGTTTTCTAGCTTTACACTTTATAACTGTACCATAAGAAAAGCCCATGTTCTAGTCAAATTCTAGGTCTCCATTTACCGATGTCACGGAGAGGAGATCCTTCTACAGTTTGTCCATTACCCTACAGGGGTTGGCTCCAACGAGAAGTATAAGGTTTGCTCCTAAATTCCCATAAATTATCAATAAAACTAAAGTAAAATTATTGATTTTAATATTTATTCACTATTTAGAATACTATTTATCTAAACTTATTTTACTATATAATTTGTAGTTTTTAAATATTTTTAAATATATTTATTATGAAAGTTTTCGTAACATTATAGTTTGCTTCTTCTTTTTTTAAATATGGTTTTTTCAATCGGTAAATTTTTTATTTGGTTTCGATTCTTTTTTTTGTTTCATTTTGGTCATTTTAATTCTTTTATTTTCTGATTTTTTTAATAAAAAAATTTAAGACAAAAAAATATTTTAAAAAAATTACAAATAAATTTTTAGCTCAGGATCCATTGGTTTTGACATTTGTATACTATTAAATAATTTTTTGATAAAAAAATTTTAAAAAATATAAAGAATAATCAGTCAAATATAAAATTTGATACATTTTAATAGATACATAATATAAAATGAGATATCAAAATAAAATATATATTTTTAAATAATTTTATGTATTTTATTTGATTTACAGCTTGTAAAAAAATCTAGTCTTGTCTAAGAAATAACTTCATAATATATGTATCAGTTCTGACATAGATGGTCTGTTTAAAATACGATACCGTTATGGCTTAGAAAAGACTTGGTTTATACATTATGGCACTACATGGACAGTAAAATGTACGAAGTTCCTTGTCATGAAGCTGGACTACCATTTAGTTATTTTCATCTTCTACTTTAAGATTTTAATTTCTTTTTGGAATTATAATTAATATATTAAATTGTTATTCCTTTTCGGTCCCTATACTTTTTTTTTTGTCTTGACCCCTCGTTCGTAAATGGGGTCCTGCTTTTGGATTTATCTCCACTTCATAATCATAGACAACAAAAGTGGAGAAATAAATAAATAAATAAAACTATGTAGCCCCAAGCAAAAAATTTCATATATGATGATGTAATGGATAGATCTTCCCATCCATTCTTTGTCATGTATATATCATATACCAATGTCAATTAGTACCTCTCTCTTTTCACTTCCCGTTTTGAAAAATGCTCTTACTTTTCATCTTCTAGGTCTCTTATAAGCCAACCTTTTCTAACTTTTCCTTTAATTCTTCTACTTTTTGGTTCCCCTTTCTATTTTCTTCTCAATGTAATTGTGATTGGAATCTTGCAAGTTGCACCAACTAAATCACTTTGCATTCAGATTAGTGCTTGGTAATTTGCATCCTTCCTTATCCCTTCTCCATCCACCCATCCAAAAAAAACTAGTACTTGGCAAATTCTTTTCCGAAACCCATATTTGTTTTGATGCTCATGGATGGAGTGATTTTGGTCTTTTACACAAAATTGTTAAATTAAAAATCGATTTTCTTTCTCCCTGGGAAATATAATAGGGTTTATGCATTGTATACTCCTTTAATTGCTGTGATAAATATATTTTACACACACATCTAACGTTTTTAACAAAACTAATCTATTAGGATTTGAAATTCGTGACCGTTATTGTAATAGATCACTCCCATTTAGCTACAAGTGAAGTGTTGGTTGCTGTACTGTATTGTTGTTGGAAATTGGAGCCTTTTGTTTCGATGTAATGGTAAAAGTCTTGAACATGCCACTGTAAAAAAATTAGTGTATAGGATTATCTCTAAATCCTCCTCATGCTACAAGTAAGCTAAACAGGAAATTACTCTAGCATTATGAGAACTCGAAAATCAAAGGAAATGACAAACTGTTACACATAAAATAAGTTAAACAGGAATAGAAATGGGTGAGATTTTTTATTTTTTGTGGCCCTTGCTGAGATGCACTCAGAAAGAAGAAAGGGTAATAAATGAGATTGGTAAAATCCCCATTAGAACATAGTGGACATATGGCTGGCATAGAGGGAATCAACACCAAAACTTAAGGTGGGGTCTCCCACATAATTATTCAAGACAAAGAAATTGAAGATGATTGGATGTTATAGACATTTCAATCTTACCCTATTGTACTCTATGATTAACCATCTCTGATAAAAATTCCAAAGGAAGTTAAGGCTCACAGTCCTGCTATTTCCTCTGGGGTTTCCAGCCAAGATGAAATAATTCAGAAAAATGGCCATTAGTGCAGGCATGTCATATGAGTCATAAATGCTTGTACTGTGCATTAGGATCCACCTTCACTGTTTCAAGTTCTAGAGCATACATTATGTGCATGGTCATGCACATGCAAACCTGATTTGTTTATTGTTTTTGAGAATCACATGCAAATCTTATTGATAATTTCCTATTGTGCACACAAATTTCTATTTTAGAACAGTGTAAATAAAGTATTGTTAGCCCACTGCAGCTGCTAAACAGTTGTTTTCTTTTTTCAGCAGAAGTAAGAACAGAACTAATGGCCACCAACCAACAGCAAATCTATAAAGCAGATCAGAATTTATAACTCCATTAATGGGCATTGATATTTCATGAGTAATACTTGAAAGCACTAGTATTAATTTCTTCCTCTATAATTTTAACAAATATAAGTATATGTCCTCAGCCAAAATCTCAAACCTAAACTCTCATTTACATCTGTAAGACCGCCTGAAACATTTACTGTGGAGATTCCAGCAAAAGCTTCAAGCATAAAAAATGTTCATAAAAGGGGCCGGGATAAGATAAAAGAAGAAGAAGGAAAGCAAAGAAAGGAAACAAAGAAAAAAAGTCTCATATATAACTGAAACAGGATTCAAGCTTGGTGACTGGCTGTAGTAACTTATCTGTTGTGTAGAGGATTTGGTCCTGTATAGACTTTCCTCTTTTCAGCACCAAAAATTTCATTACCATCTTTATCTGCATTTCTTTTGAAGCCAGCACCGATATTATTAGACTTGGCAAGATTGTTCTTCGGCTCAGAACTAGACCCACCTTTGAAGCTACTAAACTTTCCATACCCAACAGCATAACATGGAGTCTCTAACTGTGACATTATCAACAGAAGAAGAAGCAGAAGAAGAGGAGATAAGCCAGCCAGCTCTCTTCTTAGAACCCCCATTTCTTTCTTCCTTGCAACCCACTTCATGGCATGGAAATTGAACAATAACTAGAATTCTGTCTTGTAAGCTGTACTGTAAGCAGGAGGTGCAGTGAGAGATGACTGGAGATGGGGATTACCCTTGTTTTTTGTTTTGCTCCTCTTTTTGGGTCCTAATATCAAGAAACTTTTTGGTTTTTTGTTTAGAAGAAGCCTAGTAGGGTTTGAAGAAGAGGCAGGTCAATGTGGGGTGAGGGTCAAAATGCATGGGATATGCTGCCTCGGTATTAAAATAGAAACAGCATCGGTTTCAAACCCAAGACTGAAGAGGGTGTTATTGGCAACTTATTTTTGTTTACCGATTTCAGAGCCTAATTTTCTGCTGAGAAAAGCTCTGCAGGATTAAGCAAAAAAGAGAGAGGTGGGAGAGAAAGATAGAGAGAAAGACAGAGAGAGGTTCAATTTCCTAACCCGAAAGTGAAAGCTTTCCAATGTCTCTTCCTCCAGTCTTTAGCTTGTCTATCTTCGAGTCATGACATTTAATCATTTTCTTAGACTTTTGTTTTGCTAGAGAAAGCAAGTGTCCTGCCTAGTGTCTACTAGGACGTAAGAATATCCTAATTTCAACATTGTGGTATGATTTTTTTTCTTTTCTTTTCTTTTTTAGAGAGCAACATTTGTGGTATTAATGATCAACTTGCGTATATGCTCAAATAAAAAAGGTTATGTAGCCACCCAAATCGAGCTAGCTACTTGCCTTTGCCACAAAAAGATAATAATGATAATTTTATATAAATTTTTTTGACCCAAATCCAAAAGTGTGACTATTTTTCTACAAATACAAATCCTTTCTCCTTTAGTCTACTGCCCTTTTGAGTATATATTGGAACTTCAAACCACTAATAAAGTCAAAAAAGGCAAGGAATAAACTGGTATTTAATTTATCAAAAAACTTAGTCAACTAATGGCATAATTAATTACATGGCTACATAATTTGCTATAAAAAAAGATACAGAAATTGCCCAATTAGTATGTCAATGTGGGCCCATTCTATACATAATTGAATTTAAAATTTGTTCTGCACTCGACTCCAGGAGGTTAAAAAAACAAAAACAAAAAAAACAAAAAAAAAAGAAAAAAGAAAAAGAAGGGGATACAATTTCCTCCAAGTGTATACCAAAATATGCTTTTATAATAAGAAAAGATGATTTAAATCCTATATTCTCTCAAATTATTAATTTTTATGTTTTTTTTCAAAAAAAAAAAAAAATTATACCAACAGAAAATATCAAATATAAATGATTAAGACACTAGAGCTGGGTGGGACATAAAGAGGTGGGGAGTGAATATCAGAATGTATGCAGTGATCGCTTTCTTAATGCAAATGATGATGTTTTTTGCCACTTTTTATTTCTTTTTGGGCAGAAGGATGGGTATATGGAAGTCATGGACAGAGAGTTCACCCATAAATCTTGATGCCATACTTGCAACTTATGATATCTTTAATCTCGTCACAAAAGGTAAAAAGTAAAAAAAATTAAAATATATTCTTTGACATTATTAAATATTTGATGTGCTAATTTTTTCAATTCGAGTGTTTTAATTTTTATTTGGGTATGTAAACTTTTAAAACTTTTCTAATTAATTATTTATATTATATTCATACCGATAAAGATGTTAAATTGATGCACCAGTACTTGCCTTATCTGTCATGCAATTAATAAAAATATTTTAATTTATTTCTAATCGAGTGTTTGTATTTTTTTTGAATATATATATTTTTATTTAAATGTATGTATTTTGAATTTTTTTTATAATTGTTAATAATTTTAAAATCTAAAGTATATCCATTTTGCCATCTTATATAAGCTATAGTTTGACCAAGTTAAATAAAATTAAAAATTAAAACAATAAACAATAATAACAATTTATTCAATTTAAAATAAAATAAAAATAAAATATGATTTGTAGGAAAAAAAAGATTCAGAATAATCGTTTTCTCTATTGTCTCACAAAACAAACAAATTCACCACTAATTTTAAAAGATAAAAAACTTAACAAATTTTTTATCATAAAATATAGCTGATTTTTTTTATACAACTTTATAAATTTCGTGACCCAAAATTTTTTTTTATATGTTCTTTTAATTTCAAAAATTTTTCATTTGTTTTATATGTTTTAATTTTTAATTTTATCCCCATTAAAACTTTATATTCTTTGATTTTTTTTATTAAAACTCTTCATTCTGTTTTGACTTGATCCAAATTTTTTACTCTTCGAAATTTTTTGCTTCAGACCTAATAATATAATGCCACTAATTAATGATCGATACGTGATATTATAAATTAAGAAATATCGAAGAGTAGACGTAGTTTGTCGATCATTGATTAATGATGTTATAACAAGATGTTTAAAGTAAAAAATCTCGAAAAATAGAAGATTTCAATTAAGTATAAAAAAATAAAGGATCTTAATAAAAAAAAATAGAGATTCAAATGTGAAAAAAAAAACTCTTTTAATTTTAGTTAACTTGGTCAAAATATGACATGTATAAGATTGCATAAAAGATATTAATTAGATTTAAAATAAATAGCACTCATTGATATTTTTTAAAAAAGTATAGACATTGAAATAAAAAAATAAAATACACATACTTAACTTAAAAAAAATAAAAATGTAAACGTTCAATTAGAAATAAAGTAAAAATATTCATGCTCAAATGACAGAAAAGCCAGTATAATGATATATTGATCATGAATTTAATAAACACATTTGATTTTTTTTAAAAAAATCTATAAATTCACCTATCAAATAAAAAAAATAAAAATTTGAAAAGTTCGTGCACCAAACATGCAATAATGTTTTTTATTCTTTCATAATTTAATCGATCATCTTTTGGTTATCTAGCACCATAAGCAGACCACCGCCTTTTTTTTTTTTTTTTTCACTTATCGTATCTTAAGACACATTATTACTTGGAATAGATATTCTTCATTAATGGAGGATTTTCTTGGTACGTAGCCTTAGTGGTAGCAAGATTTAATATTATAAAAATGGAGATCAATAGATGGATAGGTAGGTCAAATTATGAGAACGAGGTAAAGAAATAATTATTTGCAATATAAGGAAGATGTCTTTATCATGGATGTCAAATCCAAATTTATTTCGATGTGGACATTTTGGCTAGAACAAGCGTGTACACAGAAGTAAATTTGATTACTCCATATGCATTAATAAGCACTATTGAAGCACACAAATACGCTTGATGACTCTAATACACAACGGATCCTTCTGGTTTCTATTTTTCTCTTCTTTCTTCTTACAAAAATATGCATTTATTTCTCATTTAATTGGTTTACACTCTTTTCTTCAAAACAAAGAAAAAAAAAAATCATAAAGCTTTAGACCCCCCACTTCTCAAAGTCTGAAAGATTTAGGTGGTTTTGTGCAAAATGGTAACGGGGTGGCATCACCTTGTATGGCAAGAAGCAAAGACAGATCAAATCCTTTAAATGGACAATTTGGTTAATTATGAGTACATGCGACATGATTAGGGCAAAGAATATATTGCTATGCAAGCAAATATATATGGTCTCTCTCTCTCTCTCTCTCTCTATATATATATACACATCATTTTTGTTCTTTTTTTTGCCCCATGGTCAAAGTCTTGCTCCTATAATTATTGGAAAATAACAGCTACATGAAATTTCTCATCATGTGCTACCCTTTTTAATGGCTAATGATGCTTATAGAGCCCATATAAAACTTGCTTTTAACATTGACATTCCTCTCTTAATTTCACATCTCCCTGTTTCTCTGTTTACCCTAACCTGTTTTCTCACTTTTTAATGGGATCGAATCTCATTAATGAAAATGAAGAGAGTAATAACATGCAGTAGCTCTTCTGGCCATCTGGGTGAGCAAAATTTCCTTTTGTTTTGATAGATACTTTTTCAAAACTACTAAATATTAAAATAAAACAAAAACAACAATAAAATAAAAAAAATTATAAGTCATTAAATCATGATTTCAAAGTGAATCTAATTATGGATCCCATTAATCCAACTATCTGTACGTATGTGTTGTTGAAGGTTTTTCTTATTATTTTTTTCTTGATGTTTAACAATAACTGTACTTTTTTTTTTTGCCCCCTGATCACATCGTTAATGGGGCAAAAAAACAAATTAATAATCAATAAAGCAAAACTTATGCTTTTGTTGGTAAAACCTTTTGATGGAAATACTTGGGTTGAAAGAAACAAAGTCCTTATTTTGTCTTTGAATCTTGTTTCATGCCTAATGACCCCATGATTGTCTATTTCATTTCACAAGCTTTAAGGCCAAGGACATTATTCGGCCGGTACCAAAAAGAAAGGTTGGGCCTCATTGAATTATGGACATTGATATTATGGCCACAGAGCATCCATCAATCCCTGAAAATTTATGAAGGGTATGATGACCATTGCTTGATAGGGCCCTAAACATGTCACGTGTTGACCAAAGCAGACAAGTAACTAGTTTTGTAAACTCATAAGATTGTCAATTTGCCATAATTTGTTTCCAAGTCATAAATTTACTCATAGACATTCATCTATAACTAGAAACCAAAAAGTGAACATTCATGTTGTTGTATAATTTCCTTGTTTTGAAGAAGCATAAGTGGGTGAGTTGTGACATTGATGTTTTCATCTAGTATATATCAAGGATAAAAGAATCTAATTATTATTATTATTTTTTTAATTTTAAGTCATTCCAAATTGAGTTTCTAAAATTTTTTATTGGTTTTTGAGATTTTTAATTTTTTCAGAGTTAACTAAGTTTTTAGTTTTTTTTTTTATCATTTATTTTAAAAAATAACAATCACATTAATAGTTTTACGTTAAAAATCATTTAGTGAGATTTACGTGGATTTTTTTTTAAAAAAGATAATTTTGAGGTTATTTTCTATATATATATATATATATATATATTAATGTTCAAAAAATAAACAAATATAGTTTTTTATTTTGAAAAATTTTGAAACTTTTCAACAAAATAGATAATTTTTTTTTCAACCCGTGTGTAAAATTTTGATTCAAAATAACAAGAATTGGATTAAAAGAAAAGATAATAACTAAAAATCATTAAATGGATTAAATCTAAAAAAATTAAAAGTTTAGCAATCTTCAAAACCAATAAAAAAAATTTAAAAACTCAATTTCAAATGACTTAAAATGGTTAGATTCTTTTAGCCATAAATCAACTATGAACATTGAACTTGTTATCAACCGGTAAATAGTGAGTTACTTTGTTAATATTTTTTGTTGGTTTGCACTAATTATTACCTTCAATGTTTGTCCACTACAAAATAGCATCATATATAAGAGAGCGTAAGGCGACTTGCAGACCATATCAACGATGGATTTCTTTTTATTGATGACAATTATTACTCATAATCTTATTTTAGGGCTAATTTAACTTCACTTAGATTTAAGGTGGTCAACTTAATCATAATTAGTCAAGCTGTCTCAATAATTCGGTTCTTCTTCTAGGTCTCCTTTATTTTTTTCCCATAGCTTTTGGTTATAAGTTCGGTGAATAAATTATAAATTAGTCCTTCTAGTTCCAATAAATGAATTAATTAGTTTTTTTTGTTTTAAAAATTAATTATTTAGTCCATATATTTTTAAATTTCTTGTCATTTAATTATTTTTGTTCTTTTTATTTTTTTTTAAAATTTTTTGTTTTAAGAAATAGAAAAAAAAATTAACTTTTAAGAAATGAGAGAGAGAGAACTTACCTAATTCGAACCGAAATGAAGGAAAGAAAAATGAGGTTTTTTGGAAGAAAAGAATTTGGAGTGGGTGTGGACTGATGGGGAGCCGAGGAGTAGAGTTTTATGGTGGTTTTGGGTGGGGGAAGCACCGGTAGTTAGAGGAGGAGAAGGAAGGAAAGAAAAAAATGGGGGAAGAAAAAAGGAAAATGAGATTTAATTAGGGATTCGGACAAACGACGAACATGATTTCGTCGCTAAACCGTCTCTAGTGAGCGACAAACAATAAGTCATCGTTAAATGGGCGGCTTTTTAATTTCAAAAGGTCCCCTATTTTTTTTAGAATGCAATCTCATTATTGATCCGTCGTTAAGCCATCGTTAAATGGGTAGCTTTTTAATTCCAAATGGCTACCTATTTTTTAGAATAAGTGAGGAATTTCGTACTTTAACAATGGATCTTCTATCGTTAAAACAAAACATTAAAAATAATGACGAAAATAATGACCCATTGTTGATTTCGTAGTCATTTTGTCGTTAACCTTTTGCTAAAACATCAAAAAGATTTTGGCACCTCAAATAGCAATAAAATTTTATCTATCGTTGATAAATCATCGCTAAATCATCTCTATTTTATTGCTAAATCCCATATATTCTATTCGATCAATATGGTATTTGTTACTAAAATTCATCGTAAACATGGTTTCTTAAGCATTAACAAGTGCAAGAGCTTAGGCCCCTGCATGACACATAGAATGATGATATGATGTCACATGGATGTCACGTAGAAGTGTACCACGTACGAGAAAATACTACCTCCTTTTCTTATTTAGATCTCCTAAATGTATGTAGAGATCAAAAGTTCACATAATTAAGTAGCAAATTTTACTATTTTACACCTCTTTAGAAATTGAGTTTACATATATATTTTTTTGTTCAATTACATTTGATTTTAAAAGACAATATAGTAAGTACAATAAAAAGTGCCTGAATTGATAATATTTAGGTTGTGTTTGTTTGGAAGAAAATAAATTTCAAGAACTTATTTTCTCTTTATTTTTTTTATTTTTCAATGTTTGTTTCGCGTTTAAGAAAAAAGTCAACAAAAAATAATAGAATATTTTTGAGAAAGTGTTTTCCGAGTTAAAAAAGAGAGAAACATTTTTCCTCTCTCTTACGAGTCGTCTTTCTCTCGCGTTACTTATCTCTCTCTCGATATATTTTAATAATTTTTTTTGTCTTCTTTTTATTTAAATTATATCAAATTAATTTTTAATAATTTCTTATCAATTATTATTAATTATTTAATTATTTTTTCTCTATTTCTACTAACATTTGATTTTTCGATTTATTAATACATTAAATATTCTTAAAAATCATTTTTACATCTTAAAATTATTTTTATAATAAATATTTCAATAATTTATCTCTATTTTTTTTACCATTATCCTAAACACCACCTAAACTATACTTAAATGATAAGAAATTGTTATTATAAAGCTGCAATCATTTTTGAAAAATTTGAAACTAATTAATTCATTAATAAATATATTATTTTTTCAATACTATTCATTTGCAACTAAATCAATAATTTGTTACTAATTTTAATTAGTTGTAAAATTCTGTTGGTAATTGTAGTCAATAATTAGTTACAATTTATTCTAATATTAATCATTTGAAACCAAATGAATAATTATCTACAAATGATAACTAATAATTTATAAAATTATTTTTTAATTAAATTATCAATTCAATTAAAAAAAAAATTCTTAATTGAATTACCAAAATAAAAATGCTAGGATTACTTAAATTTTTTTTACTGAATGTGAATATTGACTTGATTTTGTCTCAAGTAGTTTTGATGAATTGGTTGGATGGTTAAAAATATATATTTTATTTTTTAAATTTAAATCTTAGAGTCAGTATTTATAAAAAATTATTAAATTTTCTAAATGCATCTTATATTATGAAATTGTGAATATGTCTTGTTGAAGTTTCCTCAAAACTCGTTGATGTAACAATCATAGCTTGTTTTTCTATATCAATTTTTTATATCAAACAAACATGAAAATATTTTTTTCAGCAATTTTTTCATGTAATTGTCAAAAGTAAAAAAAAATATATATATATATATATATATATTTGTTTTTTAAAAAATAGCTTCTCTAGAATTGATTTCCTATTTAAAGTTATTTAAAGTCAAACAAACGGAGCCTTAATGCATTTTCTTAATCGGTAAAAGAGCAATAGCAACCAGCCTGTCAATTAAAAAAATAGGATTATGAAAAAGTTGATCGAAACAAGGACAAAACAAACAGTAAGAAGCTATTTAATTGATCCAATTGTAGTTATATGCAATAGAAGATAGATTGTAAATTCCACTAAAGAAATATCTAAGCTACTATGTATCACTGACATAAAAGGGCTTAATGGCAAATTTTATTTTTGTTGTATTACTATTTGATAATTTCAGATTTATAGTATTAAATTACATAATTTGAATCCTAAAGTATTGAAGATTAAAAAAATGTAATTCAAATTGTCCAATCTCTATTATGCGTAACGATCAATTAGATTGTCTATTATTTGAAATGCAAAAACAAACATTTTAAAAATATTTTTAACCCCCTACTCTCGATTTTTTAATACTTTTTCTTTTAAAATATTATAAATATTTTATAAATATTTTTAATCCCATAATTTTGAACTTTTTTTAAAATTTTTTTATAAAATGTTATTATAATAAACATAATTCACAATACACAATTTCAAGTTTTTAAAAAACATTCTATAAATTAAAATGAACATAATTAAAGGTTGACCCCCTAATTTTATAAATTATATAAAAAATATTTTTTTATAAAATGTCTATAATATTTTATAATTTTTTTTAAAAATTTCAAAATTAAGGGGGTTAAAAATATTTATAATATTTCATAAGAAAAAAATTCTAAAAAATTCAAGATTAGGGAGTTAAAAATATTTCATAAATTTATATTTTTTTTAAAATATAATTAATGATGGAATTTCAAAATGATGTTGTTTTGACATTTCAAATAACGGTTGGTCTAGTTGATCATTATACATAATAAATATTTGATAATTTGGATCATATTCGTTCAATTTCTAATACTTTTGAAGTTTAAATTAAACGATTTAATATTATAGGTTCGAAATTGTTAAATCGTAATTGAATGGAGGCAAAATTTACTAACAGAAGCATATGTAAAAGTTTTTATGAAAAGTAGGGAATATAGAGTCGAACCATGTTTCTCCAGCAGAGTTGACCTGACCGGAGGATGAAAATGGCATATTTGCAAAACTACAACTTCGTTTCATTAGTTCTAAAATCTTCTCAAATCAACAGCACAACAATCATCTGGGATTACTAGTAATGGGCTTAATGGTTATTTCAAGTCAGGTGACAAATGGGATCACTTCTTCTTCTTCTTTTTTTTTTTTTTCCTCTCCGACCAGGTTTATCTGTTACAAACAACAGAGACAGAATGGTAGAGGGGATCAAATAACTACTGTAGAGGCAATTTGAACGGTTTGATATTCCAGGGGGCCTTATTTATGCATTAACCATAAATTATTAAAAACATCCATCGACGTAGGCCTGTTGGGGTGCTGCTATACGTCGGGGCCAATCAAAATTGATGAAGACAGTAATAGTTTTGTAGAAGAAAGCATCTTAATATAAGAGAGCAGCACGAATGCTGTAAGAAAGATGATTAGAGGGAAGAAAATGTAATATGTACCTTTCATTTTGTCCCCCAGTTTGAATAAGAAATTAACAAGTTACATTATTTTTATAATAAAGCAAATGACAGCACAAGAATACCTGTAAGCCTTGACACTTGAACACTCCAGATAGAATTAGGGAAATGTTTATATATATGAAAGAGGAGAATGAGGCACTCTCATCACAAAAGCTTGTTCGTCAGTTCTTCTTAATCCTAGAGGACAAGTGGATATTAGAGAAGGGAATCTCAAAAATGTCCAGCCACAAAAAAGATGACAGGTATGATGAAGATGATCAGGGCATATGAAGATGCTCAACACTAAATCCTAATATCAAAATGATGCAAAATTCGTGGAAACATATCAATCTGATTGCATAATGCGTATCAATGTTTTGTTTAAAGAAGTTTTATATGCTGTGATTATGGAAGTGATAACTCTAGACATAAAAGTTTATGCTCCACCACTTCAGAGGCTTGCTACTCACAAGGTTATATCACAAAAGTTTACGAAAATTTAATGCAAGCATTAAGGGAAATAGTCACCAAGTTTTTTGAACTTGAAACCAAGTTACGCCTTCAGTAGAATTTATCTCAATTATAAGCACAAGAAATGAAAACTTTGGCCAGTAGAATTTCTTTGAAACTTCACATGCAGCTACAGCTAAAACAGCACTTCACACGAGATTACATTTCTGGATCATTATTGACATAACAGAAATTTTACAAGCAAGAGACATGCCATTGCCAAAGTAGCAGGATTATACATCTTCAGATCTAATAACTAAAAGTAAAAACTTGCATCAAAATGTTAGAGATAAATCAAATATACTGCTAGAAAAGCAACAGACTGAATCATCTGACATCACTAACCTTTCAGATGGGATCCATGCGATTGCTCTAATAGGAACTGTATCTGCGCTGAAAAAAAGCAAAGGTCTCGAATCTGTAGATTAACAATGGGAAAAAATGGACTGATCAATCAATATAGATCAGAACTCCAACCAAATTTAATTTATAATAATCCTTGAGCCATGAGATAAACTGTATCCACACACTTCGCAAAAAAAGAACCAAAACATGAAAGTCATTAGACTCATTAGTTATTACCACCAGATGTGTCACTTGCAGAGAATTTCCAGAAAGCAACCTAAAAATGAGGCGATGAAGGCCATGGCATGATTAGACTTTACCCAAAACTGCTGCAGAGAAATAAATTAATAACAGCAGAAATAACTAAGAAGATTGGCATATTACCATTCTATCATGGCATCCAGCAAGTAAGTAATCATGAGGGTACGAAGTTGAACATCTGAATACTGGCTCTAGCTCTACAAAATGAGGATCTGTGTCTTCTCTGTTAGAAGAAGAGTGAACGGATTTCATAGCATGGGGGAGAGGAACATCCCATCTGCATTTGATAGGGGGATTGTGAGACAGTATCACATTGATAATTAATTTATGCCTAAAAAAACAACACCTAGCATTTGGAAGACTTATAGTACGAGTTACATTATGAGCATATTGAGGGGCCAAAGCAGAGAGGGATGACAAACATTATTTTTGCATCTATTCAATTAGCAACATTCCAGCAATCAAGTGTAATAGTCTCCTTTCAGTTTTCCAAGAAATCATCAGCATTTATGTTCTTCAGTCTGTAATTCAACATGATTGGAAATGATCAATTCCTTCTATTAATCATATCTGAATATGGTAGAACCGTCGGTCATTATAAGAATGTCAATTCATCCTTATTATGAATATTATCTCACGCTAATCCACACGAAGAAGACGACTTAGAATTCCAACGATCCATTTCCTAGCAAGACTGCAAGATAGCCCATGCGATGCTGGAACTTGGATTCGGATGCATTACAAGGCCTTCATTACGCATCCTATGCAACTTTTTCCGTAGGTGAGGTAGGCATAATACAACTCTTGGCAAATCAGCATCCTTTGGAATGGAAGAAGTAGAGTTGATATCCAAAGAAACATTATCAGAACCAGAAGCTGGCGTTGCAGTATCGAGTCCAGAATTCTCATGCGTTTGGTTGTTTACAGTCGAAGAAGTAGAGTTGATATCCAAAGAAACGTTATCATCTTCATTACGAGTCAATAACAGTGGACATGCAACATCATCAGAATTACTTCCTTTCCTTGACTTACTTTTCAATCTTCTACTTTGTGCGGTAGTTTTAAGATTTGAATTACAAGCAGATAACTTTCTTGTGAAAATTTTTGTTTCTTTCACCTTGCATTTTTTTTTTTTTTTTTTTTTTGGGCCTCATCTGGGCAGTTTTGAGAAATCCTTCTATAGCAGGCAGTCCAGGTGAATCTTGTGAGTATTCAACAAACGAGAGCTTGGACTGATTGGTTGCTGCTATCCAAATTATCAAGAGATTCATTTGTTGGGTTCTTTCTAGGTCGTCCTCTTGGCTTCTTAACTTGAGCTAAAATCGAGCTAAAATCTCCTTTGTGGCTTCATTACTGGGTGATTCTTCTGTTGGCTTTTTCTAGGCCTTCTTTCAGCCTCTTAACTAGAGCTGAAAATCTCCTCTGTGGCTTCTTTACTGGGCGATTCTTCTGTTGGCCTTTTTCTAGGCCTCCTTTTGGCATCTTTTCTAGAGCTAAAATCTCCTCTATTTGTCCATCTTGGATCCACTGTATCAGAAAGATGGACAGAAATAGCAACAAACATACCAGCAATCAATATCAATATATAAAGCTTCTTCTAAGAATTTTACAAACTTCTTCATTTAAGGTTTAGTGCCTCATGTTTGTAACTAGGAATAAAACATTCTTCAGGAAGGAAGAGGTGAGAATTGAATAAATTGCCTAGGCTATGATTCAACGACAGGACAATAGAAGCGAAAGCGTTAAGAAGTGGAGGAGAGAATATCTCACGTTTGATATGATTGTCCAGCCGTTCATGAACACCAGGACACCAATCCAATGTCCAAACAGATCCTCCAACATACATCACAAAGTCTCTGCTGCAACAAGATGGAAAGAGAGAGGCTGGAAAACATAGATATCAAGAATGGAGAAGCAATGGAAAAGCTATAGAAGAAATCCGAATGTTAAGACTTAGATATATTTATATATAACTCAGTGTGTCAAAAAAAATAAAATAAATAAATCTGCAACACAATCAACTAAAACAAGCATAGCCGCTGCAAATGAAAACTAAGGCCAAATTTATACCTGGACTCTAGAGAAGTGGGACCTCCATCTGGCCCCTCCTAAATCAGATTGCAAAGTAGATTGTAATCACATGTCATATATCCACAAAACTAAAATACAATTCAAAAAGGAAAAACAAGAAGAAGAAAAACAAGAACAGACCTTTACTTACAGTACCTTCGGAACAGTTGCAGATGAGAACTGCTGTAGAGTTATCCCACTGAGATCACATTTCTCCTGAGAATTATCCGTTTCACAAGCAAACCTAATTATTTTCAGGTTGTACTTGTAACGTTTCCACTCACAAAATGTCAATAAAAATCACAAATTATGCACAAACTCAATACAAACCATCAAAATAGAGTTTACACACAAAAAAGATAACTCGCCTTAAAAAAGTGATAGAGGACTTAGAGCACTGAATTTCAGTTTCTTCTACAGCATCAGTCTCTGTTTCTCCACAAAGCCTAGAAATCATGTCCACTGCTTTAAAGTGATTCTCGACGGAATAATCAAAATTTGAAAGTTGAAACTCTAATGCCCGGACCATTGCCTGCTAATAGTTCTTCTTGCTCTTCCATTGTACTAATGCTACATAAGTAATAACCAATCAACAACAGCATATTATCTCCATTACCCTTTAAATATTTCTTCGATATCCACTTTAAGAGTACTTGCAATTGATTGATGGATACAATCAAAGTTTGTTGTAAATAGCTACATACTGTGTCATTAAGTTGGAAAAAAAAAAAAAAAAACTTAACCCCAGAAACCAAAAACCCAAAAATCATCACATCTTTGAATAATAGCACAAGAAAACTCAAATTTCACTCTAATGAAAAAAAAAAAATAAAAAAATAAAACAGTAGCAAATAATAATAAGACTAGGAGACATTAACAAACCTGAAGTTTGTGAACCGAATTTTGCATAAAACTAGGTTTGTTGACAAATTTTGCCCTCGTTCTCTTACGATTTGATAATTTTGAACCTTATAATTTGGACCTAAGGTATTAAAGATCCAAAAAATGTGATCCAGATTATGATTTGACAATTTTGAACCTTATAATTTGGACCTAAGGTATTAAAGATCCAAAAAATGTGATCCAGATTACTTAACTGTCAACCCGAGTTACGAGTTACTTGAATTATTAAAATGACACCTTGGCATTTCATTGTTCATTATTTTTTAAAAATATTTTTAGCCTTTTAATTTTGAACTGTTTTTACATTTTTTTTATTTATAAAATATTATAAACATTTTATAAATTACATAAAAAATATTTTATAAATATTTTTAACCTCTCTAAATTTGAACTTTTTTTTATATAAAATATTATAAATACTTTATAAAAAATGTTTTTTTTTTTTTATAATTTATAAAATTAGGAAGTTCAACTCTTAATTATGATCATTTTAATTTATAATATGTTTTTTTTTACAATAAAATTTTATTAATTTTTTTTTTAAAAAATCAAAATTAAGGGGTTAATACTTTATAATTTATAAAACGACGTCGTTTTGACATTTTAAGTAACGGTCAATCTAATTAATCATTACACATAACAAAGATTGGATAATTTGGATTATATTTGTCCAATCTCTAATATTTTGAAGTTCAAATTACATAATTTAATATTATAACTTCAAAATTATCAAATCACAATAGAATTTGGGCAAAATTTGTTATTAAACCCACAAAACTAAGGGTAGTCTAAAACCTCTATTAAAGTTTTGCTTTCTTTCTATTATTGCATCTGTTGATTCATTTAGCACCAAAAATTTTAGATTTATATTGGGTTTTTGATTTGTGTTTTTTCGAAATTGTAGTTTTTTTTTCTTCCTAGTTCTAAGATTTTGAATCGAATAAATTATAAATTAGTCCCTCTTATTTCGATAATCAAATTAATTAGTTCTACATATTTCTAAAACTAACTATTTAATCTCCAACATTTTAATTCTGTCGATATTTTGTTCCTTTCGTCAATGTTCTTTATAGCGATGATGATATGTTTTTACTATAATGTTTTTTATTTCTAAATTGTCATATTTTATATATTATTTCTCTCATTCATAGACATCACATTTCTCTCTCTTCTCAAGTACTATAACAAATCGTCATTTCTCTTTTCAAATCTTCTATCTTCAAATTTCTATTTCTCATTTTATTAGTCTTTATTTCTTCTCTTTCTCTTCAAATATCAAAATACATCTCTACGAATGGATATACACATTAAAGGATAATTTAGATATTAGCTGATAATTTGATACATCTGGCTAAACACTTGACGATAGAGGATTAAATAATTAATTTATAAAACAAAAAGAATTAATTAATTCATTTTTCAAAATAAGACGGACTAATTAATAATTTGCTCTTTTGAATCATGGGTTTTTGGGTTTCTTCTTATGTTTTTGATTGGGATAACTACAAAGCAGCCCCAACTTATACAGTCACTACCAAATAAGCTCTGAACCTTTATAATCCTGCTAATTTCTCCTCATGTTTTCGTTTATTTAACGTATATCAGTTTAAATTGGTTAATAAAATTGAATTTACAAAAATCATTTCCGTAAATTATGTTATAATATAATATTTCAAATATATGATTGAGAAAAAGTATAAATTTAAAACATTGTTCTTTTAACTCATAAAATAAATGGCATCTTTGGATCTTTTCAACATGTAAATGGGATGAAGTAACAGATAATCCCATGAGGTAACCTTGTTCTGCATGTCCAATCTTGTTCATCACCAAAAGCACACCCTTTTCGTTGTTTCAAGTGACATGAGATTGAATCTCACATCGGATGTGCAAGAATTATGTCAAAGATATTGACTGCAACACAAATTGGGAATTAAGCAAAATCTTGACTGAAAGCAGGAAAGGTTATGCCTGCAGTGATGAATCAGTATTTTGGCAGTCGAAAACATTGATCTGTAATTAATCTATTTAAATATGAATTTGCTCAGTAGCTTGTGGTGCTTGCTTTCCTTCCAAGAATGCATTAAACAGCACAATAGACCTCTCTGGTTGTGAAAATGGAGCTTCATGGGATGCCCCTCTAATGGTTGCAAAAGATAATATATCACCATATACTTGTGTCCACCCAGCAACCTGCGATGATTACGTAAAGGCATGATCCCATGAATTAGTCCTTCCATGTTCGTTAATGTTATTAATCTGAAATTATGTACTCGGATTAGCTGACCTGTTTTCCCTGGAACCAGGTTCTGTATGGAACAGTTGTGTTTAGTTGCAACTCCTTCGCTAATCCATTCACTAGTGTCCTTGTTCCAATGAGTGGGATCACTGAATCTTGATCTCCACTGTAAAAAATTTGGATTGTTATTACATGATCCATTACCATACCATTGTGATGGGGTCTTGGCATTGAGATTTCCAGAATTCAACAGCAAGCAACTTAATTTACCTGTAAACAAGAACCCGAACGCCGGACTTGACAAGCCTGGCAAGAAGAGGAACTGTGGGAATTTCTAGATTTTCCATCTCGTATTTGACGATACTGTACCAAGATTCACACAGAAGACATCAAGAATGCTCTATTGTATATCTATATGGAAAACAAATGACATAGGCAGGGAAATGACTTCAAAGAAAATTTGTCAGAAAGGAAGAACAAAGCTTATGTGCAGGTTTTGATCCTTACTCGCTGCATACAGTCCATCGATTGACTCCAACAAGCTGAGCATGGAGAACTTCCTGTACATCTTTTCTATTCAAGTATTTGATTGTTTCATCTTCTACACAGACATCTATTTGCCCTGTATATTCCTGCACAGGAGACAATAGAATAGCCTTAGGCAAATGCTTTTTAGTCCTGGAAGAATAATGCACGATCTAAAAGAAAATAAAAAATAGCTCACCATTTGATTTAACACTCGGGATTGGGATTCCACCGTGGATAAGCAGACATCAAGAGTAACATCATAAGTGTCGACATATTTACTAACTTCTCTCGAGACTTGGTTAATTACGGTAGAGCAAGGGACGGAAAGAGACCCACTTTGAGACTGCCTCCTGATTTGGGAGTAGTTACAAACTGTGTTGAAAATTTCATAGGTATAATCTGATATCAATCCATGAGACCAAAAGAACTCGGCACGTGAATTGAAATCCATATTGAATTCTAGCAGTGGATTTCCTATCTGCAGCCATAGATATTCATGTTCATTTCAGCAGATATTACCGCAGATCCTATGGAAAGGTGCATTTAGAATATTCATATCACTTACTGCTATTCCTTTCAGATTGAATTTTGCTTTGGATTGAACTATAAGTTGTGCAAGTTGTGGAACATAATGACCTGGAAAGAAGTACATATTTTCAGTAATGTCTCGCTTCATGGTAAATCTTCCAGCAATTTTGAGTCCATTAAATTGTTATGCTGGAAAATATGAACAGACAAATCGACAAAAATCTTTTAGTGTTAAAGGATACCTGCATAGCTTTCTCCTGTGATGAAGAAATCTCTGCTTTTGTATTCTGGGAATTGGTCGAACCATCTCTCAAGAAATACTAGATTGTCTTGTGCTGGAAATGAATTAGGCCATTATCAGTTTACCAAAAGAATTTGTAGCACAAGTGAAAGAAACACTAAATTATGTATGTTAAATTATGAAATTTCAACTAAATTCATATATTTAAGTAATGATCTACAGTTTTTTCTATCATGGTATGGATCAAATAAAATTGAGAATATATGAAAACCTGTAATCTCATCGTTCACAGAGGTATAGAAAGATTCATTAGCAGAGTAGGAGAAGCCAACTCCTGCAGGTGATTCCAGGTATAGCATATTTGCTTCTGCAGTGATAAATCATTTAAAGAAATTTAAGTCTTTTTTGTCATCTACTTTGAATCTTTAATTCTTGCATAGAACATAAAAAGCAGACATAACAAGCAGACTCTCACATTTCACATGGAAAGGGACAAAGCTTTATAAGGTTACCTTTATTCCAACTATAATCATTTTTCAGCAAGATCTCTCCACTTGGTTTAAAAGGTCCATGCTCACAAAAAGCTCCAGCTCCAACGGATGAACAACCAGGCCCTACAAATCCCAGCAAGGATTTTTCATTATTTTCAAGTTTCAAACCATTTAAAAAACATAAAACTTTATAGCAGATTTTCTGAAAGAGAGGAATTTATACCCCCATTTAACCAAAGAACTAGAGGCTTTGTAGCTGGGTCTATTTCTGCTTCAACAAAGTAGTAGAAAAGAACTCTCTTCTGCTTCTCATCAACGGTTATATATCCTGCATACTGCTGAAAACTGACCTTTGGCTGGCCCGGCAAAGCTACAATTTTTTCAGCTTCTGAGATCGACCCTGTTGTTAAAAAGAGTAGAGCTGCAAAAATTGTTGCAGTGACAATCCATGGCTCTTGCATCTGCATTTGAAGATAAGAATTTTTGGGGCAGCTTGAGTTTGTGTTCCTCAGGCAGAGAATTGGCTTTTTGGAGAATGAGCAGGCTGAGAAGTGCGTAACGATAGGCCCTTCAATGATTCTTTTATCCAATGATGTAGAGGTAAACCCTATTTAAGTACTTGAAACAGAAGTCAAACAATCAAACTGCTTCCAATAAAATAATAAGCACCAAGATATTAACAAATTGGAAGCTGAGAAACTAAAAAGTATGGATTGGGTATCATCTCTTCCTTTTCTTGAAACTACAACTGATTTGATTAGCTTTAGATGTGATGATGATTTGGATATGCAACTAGTTCAATATACTTTTCTGTTTTTAGCAGCTAAGGTATTCCAATACCAACTTTAGCACATCAAGGTTAAATTTCCCATAGTTGTGCATTCATAAAAAAGATCAATTGTCCTTGCTTTATCTGTCTATTTCTGTGGATAGAAATTTTTAAGCTTCTCATTAGAAGGGAGAAAAAAATGTAGACTGCCTGATCCCAAAAGGAAAGAATCTCACACTCACACAAAACACACAAAGGATCACGAGAGGAGGCAAGTGGTCAACTATTAGAGACAAAACATGATCATATTGTGGGCTCTTCCTTGGAAAATCATCTCTTAACTTTTGACAGCAATTTTTTCACACTTCTCGTGCACTTTCTACAGCTAGGTTATCTGTACAAAGACAAATGGTTGTTCGAACCATCAACCATTGAAAATGTAGTAAAGTTTTAAGGCCCGTCGATTGTGGGGGCAGAATTTGGAATCTTCTTCATATCCCACCAACAAATTTCACTTTCCAATCCACATGATGGCACCCATCCAGGTTAGTGTCTCTTTGGACTCTATAGAGCCCGGACTGATGCACACGTCCCTATTTGCAGGTTACATTTTGCCACTAAACGAACAGTTGTAGTCAACTAATAACATTATTTATCAAAGATCGAATCCCACTAATAAGGATTTCCATGGCATAGTGCATGATGGTGAGTGGTTATATTAGCAGTACAGAAGAATCAACTCTAAGAGTGGATTCGGTGGCGAAGGAGATTTTTCTCCTTTCATGAATTTTTGAATTTGAATCTTAAAGGTAGTACTATTTAAGATTAGGTTGGTCAATGTAAGATATATAAATATATAATCATCATGTAAACTGATCCAGACGGATCCAGGATTTCTTATCGTAGAAAAAAAAAAAAAGCAGTAGGACAAAAGCATCAATTACTGGTGTGGAGGGTGGATTGAGAATGACCACATCCATTGGTTTCACGAGTATTATTCCTAATCATTACCCACTAGTCGATTTTTGCGACCGGAGAGCGATTTGACTCCAGACCCACTGGCCAACACTGGAATTTTAAAAATATTCTAATATTATTTTTTAGATTATAACCATCTAATTATTTTTGAATTTTAAGTTATTTAAAATTGGGTTTCAAAATTTTTTATTAATTCTAAAAATCCCTAAAACTTTATAATTTTTCAAATTAACTCCATCCAATTTTTTTTTTTTTCATTAAAGATGACAAAGGATGTGCTCATAAAAATTAAAACACATGTGTCAAACTAAAACTAATAGAAAATGTTTGACACCTTTTTTTTTTTTTAATGAAACTCTAACTCATCTTAACTAATTATGAATTAATATTTAATTTTACAATTAAGCGCATTAATTCACTCACTCACCCGAAACTAACTGTTCTCTCAAACTATCTCTTGATATGCGAAGCTTTTCGTTTTACATCTTCGACTGGTTTGGCAATGAGATTTTGGTGTCAATGTTAAGTGTAAAACACACTTGTTGATAGTGGAGTTTTGATCTGGATTGAATAGTGGCATATATGGGTTTATGAGAGTAAAACACATTTGTTGACGAGTGGGGTTTACGTGTGGGTTGGTCGGCAACATGGGTGATGGGTGCATAATTAGCATGATTTTTATGCTCTTTTATATTGAAATTTCTAATGTTTAATATATTATATTTAAAAAATTAAAATAAAAATAACGATTTCTAGTTTTGTAAGAAAAACATCGAATTGAAGGAAGAAACCCAAGCCAAAAGCAAGGAAAAGCCAAAAGCCACCAAGGCGGCATAAGAAGACACATGGCCGTATGTGATACAAGAAGAAATAGCTACTAGTCGTGTGAAACAAAGAAGGAAATTGTGTGGATATCTAGCTTGACTAAATTAGACCTTTTAAACTTCTTACATGTTTTTTGAAGCCTTAGAGTTAGATTTGAAAGAAGTGGTCTTTAAGATTTTGTAGAGGACATCTCAATCTTTCTAGAATGATATAGTGGGTCAAAATCCAAGTTCATTTAGGCCTCCAAACGATATTTCATATTTTGGTATAGAAAAGTGATCCGAATCCTATTTGGAGTCCGGATCGATTGTGGAGTGTAATTCATATCTAGAGTTTCAGAATTCCAATTGATGTAAGGACAAGCCCATGGAATACTAAAAAGGCATACTTACAAGTCTTATGAAGGTCTTGAGTCCAAACTAGATCGTTATCATGGAGGAATTCAACCGCAAAGTGGAATCCTAAGGCTGGATGGATAGGTTGAGTCGGTGTCAATATTTAGACCATAACTTAAGTTGTAGATATCCAATTGATGCAATATTTAATGCGTTTAAAAGATAAGAAATATGGATACAACTTTCATGTGGAACTCAAATCCTAATTCAGCCTATATCAAATTCATTCAAGCTAATCATTCAAGAACACGAGATGAAGTGCAAATTTCACACCGCAGAAATTTAGGACACGGGATGAAGGCAAAAAATCACACGAGCGAGTAGCTAAGAACATGGGATGAAGCAAAAAAAGACATGAGATGAAGTATAAATGGTGCACGGTTGTGTCGCTTAGTCAAGTAAGTCGTGTGTCACAATAAACAAGCCACGTGGGGTCGCCATGTTTGTGTTGTTATCCTACTTTTGGTTATAAATAGAGAAGTTAGGATTTTATTTTGAATCATCTTTCAATTCCGAGTAGTCATAACACTCTTGCAAATAAAGCCTTGCAACTCTAAATAAATCCCTTCTTTGTTCAAGGAAGTTAAAGCTTTTAGTTAAATCGTTGTGAGACATTACCGGTTTTATTTTTAAACTTATCTTGTGTGAGGATTTTATATTTTTTTGTATGATTGATTTATAGTTATGTGGTAAATTGATTAGAGTACATGTTGGTTGTTTGATCATATTAACTTATTGCTAGCTAAGTATTCAAGTCTATGTAATTGCTGTCTAAACTTACCTATGGTAGTAACTAGCGGTTGATGATTATTTTTCACGTGTTCATTCAAATCTCTTTAAAAACATAGAATTAACTTACATCTTTTTAGCGCTTAAGAGATGGCTTAGCTTCACCTATCTTTCTCTAATTAATGTTTTATTGGATTAAATCTCTTTCATGCTTAATATGTTGTTCAATATTTAGGGAATTAATCGGGTATCGTATATTAGATTAACGACTAAGTAAAGAAAGACTCGGGTCAACATACATGTTATTGTTCTACGATGAATATTCATATTTAAGATAAGTGATAAATTGAATTGATGATCAATGACTAAGCCAAAAGTGGATACGGAACTTCAACCATGGCATTTCCCATTATTGTTATTTAATTTTACTTTTGATTGCTTACGAGTTCATCACAAACACAAACCCCCATTTAATTCCTTTACACTACTAAACAATTAGACAATAGAGACCATTAATTAGGTCACTTTCTTATGGATTTGAGCCTTTCTTATCTTATCTACACCCTTGTGATTGGGTTACGTGAGAAAAATATAAATATCTAATTTGTTGACGGTATGACATACCATCGGTGGGTTTGAGGGAGATCGGTAAGGTGGGTTACTTTTAGGGAGATTGACGAGGTGGCCGACGATGGCGGAAAGATCGTCAAGGTAGTTGGCTTTTGGGGAGATCGACAATGTGGTCGGTGTTTGTTGATAGTAAGAGAGTGAGAGGAGCTATGGATGGCGTGATGGTGGTTGTGGCGTGATGGTGGCTAATGGTAGGTTTCGATTGGATTTGAGAGAAGCGAGTGGCTAGCATGATAATGGTTATGGCATGATGGTGGTTGATAATGGGCTTCGACTAGATTTGAGAACATCAGCGGTTGGCATGATGGAGGTTAATGGTGAGTTTTTGGTAGGTTTGAGAGGAGCGGGGTTGGTGTGATGGAGTCTAGAGGTAAGTTTTGACTTCTAATAGTGTTTCGACAGGTTGTGGATGGTGACAATTCGATCGGAGAGAAATTTTAAGGAAGAAAGGATTGCTATCTAGGTTTTTTTTTCTCTTTTTCTTCTTCAATAACAATATAATTTTTTGGGAAAAAAGAAATTTTTGGTGAATTAATGTAGTTAATCGTGAAATCGGATATTAATTCATAATTAATTAAGATGGGTAGGTTTATCAAAAAAATTAAAATCTTCTATTATTTTTAGTTTGACACTTGTGTTTTATATTTTTACTAACATATCCTCCGTTATCTCTAACGAAAAAAAATGGAATGGACTTAATTTAAAAAATTGTAAAGTTCAAAGATTTTCGGAATCAATAAAAAAATTTTGAGACTCAATTTTAAACGACTTAAAATGGAGAAGAGGTTAGACTCTTTTAACATACTTTTGATACATTCACTTAAATAAAAACTCTTTAAAGGTAAAACTTCCATAGACTCATTATTAAAGTAGGATGATAGGAAGATTCAAACTTATGACTATAAAAACTCTTTAAACTTGAAATTTGCATAAGCCCATCATTAAAATGAAGACGATGAAATTTGAATTCGTGATCTGTTTGGTTATCAAAGTTTCGATAAAACTCTAAAAAATAATTCTATATTACCCTCTAAATCTGTACGGATGCAGCCACCTGAAAGAATAAAACAGTCCTTCAATTTTAAGTAGTGTTTGCAAAAATTCATTACTTTTGTACATAATGACCCTCTAAAGAATAAAGACGTTAGCTTTAGTCTTTCAAGCTTCAATATCGGACTCTTGAATCCATCTTTGGCAAACAAAAAATTTCTAACTCCACCACTGCCGCTTAAGAAGCTGGAACATGGATATCGGTTGGGTTACGAGCTGCTGGGAAATAGTTTTTAGTTTTTTTTTAATTACGAATTCGCACTTCCTACTTGTCACATGATTTTCGAGATTGCATCACACTATGGTAGACAAACAGTCATTCTTGTCTACTCCTGACACATTAAATTTTGATTTCAATGCTAATAAAATGTATGTGAAAAATTATTTTTTCATGTTAACAGAATCATTTGCACCATAAGTTGAATTTGGAAATAGTCTTTTCTATGCGATTCATAGAACTTAGCAAATTCTATGGTGAAAATTCATGCTATTGGTAATGGTTTTCCTTGTAGAAATGCCTTAAACAGGACAATAGACCTTTCTGGCTGTGAAAATGGAGCTGCATGAGATGCTCCTCTTATGGTAGCAAAAGATAAGATGTCACCATACACTTGCGTCCACCCAGCAACCTGAAACAATGATGGTAAAGGTATGGAACCAATTAATTAACTAGTCTTAGATTATTACAAAAAATAAAATCAATCTGAAGTTCTTAAAATCCGTTGGTGATGGGATTTAACAGACCTGTTTTCCCTGGAACCAGGTTCTGTAAGGAACGCTTGTCTTCAGTTCCAACTCCTTTGCCAATCTATTCACTAGTGTTCTTGTTCCAATGAGAGGAATGACTGAATCTTGATCTCCACTGCAGAATTTTTGAACTGTAACTAAAATGCCATGGTAAATATGCCAAAAGAGGTGGTCTCTCAGTTGTAATCCTACAGTGTCCAAGTTAAGTACCTGTAAACCAAAACCTGGATGCCAGACTTTACGACTTTGCCCAGAACAGGAACTGTGTTGATTTCTAGATTTTGCATGTCATATTTGAGAACACTGTTAAAAGATACCAGATAAAACACAAGGAAAAAACTCATGATCACAATTCGGAGCAAACAAATGTGTGAAATTCATAGAAAACTCCATTAGAAAAGAAATAAATAAAACTTGAAGAAATTGCAACTAATAATAATTTCTTTGATGGAATTAGCATTTTTAGCTTTAGATCTTTACTTGCTGCATACAGTCCATTGTTTGACTCCAACAAGCTGAGCATGAAGAGCTTTCTGTACATCTTTTCTATTTAAGTACTTCATAGTTTCATCTTCTGCACAGACATCTATTTTCCCTAAATATTCCTGCCCATGATCAAAGATGAGGCAAATGCATTATAGTTCACAGCAATCCCTAAGGTCAGAAATATAAAATGAATGAACTAAAGAAAATAACTTATAGTGCTTACCATTTGATTTAACTTTTGTGATTGTAATTCAACTGCTGATAAGCAAACATCAAGAGTTACGCCACTTGTGTCGATGAATTTACTTATTTCTCTTAAGACTTGTCCATTGACTTTCGAGCAAGAATGGGAAAGGGAACTACTAATCTGAATTTGTCTCATGATTTGTGAGTAGTTACAAACTGTGGTAGCCATTTCATAGGTTGCATCTGATATTAATCCGTGCGACCACAAGAACTCAGCGCGAGAGTTGAGATCTGTGCTGAAATCTAGAAGTGGATTCCCTATCTGCAGCCATAGGAGTGAATTAGATGTTACTGCAGACACTTTGGATATGCATATCTAAAATGTTCACATCACTTACAGCTATTCCTTTTAGATTGATTTTTGCTTTAGATTGGACAATAAGCTGTGCGAGTTGTGGAACATAGTGACCTGGTAAGAAAATATAACCTTTTACGCCATTGCTAGATCGTAAGCAGCAATCTCCGTTCTAAAAATCATCTAGCAGCTTCAAAATGTGAACAGACAAATTATGATCTTATTATGGTGTTAAAAGATACCTGCGTAGCTCTCCCCTGTGATGAAGAAATCTCTGACTTTGTATTCTGGGAATTTGGCAAACCAGCCCTCAAGAAATGCAAGATTGTCTTGTGCTATTAAAGAGTTAAGCCCTTATTAGATTACAGCAAAGATTATAACAGAACTAAAGCAACCTGGCTACTTAAATTTTTAAGAGGATTTGATGAAGTGTAGTTTTGTATTCTGTCTTGACAGAATCTATTTATGAACAGAAACCTGTAATCTCATCAGTTACATAGGAGTAGAAAGATCCATTTGCAGAGTAGGAGAAGCCAACTCCTGCTGGTGATTCCAGGTACAACATATTTGCTTCTGCAGGGAAAAAGAAGAAGAAAAAAATGGATATTCCCTTACTGTCATTTCTTTAAAAATTTTAAGAATGCATTTGACATGATTTTTTGTATTTACTCATCATCAAAAAAAAAAAAAAAAAATCGTGTCAAACTTAAATGGAAAAGTATTTGTAACAATGCTGTAAAAAGATTACTTAAATCACACTTTCTTTGTTTCTTTGCACTCAATAAAATTTTGAATAAAAAACGATAATTAAAAATTTTAAGTTCAGCTTAAAGAATGACTTCAACTTAAATCTCAAATAAATGTAGGAAACTGAGTTAAAAAAACAGTATCAACCTAACACTCTAAGGCACATCTGCATGGTCCAAGTCCAGTTGTGCTATACTGTCATGGCAAAACATATTTCAGCTACCAAATTAGAATGGTTATCAATGTAAATTAATTAATGTTGTTTGCGAGGTTCACAACCTTGATCTGGTGGGCATATCCAAAGTTAGCCTGTCCCCTGATAGTTAGAAAAACATTCAAGCATCCCATCTCACACTTGAGACTAATCTTGTTCGGAACAGTAGTAGATAATTTGCGTAAGAACCTAACCACTGGTTGGTTTATTAAACGCATTTTAAATCTTTAAAACTTAAAAAAGTATAAACTTTAACAGGGTTACCTTTATTCCAGCTATATTGGTTTTGTATCAATAATTCTCCACTTGGTTTAAAGGGTCCATGCTCACAAAAAGCTCCAGCTCCAATGGATGAACATCCAGGCCCTACAAATCCCAGCAAGGATCTTTCACTTTCTTTTAAACCATCAGAAGAATACAAATTTGAAGATGATATTTTGATAAAGATAAAGCGGAAATATATACCTCCATTTAACCAAAGAACAAGAGGCTTTGTAGCTGGACCTGTCTCTGCTTCAACGAAGTAGTAGAAAAGAGCTCTACGCTGCTTCTCATCAATAGTTATGTATCCTCCATGTTGCTGGAAACTGACCTTTGGCTGGCCTGGCAAAGCTACAACCTTTTCAGCTTCTGAGATTGACCCTGTTTTTAAAAAGAGTAGAGTTGCACAAATTGTTGCAATGGCAATCCATGGCTCCTGCTGCTGCATTTGGAAGGAAAGGAAAGGGGTGTGCCTTTGAGCAGGGGATTGACATATGAAATGTGTAATGATGAAGTATTTTTATTTTCTTATGTAATTAAATTAAATAGTGCCGTTTTTTTAAGCGCTTGATTGATTCAAGTGCACTTTATATTTATTTGTTTAATCAGATTAGGTTGAAAATAATTTATTACAAATTTAAGGAATTCAATAGCACGAAAAAAGAAAAAAAAACTAAATAATAATAATTTAAGAAGCCGAGGAACCAAAAATATGTTTTCCTAATGCTTCCCTAATAAAAAATACAATTGAATTAGTTGGAGGATTTTGAGCATTGCAACGTTATCAATAATAAAAGGCGTCTTGTTTCCTGCTTTTCTGTAGAATCTAACCTCCGATCATGTGATTGTCTACTATACAGCTGACGCAAATGGCCATACTGCCGGCTCTTCCTTCAAAAATCATCCTGACTTTAGTATCCTTATTTTGTGGTCAAGAGATTTCAAGTTTCAATTTCCAAAAAAAAAAAAAAAAAACAGAGCGAGAGAGACATAGTTGTTGAATTGATCCGACTGATTGATTGATCTAAAAACCCAGTAAGTAGGAGTTGGATAAGTCAGATTCATAATTGGACTATTTAGTCTATTGAACGGATCAAATCTGGTAAAAATATGATTTCTATTCCAATCAAAACATGGCTATATCAAAAATTAAAAACTTTTTTAATTTTTTTACCAAAATAACATGATAGTTTGACCCAAATGACTTGATCCTTTATCCGATGGATCACTGGACCCGATTTAACAATTCTACAACTAAGTGATCTGTAAAGTATAATGGGGTTAATTGTTAGAACTTGATTATACTGTTCAATTGGATCATAAAACGTGATTGAGTTTGTTTTGGTACGATTTCTTAGGAATAACATTGCTAAGTAAACCATAAAAGTGATAGTGTGGTTATGTTTCTTGATGTCTAAGGTGGAAGAAAAGATACGGAAGTCGAGACACGGAAGCGTGAAAAAGAAGACAATCTCAATATAATTTTTTTTTCTTATTCCGTTATAATTTTCTTATATCCCTTTGTTCTTACTCAATTTTAGTACACGAAAGCTTAACCCGTTTAAACCAATCCACTATAATGAGCCCAATTAAGTGTCGATCGTTATCATTAAAAAAAACCTAATATAAAAACATTTAGTTACCCTTACTTCTCAATCCCTAACTACAACTCAAGAATCTTGATTTAACTATTCCGTTCTCTTAAAGTGAGATGCCCGCATCATTGCCTTCCTTTCAAAAATTCCCTTGTCCTTAAGGGTAAGAGATGGAAAACAAGGAGCCATCTCCTCCGTAAATTCACAAGTTGCCTCTGCTAGAAAGAGGTCATGCCAATGTATCAACCATTGTATTGTCAACTCTGTTTTGTTTCTTTGTGATAAGTCCGTCAATGATAGCTAATAGGTAAGGTAAAGATTTAGAAGGAAAGGCGAGCTACTCCTTTTGTGCTATATGAGTCCCGATAGCCTTCTTAAGGACATAAACATGGAAAATGAGGTGAATTGAAGCTACTTCGGAAGCTTCAATCGATAAGCTATTGAGCCCCTTTGTCTTCAACCATGTATAGACCATAGTAACGGGCATATAATTTGTGGAAATTGTGCTTGGTCACCGAGTGTTATTTATAGGACTATAACTTTGGATAAACAAGTCACCAGTCGCAAATTGGCATTTTATTATGTGTTTATTTGATAGTTAACGTATATGGTTCTATATATGAGCAAGGTTATGTGTAAGATGTGCTAGCAGAGCTTCCCTAGTATTAAGATATTGGTCTACGACTTCCACATGAGAATCATTGGGTATGTAAAGTAGATGTATTAGGGGTGGATAACCATAGACTGTCGCAAATGGTGTCAATTTGGTAGAAAAATGAAAGTTTATGTTGTACCACCATTCGACAAGAGAAAGCCATTTGGACCATTCGATGGAGTGTCTCCTGCCATACAACAAAGATGAGTCTTTAGGCAACGAGTTCACCACTTCGCTCGACCATCTAATTGGAGATGTTAAGTAGTGGAATAGTGTAGGTCAACCTCTTGTAAAGAAAACAACTCATTCTAAAAGTTGCTCAAAAATATTATATCCCTATCACTAACAATTATAGATGGTAACATATGCAACTTGAAGGCATTATCCAAGAACAACTAAGCTACTACTTAGGTTATATATGGGTGAGGGAGGTTCATGAAATGAGTGTTAGTGTTGGTGTCCAAGATTCAACTATGTTTGGATGGGCTCATGTTAATATATTATTACATAATTTATTTTAATAATAATAAAGAATTCATTCTATTAATTCTTATGTTTACATATTGATAAATTCGAGTAAAATTAGATAGAAGTCTTTATAATATGCATTTGCAATAGTGATTGATTGAAAGATGTGAGATAAATACTAATGCACATAAATGATATAATTAAATGTCCCAAGTCGTAGTATTGTCAAGAATGGACATTGACAATATGTGGATATACTTATAAGTGATAAGCTCATGCTATATGATAACGAGTAAGAGATCTTATACCTATTAGCATGATAATGCCAAAACAAGCACTTAGGTGATTTATGTTAGAGAATATATCATCGAACTTAACTCGCTATGAGAACTCATTTGATTTTAGTCTATGGGAATCTCATACGAGATGGTTACAAATAGTCCTTAGACTTGAAGTCATCGTGGTTATCTCATTAGAGGACTTATGCACTTTGACACTCGTTTCGACGGACCCATTAATGGGTTGCACGTGGGCAATTCGTTAGGTGCACTAGGAATTCAATGGAGATAAGTATATGACTAAGATAGGACACGTCATTCCTTGTATGCAAAAGGACTTATCACTTTGCACTTTGATAAATGTCCGCTCAAGAAATGCGTGGCCACAATAAGAGTACACCAATAGAGCATAGTTGGTTTACTCTAAGAGTTACAACATTTAGGAATCAAAGAAAACTTGTGTGATGATAATCGAACAAGACTAATAACCAAGTTCGAGATCACACTATGATAAGTTGACATGAGGACTGAATTGTATGGTAATCATGCTTATGAAAGGTAGTAATGGATTAACTAATGCTCTTAAAGAATTGAATAGTTATGATGCCTTACTAGAGGCCGGTCTTGCTTTATGTATCAAGAGATGAAAGAGGAGTCTTTTATTCTTGATACATTGTCAATATATCTAGGAGCCTATTGAGTCACACGCATAAGTTTAAGTATTCACATTATAAAGGAGAAGCAAAGATATTGGAAAAAGTTTTCAATTATAGAAAGTTTTCTAAAATGAAAAGTTTCCTTAATTATGGAAGTTTCCTAAAATGGAAATTTTTCTATTTTAAAAATCAATTTCCTAATTTAGAAGCTAGTTTCAAATTTGAAAATTAAGAACCTAAAAGGAAAGGAGTTTCCTAATTTAGGTTAAAGAGTATTTTGAAAATTTGTTTCCTAATATGAACCTTGCCAAAATAATCTAAGAATATTTATTTAGATAGTCTAAATAAATTAATTGGGCTAAAATAGTTTTGGCCCATTAGATTTAATTAAGAGTTTTGAGGTAATTTTGGTAGAGGGATGAATATCAAACTTATTATATAAGGTTGAATGTTTTAAAGATAAACATTAACCTTATTGGATAAGGTTGAATATTTTAAAAATAATAATCAAGTAGTCCACATATAAAATAATTCTTTAACCTTGGAGGATAAGGAAGCAATAACCTAAAGTCTTAATAGGGACTTGAGGTCGCCTCTCTCTTTATCCTTAGAGGACAAAAAAACTCTCCCTCTATAAATAGGAGGAGAGGTGCGGCATAAAAGGGCTAATGGAGAAGAGTATATTCAACCAAGCATAAAAAGAAAGAGAAGTGGAAGACTTTACGCTGACCCTAAAATTAGCTAAGGCACACGGCCAAGAGAGAAATATAGAAAAAAATAGTTTTCTTCTAAATCCTAGAAAACCATACTCTTTTCTCCTTTTTTAAGGTTATCACAAAATTACTTAGGATTTTTTTCTAGAGAAAATACTAAGTTAGGAAAGGAGGAGCTAACACCCCATCGATTTTGAGTGCTTCTTTGTAGATACTTGGATTGCGTGGATCATCAATAGAGGTCGAATGCTTGGATAACTTTTCTAAAAGGGAATTTAGATCTGTGCTACAAGAGATAATCCTTTACTTATAGCTTATTATTCATATATATATGATTAATAGATTCAATGACTTGATCTTGGAGCCTTACATGGAGAAAAATTTTTGTTTGTTCCCGTACTTTCATAGGATGTATGATCCTTCAATGAGCATATTTAGTGAGCCAATCCACTACCATGAATATGGCTTCCTTTCCCTTAGATTTAGGAAGTCCTTCAATGAAGTCCATAGAGATATCGGTGAATACTCCCCATGGTATGGA
Source organism: Dovyalis caffra (assembly GCA_963924115.1). Lineage (NCBI taxonomy): Eukaryota > Viridiplantae > Streptophyta > Magnoliopsida > Malpighiales > Salicaceae > Dovyalis > Dovyalis caffra. The sequence goes on from CAWUPB010001159.1 coordinate 11,589,146, forward strand.
TAGAGGTTACAATAATCCAGGATCGGCCACTAACTCTAGCTTATAGGCTTGACGGATGAGATCTTCTTTGATATATTAGCTCATATTCTCTAGTAGACCCTTCTAGTAGAAGACACCACACCCTTCTAGTAGAAGACACCACTTAACTTCGAAGAGTGGTTGCCATACTTGAGTGTCCTCCCAATGCAGAATCATGGAACAAGCTTATAATATGTCTACTTACTATCATTCCCCATAATTAGTTTACCTTTCTAGTTAGAAGTTCACTATGCCATTTATAAAGGGGGTGGGTTGCTAAGTTATTAGTCATCTCGAACAAACATTATTGGATGGAAGGATAAGTTACCCATAAGTTTCTCATTTGTCAAAGTAAGTTTGAAGACATAGTGGAAATAGCTATAGAGTGAATCTCATAACCAAACAGATCGAAAAATGCATGAGCGAGACAAGTTCTTCTTTTTCTTCTTGTCTAGGATCTCATAATCAAAACCCAATAACTTAGCCAACCATATGTGTTGATTGGATTTAACAAATTTTTATTCTAAGAGGTATTTGAGGCTATGATGGTCTTTTTTCATCTTGAAATGTCTTAAATCTAAATAATGCCTCCATTGTTTTATAGCTTGTATGATTGCTAGTAATTACCTCTCATATATTGATAGAGATTGATGCCTAAGTGATAAGGCCTTTTGAGGAAGGCAATTGGGTGCCTTAGTTATATCAAAACTACACCAATCCTAGTGTTAGAAGCATCGATCTCTAGAGTAAGCTACTTAGTGAGGTTGGGCGAGGCAAGAACTAAGGCTAAAGACATGGTTGTCTTGAGGTTGTTAAAGGCTATAGTAGACTCCTCGGTCTAATGGAAGGCATTTTTCTTCGATAAAGTTGTTAATGGTTTACTAATCAATCCATACCCTTTGATAAACTTGGGATAATAGCATGTCGACCCAAAAATCCTCGTAATTGCTTTAAGTTCTTAGGAATTGGCCAATCCACCATCGCCTAAATCTTTCTTGGATCAATAGATACTCCTTTGATCAAGATAAAATGTCCTAAATACTCAACCTTATCAACCCCTAAAACACACTTATTGCATTTTGCATATAACTAGTCGATTTTTAAGAGGGTTAGCACTAATCCGAGGTGGTCAAAATGGTCTTTTAAGTTTCAGCTATAAATGAGTATGTTGTCAAAAATTACCAGTATAAACTTTTACAATGGGTCTTAAAAGATTTCATTCATTAAACCCCGAAAGGTGGCGAGGGCATTAGTGAGACCAAAAGACATGACTAAGAAGTCATAATGACCATGATGAGTTTTAAATGCGATTTTAGGAATATCTCGGAGAAAATATATGAATTTGGTGGTATCCTAAACATAAATCCAATTTGGAGTAAATGGTGGCTACGGGCGACTCTTCTAATAGTTCATCAATTAGGGGAATGAAAAATTTATTTTTGACCATGCTATTATTCAAAGCCTTGTAATCAATACACAATTGCCATAATCCATCTTTTTTCTTAACCAAAACCATAGAAGAAGCTCATACTCTACTCGAATAATCCCTACGAGTAAGTATTTTGCTTCACTAGTTTTTCCATAACATCCTTTTGTAATCTTGAATATATGTATGGCCATTTGCTTCCGGGTTGCGTTCCCTTTAACAAAGGAATTTGTTGGTCATGTGGCCTATTGAGAGGTAATGTATTAGATTTGAAAAAGGCAATATGAAATTCATCTAGCAAGGTTGAAAGTGCCACTAAAACCGGCTCTTGATTGGCCAAAACAATATGTGGATGAGTTGCCACTAGTGGTTATGCACCATTCAATATAATGTTGCACGACCGCATCGAAGCTAATTGGCTCGAATTATTTAATAACCTCTCGTATTTGTACCTCCGAAATAGCTTTCATCTTGATCTCTCCTTGATTAGATAACTTAAATTCCTTCTCTTCCTAATTAAAATGTCATCCACATCTCTTGATAATTCGAAACAATATTTCCTAATGTAGATAGTCATTGTACACTAAATGCTATGTCATTGTTATATAAATAATGACAAATACATTAGTAGAGAACTTAGTACCTTGCATAACCCATTGAAACCCTTTGAATGTAAAAGTGTATAACATAGTACCTCCATTAGCGACCTCTATAATAATTGGTTTAATAGGAGTCAAGTAGCATCCCAATTCCTTGTTTTCTATAGTTGAAGAAATTATGGGTAGAACCCGAGTCCATTAGAATCTGCATTGGTTTTTTATGCATATGTCCCTAGACTCTTAGAGTCTTGAATCCAACCTAACCCTCCAAAGGATTCATAGATATCTCGTGAAGTTGATTCATTTAAAATTTCTTAAATTTCAATAATTGGTTGACTCTCATCTTGGCCTAATTCTTCTATATCCTCATCAATCACTTAGATAGAGAAGTATCTTTTTTGTTTTCACCTATACCCCAAAACAAAAGTGACATCATACCAAAAACACTAGTTCTTAACCTTTTTTTCTCCTCAAACTCCTTGTTAGATAATGTCTTTGGTTGATAGCTTAGCTTATGGGTGTTAGGGATATTGTCTTTGGAATTTAGATAATTTCTTCAATTTCGGTAGTTGGTTACCTTGTTGAAATATAGTGTTGCTTGGTTTTAAGTAGTGTCTCTTGTGATACGAGTTCGTATTATCTTGCTTTCGGACTAACTCTTAAGCTCGGATTAGGTTTTGGGGTTCAAACATTGATACATGACCATGAATATTCTCTCTTAATCCAGCCAAGAACTTGCTTAGAGTTTGTTATTCATTAATGGCAACTCTATTCTACAAAACATCAAATTTATGGACATATGACTCTAAATCGAAGTTTGAAAGAGATTTTTTAACTAACCTAGTGGATCAAACTTGGCTCCAAACCTACTTGATGTTGCAGCAACATATTCCCTCTCGGCTTCCTATCCAAGCTTTGCTTGTAAGCTTGATGCCAATACAAGGCTCTACCATCTAAGAAGAAGGAGGAGTATCGAACCTTCTCATATTCATCCATGGGTTCAATTTCGAAAAACTAGTGACACCAATACAACCACTTGTTAATATCATCTCCATCAAAGGCAAGATTCCTTTTTGGGTTTTTGTTGTTTGCGGCAATGGTTATACTCGGACAAGGGTTGGGTGGTGTTGTGTACTAGCGAATGATTATGGGAAGGGGTTGCATCATGGTGGCGGGAAGTGTAGGTAAGATTGGGTTTGTGTTAATAGGTGTGGGTAGTGCTCCTTAGGTGGGTGGTGGAGAAAAGCTGGTTGAGCTAAAGGATCTGGTTATGGGTAGTAGGTGTTTAAGAAGTAACCGAAGAAGCCATGAGAGTCTTGAATGGATTGTTGTGCTTCGGTTTATTTCATCAATCTTGTTTGTGGTTTCTTGGGCTAGTAACTTTATCGATTCTTCTAACCTTAGCAGGTCATCCATCTTTGCATTCTTAGCCATAAAGCAATACCAAGGATCGCAAGCTTTGATACTAGTTGATAACATGGTTAAGTTTCTTGGTGTCTAAGGTGGATGAAAAGATACGGAAGAGAGAGTGAGAGAGAGAGAGAGATTGAGAGACGGCGAAGAAAAAGACAGTCCAATTATACTTTCTTATTTTTCTTATTTTGTTATAATTTTCCTATATCCCTTTGTTCTTGCTCAATCTTAGTAAAAGAGAGCTTAACCCCTTTAAGATAGCCCATTATAATGAGTCCAACTAAGCGCCGATCTATTACCGGTAAAAAATCCAATACAAAAACCTCAATTACTCTCACTTCTCAATCTCTAACTGCAACTCAGGAATCCCAAATCAATTTAGACCCTTTCTTTCTCCTCAGAGCGAGATGCTTGCATCAAAAGCCAGTTGAACCGATGAATTGGTCGACCAAGTTGTTTTTATGTTTGGCCCAGATAGGCATGTTTTTATGATGTCTTAAACCATAAACCATCAATATCCAAGAAGAACTTGGTGAGTGGTGATTCAGAATGACCTCATCCACTGCTTTTCTCCCATGTGGCTATCAAGTAAGTGGACCGATGAATATTGAGGAATATTTTGGACAAAATTTGGAGTTTTCTTCCTAATCATAACCCACTGTCAGATTTCTACATTTTATTAGGAATTTAGAATTTTTTTCTAAAAAGTATTTTTAAACCATTTTAAGTCTCAATTTAAGAACACGCTCGTTAACTTTCATTCTCTTGAAATTCGGAATGCTCTCTGATCACATAAACTTTGAAATGGAATCGAGCATAGTAGACAAACAGTCTTACCTTATCCACTCCTAACACATGAAATTCTATGTCAATGGTTATTGTTAATTATCACCACCATATGTCAATAAAGCATGCAAAAGTCAAGATCTTGATATTAACAAAATAACTTGCACCATAATATGAAGTGGGAAACAACCTTTTTCCAGTCAATGATACCATCCATAGAATCTCTAATATTCTTTACTGAAGATTTTGAGTAGTTCAGTTCATTCACACTATTGGCAGTGGTTTCTTTTCTAGAAATGCCTTAAACAATAGTAGAGATCTCTTTGGTTGTGTTGTTGGAGCCGTGTGAGAAGCTCCTCTAATTGTGGCGAAAGTTAGGTTAGGACCATAAACTTGCGTCCATCCACCAACCTGCAGGAAACAATGGATGAGTGTTCAGAGAATAAATTACAGTTTATATACCTTTTGATGACTTTTTAGAAAAGGACATAGTTGTCCACTAACTATGACTTGATTCTCAAACTTCATCAGAGAAAAAAAATTTTGAGAATTGGGTGATAATTGGAGGATATATATGTGCTTAACTTGCCAAGACTTTTTAGTTGGCCAAAAATAACTGACCTGTTTGCCTGAAAACCAAGCTCTGTAAGGCACAGTTGGTTTTAGTCTCAAATCCTTTGCTAGCTTATTTACCAAACTTCGAGTCCCAGTAAATGGAATAACTGAATCTTGATCTCCACTGTCAAGTTTAATTCAAACAACATAAATATTATGACTTGAGAGTATTTTTCAAAATTCACTGAAATATGCTTTGAAGCTAAACTTCATGAGTGAAAGGAGGATCGCATGGTTTGGCTGTTCAGAATTTTAGTTACACTAGTTTCTTTTTATTACGTAGCTTGTACCAGCTTTCGAGCATGAATTAGAGCTTCGCCAATCAAGATTACCTGTACACTAGGACCGTAAGGCCAGACTTAACCAGTGACTGTACAACATGAATTGTTGGTATTTCCTCATTTGTCTTGTCATATTCTAGTACCCTGAATCAAGAGATTGGAAATTAAAACCCAATATCAGAAGAAAAAAATGAAGATGCCCTATTGAGTTGCTATCAACATTCATTGAAATCAAGACATGAAGAATAGCAATTAAAAATCTAAGTTGGAGTTTTGTAAGAGAAGATTTTCTTAAATAGTTTGTCTTAAACAAGGTTGTAGAATCCTTACGCGCTACAAATATGCCAATTGGTGACTCCAACAAGTCTTGCATGGAGAGCCATTTGCACATCTTTCCTGTTTAAATATTTGGTAGTTTCTTCTTGTAAACAAACATCTACCTTCCCCATAACTTGCTGTAAACAAAATCAGAATTAATCTACCAATAAAATATGGCAAATTAAGCAGACTTTTATAGAAAATAACTAACCTTTGTCCTCTTCTGGTCTTTGAAAGAATCCGGTTGTAAAACTTGAGGGTATACTTGAGGTGATAAATATTCATGAAGTCTTGACCTTGAAAGTTGCTGATTGAAAATCTTGAACTGTGATTGATTAGATGATAGACAAACATCGGCAGTGACATCATATAGATCAACTGAGCCAGATAATTCCTTTTCAACTTTGATATATACTCCAAAGCAGGCAGTCGAAACAGTGCCTGTCATGGCCTCTCTCATGAGCTTGGAATTGTTGCAAACTGATGTCAAAAGTTGGTAGGTAGAATCTGATATTAATCCATGTGACCAGTAATAGTGATCCTGTGCATTGAAGTCGGTATTGAATTCTAAAAGGGGATTTCCTATCTGCAATCATGTAAAAATTTGAAACATTTAAGATCAATTTAAAAAAATTAAAAAGCGAGAAAAGGAAAGGTAATTCAGGATAAACAAATTGTTCCATTTTCTACTTACAGCTATCCCCTTCAGATTGAAATTCACCTTGGACCTAATAATGAGCCGTGCAAGTTGTGGGACATAATGGCCTGGTCGAACATTAGAGCTATGAGGTTTCAGAGATTAATGGATTCGCAGTAGATTACAGTCATTGATTTGAGGCATATATACCTGCATAGCTCTCTCCTGCAATGAAGAAATCTCTCTGCTTGTATTGTGGAAATTCGATGAACCAGCGCCGCAGGAATTTCAGATTGTCTCTTGCTTAAGAAACATCAACTCGTTCTGATTAGTTTTGTACAATGGCCAGAGAAGAGGATTAACATGTTCTTGTTATTATCAATCAAAACTTTGGCCAAAGAAAAAAGGGTTCAGAAAATGAACCTGTCATCGCATCATTGACATTGGAGTAGAATGTTTGGTTAGCAGAATAAGAGAAACCAACTCCTGCCGGGGACTCCAAGTATAACATATTTGCTTCTGAAACAAAGAAACACAAAAACAATTAAGCAGTAGGCTTTTGACGCTGAAAAGGCTGATTAAACCAAGTATTTTGAAACATTAATTTTGCTCCAATATTTAAGGTGAAAACAACGAAACTATACAGTTTCTCAACTAATTAAAGTGATAAATCATGTATTTGATAAGGATGATCTTACTGTATGGGTGGCTCCTACAATGTTAATGCAAACAGAATGAAAAGAGAAATGAATAATAATTCCTTTCTTTTTTATATCAAATCGAGAAGGGTACCTTTGTTCCAACTATACTCATTCCTGACTAAATTATTTCCTTTTGTTGGTCTAAAGGGGCCATGTTCGACAAAAGCACCAGCTCCAACAGAGGAACAACCAGGCCCTACAAGGGAGAAAAAAAAATTACATAACATCATTACTCATAATTGTAATTTATTCAAACTAGAAAAAAAAAAAAGAATAGTCAAGGGATCATGTCCATAGAGAAGCCAAAGCTTTTGCTGTAAGCTCCTGTGAGCTAGAGTAATATTCTTACCTCCGTTTAGCCAAAGAACAAGGGGTTTTGAGGCAGGGTTAGTTTCTGCTTCCACAAAGTAGTAAAAAAGCGATCTGTGCTGCTTCTCATCCACTGTGATATAGCCAGAGAATTGCTGGAAACTAACATGTGGTTGTCCCGGCAATCTTACAAGTTTGTAAGCTTCAGGGAAAGACTCGATCCTTGAGCACAACAAGATTATGAAGATTGCCATCCAGGCTTGAAAAAACTTCTGCATTTTTAAGAAGAAAGGAGAGTTTTGCTGTATGAGATGACCTTGGAGTTGGCTTAGTGGCGCATTTCTTATAGTAGTTATGGAGGGTCCAATGGGACAGGCCATACTTTTGTCTGAATATAGAATAAAAGATATGACAGTGACATAAATTGATCAAAGCTTAAACAAGGAAGAACAGGGTTTGGATTTAGTAGAAAAGTAGAAACTGTTAACCCAGATCCATGTGCTTAAGTAGATGAGAACAGAGAAAAAAGAAAAGAGGCGTGGAAGCTAGAAAATTTGGCCGTGAAATTAAATCTAGGGAGAATGTAGGACCAACATACTCTGTATCCATCATTTAGTTCGCGTTTCCAAATTTGTCGAGTAAATTACAAATTAGTCCCTCCAGTTTTATAAAATAAACAAATTATTTTTTATTATTTTTAAAACTGATTATTTAGTACTATGATGAGTATTGACTAACCTTGATTTATTTTTAAAACAAAAAGGACTAATTAATTTATAATTTATTCTAAATTTGTCCAACATTACATTACATTTTTTTCTTTTTTATTTGATACTAAGAAGTATCTTCAACTCAATTTGTGCTTTTAATCAAAATTATTTTTTTTCGAATGATTTTAAATATATATATTTATATATCAAGTTGATGTATTTAGAAAATTTTTAAGAAATTCTCTTAAAAACAATCTTAATAGTTAGTTTAGTGATGGTAAAAAGAGTAAGCAAAGGCAACAAATTTGTCCAAAGAATCAAAAGCATTGCTAATTGAACATATAGTTTATTTTTGTTCTTCATTTTATTCGATTGTGTTAGCTAGGGGTAATTAATTGCTTACATTGTGATCATTGATCATGATGATCTCTCTTTTGGGGTTCAAGTGGACCACGTTGGCACGACTAGTCAAATGAAATTGTTTGCCACGATCATCTCCAGTGCAGAATTTGCGTAAAGTAGACAAAGCAAAAGGATAAGAACGAGGTTTGAAATTTTATGGAGCTCTCCTTTGCCTAAAAAGGAAAAAAGAAAAAGAAAAAGAAAAAGAAAAGGAAGTTTGATTGCTGTGTCGCCCTTGTTGTGTTTGGGAAAATTAAGTTCTTTGTGAAAAAAGCATTAACTAATTATGAAAAAATTATGGGAGAAATGACTTATTATGTATTTATGTAATTGGGTAATTGTCCAATTTGTTTTTTATATTTTAATTGAAAATTAGGGTAATTTATCTCCGTACTTTATGTCTAGTTTTCAATTTTCCTTTACAAATTTACTTGCTTTCAATTTAACCATGATTATTGTATCATTTTTTCAATCTTTATTTTATTAGATATTCTCATCCAAATTGATGAAAATATTCTCTGATGAGAAGCTAAGTTAAATATAAAATTAATCTTTTTAGTTTTGTAAAAATATAAATTAAGTAGTCTTTCTAGTTTCAATGCTTTTCAAGCTATCTATATATAAATTAATCTATTTGTTCCTTTTCAATTTATTTTATTTTGAAAAAAATGGGAAAATATATATATATATATATATTGATGAGAAAAACGATATTTTTAAAACAAAAAAAAATATAAAATTAAACATGATCAACACTCGGTCAAGTGACTAGTTGATTAGTTTTAAAACACGAGAGACTATTTCATTTTTTTGCAAAACTAGAGTGACTTATTTATAATATACTCGTGAAAAAATCAAATCTAACATAATTTATTTTTTAAAAAATAAATTTTAACACCACATGAATTTTTTTTTTATTTATTTTTTTTAAATAAATTAAATGGGGTTTGAGTTTCTAAAGTGAGGGTATCTTTGTTAGACAAAACAAAAATTTGAGTTGTTCAATTTTTATTTTTATTCTTTTTGAGTGCCTAACCTTTTATTCTCTCTCTCTCTCTCTATATATATATATTATTTGAATTCCCTTCTCATCTGCATTATGAAACTACTGACATGGACGTTGACATTAATGGACACATAAAAAAAAAATAAGCCTCACTTATATCTATTAAGAAAAATATTAAAAAACAGGTCATAAAAATTAAAAAAAAAGAAATAAACAAATAAAAAATTCAAAAATTCAAATTTAAATTCAAATTGGAAGGAAAACTATTTTTATTTTTGAATTTATTATTTTTTTGATTTATTTATTCTTTTTTTTTTTCCAATTTTTGAAACCCTTTTTTTTTCGTTCTTTTCTCAATAAATACAAGTGGACTTACTTTTTTTCCAATGTTAGTTAAGGGTTGTCATATGTTAGTTGATCCTGGCTACATTAGTATTTTCAAAGTTACTTATTCGAGGAAACTAGAATTAAAAAAAAAATTATACACTCAAATATATAAAATGAAAAATTAGACACTCGAACAAAAAATTAGATACTTAAATTATAATTTTCTCATTTTTTTTAATTTGTATAAAGTTAAAAAATTAAGATTAAGTTTCATTCCAAAAAACTTAAATATGATACGTGGCTCTTCTTTTCATACTTTGTTTTCTTTTAAAGGTGAGATAAGTTCTCCAATTGTTGGCATGGAAATATCCTCTAGAATGGTATATTAAATTATGACGTAAAATATAATGATAGATAGATAGAAATTAGATCTTTAAGAATAAATTGGTGACTGAATCTCAAATGTAAGAACTAATTGGAATAATCTTTCTTTTAAGTGAAGTTATTTTTTATATAATATCAAGTGATATCACATAACTAATTTTGATTGTTTGGCTAAAAAATATCATTATAAATACATATTAAAAACCTATTTATTTTACAAAGATACAATTAACTCAATTAAAAATATAAAAATAGATTGAACATCGATCTTTTTAAACTCTGTTATTTTTGCAAAATTGAGTTCTTTGGGAAAATGTGAGTAATGCTTTGTTTTCTTGTCCTTGCATTGGTATTTTTAGCAAGGCGTAAAGCAGCCATTTGTGAATTTGCCTTTCGTTGATTTATTAATCACATTAGTTAATGGTTTAATAATAAAAACAATAACAAATTTTTAAGAAAATTTTAATCATTCATTGACTTAGTGAAATAAAATCTTAACCGTTGAAATTTAAACTAATAATTTGAATTTTACCAACATAATAGATCATGTTAATACTGTTGGTTCTTTTCCAAGTTGATTTAGAAGGGTCAACGAGTCAAGTCTTTGACCTGCTAGCCAGGAAGGAAAGAGCCTCTTTAATTTTAACCCAAAGAAAACGGTATGTTCTCTCTTTAATTTTTAGCAAGTTGCCGTGTCTCCTGTTACCTGGTGCAAGAACCACTCATCGTTTATTGGAGTAAATTATAAATTAATCCCCCTTGTTTTGAGAAATGAATTAATTAGTCTCTCATGTTTTATAAAATGATTATTTAGTTTTTATATTTTGAAATCTATTTATAATTTAGTCTTTTGTTGCTTTTTAATTTATTTTAATTTTTTATTTTAAGAAATAGAGACAAGAAAAAATTATGAAAAGATTGATGAGAAAATAAGAGATTTTATAGAATAAAGATAATATTAAATTAAATATGATCAAGCATTGGTTAAAGGATTAAATAATAGTTTTTCAAACAAAAAAGACTAATTAATTTGCTTCGGAAACTAGAGGGACTAACTTATAATTTAGTCTTATTTATTAGTGTATATAAGTGTGAATATACTCGTATGTTCTTATATAATATTTAAAGTATAACATCCCCATCCAAGGACCTAATAGGTTGACAATATTATCACCGTTAACTCCTTATTCGAAGTGTAATGAATATAAACTAATAAGATACTATAATCTTGCTATAATTTATTTAAGTAAATGACACTGCGGAAGGCCTTTAATAACGAATAGATCCTATATTTTTATTTAATACAGCTTTAGTGGATACCGATTATTTCACAAAGTTTTTTACATGTTTCTAAACTTTTAATTACATTCCATTTGTTTCGAAAGTGTTTAAAATATTCAAGTTGTTTTTCCATTTAATTTCTACGACCAAATAAATTTTTTTAACCAAAATACATTTTACTAAAATGCAAAAAAATAAAAAAATAAAAATAAATAAAATAAATAAAATTCAAGGAAAATTGGGGTACAATTAAAAATTTAGAGACATACGAGAGATTTTGAGTATTATAAAAACAAATAGATATATTTACTCTATATATACTTGTACATCTATTTTTTTCACCAGTTCATGGTTACAAAGATTCTTTTATTTTTTCTTTTGTCTTTATCGTATCGTATCTCAATTTTTTTTCGTTTTAAATTCATCTTTCTACATTTGGCTTTGTCGCTACACGACGTCGGACGAGGCCCACCAAAAAGAAAAATTAAAATGTTCGGGCATTAATTAATTATAAGATTATTTACGAATTCGGAGTCGCCACCTAGTATTTTAGGAACTAGGAACCTAAAAGTAGCACTCGGTTCGGAGATTCCTAAGGTAAGGAGTTGGTTACGCTTTTAGAAAGATCATTAATCACCTAAAAGCGCTCTTTTTGAAAAAAGGTACCATGCACGGTTTAGTAATAAATTATCTCCTAAAAATCTATGTCAAGATATTTTTTAATTTTTAAACTCCTATTTTTTAGACTAAAATTTTTTAGTTTTGGGCGTGGCATCATATTGAAACGATCGTCGGTCCCCTTTGTTGGGTGACACGTTGATTCAAACATCGGATCCACTAAAAGCCTTGACACAACCGGTGTGTCGGAGGACGTCTTGATTACAAGGTGATTTTTTCGTGTGGCGTTAGTCCCTATCGGATATGAGACTTCGCCAAAAAATTTTTTGAGCATTTCTTTTTGCGACGTCGGTCCCTATCGGATAGGAGACTTCGTCAAAATTTATATATATATATATATATATATATATATATATATATATATATATATATATATATATATATATATGCATATATATATATATATATATATATATTTTTAGCAAAAAAAATTGAAATAAAAATTCTAAATAAAGAAAAAAAACTACAAGAAATAAAGTAAACAAGGCTAGAAAAATTAAATGAATAGAATAAATAAAAATACCAAATAAAAAAATTATTCTATATAAGCAGGTAAAAAAAATAAAAATAAAATAAAAATAAATGACAAGGAAAGTAATAATAAAAAAAATCCTATACCTAAAATACCACTTTTACTTTTTTTTTTTTTTTACACCCATCCCTATCTTTTCCTTTTTTCTTCTTATATTTTTTCTTCCCTAACTCTATTTTTATTTTTTTATTTCCCTTTTTATTTTTTATTTTTGGGAAGATTTCAGCCTGACCACCCTTTTCTTTTCTTTTTTCTACCTCCGGTTGGTCGAGTGAAGTCGATCCAGACTCTTGGTTTTTTTCTTTTTTCGCAGGTCGGGCCGGACCTCAAGCCCGAGTGTTGTTTTTTTGCTTTTCGGATCAACAATCTAAAGTTTCTAAGTTTTAAACTTTCTCTCTCCTGTTCTTCGTGTTCTTCATTTTCTCTCCCTAACACCCGAACTAAAGAATCCCGATTCCAAACCAATGAGTTCATTAACCCGAAATCTTTATTCCTTGATTTCAATCCTAAACCGAGAACAATCGAAATTAAAGTTTAAAAAAAATCACTTAAACCAACGTTTGGAATTTAAGCAACTGAAATCAAAACCAAAAAATAAAATAAAAACGAACAATAACCTAGATAATTGAAGAAAATGAGAACTTGGAGTTGTGTGTTGGCCTTGGATGCTCAAACGGGTTCTATGTGGGAGGATTGAGGTGTAACAACGTGAAGAACTTCAAACGCAAGACCTAGTGCGCTAAGAATTTTCTAGCGCCGCCTAGAAACGAGGAACACCGAAGAACGTTTAACCTAGCAACCCGAAACTTATGAAGAAACGCAAGCCACTCGCCTAGAATTTCCAAAGGAAGAAACCAGATTTTGAAGAATTGGAAACCCGAGCTTTAAACAAAAAGTAAAGGAGACCGTGAAGATCGAACTTAACCCGAGAAACGCCCAAACAAGAACAACAAGGGGTCCGACAGATTATGAACCAAACCCGAGTCTCAAGAACACAAACCCGAAAAGAGAAAAAAAAAAAACCAATAAATGAAATCGCTAAAATCAAAATCAAATTCTTTTCGCCTTTGATTTTCACTCCCTCTCAACCCAATCTTTTTCTCCCAATTTCCTCCTTTTCTTTTCGTGAAAATCAAACGTTTTATAGCCAACAAATTTCCTAAAATTGAAACGAAATCCCCGAATTTTCTCGTCAAAAATTTTCCTCTTTAATTCATGATTAATTGTGAAATCAAAACAGAAATTCTCATTGATTCCTATTAGTGTTGGTCTAGGCAACAAAATCCATGATTAATACACAATCAAAAACACGAAATTCATGGAGGATTTGGGCGATTCTCCCAAAGATTTTCTGGAGAGAATCGCCTGGAGTGAACGACAGTGTCGTTTGCTCCATTTCGATCTTGTCGTTCGCTCCAAACTTCCGAGCTTGGTCCTCGAGTTTCAATTTCAGCAATTACGCCCCTCTCGTGAAATAATTTCAGTGTAATCTCAACAATTAGGTCCTTGGAGATGCAATTTAAGGCCTAAACTTTTCAATTGACTTGATTACACCCCTAAAAAAATTTTTTTGTTTTTTTTATCATTTTCTTTCTTTTTTTTTCTTTTTTCCTTAATAAAATTCAAATTAAAAACAAAAAATAAAATAAAATAATAAAATAATAAATAAAAAAACAAAAAAAAATAATTAAAAAAATAAAAAATAAAAAATAAGAAAATTTTGGGTTATTACGAGCTTCTATGTTAGTCTTGTTCCTCTCCTAATTTTTAGACTAACAACATTAACTTGTTTTTTTTTTCCTATTTTAATCTCATCTTTCTACTCTATTTTTTTTGTCATAATTTTTTTTACTGAATTTAAATAAATGAATTTTGAAAAAAAATAGAAAAATGAAGATGTATCCAATCATTCTCTCTAAAATAAAACTAAAACTAAAACTAAAACTAAAAGAAAAGTTTAAGGTAAAAATATTTTTTTATCTTAAATATTCTCTATGGGTTTAAATTTATCTCTATGATAATACGTAAATTTTAAGTATTAAATGAAATATTTATAGTATTTTCTTTTTAAATGTGAAGAGAGTTTTAGTTAAATTATAAACTTTTGAATGATATTTGTAATTTCATAATACCTAAAACGAGTCTAATATAATTTACTTATTTTGATTTTATAAATTTCTTAATTTTAAAATTTTAACTAAAACTTTCTTCATATTTTTTAAAAAATACAACAAATGTTTTATTTATACCCAAAATTTTCTCATTATCATAGAGCCAAATTCAAGCCCATAAAGGATGTTTTGGATAAAAAAATATTTTCATTTTCATTTTTTTAGTTTTTTTTTTTTTTTGAAGGATAACATGATATATCGTCACCTTTTTTCTAGTTTTTTTTTTAATTATTTATTAAAATTTGATATAGAACAAAAAAACAAGATTAAGAAGAAAAAATAGAATAGATAGATGAGGTTAAGACATGAAAAGAAAAAAGTTGAAGTCATTGTTTCAAATTTACTAGAATGACAAGATTAAAATAGATAACAAACGGAAATTGATGAACTTAAAATGAAACAAGTAAAAGAACACGGTAAAGGCCAAAAAGAAGAGTAAAAGAAACTTTGGAGCCATTAAAAATCAATTTTTTTTTTCACAAGAATAAATCTAATTATTAGTAATAACTAATAATATTGTTGGATATTGGGAATATTTGTCGTATATATTTTACAGAATGTGTGTATCTTAAACCATTAAAATCACTCTAACTAGTCCTTATTATTTAGTACTAGCCTACTAGATCATATCATTACTTGAATAAAAGTCCTTTTTTTTCTTTTTTTCTTTTTTTGAAAAAACCTCGTTTAGGTTTTAAAATCCATTAGAGTGGATAAAACGATAAATTATCTATATAAAAAAAAAGACGTAAACTCAGACATCTCCTTATCATGCATTGAATCTCATTAAATGGTCGTATCTTTTTTTCTTTTTTCTCATATTTTTGGATTTTTTTAGGTACCAAACAATGAGAATTCTTCAAGAAACTTTTCATAATCTCAAATTTCACTATTTTAAAATCCGTCTGATTTTAACGGGCCAAAACATCAATATTTATATTAGTTAATTAGAGGTGAAAACGCTGATTTAGATTGTAATTTTGAAACATTCAGAATCAATTCAAATTTGGTATACATTTATATCAAAATGATGTATTTAGAAAATTTTTAAGAAATCCTCTTAACAACAATATTAATAGTTAGTTTAGTGATGGTAAAAAAGAGTAAGCAAAGGCAGCAAATTTGTCCAAAGAATCAAAAGCATTGCTAATTGAACATATAGTTTATTTTTGTTCTTCATTTTATTCGATTGTGTTAGCTAGGGGTAATTAATTGCTTAGATTATGATCATTGATCATGTTGATCTATCTAGTACTGGGGTTCTAGTGGACCACGTTGGCACGACTAGTCAAATGAAATTGTTTGCCATGATAATCTCAAGTGAAGAATTTGCATAAAGTAGACAAAGCAAAAGGATAAGAATGAGGTTTGAAATTTTATGGAGCTCTCTCCTTTGGGGGAAAAAAAATGAAGAAGAAGAAGAAGAAGTTTGATTGCTGTGTCGCCCTTGTTGTGTTCGGGAACATTAAGTTCTTTGCGAAAAAAGCATTAACTAATTATGGAAAAATTATGGGAGAAATGACTTATCATGTATTTATGTAATTGGATAATTGTCCAATTTGGTTTTATATTTTAATTGAAAATTAGGTTAATTTATCTTTGTATTTTATGCTTAGTTTTCAATATTCCTTCAGAAATCCACTTGCCTGCAATTTAACCATGAATATTGTATCATTTTTTTCAATCTTTATTTTATTAGATATTCTCATCTAAATTGATGAAAACATTCTCAGGTGAGAACCTAAGTTAAATATAAATTAGTCTTTTTAGTTTTGCAAAAATATGAATTACAGTCTTTCTAGTTCAATGTTTTTCAAGTTATCTATAACTTAATCTATTTTATTCCTTTTCAATTTATTTTATTTTGAAAAAAATAGAAAAAAAGGAAAAAAGAAGTTATATATATATATATATAATTGATGAGAAAAAAGATATTTTTTGAAACAAAAAAAATATAAAATTAACCATAGTCAACATTGGTCAAATGACTAGTTAATTAGTTTTAAAATAAGAGAGCTTATTTAATTTTTGCAAAACTAGAGGGACTTATTTATAATATACTCGTGAAAAAACTCAAATCTAACCTAATTTATTTTTTTGAAAAATAAAATTTAACACTAGATGAAAATTTGTTTCTTTTAAAATTATTTTTTAATAAATTAAATGGGGTTTGAGTTTCTAAAGTGAGGGTATTTTTGTTAGAGAAAAATTTTTTTTTGAGTTGTTCAATTTTTATTTTTATTCTTTTTTAGTACCTAACCTTTTATTCTATATATTTTCGTGCCTATTTTTTTTTTTTTTTTTTTGAATTCCTTTCTCATCTGAGTTTTGAAACTACTGACATGGACGATGAGATTAATTGACACATAAAAAAATAATAGGTCTCACTTATATCTAATAAGAAAAATAAAAAAAATAGGTTATAGAAATTTTTAAAAAAGAAGAAAAAAATAAAAACAAAAAATTAGAAACTGAAAATTTAAATTGGAAGGAAAACTATTTTTATTTTCGAATTTTTTATTGTTTTGATTTGTTTATTCTTTTTTTTTTTTCAATTTTTGAAACCTTTTTTTATTATTCATTTCTCAATAAATATAAGTGGACTCACTTTTTTTCATGTGTCAATTAAGGGTTGTCACTTGTAAGTTGATCCCGACCACCATAGTATTTTCAAAGTTAGTTGTTGGAGGGAACTAGAATAGAAAAAAATATACACTCAAATATAAAAAATAAAAGGTTAGACATTCGAAAAAACAATTAAAAATTAGATACTCCGGTTCAAGTCCTACTCCTCTAGAGCTAGTTTAAGTTCTAAATGAAGGAATCGAGCAAGTCTAAGTGCTTTGCTTGATTATAGTTTTCTCATTTTCATCAATTAGTATGTATAGAGTTATAAAATTGAGATTAAGTTTATCTAAAAGACTTAAATATGATAGGTGGCTCTTTTTTAATTTTATCTATTATTAATATTTTCTTTTCTTTTCAAGGTGAGATATGTTTTCCAACGGTTGGCATAGAAATATCCACTAGAATTATATATTAATTATGATGTAAAATATAATGATAGATTGATAGAAATTAGATCTTTAAGAATAAATTGGAGACTGAATCTAAAATTTAAGAATAAATTTGAATAATCTTTCTTTTAACTCAGGTTATTTTTTATATAATATCAAGTAATATGCATATCACATAACAAATTTTGATTGGTTGGCTAAAAAATATCATTAAAAATACACATTAAAAACCTACTTATTTTATAAAAATACGATTGATTCAATTAAAAATATAAAAATAAATTAACATTGGTACTTTTAGACTGTGTTATTTTTTGCAAAATTAAGTTCTTTGGGAAAACGTGAGTAATTCTTTGTTTCTTGTCCTTGCATTGGTATTTTTAGCAAGACGTAAAGAAGCAATTTGTGAATTTGCCTTTTCTTGATTTATTAATCACAATAGTTAACGGTTTATAAATAAAAATAATTACAATTTTTTAAGAAAATTTTAACCATTCATTGAGTTAGTGAAATAAAATCTTAACCGTTGAAATTTAAACTAATAATTTGAATTTTACAAACATAATAGATCATGTTAATACTGGTGGTTCTTTTCGAAGTTGATTTAGAAGCGTCAACGGGTCAAGTCTTTAACCTGCTAGCCGGAAAGGAAAGAGCCTCTTTAATTTTAACCCAAAGAAAACGGTATGGTCCCTCTTTAATTTTTAGCAAGTTGCCCGTGTCTCCTGTTACCCGTGGAAGAACTATTCATCGTTCATTGGAGTAAATTATAAATTAATCCCTCTTGTTTTTGAGAAATGAATTAATTAGTCCCTCATGTTTATAAAATAATTATTTAGTCTCTATATTTTGAAATCTATTTATAATTTAGTCTTTTACTGCTTTTTAATTTATTTTGATTTTTTATTTTAAGAAATAGAGAAAAGAAAAAATTATGAAAAGATTGATGAGAAAATAAGAGATTTTATATAATAAAAATAATATTAAATTAAATATGATCAGCACTCGTTAAAGAATTAAATAATATTTTTTCAAACAAGGAAGACTAATCAATTTGTTTCTTGAAACTAGAGGGACTAACTTATAATTTAGTCTAGTTTATTGAGTATATGTAAAGGTGAATATACTCATATATTTTTATATAATATTCAAATTTTCTTACATGTTTCTAAACTTTTAATTGCTTTTCATTTATTTCGGAAAGTGTTTAAAACATTCAAGTTGTTTTTTTGCTTAATTTCTCCGACCAAATAATTTTTTTTAACCAAAATACTTTTTACTAAAATGCAAAAAAAAAAAAAACAAAAAAAAAAATCAAGGATAGATGGGATACAATTAAAATTTTAGAGACGAGATGTAAGATTTTGATTATTATATAAAGACAAATGGATATATTTACTCTATATATAACTCGTACATCTATTTTTTCACGGGTAAATGGTTGCCAAGATTCTTTTATTTTTTCTTTTTTCTTTATTGTATCTATCAATTTTTTTTTTCGTTTTAAATTCATCTTTCTACATTTGGTTTCTATCTTATTCTTGTTGCTCTACTAATTTTTAGACTAATGACATTGACTTTTTTTTCTGTGTTAATCTCACCTTTCTACTCAATTTTTTGTCATAATCTTGTTTTTTTTTTTTTCAACCGAATTTAAATAAATGAATTTTGAAAAAAAAATAAAAATATATCTGGTCATTCTCTCTATGAAAAAAAAAAAGTTGAAGATAATAATTTTTTTTCTTAAATATTCTTTATGGGTTTAAATTTATCTCTATGATAATAAGTAAATTTTAAATATTAAATGAAATATTTATAGTATTGTCTTTTTAAATGTGAAGAGAATGAACTTTTGAATGATATTTATAATTTTATAAAACCTAAAAAGAGTTTAATGTAATTTACTTATTTTGATTTTACAAAATTTCTTAATTTTAAAAACTTAACTAAAAATTTATTCACATTAAAAAAAAACACTCTAAATATTTTATCTATACTCAAAATTCTCTTATTATCATAGAGCCAAATTCAAGCCCATAAAAGGTGTTTTGGATAAAAAAAATATTTTAAATTTCATTTTTTTTAGTTTTTTTAAAGAGGATAACATGATATATTGTCACCTTTTTTCTAGTTTTTTTTTTTTCAAAAATTATTTATTAAAATTTGATATAAAAAAAAACAAGATTAAGAAGAAAAAATAAAGTAGATAGATGAGGTTAAGACATGAAAAGAAAAATGTTAAAGTCATTGTTTCAAAGTTAATAGAATGACGAGATTAAAACAGAGAAGAAAACAAACGTAAATTGATGAATTTTAAATGAAAAAAAAAAAGAAAAAAGAACACGGTAGAGACTAAAAAAGAACAGTAAAAGAAACTTTGCAGCCATTAAAATCAGTTTTTTTCACAAAAAATAATATTGTTGGATATTGGGAATACTTGTCTTATATATTTTACAAAATGTGCGTATCTTAAACCATTAAAATCACTCTAACTAGTCCGTATTATTTAATACTACCTTACTAGATCATATCATTACTTGAATAAAAATCTTTTTTATTTTTTTATTTTTATTTTTTGAAAAAACCTCGTTTAGGTTTTAAAATCCATAAGAGTTGATAACCGATAAATTATCTAAAAAAAAAAAAAACTTAAACTCAGACATCTCCTTATCATACATTGAATCTTATTAAATGATTGTATCTCTTTTTTCTCATATTTTTGGATTTTTTTAGGTACCAAACAATAAGAATTCTTCAAGAAACTTTTCATAATCTCAAATTTCACTGTTTTAAAATTCGTCTAATTTTTACCGGACAAAACATCAATATTTATATTAGTTAATTAGAGGTGAAAATGCTGATTTAGAATGTAATTTTGAAACATTCAGAATCAATTCAGATTTGGTATATATTTTGAGATAATTTTTTTATACTATATGTTTTGAATGTGTGGGTATGTCGTACGGTTACAACGGGCTGTACTGATCTTCGGATATGTTGATGTAGGCCTTTTCTAGTCGGCTAAGGCCCATTTTGGACTCAAGACAGATTTCGACTAGCGGTGAGTCACTGAAAGTTTGTGGATTCTATACGGGCCAGGCTTTTCAAAGTTGGATCAGAATTGGGTTCTAACATTCAGCTTTCAGCGACAATTTATTTTCAATTTTTCAACGATTTTTTGTTTTTTGTTTCTTTAAAATCACAATTTAGTTAATCTAATTTCATTTTTTCAACGGTTCTAATATTTATGAAACTGTAATTCCTATATGTTGCTACCGACTTTCGTGGGACTCTCGAAAATTAATATTTATGATTTAATCGTGTGAAAATTTATTTATATGAGGATATGAGTTATTTATTTATTTTAGTGTCGCTATCTAATAATAGAGGAACTAACAACTTAAAATGAGTACCGATTCAAAGATTCGTAAGTAAGCGGTAGATTATATTTTTGAAAAGATATTAATCACTCAAATACATCATTTCCTAAAAGAGGTATCACATGTAGTTTAGTCTTAAGGTTTATCTCTTAAAAATATTTATTTTTTGCCAAGATTAATCCAAGTCAAAATTTCAAGTTTTATTTCTTTTGTCAAACTATGTTTTTTATTTTTGTTCATGGCATCATGTTGAATCAATCGTCTGGATCCATCCGTCGGGCGTCTCATCAATTTAACATCGGATCCAAGTTAAAGTCTCAATATAATTGTTATGTCATAGAATAATATAATTATTAAAATGATTTATTTGTGTTAACATCATTCCTTATTAAATAGGAGACTTTGTTCATTTTTCCTAGTGTTTTGTATGACTCTGTTAATTTTTCTTTGTGTTTTGTATGTTTTTGCTTTTTGTTTTTTGTTTTTTCATTATTTTCCTAGCACATTCTCTTTTCTTTTTCTTTTTCTTTTTCTTTTTCCTTATCTTTCCCCTAGCATTTCTTTTTTCCTTCCTCTTTTTTTTTTCCTTGCATTTTCTATTTTTTTTCTAGCATTTCTTTTTGTTTTTCTTTTTCCTAACCTTTTTTCTTGCATTTATTTTTTAGCATTTTCTCTTTTACTTTTTGTTCAATTTTTTTTTATTTATTGGTGGAAAATCCTTATCGGTCCCTAAAAGTTAGGGGCAATATGTCTTGATATCTTCTGCTACTATTTTAAGAATATGGTCGTCGAGGATCCTTGAAAGATTGTTGATTCTATATTTGATAGCTTTATATAGGAAGTTGGTAGTTTGATGATGAATAAAAAATGTGGACCGTTTGTAGGAGCAACTGGGGTTTGATTGTTGCTATTTCCTTGTTAAGTATAAAAGTAATTCGGTGCCACTAATTATTGCTCTCCCTCGGGTTGGAAATTAGTGGACTCCAACCGGCTAATCTCATTATCTTCTATGGTTCCAAAATTACTTTTCCTCGAGTTGGCACTCGAAATCTCGTAAGAGTCTATTATACTCTTTTATCGATGACTACCACATCAATAAAATTAGGTGAGGAACCATTGATCAAAAACTCAAAGTAAGAGGCTTCAAAGGTATTATTGAACATAGGAACCAACTCCTTTTCTATCAATGGTGGATATATCCGATCGGCAACTTCACGCCATCTCTAAGCATACTCTTTGACAATCTCTTTAGGATCCTTCTTCATACTTTGCAAAGTAGTTCTATTAGGAGCCATTTCCAAATTAAACTCGTACCTGGAGGATGAATGCCTCTACCAAACCTTTCATTTGCAAATTTTGATTCTATCAAGATGCATGTACCAGTCGAGGGCGACATCACTTAGGCTTTCATGAAAAAAATGGATAGTAGTTTATTATCATATATAACTTCGCCATTTTGTTACAATGAATCGAATATGGATTTTTAGACACCGAGTACTAGTGTAATTGGTGAATTCGAGAACCTTAAAATTTTTTAGAATCACCACATCCGACATAAGGCATATCTCGCTAGCTTTCATCAGAGTTATATAAATCCACATCCTCTATTGCCTTCGATCATTCTTCAATAACGTACAACTTCTCTTGGTTGGATTTTTCTACTACTTTAGTTTTCTTAATTCCCTCAACTATGAAGTCCATGATGGGAAGAGTTTGTGGTGCTTGTAGAAATCAAGCTTTTAGAATAGAGCTTGGTGCCCCTTGATCGATATCTAATGACCCTAAAGGCATTTAATCATTCGAGTAGAGGAACAAATGATGATATTTTTGTTTGGGCTTGTCTCATACTTAAAGTATCTTCCTCGGAGGATAACACTTGTGATGCTTGCTCAAACTGACTTTGTTCCTTATTGCATCAATTTCTTCTTGATGGTTTGTTTTGGGCCTTTTTTTGGTTTTTTATTTATTATTGAGCTTTGATGTTGAAGAGAGTTAAGTAGTCGTTAAATGCAACCTATATTTCTTTAGACTAGGTTATTCTTACAAAGCAATATATATAATGAATACAAATATAAGTAAAATGCATACAATAATGTGAACCGACTTGGATACAATGATTTGCTATTGCAAACTTCAAATCATGATAGAGTTTGTACTAAGGACGAACCAGATCGGATTTAGTACTCATTGAGGGTACCATAGATACTTGGATGATTCAAGAAACATATGTACCCCAAATTAGATTTTTCTTTGATAGGATTTTTTTATGGACCTTGAGTGATGAGCACATTTGTTGAAATCATACATTAAGAAGTTCAAAATTTAGACTTCTAGCACATTCTAAATATGACTTAGAGCCATTTTTCATTACAAGACAAAGTCGAGTACAATTGTTTGGTTGCAATAATCATTTGTTACAATCACTTAAATCATATTATAATGCTCACAATATTACACATAAGTAGATTTCTATTATACTCTTTGTAACTCCTAGACTCTGGACCCGAGGAAATAGTGGCTATGTGATTTCTAAATCTTGTATGAGCTTATCTTCAATGGTGTACTCGTTGCTTGAAGGTCCCATTCTTTTTTTTTTTTTTTTGGTAGCTTCGACACTAAATCTAGGGTAAACAGACCTCCCTTCTCAAACTGGGTCCATTCTCATATAGCCTTATGATCCTCAATAACATTTTCTATCAAGATTTTTTTAGATGATAACCTACTAACATAAAAGTTAGAAAAGAGCAACCTCACAAAAATAATTGAGTCTTAACGAGTCCACTCGATCCACGATAATGGACAAGATCTAGCTTTTTTAGGATTTAAGCAAAGCTTGTCTAAATAAACAATAAATAAATACTTAAAAATAAAAAACTTGGATATAAATGATAAAAATAAACAAAAGAGATAAACTTAAAAAAAGACTAAACCTATGGCCTAACTCTAATTTCCTAATGGAGTTGTCGTTACGTCACTATCCGACTTTCATTGGACTCTCAAAAATTAATATTTATGATTTGTTTATGTGAAAATTTGTTTATGTAGAGATATGAGTTATTTATTAATTTTAGAGTCGCCAACTAGTAATAGAGTAATCGAGTACCTAAAATGAGCACCGATTCAAATATCTATGGGTAAGGAGTTTGTTATGCCTTTGGCAAGATATATAAATCATCGAAATGCATCTTTTCCTAGGAAAAGTATCACATTTAGTTTAGTCTCAAGGTTTATCTCCTTAAAAATATCTATTTTTTCCAAGATTAATCCAAGTCAAAATTTAAAGTTTTATTCCCTATGTCAAACTAAGTTTTATTTATTTATGTTTGTGGCATCATATTAAATCAATCATCCGATCCCTTCGTCGGACGTCTTGTGAATTCAACATCGAATCTATTTAAAGTCTAGAAATAACGAGTATGTCATAAAACAACCTAATTACTAAAATGATTGATTTGGGTTAACATCAGTTCTTATTAGATAGGAGACTTTGTTAATTGTTCCTAGTGTTTTTTATGTTTTTGCTTTTTTTTTCTTTTATTATTTTCCTAGTACTTTCTCTTTTAATTTTTTTTCTTATCTTTTTCCTAGCATTTCTTTTTCCTTCCTCTTTTATTTTTCCTAGCATTTTCTATATTTTTTCTATATTTTTTAATCTTTTTTTCTAGCATTTCTCTTTTTTTCTTTTCTTTTCTTTTCTCTCGCATTATTTTTTTTTAATCTTTTTTCTAAAAATTTTTTTAGCATTTATTGTTTTATTTTATTTTATTTTTAGAATTTTCTCTTTTCCTTTTTTATTCATTTTTTTTGTTTTCTTCGTTGGTGGAGAATCGTCATCAATTCCTAAAAATTAAGAGACTTGATAATTCATTCACTTATTAATTATCTAATTCAATTTTGAAATACGTCCTAAAATTAAACATTAACTACACAAATTCAAGAAATTCAAAATACTAAATTTAAATTAAGCATAAAATAAAAGAAAAAACATGCATACATAATATGAGTTTTTTAACACAAATATAATTAATATTATGATAAAATAACATCATAAATTAGTTATAAAAAATAGGTAAGAGAAACAAACTAAATGATCATTAAAGAGTTACCAAAATGCCCTTGTATGTCAAAATTATAAAATTGCCCTTTAGAAGAAGAACAACCACCGAGTGATCGCTCGATCGCCATCCGATGGTTCTTCGGGTGCATGAACTAGGCCATATGATAGAGGAGGTCATCTTGAACTCAATCATGGTGGCGACAGTTGCTTATCGTTGTCGGAGGAGGGAGATCGACAACTAAAAATTTCGACCAAATTTGATGATGATAGGGGACTTGGAGGGCACTAATTAGCTTGTGAGGATGAGGGGAGTGCTTCTATAGTGGTTAGGAGGTTTGATTTGGCTTTGATTGGCCAATTTTCCCTAATTGCTCGAAATGAGTCCGAAATGGGTCATCATCGATTAGACCATTTTTTGATGGTTTTTGGCCATGACTTCAAATAGGAACTACTTAAGGGAGCTAGATGAACAAGTCCGTGGTGATGGTAGCTAGTGGTTTGGCTAGAATCAAAAGATATAATCGGATCGTCAAATAGGTTGGGTCGTTGTGGTTCAAACTCGATTTCTCCCTTATTCGATGTCCTTTTCTCCTCTAACTAGTGGAGATGGGTTATCCATAGATGGTAGCAATTGAAGTCAAAATTGACTAGATGATAGCTAATTAAAGAGAGGAAGTCTTGATGGGTTTGAAGGGTTACCCCGATTGTATAAAATGGGTAAGGACGTGTTTGGCTATTCTTCTTCTTCTTTTCAATTTTTTTTTATATGAAAGTTTTTGTGAATTTTTTTGGAGGATGAAGGGTGGTTGGATGTGTGTGGGGTGTTGTGGTGGTTGGTCAATGGAAAGGAAGAGGTTGGTAATGGTTTTAATGGAGGAAGAAGGCTTGGATAATGGATAGATGTGATGTTTTTATAGGTTTGGATGATGGGAGAGCTTGAAAACCATCTATAAAGGATAAAAACACTTACTAGAAAATTTGAAAAGATGCGAGGCTAGGTTTTTTTTTTTTTTTTGATAGACGGATGAGTGAAAGGCTAAGGTTTTTTTGGGGTAGGATAATGGTTGTTGAGGCTTGGATAATGGAGGGATGTGATGTTTTTGTGGGTTTGGGTGATGAGAGAGCTTGAAAATCAGCTATGGAGGAGAGAACCAACTACTGAAAAATTTAAGGAGATTAAGGCTAGGTTTTTTTTTTCCTTTTTGGATAGAAAGTCTGAATAGGACGCTAGGGTTTATTTTGCGTAGGGTAATGGTTATGGAGGCTCCCCTAAAAATGAAGGAAGAGGGTCTTTATATAGGAAATTTTTAAGGTTTAGGATAAATCATCTTCAAAAAAATTCTTTTTTATATTTACATTTTTTTCTTTTTTCTTTTTCAATTAAAAATGGGGAATGATTATAATCTATTAATAAAAAATACCTAAAAATCATGAAAAAAAAACTATGCAACCTTTCATTTTTTTGAATTTTTAAATTTCCTCTTTTGTTGTTTTTTTTTTTTAGAATTTTAATTTTTATGAAAATAAGCAAGGGTTAAAATGGGGTTATTGCACTGTAAATAAAAAATAATTATTTTCAATAAAAAAATAACCGATATATGTGTTAGCATGAAAATTTTATTTATTTAGTATTAGTCTTTAACTAGTCGCTTGCCCGCGTTACGTTGTGGCTCCGGTAGAAAAAAATCATTTTATAATTTTAAAATTTTAAAATTATAATTTTTTTAATGTTTTTTATAAATTTTTTCTTTGAAAAAACATAAATCATTCTTCTTTATGAATTGATTTTAAAATAAAAAATAAAATATATATATTCAATTTTTTTTTAATGATCAAATACATATATTTTAGTGTCGAAAGAATAATAATCAAATATAATAAAACTTTAATTATCAAAATCAAAGAAAGATCACAAAATAAAAACCAAAACTTAAATAAAAGTTTTACTAAAAATAAAAAGTTAGTTCCTTGTAGGAAATAAAATCAAATATAATAAAAATTTAAGGATCAAAATAAAAAAAATTACAAAACAGGGACTAAAAGAAAAATAAAATTCTACTAAATTTAATGGCCAAGAGAAAGAAAAAAACAAAATAGGAAATTATAATAGAAAGAAATGCTTCACTAAAAGCAAAATAAATAAATAAATAAATAAAAATAAAAAATAAAAAATTAGAATAGTGAAACTTTATTTAGTTTTAGTATAGTAAGGATAAAGATCAAATATGATAAAACTTTAATGACTAAAATAAAAACATATCATAAAATAGGAACAAAAAAAGAACATAAAGTTTTACTAAAAACAAAAAAATATTTATTATTAGGACAAAAATCAAATATAATAAAATTTTAATGAAAAAAATTAAAAACAATACAAAATACAAAATAAAATAAAAATAAAAGCCAAAAGTGAGGCTTAGCTATGGCAAGAGTAAAAAAAAAAAAAAATACTAAAATAAAAAAAATACTAAAAGCGAAGAAAAAATATTTATTATAGGAAATAAATTAAATATAATAAAATTTTAATGAACAAAATAGAAAAAAATTACAATAAAGGGATTAAAATAAAAATAAAAGCCAAAAGAAAAGCCTAGCCACGGCAACGAAAAAAATGCTATAGGAATAAATAGTGTTATGTGAGAGGATGAACACCGATTACCGGTATTCAAACTTCTCATGCCTTTTAGTTTATAGTAATTATCAAGATATGGTAGATACAAAAAATTTAGCGACCAAATTTAATGAAGGTATTATTAATGCAGATTTCTATTTCTATCGTTGTCATTTTATTTATTTATTTTTGATCGATGGCTATTTGCTTGTTCACATGTGGTTTTGGCCACCAACCAACAAGAGAGACAAAATAATTAGGAGGAAATTTCAACCTATTCTGGAATTAAGTAATGTTATCCTTGGAGCAATTGATGTTTCCAACGACTAGTATCATTTGTTAAAGAAAAAAAATAATTAGGGTTACAACTCATCTATTCTTATTTTAGAATTTATTATATAGTCATTAGAAAATAAAAATAATTAATGAAAAAGATTCTACGGTCAAGAGTTTTATTTTAAGTATCAATATTGTCATGCATGCGACCTAAATGTATCGAGACATTAATCGATAATTATTATTTTTTATTTTAATTTATAAAGAGATTTATTATTAGACTATGTGTAATCCTTATCTATTATATAATAACTAAATAAATTAAAATTATTGAGACTGGTGGATGGGTTGGGTGGGTTTGTTGGGGGGGGGGTGTGCCAACGAAAAAAGCAAGTGCACCATTGTCTGTCATGTGATGAAATGCACTCGATCTATTCTGGTTAAATTTTGACAAAAGTAGGATATATATTAGGGCGGGTCTTACACCTCGTTTGGAATCAAATCTAGGATGGAATTCGAGTTCATTTTAGTAAGTAGAATTCAATTCGGTTCATTTATCGATAGAATTCATGTGTTTGGAATGAATATACAATTAATAGAATTGAATTGATTTCTCTTGTTTGGAAAATTTTGAAAAAGAATTGAACTTTTATAACTTTATCATAATATCCTTTTTCTATATTCCTACTCCTTTACAATCCTCCTCTTCCTTGAAACTGAATTTTAGTCTATTAGAAAACAAATGTCGAGTACATTGGTTTCTCTTAATTAACAAAATAATTTTCATACTTGAATTAAGCATGCAAAGGCCATAATATTAATTACAATAAACTTCACAACTATATCTTTACAATAATGCATATCCAACTCTATTTTTATATTCAAGTTAAACCCAATGCACCTATAGTTGGCTTTCAATATTAACAAAAAGTTAGTAAAGTTGGTGATGTAGTTACCCAATACATAAAATGGTGCATCTAATAACTTTAAAACTTCCAAAAAGAACTTGTAACCTTTCAATTGTTCATTTTTCTAATAATCCATTCCATGCGAAGATCTTCCGGACATGAAAGAAATGTCTCAATAAGGCTCGGATGAGCTACAAGCCAATCAACCGAATCTAAGAGCGATGTACTTTTCAAATCGAGCTTTTCCATCGCAGACAAAGATTTCTTCTTCTACCCAAATACGACGATTAGTTTTCAGAATTGCTTGTGCTATGCCTTTCATAGCACCGGTTACTTCTTGGATCTCCTCCATTATTTGTGCCTTTTGTTTAGTTCCTTTGGAAGAGACTTCTTTCGATGACGAAGTTGCTACATCGAGCATGGATGTTGTTTGTGCTTGATTGTTTGGTGTTAATGGAGAATTGTGATTATCAAAAGAGGAAAAGTTCTCCAAATGTATTTCATTGTTTATTTGCATCTCATCAATATCCTCAATTCGTATCTCTCTTTACTCCCTTTCCCATCTTTGAACTTTCTCTTTAGCATTCTCGAGCACCATCACCGGTTGCTCAATCTTTTTCATAGATCTCGCATAGCAATTCTAAATTGAAAAGTTGTTTATCTCGAA
Organism: Dovyalis caffra; assembly: GCA_963924115.1. NCBI lineage: Eukaryota > Viridiplantae > Streptophyta > Magnoliopsida > Malpighiales > Salicaceae > Dovyalis > Dovyalis caffra. The sequence goes on from CAWUPB010001159.1 coordinate 11,618,656, forward strand.
TCAACCTCATCTTGTCATTAGCCTATTCACAAAATAAATAATCGAATAGTATCTAACCCACATGTTTGGCTATTTCTAGAACCATCGAACTAAAATTAACAAGCAATGCAAATTGACTAAGTCACTTCTATTAAAAACATAAAAAAAGAACTTAAATAAAATATATAAGAATTCGTGAGGGATGCTAAAAGGAACTTAAATCTGGTTTTATATAACTACAACGAGTGCATGTCGATTGAAGATCCAACTAACTAATGCATCAATTCTTGATTTAACATTAAATCTACAATAATGGTGTAAAAGTTACAATGATAATATATATCTTACATTGATTAAGTCATCCCAAACAACTGGTTCAAGCATCTATCTTTTTGGTAACATCATTCCATGAGAAACCACTCTTTTGGATCAAGACTATCAATGCTAAACACATTTGATCTTTCAAAGTCTTCAAGCGATTAACGATTTTCTCGCTTTGTAATTTTGATTCCAAACTTTTCATTCATTTCCGCAACCACAACTCGATAAGCTTCAGCAGAAGCTTTTATCATCTTTTTTTCCTTTGAGTTTTTGTTTTTTAAGCACCTCCGACATCAATCTGTCCATCTCTACACTCCATCTAAAATAACCATCATTGTTGTTCTTATCTTCTTGGCCATTAACATTAGTAACCTCTCGTACTTCATCTATGACTTATCCTATAAATGCAAATCATGAACAAAATACAAGTTCTTCCATGTCAAATATTGAAAGGAAAAAAAGGGTTCAAAGTAGAACTAAATGTTAACATTTACATTGCTTGAATGGAAAAAACAAACAACTGGAAAAAACAAATAAGATCCATTAAATTACAAAAACAAATCATACATAGGTTATACCACAAAAAGAACAAGAAGCATCTCAATAATATATTGCAAGACTAAGTAGTATAAGATATTTAAATAGTTCTTCGAGAAGTGTAATCATGCCACATATCTCGCAACAATAGCTTCCCTTATCATTTCCCCTTTTCGACCGTCCTCGCTTCTTGTAATATATGTTGAACCAATTTCATGGTCAAGTTGGTTCGTCATGAGTTCCTTATCAACTTCAGAAATTAATTGTTCAACTCCACACCCATAAGATAATTATGTAAAATACAGCATGATATTACAATTTTAGAAAGAGTGTTCACACCAAAACTTCTTTCAATTGTATTTCTCAAACAAGCATGTCGCAAGTTAAACAATTCTTTTGTATTTTTAGGACCATGTTGGGAATATTCTTTCAAGTGATAACGTGTGTTTCTATACGGAGTAATAAATCCCGATCGCAACATATATCCCGCATTTGCTAAATAGAACTTACCTAAAAAACCATAAAGTCCGTGTAAAAATTTACAAATTGCATGCAATGATATAATGAAAAAAGTTTATATGAACTAGTTTTTGTACTACCTTGAGGGACTTGTAACTTATCCTCCCTACTTAAAGCAGTTTCTAACACTTTTGAATCCGATGCGAAGCTTCCCACCCAGGTAACACATATGTAAATTTTAAGTCAAATGTGCATGTAGCCAAAATGCTCATTGTAGAAATTCCTTTTCTTTCTCTATATCTTGCCACTTGATCTCTAGGAACTTTAACACGAATGTGTGTTCCATCAATAACACCAATGCAATTCTTCAAATTTCACATTAAAGTTAGCATTTTCAAACATAAACATGAAGTCAATGATTGCTGTAATTTAATAAAACATACCTTAAAATATGGATAGTATCTCCTTTCTCTCGTGTATTTACGGTGGAATTATGGAACCATTTGGTTGGACTAAAAATTGACCTTCAAGGGATATAATTGCCTTAAGGACTTGATGAAAATGACGGCTAACGAGTCTCACTCGACCGACAAAAGAAAAATTTCATAGTACGATTACGAACATTACATCCTATAATATGGAGGAATTTAACTAATTGTTCCTCAATTGTACTATATTGACTATCTCTCAAAAGACCTCTTTCTCGTAAAATTGAAACTAATCGTCGAAAAGCATTGGGTCTCATACGTATTATATCACGTGAATCTTCACTTGTCTCTAAAGTCTTAAGCAATTCTTGTCTAACTTCTTCTCTATCCCTATTTGATTTAGAAACTGGGTTTATCTAAATGAGATGCATATTGATAGAGTTTAACTAAAAATACTACATAACCCACATAAGCAATCAAAGAAAGCAGAGCATTCCTCTCAAAATCCGTCATAATGTCACCTACATTCATGAATTTTTTAATCAAGTGAAAGATAATTAAAAATAGTAAATCAAACTCCAAGTGGAGAAAAACAACGACAAACATAACAAAATAAAACAACGAGTAGTAGCAATTGAAAAATAGGTTGTTTGCACAAAAATAATTGAATCTCTGTAGCAACAAACTGAAATTATGTTTTTGTTTATTCCAAACATGGTAGGCGAAACCACCCTCCGGAGAATTCATAGCTCAAAACAAGGAGAAGCCAAAATTGAATAATGAACCAAAAATGACATAAACTTTGTTGTTTCCTTTCTTGTGGTCTTTCTCGGTTTCATCAAATAGGTAATAAAGCTTCTACCTTTACCATTTTTTTCTTCTTAATTTAATCCTTCGTTCTTCTTGGCTTTCATAGGCTTGCATCAATAATTTATCGGTTTGAATCGGCTTCGGCATTTATTCAATTCCTTGGACTATCTCGTCATTGTTTACATTATTTTTGGGTTCTTAAAGTTACAACTTAACTTGGCTTTAATTTTTTTTTCTTGTCCGTGTTTTCTAATTGAGAAAAATGCGAAACTAAGTTACGACTTAGTTAATTCTTTATTTTATTTTTGTAAGTCTATAACAAGGTGTCAAGGTCATTACAATATGAGTTATTGCTAAAATGTAAGAAACATGCCTAAGTAGAACCAATGTCAAGACCAATATCAAGTAAAGATTTCTACATGATCGTAAAAACCCTAATGCTCAAGGCATCATCAAAATTAAAAATATGCCATAAAAAAAAAAAATCATAAGTGCTAATGAAGTAAAAAAATTACTCGCAGAGGGTTTGCGTTGGTGAAGTAGAATTGCACTAAAGCCAAGACAGAAGAAAAAAGGATGAGATTTGAGTAAAAAACCTTTGATTTTGTGGGTTGTTGATCTATCAATGGACATGAGATACCAATGGGAATGAAATGACTGTTGGAGAGGAAAAGTTGTGGTCTTTAGTGGGAAGAAGAACCATATTTTAGGGTTTCCGGGTGATAAAGTAAGGGTAAAGATGGGTTTCTTATTTTAGAGGGAATGGGACCCACTTTTAGTCATGAAAGCCAATAGAATTCTACACAAATCACACCATTTTTTTGTTGAATTCTTTATGTACGAAATCTTCATTTTTTGCTCCTAAATGAATTCTATTCTTTTCAATTCTATTACTTACAAATATCCAAACGAGATATTTGGATTCAATTCTATCCAATTGAATTCAATTCCATCAAAATAAGGGGATTCCAAACAGAGTGTTAATGAATTTTGTATCTTGAAGAAAGGGTACGATAGATATTAAAAAAACAAGGGACTGGTGGAGAATTAAGTTTTCTAACTTTAAACTTTGACAGCCATTTTGAAAGTTGAAAAATATTTTTAATCGAGGGACTAACTTTTTGTTTCACCCAAAAGATTAAGTCATCCCTGTCGAAAACATGACATAGAATCTCAAAATGGCTAGCTAGCAATTAACCAAAGAAATAAAATTCAATTAATTAGATTGATCCATTAAAAACATTATCATCCAAAATATGGACTTATAAATACATTAACAGAAGCCCAAAACAAAACATGACAATACAAATTAAATACCACATTTTTGTTACATTTGGTTTATACATATATGATTCTGAAAGCTCCAAAGACAAAAATACATCACAATATTTGACATACCTTATCGTGGGCTGATAAGAGATATAGATAGTAAAATTACGTTGATGGATTTTTATTGTGACAAAAATAATTAGATGTTATTATAACTGGATTGCTGTTTGTAAATTGTTTACAAAAACTTCATGAGTTAGAAAAATATTTTTCAATAAATGAATTAGATTTAAAAGTTGAAAAGAAAATATTTTATGTTGACTAGTTGACTAGTAACGCATAAAATTTTGAATTAACTTCATGTTTGTGAATTCCAAGCAAAACCTTTAAATAAAATGTGTTTTTAAGGTTTTTTAAATTGTATTTTGAATTTTTTTTTAAAAAAAAACTCTAGTTGTTTAATGTTGATTTGTTGGTTTGAAATTAATTGTTATTGCTGTACTTATCATTGGTTCCAAACAAAACTTCTAAAAAAATATATAAAATCCTAAAGAGAAACCCTAATTTTTTACACACCAATTCTTTAAGGTTGATGATGATAGCGACAAAATCTAGAGGTTGAGAGGAATCGCCTAATAGTGAGTGAGGTGCTGGCAACGCTTACGAAATATAGCATATTGAATTTGTAATTTTAGTTATATAATTCCTTTAAGTAATTTATGTGTATTAAATCAGTCCTTTTCGGTTACAACCGTCTCATGATGCACATTAATCTTTCTTTCGGAGCGAATGAAAATCTTATCATTTTTTTTTTATTATTATTTTCTAAGCAGAGGAATTTGTAGAATCTCTCAACGCCTGCATTTCTTTCTTTCTTTCTTTCTATACTACCAAATGACATCATATTAACTTGTAGTGTTGTGCAGAATGTCTCATCAATACCAAGGGTGGGTTTGTTTGTTTTTCGTTTCTGTATGCGACCTTAATTTCTACGTGCGTCCCTATCACTAGGTGTCTCACAACATCATTGTTCAAAGCATGCAGTGTCTGTGTCATGAATTTTTTGTGTTTCAATGGGCAGATCAGACAAACATTTAGTTAACGAGTTCCATGTATTGATGATGCCTCTGTCTATAGGGTGTAGGGGCTAGGAAAGCAGGCATTAGTGCTTGTTATTGTCACGCATATTACGTGTGCCGTGAGTATTTCCTATCTGGTTTTGGGTCGCTTTTAATCCTTTTTATAGGTTAGACGGTCAAAGTGATTAATAATTAATAGTTGGTATAAAAATATATAACTCTTAAAAATAATAATTACTAAAATATTCATAGTTGACGTTAGATTGTATGGAAATTTTTATTTTCAATTATATATGTGATATGAATATAAATTAATAATACATGCTTGGAAAAAAATTATGATGTTATAAAAAAAATGGTACCAATGATAGAATTTGAGAAAAATATAATGAAGAAATGATTTGACTATGAAATAAAGAGAATAGACAAGATAACAACTCTAAACAATTTACTTAATCTCTACAAAATGCTTACATATCAACTAATAAACAATCAAGCTTATTTATAAGCTTCAAGATTAATGAGAGAATTGAAAATGATTATAAACTATTAAAAGATGCATAAATTGCATCACTCTTTCAATTTCTTATATTAATGGTGAATTGATTCATATTAAGAATAATGGATAGTGGGAATATGAAATAGTCATGGACATTCATTATTTCATAACACTCCTTCTTGAATGCCCATTGTACAAGTAACATGCCTCATTAAAACCTTACTAGGAAAAAACCCAGTGAAAAGAAATCATAGTGAAGGAAAAAAGTACAATATTTCTTATACACATTAATCTCAATATTGGCTTTTGGCCTCCCTTGTTGAAAACATAATTTGAGATCTTTAAGATGATGTATTTCAATCTTGTGAATCATCTTCTCAAAAGATGTTGTAGGTAATGCCTTAATGAAAAAATATGTTGGGTTGTCACTTGATTGAATTCTTCATTTAATAGAATTAAATCAGCATCATTATCTTCATATGATATTATTGGAGCTTTTTGATCGGTAGATAAACTACATGTCTCTCGGATATGATGGATCATTGATCTTAGCTATACGTGATTCTCGACTTGCCTCATGAATTGGTATTTTTGCATGATTTGAATATTTAGCTGCTATAATTTTCTTCATAGAACGTCATTGATATAGTTATATCATCAAGTGTAAATACATAACCTGTTTGTAATCGAGTTTTGTATAGATCAAATAGATAACTCTGCATTTACATAATCAATTAAACTCGGCTTTGATTTATTTGAGTAAAATAAATATCATATCAAAATTTCCTCGAAGATAATGTAGGAAATGTTTAATTTCATTCTAATCTCCATATTGGAGTAGAACTATGACTTGCTAATAAATTTATAGAAAAGACTACATCATGTCGAGTATTATTAGCAAGATATATCAATACACCGAGTAGTAGTAGGATAATGCTACTTTAGGACAAAGTAGTTTTTTGTTATCTTCTCGATGTTGAAAAGAGTTTTTTTGGATATCAAGTGAATGAGCTATCATTGGGCTAGTCAATGGATGATCTTTATATAGAATAATTGTAGAACTTTTTCTATATAAAGTGACTAATGAAAAAAAATATCATTCTCTAAGTGCTCGAACTATAGGCCGAGATAAAATTTTATTGCCCAATGTATTCATATCAAATTCTCCTTTTAGCTAACTTATAGCATTTGGAATCTCTTTAGGAGTTTCAATAATATTTAAATCATCATCACATATGGCAACTATCATAAACCTCTTTTCGAATTTCTTTATAAAAATACACAAATAAATAAGGTTATTTTATAACCTTCTTTTAATAAATATTTATTGAAATAATTATACAACATGCACACAGAGTTAGTAATATAGAGTTGATATTGAAAAATAAAATAACTAAATAAATATAAAAAATATAGCATAAATTAAATTTCTAAAAACTAAATTAATAAAACTAATACGAAAATAATTATGATAGAGATCTGTATAATTTAATTGAATTCATTTCTTGAGAATATGTATTACATGCTTTAGGCATCTTAAGTTCTTCTAAGACTTTCATATAGATATTATTTCAAATGAACAAATAAATTGTGATCACATTTATTAAATGCATGCATATGAATTTTTTTCATACATTTTACAAGGCTAATGAGATACAAAAATAAAATTGCATCCATTATAGGAGAATATGTGTCCTCACAGATCAATGTCAATTCTTTGCAAAAACTCTTATGTTAAAAGTTTTACGAAAACTCTTTTGTTAAAAGTTTTATTCCGTATCTTACAATCTCATCTTTCTTATTTCATTTTCGTATAAATACATATTTGTATCTCGCTAGCTTAACATCTTCAAGTGTTTTTGGTATGGGTTCAAAAAACTACTCTTTTGTAAGAGAACATAATTCTGCTCGGATTGTTCTTTTCATTTAAGCCAATCATCTTTACGTCGACATTCTTCAATAAATTTTGGCTCGGGATCCTTATTTTCATTCAAAATATCAATTGCAATATTATATGTAAAAATCTTATCAATAAATATTTCTTTTCGATCTTATTTTCTCCTTGTATCGACATAATTTATCAAAATCTCTCGATTTTTCTCAAGCATTTGGACTTCTTTTGGAAGCTTATTATCATAAATATTTTGGACCATTTTATGAATATTTACATCCTTTATATTTTCATCTTGCCTTTTTCTTTTAGGGATTTTTATCTTTAGAACCGATCGGTCTTCCATGCTTCGGGCGTGCTTTAGATTCATTAGCTATAACATCAATAGAATGTCCTTCTAGGACATCAATTCTAATTGGAGCATTCTCGGTAGGGACATGCATTTTAGTTACTCTTTTAGTATCCGAGAATGCATATAGTAGTTGATTTGTAATATTTTATAAATGAATTATCTTTTGGACTTCTAGTTCACATTATTTTGTACCAAGTCGATATGAAGATTGAGTACTCTATGTAATCTCTTTTTTCAACATTTTCAACATTTTATTTTATTTATTCTCTCCCCTTAATGTTGAAAAAACTATTTTGTCAAAATGATAGTCGATAAATCGAGTTGTAAAAATATCTCTTATTTATGGTTTAAGATATTTAATTATTGAAAATGATTCAAATCCAACATATATTTTCAATATCTTTTAAGTGCTCATCTTAGTTCATTATGGAGGAGCACTCGCAGATATATACTACAATGCCAAAAAATTCTAAAATAAGAAATATTTGGCTCATGACCATAAATCAATTAAAGGGGGATAATTTCGATAACTTATGGGTCCGATGCGAATAAGTATTACCGTATGTAAGATTACATGTCCTCAAACATAAACATGGAGTTTTGTTTTTATAAATAATGGTTTAGCTATCGATTGAAGCCTTTTGATAAATAATTATGCTAAACCTTTCGAGTATAAACATAAAAAACGAGGCTATTCAATCTTTATTCTAATAGCCAATGAATAATAATTTAATACTTGATAAATAAATTCATCGAGCATTATCAAGGTGACTTGTTTTAATGGCATAATCTAAAAATTATGCTCGAAATCAAATTATTTGCTAGCAATCTCAAAAAAGTCGGGTTTCGAGTAGATAATAAGCATATATGTGACCATCTTGTGGATGTATTTATTAAAATTATAAAATATTTAAATGCTCCACATGGTGGTGAATTGATTCACATATATTACCTTGAATACATTCTAAAAATATTGAAGATTCAATCTCAATTTTTCTTGGTGATGGCTTAATCATCAATTTGCCTTGACAACATGCTGAACATGAAAATTTATTAAATTGAAGAATCTTCGGCTCTTCAATAAATGTCCATATGAATTTTTAATAATTTGTTTACATCATGGAAGGCACAGGATAACATAAATGATCATGCTACATAATAAAAGTATTTGAATTAGTAAACTTCTAGTTTATTATAGCATTTATTTCAATCATTCCAATATTTATAATAAAGATTATAATAGGAAGTAGGTAAATTTTTCAATCCATATTTTCTACCTAGTATAATGATTATAATATATAAGTATTCATATTTGCTATCTTCATATGATATCAATTTAGATGAATATCTTTGAAACTTAACAAATTTCTATGAGACTTTGAAGAGAATAATATATCATTTATAATAAAAATTTATCCTTTGAAATAATAACATATTTGCTCTTCTGGAGCTTTTAAATTATGTCACTTCAAGTAATAATATATTGACTCTTCTAAAGCCTTTAAAAGTTGTCTATTCAAGTAATAATATAATCACTCTTTTAGAGCTTCAAAAATTTATCTCTTCGAGTCATAATATAATCGCTCTTCCGGAGCTTTTTCTTAAATTGATATTATTAGATGTAATATTAACACAAAATAATTAAATAAATAAATTCTTCATAACCATAAATAAATAGTAAAATAAATTTATCAATGTCTCTATGCAATAAAAATTATAAGAAAATATAAGTCATCTTATTTATAAATAGAAAAGGTAACCGAGTTATTAATTTCAATTACCTCCATTTTGACATATAAAATTGACCTCTATATTTTACTCATTTCTTTTTCAACGAGGTTTGACAAGGCTTAATGAGGTGCTTTAATGTACGGCGAGTACATGACCAATGTCCATTCATACCATATCTATAAGATTCATTTTCGAGCACTCGTCTTTATCTATTTTTTTCATAGTTATCCACTTCGATTGTGAGATATAATATTATGGTCATCACAATAATAATAATAATATTCCAACCATGTCCATGCTTATAACCACATCTTCGTCCATGTCTAAAATTATTATAAATTATCACAGTCACTTTAAGGAATGGAATAGATCCAATTGGATGAGATTTATTCTTTTTCATCAATAGCTTGTCACTTTATTTATCCACGAGCAAATATGAAATCGATTCAAAATATTTCTTAAACTCATTTTCTCGATATACCACTACATGAGCATATTCAAGAAATAAAAAGTAGAGAATATTTACTCAGCATCAAACACTCATGATTAATAATTCTTGCCTAAAATCTCAAAGGCCACAAAATAAAGTTTTGTGAGGTTTGATAAAAATTCTATAATGCAAAGTATAATAATAATATTAAGCAATAAAAATAAAATATAATGATAAAATTTAAATAAAAATAAAAATAATAAAATTTAGACTTTCCAAAACAATATATATTAGATCATTAGTTTTTATATATTAAATCATTTAAGTTTTTCAAACATAAACTCTACGTATTGTTAGATTTAAAGCAAATGATAAATTAGATATATACCTCTTGATGATCTAGATATTTTAGATCTTTTGGTGGAACACTTGTGTAGAAAAAATCAATGATTGAAACAAATGATTAAGTCTTTTGGTAGATACATACCTTATGATTTATCATCTCGATTAGTTAGAGCATCGTGTCGATAACGTGTTATAAAAGAAATAGTAACAATAATAGAATTGGAGAGAAAAATGATGAAGAAATTATTTCACTATGACATAAGAGAATATAAAAGATAACAACTCTAAACAATTCACTTAATCTCTACAAAATGCTTGTATATCAACTAATAAATAATCAAGCATATCTATAGGCTTCAAGATTAAGGAGAGAATTGAAAAGGACTATAAACTATTAAAGTATGCATGAATTGCATCATTTTTTTAATTTCTTATATTGAATGGTTAATTGAATCATATTAAAAATAATGGGTAGTAGGAATATGAAATGGTCATGTACATTATTTCATAACATATGAATTATTTTGTAATAAGTCTTTCCTTTTCATATTATCAATATTGGTATAGGATTGTAAAAAATAGTGCAAGTTAATAACAAAAATTAACTAAGAGTTCAATTTAATAATTTGATGAATTTTGATGTAATTTAATTATTTTTTAATTTTAATATTTTATGTTATATTAGATTGTTTTAAGTCTTTTTGGATTATCGATAGGCAAATAAGCAAATACTGTACCAAGAATGATTTAAATAGCTTATTTTATGTTATTTAGGATTTTATGTGGTGTTTAGTTAAGGGGGAAAAAAAGATTAACTATATTTTAGGATCGATTCTAAAAAATAGCCTATGTTTGAGAATTGTTTTTTTTTTTTTTTAAGAAATATTAGTATTTTTAAAAATGAAAAAAGGGGCTAAATTTACTTATTAATGTTAGTAGTGTGTTATAATATTAATATTGTTTTAAGGATATATAGTTATGGATATATTCTTTGTAGCAAAGGGCTTTTATCTTAAAAATAAAAAAGACATTTTAGGTAGAAAAAGCGATTTTTTATAATATTTTAATTTTTTTGGACAAGTAAATCAAAGGATTTCCAGCTAAAATCCCTTTCAAATGACTTTAAGACAGTTTGATTAAGTTCACAAGTTAGGCCTATCATGGTTTGTCAAAAATATATATAATCATGTCACATAGAGTGTTCACATATCAAATTAGATTACCATATCTCAGCAAGTAATATGCAACATCAGTGAGGAAAAAAGAAAAGAAAGACAAGTATGCTTGTCACACTCACACGCTTCACCATGTTTGATAGTTATGATTTTATCAATTATTATATTTTCAAGTCAGACTAGAGCTTGATTAAAGAAGTGGGAAAATTTTGTGGGATTGTCATTACGATCCTACGATTGGCTTCATGCAATGGGAATATTGTAGGTCAACTCAATAATTGCTATATAAAATTAATTAGACTAAAAGAATTATTGGTTGTGTTACATTTTTACTCATTTGACTTCATGTGTAACATTAATAATAATAATAATAATAATAATAAACCTCTAAGGTGCCGTTTGGTTGTTGAATTCTCATATTATTTTTGAAATAATAATAAAAAATAAAAAATCAGAATGAAATTTAATATGAATAAAAATAATAATTAAAAAATAATTTCATCAACTATAGTGATAATGAAAATAATGATTAATGTGTTATAATATTAATATTATTTTAAGGATATATAGTTATGGATACATTCTTGGTAGCAAAGGGCCATAATCTTAAAAATAAAAAAAATAAAAAATAAAGACATTTTAGGTAGAAAAGCGATTTTTTTCTAATATTTTAAATTTTTTTTTTTTTGGCAAGTAAATCAAAGGATTTCCAGTTAAAATCCTTTTCAACTGACTTTAGGACAGTTTGATTAAGTTCACAAGTTAGGTCTATCATGGTTTGTCAAGTAACAATAATAATAATAAAAAAAAAACATCGCATCACGTATGAGTGTTCACATATAAAATTGGACTACCATCTCAGCAAGTAATATGCAACATCAGTGAGGAAAAAGAGAAAAGAAAAACAAGTATCCTAGTCACACTCACACGCTTCACCATGGTTGATAGTTATGCTTTTATCAATTATTATATTTTCAGGTCACACCAAAGCTTGATTAAAGAAAGTGGGAAAATTTTGTGGGATTGTCGTTAAGATCCTACGATTGGCTTCATACTATGGGAAAGTTGTAGATCAACTCAATAGTTGCTACATAAAATTAATTAGATAAAAAAAAAACCAATTATTGGTCGTGTTACATTGTTACTCATTTGACTTCATGCGTAACATTTAAAAAAAAAACTCCAACGTATCGTTTTGTTATCAGAAATAAAAATTCTGGAAAGAAAACACATAAATTAAAATGAAAATTAAAGAATCAGAATATCATTTGAATTCCTATATTATGTTTGAAATACTAATAAAAAATCAGAATGAAATTTAAATTTTTTAATATTTGTTTTTTAATAGAAATAAAAATAATGATTAAAAAAAATAATTTCATCAACTATAATGATAGTAAAAATTATAAAGGTACTTGTGGTAGTAGTGATGGCAGTAGAGTAGGAGGATGGTGAAGATGAGGTGGTAGTAATAACGGTATAACAATTTCAATGAGAGAACAATATTTTTGGTGCTCAACTTTTGATTTTTTTTTTTGTTTTAGTGTCCAACCATTGAATTCTAATTATTTGTTACCCATGTTTTAATTTTTTTATTTATTTTGATGCTCGAATTCACATGAGATTCAATTTTACTAACATGTCCAAGTGAGAGCTACCACATGGCATTCAAAAATGCCACTTGACAATCTAAAATATCATATAATAGTCAACTCTAGACCCGCTAGCACTCCATACTCTCAGCCACTCAAATAAAAAAAAAAATTAAAGATTGGGCACCTTAAAAAAAAATCAATGGTTCGGTGTTGTTATTCGACATTCGGGGAACTTCCAAGAAATTCTTTTAATTAAAAATTGTTTGTTGTGGTTATTTGTGTTCACTAAGGGTGTAAGTTAAACTATATTTTGGAGACGCCACCAATATTAAAGGAATTAGAAAACCTAAAATTGACACTCGGTTCGGAGATTCTAAAATAAAGAGTTGGTTATGTCTGCGAAAAGATATTAATCACACAAGGCACCTTTTCCTAGGAAAGGTATCATGTAGTTTAATCCTAAAGTTTATCTCCTAAATTATTTTTTCCAAATTATTTCTCAAGTAAAAATTCTAAGTTTTATTTCCCAAGATAATTGAATTTTTTTTTTTAATTTGTGGCATCATGTTGAATCGATCATTGAACCCCAACAATAAAAGTTTCATCAATCCGATATCACATCCGAGTTTAAGTCGCGAGTGTAATCGGTATATTGAAAAATAACCTAATTACTAAGATGATTGATTTGAATTAATAATGCCTGTCCATATGGATAGGAGACTCATTAAAATTGCTTAAAACGCTTTCTTTCTTTTTTGCTATTTTCCTTAATTAAACTAAGTCTCGTTTTATTTGGAGATATGGGGAAAAACATTATGAAATTTTTTTTTCTATGCATCATATTAAATTAATGTTGAACTCCAAAATTTGAGAGTCTCTTCAACTTAGCATTGGATCCAAATTAAAGTCCTAACAATAGCATGTCGAGGGACGATCTAATTAACTAAAAGTATTTACAAAAAATATTGAATTAAATTTGAACCTACTTAACCTATTATTACTTTTAATTGTTTTTTTTTTAGTGTCCAACCATTGAACTCTAATTATTTGTTACCCGAGTTTTAATATTTTATTTGTTTTGATGCTCGAATTCACTCGAGATTCAATTTTACTAACATGTCCGGTGAGAGCTACCACATGGCATTCAAAAATGCCACTTAACAATCTAAAATATCATATAATAGTCAACTCTAGACCCACTAGCACTCCATACTCTCAGCCACTCAAATAAAAGAAAAATTTAAAGATTGGGCACCTTAAAAAAAAAAAAAAAAATCAATGGTTTAGTGTTGTTATTCGACATTCGGGGAACCTCCAAGAAATTCTTTTAATTAAAAATTGTTTGTTGTGGTTATTTGTGTTTACTAAAGATGTAAGTTAAACTACATTTTGGAGACGCCACCTAGTATTAAAGGAACTAGAAAACCTAAAATTGACACTGGTTCGGAGATTCTAAAATAAAGAGTTGGTTATGTCTCCGAAAAGATATTAATCACACAAGGCACCTTTTCTTAGGAAAGGTATCATTTAGTTTAATCCTAATGTTTATCTCCTAAATTATTTTTTCCAAATTATTTCTCAAGTAAAAATTCTAAGTTTTATTTCCCAAGACAATTGTATTTTTTTCTTTAATTTTTATTTGTGGCATCATGTTGAATCAATCATTGAACCCCGACAATAAAAGTCTCATCAATCCGATATCAAATCCAGTTTAAGTCTCGGTGTAATCGGTATATTGAAAAATAACCTAATTACTAAGATGATTGATTTGAATTAATAATGCATGTCCATATGGATAGGAGACTCATTAAAATTGCTTAAAACACTTTCTTTCTTTTTTGTTATTTTCCTTAATTAAACTAAATCTGTTTTATATGGAGATATGGGGAAAAACATTATGAAATTTTTTTTCTATGCATCATATTAAATCAATGTCGAACTCTAAAATTTGAGAGTCTCTTCAACTTAGCATTGGATCCAAATTAAAGTCCTAACAATAGCATGTCAAGGGACGATCTAATTAACTAAAAGTATCTACAAAAACTATTGAATAAAATTTGAACCTACTTAACCTATTATTACTTTTTTCTTTTAGCATTTTTAACACTTGAGAAATGTATCGAACTAACGTCCATCCTTAATAAATAAGAGACTCATTGGTTCAATATCACAATTAAATCAACTCCATCTATTAAAATAAATTTCACAACCTAAATATTTCTAATTTTTCTAGCATAAATAAAATTAAAATTATTACAAAAAAAAAACACCATAAAGTAATTAAAAAAACGGAGAAAAAAATTGAATGTTCACTAGATAGTGACCAAAATGCCTCCGTATATAAAAATTACTAAAATACCCTTACATGTTAAAATTATGAAATTGCCTCATAGAAACCCTAATGCTATTGTCGAGACATGAAATCTTCACCCAACCATCCTTTAGGCACATCAATTAGTCCACGAGTCGGAGGAGGTCATCTCTTATCATTCTCGTAGCGATGGCAACCATCGTCATCGACGAAGGAGAGAGATCGGCATCATTGAAGATTTGGTTGTTTCTTTCTCTCTTTTCGATGAAGATTCAAACCATGACAATGCAAGAAGAGGGTACCAAGTCGCTTAGAGGACCATGTAAAACATTTCTAAGATAGTCGAGAGGTCGGATTTGGTCGGATCATGGAGATTTTTCTAGGTTTTGAATAAATAGATCACACGATTAATCTTCTCTTCAATTTGGCCAATTTTAGAAATATTTCACTGTGATTTCACAAGAGAAAAACTTTTAGGAGGATGAGGGACAACTTTGTGGCGGTGGGGATTGTTTGTTTGGCCGGAAAATAGTGGTCTTAGCGAGTACAAAATTGGGTCGGGTTCGTCGATCTTCTCTTCTTGTTTTTGGCCTCCTCCGGTGTCTTCTTATTTCCTAACTAATCAAGAATGGTGGATCTAGTGGTGGAATATCGATTTGTGATGGTGGATCAAAGCAATTTTGGTCTAAAGATAGCCGATTTAAAGGAGGAAGTAGACAACTCTCCTAGTTGACCTATAGGTGATCCAAGTTTGTCGGGTTCTCTGTTTGGCTTTTTTTTTTTTGTCTTTTTCTTTAGGAGAAAATGGTTGTTAGTAGGAAAGATGAATAATTTTACTAGCTTGGGTTTTTTTTTTTTTTATGGTTGAAAGGAGAAGATGATGACCGAGTGGAGGCTACACTTTTTGAACTAAGTTTTATTTTATGGAGGCTAGGGTTTTTTTTTTTTAGGTTATGTAGAATATTATGGCTAAGGTTTTTTTGGGTAGGTAGATGTTCTTATTTGGTTTGCTTTTGTCAATTTTAATGTACATTTTATAATTTTTCTCCACTTAGCTCCTTAATTAAAATTATTTAATCCATATTCTCTTAATTTCTTTTAATTTTGCATTGATTAATTCTCAATCAAATCCTTGATTTTTATCACTTTCTAATTATATCTCTAATTGAATGTCACTTGGTTCTCGCTTTTCACATCATTTTTAATTGGATCCAAAATCATCTTCTCAATCAATTTTTTTCTTAATTAAAAATAGAAAATAATTCTAAAAAATTAAAATCCTAGAAATTTATAAAAACACCTAAAAAACATAAAAAAGACAAATTATACAACATTCTATTTTTTTTTAATTTTTAATTTTTTTTTTAATTTTGTATGAAAATGAAACAAGAGGTCAAGTAAGCTTGTAAAGAAATTTTTTTTTTTTTTTACAAAATTGGTTTGGTTGTTCTGGATGACCTCGCCTAAAAAGTAAAATGCGATAGCCTTATTGTGAAAGGTGGTTTGCCTTGAAAAGTAAAATACAACGACCTCATTGTGAAGGATGACTTGTCCTAAAAAGTAACATGTGAGTCTCATTGTGAAGGATGACTTGTCATAAAAAATAAAATGTGATAGCCTAATTATGTAGGGTGGCTTGTCTTGAAAAGTAAAATATGATAGCTTATTATGTAGGGTGGCTTACAATGAAAAGTAAAATACGATAGCCTTATTGTAAAAGGTGATTCGCCTTGAAAAGTAAAATACAATAGCCTCGTTGTGAAGGGTGGCTTATCTTAAAAATAAGATATGAGTCTCATTGTGAAGGATGACTTGTCATGAAAAGTAAAATGTGATAGCCTAATTGTGTAGGGTGGCTTGTCTTGAAAAGTAAAATACGATAGCCTTATTATGTAGGGTGGCTTATAATGAAAAGTAAAATGCGATTGCCTCATTGTGAAAGGTGGTTTTCCTTGAAAGGTAAAATACAATAGCCTCGTTGTGAAGGGTGGCTTGTCCTAAAAAGTAAGATGTGAGTCTCATTGTGAAGGATGACTTGTCATGAAAAGTAAAATATGATAGCCTAATTTTGTAGGGTGGCTTATCTTGAAAAGTAAAATACGATAGCCTTTTTATGTAGGGTGGCTTGTAATGAAAAGTAAAATGCGATAGCCTCATTATGAAAGGTGGTTTGTCTTGAAAAGTAAAATACAATAGCCTCATTATGAATGGTGACTTGTCCTAAAAAGTAAGATATGAGTCTCATTATGAAGGATGACTTGTCATGAAAAGTAAAATGTGATAGCCTAATTGTGTAGGGTAGTTTGTCTTGAAAAGTAAAATAAGATAGCTTTATTATATAAGGTAGCTCGCAATGAAAAGTAAAATATGATAGCCTCGTTGTGAAAGGTAGTTTTCCTTGAAAAGTAAAATATAATAGCCTCATTATGAAGGGTGGCTTTTTCTAAAAAGTAAGATGTGAGTTTTATTGTGAAAGATGACTTGTCATGAAAAGTAAAATGTGATAGCCTAATTGTGTAGGGTGGTTTATCTTGAAAAGTAAAATACGATAGCCTTATTATGTAGGGTGGCTTGCAATGAAAAGTAATATGCGATAGCCTCATTATGAAATGTGATTTGTCTTGAAAAAGTAAAATACAATAATCTCATTATGAAGGGTGGCTTGTCCTAAAAAGTAAGATGTGAGTCTCATTGTGAAGGATGACTTATCATGAAAAGTAAAATGTGATAGCATAATTGTGTAGGGTGGCTTATATTGAAAAGTAAAATACGATAGCGTTATTATATAGGGTGGCTTACAATGAAAAGTAAAATACGATAGCCTCATTGTTTAGAGTGGCTTACCTCGAAAAATTAAAATGTTATAGCTTCATTTTGTAGGATGGCTTACCTCGAAAAGTAAAATACAATAGTCTCATTAATATAAGGTGGCTTGTCTTATAAATTAAAATGTGATATCCTCATTGTGTAGAGTGGCTTATCCTAAAAAGTATGTAGGATGACTTATCCTAAAAGTAAAATATGATAGCCTCATTGTGTAGGGTAGCTTGTCCCGAAAATTAAAATACAATGGTTGTTAGGTAACTTTTCCTAAAATGATGAACTAGGTAGGCAACCTTGCTTAAAATGAGAGATGATCACTAGACAATCCTACTTAAATGATAAACTAAATTACACAATCATGTCTTAAAATGAGAAATGATCACTAGGCAATTACGCAAAAATAATGAACTAAATTAAGCAACATTGTCTAGAAATGAGAGATGATTGCTAGATAAATCTACCTATAATGATAAACTGAATTAAATGACTCTATCTGGAAATAAAAAATGATCATTAGGCAACCTTGCCTAAAATGATAAACTATATTAAAAAATCCTATCGAGAAAATGAGAGATGGTCGCTAGATAACGCTGCCTAAAACGATAAACTAAATTAGGCAATCCTGCTAGGAAATGAGAAATAATTGCTAGGCAAATCTACCTAAAAGGTGAACTAAATTAGGTAATTCCGCCTCGAAATCGAGAGATGATCGCTAGACTAACTCGCTTAAAACCATGAACTAAATTAGGCAATCCCGCCTAAAAATAAGAAATAATTGCTAGGTAACCCTACCTAAAATGGTGAATTAAATTAGGCCACCCTTTTTAGAAATGAAAGATGACCGCTAGGCAACCACCGCCTAAAATGATAAATTAATTAGGCAACCTTTCCTAAAAATAAAAACTATTGTTAGAAAACCTTATCCCAAACAACAAACTATGTTAGGTCCCAAAATACAAAAATTATCACTAAGCAATCTTACCTAAAATGGTAGATTAAATTAGGAAATCTTGCTTGAAAATGAGAGATGATCAACTAGGCAATTCTATCTAAAATAATATACTAAATTAGGCAATCCTGTTCGAAAATGAGAACTATTGTTAGGCAAGCTATGCCTAATTGAGGAACTAAGTTAGGCAACCCTATTTGAATATGAGACTTATTACTAAGAAACATTACCTAGAATAACAAACTCAATTAGACAATCATGTCTAAAATGAAAAGTGATCGCTAGGTAATCTTGCCTAGAACAAGGAATTAGGTTAGGCAATCCTACCTAAAATAGAGATTTGTCATCGAGCAAACTTGTTTAAAATGATGAACTAAGTTATGTGACTTCATTTGAAATGCGAATTATCGTTAGATAACCTTGCGTAAAACAATGAACTAAGCCGGACGACCCTACATGAAATGAGAGTTATCGTTAGATAACTTTACCTAAAATAATGAACTAAGTGAGGCGAGTTTTGGAAAAAATAAAGAATTATTATTAGGTAACCTTACTTAAAATGACGAGCTAAGTTAGGCACTCTTGCCTAAAACGATGAACTAAATTTGATGACCACTGTCTAAAAATAAGAAGTGATTGCTAGGCAACTCTACCTAAAACGATGAACTAAATTTGACAACCTTGCTTGAAATGAGAAATGATTATGAGACAACCTTACCTTAAACGATGAATCAAATTGGTAACCTTGCATAGAATGATGGTACATTTGCAAGGTGGCCTTGGCTAAAATGATAGTCTATTGTGTGACAACTTTGCCTAAAATGACTTTTCGATTATGAGATGATTTTACCTAAATGATGGTCTATTATAAGGAAGCTGAAGGATCATGTGGAATAAACAAAAAAAAAATTTCCTCCGTCTAAGGGCCCAAGATCAAACCGTTAAATCTACTAACCATACATACATGAAGATTAAGCTATACGTAAAGGATTACCTCTTGCAGGTGCGGATCTAAGTTCCTTTTTCAAAAAAGCCATCCAAATGTCCGGCTCTATTGATGATCCACATAGTTTAAGTATCCATAACGAAGCACTCAAAATCAATGGGGTGCTAGCTCCACCTTTTTTGATTTACTATTTCCTCTAGAAATTAATCCCGAGCAATTTTACGACAACCTTAAAGGAGAAGAAAAGAGTATAGCTTGCTAGGGTCGAGGAGAAAACTATTTTTTTCTTAATTTTCACTCTTGGCCGTATGCCCTCTATTATTTTAGGGCTAGCCAAAACTTTCTCTCTCTAAAATTCCTTATGTTGGTCGAATTTTCTCTCTCCTTCTATGTATTTATAAGAGAGTTTTTTTATCCTCCAAGAACAAGGAGAGGAGGCGGCAATGAGTCCATAAAGGACTCCAGATTGTTGCTTCCTTATCTTTCAAGGATTGAGAGTTATTTTGCATCTAGACTTTTTTATCATCATTTTTAAAATATTCAACCTTATCCAATAAAGTTGATGTTTATTCTTCCACCAAAATATCTTAAGGCTTTTAATTAAACCTAATGGGCCAAAACTATTTTAGCTCGATTAATTTATTTGGATTACCCAAATTATTCCTAAATTATTCTTAAATTATTTTGACGGGGTCCATATTCGGAAGCAATTTCCCAAAATATCCTTTTAACCTAAATTAGAAAACGCTTTTCCTTTTAGGTTCTTTATTCCTAAATTTGAAACTAACTTCCAAATTAGAAAATTGATTTCTAAAATAGAAAACTTTTCATTTTAGGAAACTTCCCAATTAAGAAAACTTTTCATTTTAGAAACCTTTTCTAAAATAGAAAACTTTCATACTTAGAAACTTTTTTCAATATCTTTCATTCTCATTTATAATGTGAATACTTAAGCTTATGCATGTGACTCAATAGGTCCTAGATATGTTGGCAATATATTAAGAGTAAGAGACTCCTCTTTTATCTCTTGATACATAAATCAAGATTGGCCTCTAGCAAGGCATCATGACTATCCAATTTTACGAGAGGATTAGTTAATCCATTATTACCTTTCATGAGTATGGTTATCATACAATTCGGTCCTCATGTTAACTTATTATAGTGTGATCTCGAACTTAGTTATCAATCTTGTTCAATTATGATCACATAAATTTTCTTCAATTCCCAAATGTCTTAACTCTTAGAGTAAACCAAATATGCTCTATTGGTGTACTCTTACTGTAGCCATAGATTCCTCGAGTTGACATTTATCAAAGTGCAATGTGATAACTCCTTTAGCATACAAGGAATGACATATCTTATCTTAGTCATACACCTACCTCCATTGGATTCCTAGTGCACCCAATGAATCACCCACGTGCGACCCATTAATAGGTTCATTGAAACGAGTGTCAAAGTGCATAAGTCCTCTACCGAGATAATAATGATAACTTCAAATCTAAGGATCATTTGTACCCATCTCGTATGAGATTCTCATAGATAAAAACCAAATGGGTACTCATGGCGAGTCAAGTCCGGTGACATGTTCTCTAACATAAATCACCTAAATGCTTGCTTTGACATTAACATAACAATGAGTGTGAGATCTCCTACTGCTATCATATAGCATGAGCATAGCACTCACGAGTCTATCTGCATATTGTCAATGTTCATTTTTGGCAATGCTACAACTTGGGATTTTTAATGATATCATTTATGTGCATAGTGTTTATCTCATATCTTTCGATCAATCACCATTACAAAATGCATATCATAAGGACTTCTATTTAATTCTATTGAATTTATCAACATGTAAATTGTTTCCTAATATAGACCCCATCAAAATAATACATTAACATGAGTCCATCCAAACATGGTTGGATCTTAGGCACTAACACTAATAGCAACCTTGCCTAAAATAATGATCTATTTTTAGGCGATCAAGCGTGGATGATGATGATTATTAAGCGAGTCTTACCTAAAACAATGATTCCAAAAAAAAAAAAAGACTTCTCTCATGATCTTGTGACTTTTGAATTTCCTGGCTTTTGTGATGATTTTGAAATATATCAATAAGGTTAATTAAAATGGTTAGTTTCTTACATATTAGACTACCCTACCTTGTTGGTACTCAACTCCCTTTTTGGTATTTCATTCTCATCCATTTAGACTTCGTATTGAACCATATCATGTAATACTATCAAAATTTTCTTTATCCCCCTAATTCTTTATCACTTGTTCTTTAAACGCTTGGGTCTTTCACTTTTCTAACCAACTAAAATAAATGGACTTTTTAAAACTTTTAAAGTTGATAACCATCCACCTATTATGATCTAACCTAATTTTAATTGTTTGTCAAAATTTTGTTGAGTTATTATCCTCCCTTAAGATTGCTATTTTGATTACTATTACTCTAATTGGCATGATGATGTCCTTATTTGACTAGTTATTAAACTTGATTAAAGCTATTAGGTCTTTGGCCTTGCCTCCAAGTATTTTTAATTTTATAGATTACCATTTAGATTAGGTCACAAAATGTCCTAAAGTACTTGGTTGAGATCAAACTTTATCGTTCTCTTAGCTTAACCACTTGTCATGTGCTCAAATTTCATCTTTTGATGCTTATATCATAATTTACAAATTGGTTTTCAAATTTTCCTCATATATTAAGAAAGATCTATAAACGAGACCTTTGGTTTCCATGACTTAAACTTGTGAACTTAAATGATTCTTTTAAGTACAATTCGGGTCATTTAAAAGAAATACAAAAATATTATAATGAAAGCACTTTCATTCATGAAGTTATTCAAGTTGATTAATCAAGAGTTAAAACATGATATTCCAATACGATGATGTAATTTTTCAAAAGAGTTATTAGGTTAAACTAGTAAACATGTTTAGATCATGTAAGGTTTATATAAAAATTGGTTTTTGTTGCTACTAAAGTTAAATTGTCAAATGATATAAGTTCGTTTGGGTAAATGAAAGAGGCTTAAGAAAAAAGTATTTAAAAATTTGGGTTTAGAAGGATAATCTTACCCGGGAATGTCTATTTCTATTTCTTACCCCCAAGTTAGTTAATGAAAACTTATGATTTGATGTCGTAAAGAATGAAAACCAATACAACAACTAGTCATGCTTTTTTTTGTTTCTTTTTATTTTTCATTCTTCTTTTTCTTTTGAG
The DNA here is from genome assembly GCA_963924115.1 of Dovyalis caffra. Lineage (NCBI taxonomy): Eukaryota > Viridiplantae > Streptophyta > Magnoliopsida > Malpighiales > Salicaceae > Dovyalis > Dovyalis caffra. The sequence continues at coordinate 11,641,808 of CAWUPB010001159.1, forward strand.
ATTAAAGTTCACTAGTATAAATAAATTGTCCTTGATTAGAAAGGACCTCTAGAAGCACATAATGTAGGCTATGGTTTAGGCTCATGAAAAATGGATACATAAAGGCTAAAAAATGTTTAAGAGTTTTATGACGTAGGGTCATTTTATGGTCCATAGTAATTTTTTTAGGTAATGCCAACTAGACTTTATCACTTTGATCGTCGATTAAGCTTTTATATCATCTTGAAATTCAAGTGATTTTTTTTAAGCTTACCATAATGAGTTTTTCATTTTGATTGCTGATTATGCTTCCTAGCCTCAACTCTTATTGTCTTTTTGTTTGAATTTTGACTCCCATCTTGAATTATAATTTTCATTAGGAGTGCTCTCTCTTCTTTTTTTTTTTTCCTTTTTTTCTTTAACATTTCCTTTTTTTGTTTTTTTGTGGAATCATTGATGGGTTCTTTTAATAGAAAATATTTTTCTTTAGAGTTTCATTAATTATTTATGGACCTTTCATTCTGTCTTTCGATGTGAAAGCTGATCCTAGTTTGGGCTATCATAACGAAATTATCAAGGCTTAAAGTAGGACAATAAGGGATAAAAATTTTATAAGATATATGAAAAATAACCTTATTTCTTTTTAAAAGCTAATTTGCCTATACTAATAAACGTTAATCTCTTTTAAAAAATAATGATTAATTTAGAAAACCCTTAGGTTAACCAAAAAAGAGAATGATCATGACTAGAGGATGCACTTGTTTATCGTTATTTAGGACACCAATTATTTAGTCTTTCAACTTTGGGTTTCATTATATTTTTCTAATGATCATGACTAGAGGATGCACTTGTTTATCGTTATTTAGGACAGCAATCATTTAGTCTTTCAACTTTGGGTTTCATTATATTTTTCTAATGATCATGACTAAAGGATACATTGTTTTATCATTAGTTAGGATACCAATCATTTAGTCTTTCAACTTTAGGTGTTACTATGTTTTTCTACGAAAAACTTTCTTTCAAGAGTTTAGTTAGGAAAAGAAAAAAAAATCTTTTTGGTTTTAATAAAAGAGGATTGTCCCTCCACTTTTTGCTCAAAAAGTTTATTAGGAAAAGATGGCGTATCTTTAGGTTCAATGAATTGAAGAATTGTCTCTAGCATCTATCTATCATGCTTTGAAATTTGATTAATCTTTTGAATATTTTCAAATAATTTTTCATTATATTTTTTTGATAGAGGAATATGTAATGCCAAATAATACTTTTAGATAAACATCTCTTGATTTCAAATCGGACAATATGAAATTGTAAAAAAATGAATAGGAATTACTTCTTCATTCAATGACGCGACTCAATGCATGCATATCAAAATGCATTCTTTTGTGTTTCGATTTTTTTTTCAAAAATAGAGTTTAAAATTTGATAAAATTGAAAGATCATAGTTGCAAATTACTTCTTCATTCAATGACATAACTCAATCCATGTAGAACCGGAATATATTTTTCATTCTTTCTTTTTCTTTTGCTTTTTTTTTTTTTTTTTTTTTTTTTTTGAAAATAGAGTTCAAAATTTGATAAAATTAAAATACCACGAGTTGTAAATTATGTGCATGCATTGATTTTTTTCAAACTTATTCGGTATCTCTATCTCATATGTAGACAACAGTATGTTTGGAAGCGGGTTGGATGTTCACATTGGGAGCATTTAGACCACTATCAAAATTGATCTAATCTTAATCAAATCCAAACAACTTTTTTCTTAAAAGTAGAAAATTATTGATGTTATATCTAACAACACATGAATGACATTCACAACTCTCATCCGGGTTGTACCATGGAGGATAAAGGGGTTTCATTGGGTTAGGTTGGATTAGATGATCTGCTAGATGCTTTTTAGATATTCAAACATTTCATCTAGTGAGAAAAATAGTAGTGGTATTTGTTTATGATCTTAGATATTGGGGCATTTTTATAAGTCTTAACAATTTGAGGGAATCGAGTTGCTTGGTAAGTTTATTTGGACAAATAGGCTTGATTTGAAAAACATAATTGGTAGGCTTGATTTGTTGAATTTAATTATATTTAGATTGGGAATATGGTAGCTATCATAATGGTTAGGTTGGGTTTTTTTTTTTATTGAGTGTGTATTGAGTAGAGGTAAGGTTTTCGATGTTACAAAATTTTTATGGTTTTCATATCTTTCCTAATTGCAATGTTGGTTTCGAATTGAGAGGATTCTATCCCGATCTAGAATATTTCACCATCCCTTTTGGTATTTGCATTCTTTTTTTCTAAGAACCATCAAAAAAAAATTTAGCTTTGATTACTTGTTCTATCCTCCCGGCGATGATGATGATATTAGTGAAATTGGAGAAAGAGTTTTCAATTAAATTCTCAAAGTATGGTGTTTGTAAAGTATTCAAAAAAATAGTGATCAACTCTTATTTAGGTAGTGGCACATGAATTTGAGCTACCTCCTCATGCCACCTCTTGGCATATTCTTTGATGGTTATTTTGGGCCTTTTTCCATACCTTGGCAGCCATATTAGTTTGGATCAACCTTCATATTAAACTTATATTTTTTTACAAAGGCATCTACCGGATCTATTCCTTTCTTAATTTTGGTGCCATCCAACCTCATGTATCAACTTAAAGCAGATTTGTTCGGGCTCTCATGAAAAAAATGTATCAATAACTTGTCTTTGTTCACCACCTCGACCATCTTTCTACAAGTATATTCTCAAATGAATCATTTGAAATTGAGTGCTTGTGTTATTGGTAAACTTTGATACTCTAAACTTCTTAGGAATTATCACATCGGAACCAATTACATTTTAATAACTCTCACTGGATCATACGGATCGGCTACCTCAATAATCCTAAGATGTTCTTTAATGGTAGATAACTTATCCATGTTGGGCTCTCTATTACCTTAGCTTTGCTCTCCTTATCAATAACGTCTATAGTAGGTACATCTTTCAACTCGTGGTGCTTGCAAGCTTATTGATAAGCAAATGGAATGAGGCCTTAGCGAGAAATGATGTTGCCCCCAGATTAGTGGGTGAGATAGTAAATGGCTCAAGCGACAAGTTTGGCATTAGAAGGGCGTATGGCATGTCTTCCGAGACTTGGCATTGGTTTGAAGTGCTTCCCCCACTTGGTAATTCCAATAGGTCATTTTCTAACAAATTGGTTAGATGAGAAATTTCATGTTGGAAAGCTTGTTACTATAATGCTTTTTTTTTCATTTTCCATTTAGCGATGCTTAAGTTAGGCACAATAGATTTGAGGAAGGAGTTGACCTTTGGTAGGGCGACTTATGTTTGAAATCCTAAAAAACAAGTCAAATGAAAAATATACAATGAATATATAGTAAATATATACATGTATGATGTGAATTGGATTGGATACGTACTTTGTCATTATAGATATTCAAATTATGACAGAAGTTTGTATTAAGGACGAGCCATATCAAATTTTTTAATACTTGCTGTGGATACAACTCCATGATGATTCAAAAAACTTGCTTGCTTTATATCAAATTTATCTTTGGCATGATTTTTTTTTCCATTTTTTTTTAAAATTTTTTGGTTGAGACCTTGAGTGATGAGCATATCTTATGACAATATACATAGAAGACTTTGAAATTTAAACTTCCAACACATTTTAAATATGTTTAGAACCATTTTTTATTGAAGGACAAAGATATTATTTGATTTATATTCAATGATCAAACATTACAACCATTTGGATCATATTACAACACTCATGATATTTTTCATTACATCGTAGATACCTATTCTACTCTCCACGAGCTCGAGAATAAGAGATGAGGCAACAATGGCTATGAGGTTTTTGAATCTTACATGATTTCCTCTTTAGCGATGTACTCATTGCTCGCAAGTCTCTTTTTTATAGCAAATTTGGCATAAAATATGAGGGTAAACAGTCTCTCTTTTAAAACTAGACCTGCTCTTATCTAACCCTAAAATCCTCAATGTCATTCTCTGCCATAATTTGTTTGGATGAAAACCTATAAAAAACAAGGTTATAATAAACATCATTTAAAGATAGTTCGTTTCTTAAATGGACAATCTTGGTGGATAGGATCGAGCTTTTCAAGAGTTTAGGCAAGATTTGTCTAATCCTAAAGTCTTTTTAAGTTTCTAGATGATTTAAATTACTAGTGGGATAATTCAACCTCTATAACCTTATGCATCAAGAGGTATGAGAAGGTCATTCCATAATTTTCTATGCATAAGATGAATTCTAGTCCAAATGAGAGTCCGAATAAGTATTAGTAGACTTTCATCATACTTACATTTGAATCTCTCTATCTAAATCTAAAAGGGTTTAGCTCGGGTCTAGAGCTTCGCAAGTCGGTGTGTGCAATAATTTAAAGTAACACATCCAACTCGATTCATAAATTATGTGCATAAATTAGAAGATAATATATTACATAAATTAAAAGATTAGAAATATATACAAGATCAAAATACAAGAAATAAATAAATTAAGAGTTAAATGACAAAAATAAATGATTTAGAAAATAAATGGCAAAAATAAATAAAGGAGATAAACTACAAAGGACTAAATCTACGGCCTAACTCTAAATCCCTGTTAGAGTCGTCATTCCGTCGCAACCCGACATTCATGGGACTTCTAAAAATTATTTTAATTAAAAATTATTTGGTATGGTTATTTATGTTATTGAGGATATGAGTTAAACCAAATTTTAGAGTTCCCACCTAATATTAAAAGAACTAGAAAACCTAAAGTTGACACGGGTTTAGAGATTTTAAGATCATAAGTTGGTTTTGGGAAGATATAAATCACCTAAAGATATCTTTTTCTAAGAAAGGTATCATGTCTAGTTTAATCCTAAAGTTTATCTCATAAAAATTTATATTTTTCCCAAATTATTTCTCAAGTTAAAATTCCAAATTTTATTTCTTAAGCCAATTGAATTTTTTTTTTTTTTTGTGACATCTTATTAAATTGATTATCGAACCCCAATGCTAGGAGTCTCATCAATCCAATATCGGATCTACTTTAAGTCTCGACATAACCATTATGTCGGAGAACAATTTAATTACTAAAGTGATCGATTTCAATTAATAATGTCCATCCATACTAGATGGGAGACTTGTTAAAATTGCTTAAAATGTTTTCTTTCTTTTTTGTTATTTTTCCTAATTAAACTAAGGGTTTTTTATTTGAAGATATGCGGGAAATATATTATCAAATTTTTATTTTTATTTTTATTTTTATTTTTTTATGTAGCATCATATTAAATTAATGTCGAATCCTAAAATTTGAAATTCTTGTCAATTTAACATGATATTTGAATTAAAGTTCGGACATGATTGCCATGTTAAGGAACGACCTAATTAACTAAAAGTATTTACATAAAATGCTAAATAAAATTTGAACCGACTCGACCAATTATTATTTTTTTATATAATTTTTAAAACTTGAGAAATGTATCAAAACTAGCATCCGTCCCTAATAGATAGGAGCTTTGTTGGTCCGACATCACAACTTAATCACCTTCATACATTAAAATAAATTCCACAACCTAAAGATTTTTAAATTTTCTAACATAAATAGAATTAACATTATTATAAAAAAAAACATCATAAAGAAATTAAAAAAAGTGAGAAAACAAACCGAATGGTCACTAGACAATGACCAAAATGCCCATGTACATGAAAATTACCAAAATACCTATGCATGTCAAAATTATGAAAATGCCCCTCATACCCCTCAATGCTACTATCGAGACATCCAACCACCATCTAGCGATCCTTCAAGCGTGTTGATCGGTCCGTAGGCTAGAGGAGGTCATCTTCGATTGTTTTGTGGTAGTGGCGGCCCATCATTGACGGAGGAGGCGGATCAACATCGTTTAAGATTCGATATTTTCTCCCTCTCTTCGATGAAGATTCGACTATAACGAGGTAGTGGGAGGATTACAAGCTACTCAAAGGACCATGAGGAACATTTCTATAGTGGTTAGGATGTTCGATTTTGTCATATCGGGAAGATTTTTTTGAGTTTCAAATAAATGGATAAACGGGTTGGCCGATTAATCTTCTCTTTGATTTCGCCAATTTTGATGATATTTTTCTATAATTTTAAGGGATAAAAAATTCTAGGAGGATGAGGGACATTTTTATGGTGGTCAAGATTATTGGTTTGGTTGAAAAATGGTAGTTTTAGTGAGTATACAATCGAGTCAAGTCTTTGATCTTCTCTCTTTGATTTCGGCCTCTTCGACATCTTCTTATTCCCTAACCAGTCAAAATTGATGGATCTAGTGGTAGACTATTGATTGGTGGAGTATACCGAAGTAATTTCAGCTAGATGATGGTTGATTTGAAGGAGGAAGTCCGTAAGTTTGCGGATTGACCGTAGGTGATTTGGGTCTATCAAGTTCTCTTTTTGCAGCTATTTTGCTTTTCTTTTTTTAGAAGAAATTGTTTTTGGTAGGGAAGATGAATAGTTTTTCTAGCTAGGGCTTTTTTTGGTGGGTTAAAATGAGAAGAAGAAAATGAATAGTAGAGGCTACATTTTTTCAATTAGGTTTTTTTTTTTTTTTTGTGGGGAAGATGGATAAATGTGGAGGCTAGGGTTGTTTAGGTAAAGTAAAATATTATGGCTAGGGTTTTTCGGGTAGGTAGATGAGTGATGGAGACTTTCTAAAAAATGAAGTGAAAGGGTGTTTATATATGGGTTTTTTTTAGGGTTTGGGATAAAACCAATTTTGTATTGATTAATTCTCAATCAAGTTTCTTGAGTTTTATCCTTTTCAAATTAAATCCCTAATTATATGTTACTTGGTCCTCGCTTCTCACATCATTTTCAATTAGATCCCAAATCATCTTCTCAATCAATTTTTTTTCTGTTTTTTTCTTAATTAAAAATAGAAAATAATTCTAAGAAATTAAAATTCAAGAAATTTATAAAAACGCCTAAAAATCACGGAAAAAGGATAAACCATGCAACATTCTATTTTTTTTTTTTGATTTTTTTTTTGTTTTGTTTTTATTTTATTTTCAATTTTGTATGAAAATGAAACAAGGGGTCAAAAATGATTTATTACATTAGGCACAAAAAATGTAGTTTTTTCAAAAAAAAATTATTTTAGTATGAAAATGAAACAAGGGGTCAAAAATGAGTTATTACATTGGGCACGAAAAATGTAGTTTTTTCAAAAAAATTATTTTAGTATTCTCACACCAACTCGTCTCTCATTTTCTTTTACTCTCATCTATCCATTCTTTATTATTATAAATAGATTTCATGCATCTCTTGTGTTTTCATGAGATATATATATATATATATATATATATATATATATATATATATATATATATTATTCATTTGTAGATAATTATTCATTTGATTTCAAAATATTATTGTTGGAATAATTGTAACTAATTATTGACTACAATTATCAATAAAATTTTACAAGCTGATTAAAATTAGCCACAAATTATTGATTTGTAAATAATTATTCATTTTGTTTCAAAAGATTATTGTTGGAATAATTTATAACTAATTATTGACTACAATTACCAATAAAATTTTACGACTGATTAAAATTAGTCACAAATTATTGATTTAGTTACAAATGAATAGTATTGAAAAAATAATGTATTTATTAATGAATTAATTAGTTTTAAATTTTTCACAAATGATCTGTAGTCTTGTAATAATTATTTTCAATCATTTAAGTATAGTTTAGGTGGTGTTTGGGATAATGATTAAAAAAAAAATAGAGATAAATTATTGAAATATTTATTATAAAAATAATTTTAAGATGTAAAAATAGTTTTTAAGAATATTTAATGTATTTATAAATAAAAAAATCAAATGTTAGTAGAAATAGAGAAAAAAATCATTAAATAATTAATAATAATTGATAAGAAATAATTAAAATCAATTTGATATATTTTAAATAAAAAAGGAGACGAGAAAAAATTGTTAAAATACATCGAGAGAGAGGTTAATAAGCAAGAGTGAGACGACTCGTGAGAAAAAGAGAAAATATTTTTTTCTTTTTTAACTCGAAGTCACTTTTTCAAAAATAATCAATTAATTTTTGTTGATCAAAAATCAAATTTCGTTGATTTTTTTTCTAAACGTAAAACAAACATCGAAAAATAATAAACAAATAAATTTTTAAAATTTATTTTTTTCGAAGCAAGCACAGCTTAAGCTAAACACAAAGTCCAAAATGCCAATTTGGATTGGTCTCTAGAGCTACAATTTTGGTTTCCAGGGACTGAGAATGGGTAGTGACAATCCAACAAGCTTTGCTTTCAGAAAAGCCAATGCTATTTCTGATTGGCTGGTTGATTTTGGGATAACCAGAACCAGACCTCTTGGAGATTAATCTATTGTTTACGATCCTCCCTGCTGCTTTACCCCATGTTTTGTGTTAAGACCTCATTGGCTCTGTCGACCGCCTCGTCTAGTTTAGTTTTATTTTTTTAGAGCCTTTGGCCTCTTTCATCACCAAAAATAAACGACAAAAACACAAAGTGAAGAAAGTGCATGCTAAGAAGTAAAGAATCAAACAACATACGTAGCTGATTAATATTAAACATCACTATAATCTTACCTGTTAGGTATACAGTCAATTAGAAATTGATTTGCGAGTTGTCCATCTTGATTTCTAATGTTGTATTCAAGTACTTGTGATTTAGAAGCAAGATTATATATTATGCACTTGTTAATCGATTCCTCCAACTTAAACGGTTGACTAAGTAGATTTATAAATTCAGGAAGGATTACATATGATAGACTTATTAAATCTACAATATTTCAACATATATGATGTACAAATTTGATATTCGAGATCATGATTCATGCATAAGCTAAAATATATATATGTCATTGTCTAACAATCAACCTTGGGAAAGAGTAGAGGATAATTCCAGATTTGTTTTATAATCAGAGGCTGATTTGTGAGAGCATTAAGACCAAATTAAATATAAAAATACAGGAGGTCCCTTCGTTTAATTAGACTCGATGATTGTCATGACCTAGTGTGGCTGCTAGTTTCAAATTGGTGGTAGAGTTCTGCCGATAAGCCTGAAGTTGATATTTTTTTATTCGATAATAAAAATATTTTCTGACCAGTTTACATGTCAATCGAAAATGAGGGAAATGTTAACAAAATATCATTTTAGTTGATATCTTAAAAAGTGGCCCATCTATAGGTCCGGGAAATTTTCTTTTTTTATGGGAAGGTTAAAGGTCAAATTTAGAAAATCAGAATTAGTGACAGGGGGAAAATAGATTGGTTAGATACAAAGGATTTTGCTTTGAATTAGTTAAATTACTTGATATGGGAGGATAGTTCTATAAGGGAATATAATCGTGAACCACTAGACAAACATTTTATTTTATTTTATTTTTAAATTTTCTCCAACCACGTTGAAGATAAAACTAATTTTATTCGAAACACAAGTAACAAGATTTAATTTCTTACAATAAATACGACTTCAAAATTCGATCGAATCCTATATATTGATAAAAAAAAATTAATCAATTCGCTTACTACTAGAGTAATAACTTATTAGTAATTGGTACTTTTGAATCCCCATATCACACAAAATTAATTGACACGTTGAGCTTAATCAATAATCATCAAACCATAATTCAAAAGTACAAATAAAAACACGTAACATGGCATGTGCCAGGGAAAGCAGCAGGCCTGTATCGGGAAAAAATTTGAACCATATGATCAAGTTCAAAGACGAGACAAAGCAACACGAGCTGGCTGAGCCTGATGTCCTTGGGCAGTTTTCTTGCTAGGAAATTTCTCTGAGACCACAAAAGTTCTTGCCAAATCCCTTAACTGGAATTTCTGAACTTTTCCTGTTGAAGTCTTGGGTAACCCAGGCATGAACTCCACCTTCTTTGGAACCATATAATGGGGAAGCTTTTTCCTGCAATAAGCAATGATATCAGCTTCTTTAACATCATCAGATTTCCCTTCTGAGTTCTTTTTAATGGCAAGAAAAGCACAAGGACTTTCTCCCCAAACTGGGTGTGGCATGGCCACTACAGCTGCCTCCAGAACTCTTGGATGGCTGTAAAGAACCGACTCTAATTCTACACTGCTGATATTTTCACCACCAGATATAATCACATCTTTTGATCTGTCCTTGATTTCCAAGTATCCGTCAGGATGCATGACTCCAATATCGCCTGTAGCAAACCATCCGTTCTTGAATGCTTTCGCAGTGGCCTTTGGGTCCTTGAAATATCCTTTCATGACAGTGCTTCCCTTCAGAACAATTTCTCCCATTGTTTTGCCATCCCAAGGCACGCTAGTCATTGAATTCAAATCTTTTATATCCATATGAGCCAGAGCTACTGTGTTAATCCCTTGTCTGGCCATGATTTTTGACTGATCTTCGCTTGGAAGATTGTTCCACTTGGCCTGCCACTCACACACAAGGGCTGGTCCCACCTCTGTGAGGCCATAGGAATGAGTGACATGGAATCCTAACGGTTTCATCTTTTCAAGCAGCGAGGCAGGTGGTGGTGCCCCACCGACAAGTATTTGGACAGGAGAAGTGAATTGTCTACGCTCGTCAGGTTTTGCTTCAAGGAGGATGTTGAAAACGATGGGCGCACAACACATGTGAGTCACCTTGTGTTGAGCAATGTTCCTGTACATGTCTTTAGCTGTGGTATTGCGTAGGCAAACGTTCGTTCCACCTCGTGCCGCGATGCCCCACGCTAAGGTCCAACCATTGCAGTGGAACATAGGAAGAGACCACATATACACAGGTTCGCTCGCCATTTCCCAGCCAATAATTATGCCAAGGGAACCAAGGAAGACACCTCTGTGGCTATAGACAACTCCTTTCGGCTCTGATGTTGTTCCAGATGTGTAATTCAAGGCTATGGGGTCCCATTCATCTTGGATTTCGCAAGGGGTGTACCCTGGATTGCCCTTGCTGACAAGTTGTTCATACTCCCATTCACCGAAAATGGCACCAGTCGGTGACTCAATGTCATCAATGAGAACGACTGAAGGGAGAACTAATTTGGATGAAATAGATTCACTTGTCATCAGTATTTGGAGGGCCTGACGTGCCAAATGCACAAATTGGTAGTCCACAAAGAAGACCTTTGCTTCTGAGTGGCGCAGAATGGTGGCTACGTGATCTGGATTTAGCCTGGTGTTGATGGCGCTGATGACCCCCCTGCCATGGGCACTGCAAAGTGCATCTCGTACAGAGCTGGAATGTTCGGAGCCAACACCGAAACCTGTAGTAAACAATCTTGTAAATACGCAAACAAATCTGCTAGCTGGTCTGACAGTATATAAGAAAAAAAAACAGAGAGACAACATATGCTATATCGAAAAACTTACAACATCGTTTTTGGCAATATTAAAGGAACGGAGAGAATCGGCAAGGCGGAGGCAACGCTCATATGTTTGCTGCCATGTGAAATGGGTTCCCTCGTATACAACAGAGAGGCGATTGCCATAAACTTTGGCGGCTCTCGTCAAGAAATTTATGGGAGTGAGAGAAACATAGTTTGCATCACATTTTGGAAGCTGATCCATGGAGGGAAGTTCTAGAAAGAAACAAACAAAAGAGATGATGTTGGTGGGTCGAACAAGTTGGTCTTGGATGATTGAGGGTATAAATAGGGTAATTAGAACAGAAGTTGAAAGGTTAGGACAAACTAGTGATGTAAATTAATGGATAAACTTATGTGTAATGAATAATTATTACTTGGCTTTCTCCTAAAAGCATATATAAGATTCATAAATTATTTTTGTGAGAAGGCAAAGTACTTACTGATATATCTAATAATTTCTCGAAGTCTATTTAGACTGGGTTAAAAGTAAATGACAAGTTTTGTTGTTATCAAAGCTAGGCAGAGCAAGATGGAAGATTACTTTGGGCCCCTGAAAATTTTTACAACTTTCCAATCTGACCCTTATTCTTTTAAAACAACTCATATGTTCTCGTCAACTTTTCTTTTTTTAGCATATTCGATAAGGGATCCCCTTTTTAAAAAAAAAATTATACGCATCGATCTCTGACTTCTACTTTGTTGGGTAGTGTTTCTGCAAGAGTTACTACTGTCTTTACATTGATGCAGGGGCAGACGCACATATATTGCTGCAGGGGCCCGGACCGATCCACCACCACCACACCCCCCCCCCCCCCCCACACAAACACTTTTTTTTTTTTTTTTAAGTAACTAATGGCCCCCTCCAACTTTTTTTTTCCTTTATACATGAGTCTGACCAACTAAGTAATAAAGGAAGACAAACCCTGCATTAATGCGCCCCTGCCAGCCAACATGGCTTGAGCTCCTTAGCACAGTCTCTGCCTTACCCTGCTTTAATACATCGATACTTGAGACAAAATGGCTTGAGTTTTTTTTTTTAATATGATTTTGAATAGCGATTTTTCTGTGTTTGCTAGGGGGTAAATTTATCATGTTTATTTAATTTGATACCAACTCGCTCCCATTATTACTAAACTCGTTCTTTCTTTCCTTTCTTTTAACTTTTATTCTATTCAAAACACAAAAAAATATATATATATATATATATATTTCTCTTAGCTAAATCTTTTTATTCGACAACATAATATGTATTTTCTTAAAAAATCAGTAATTTATTAACTCTTATTATATTATTTACATTATTAATTTATTAAGTTTTTCATTTTATATATTGATTGAATCTTGACAACTCTCAATTGTTTTAAATAATATTTTATAATTAAAAGATTAGATCAGTTGTCTTCCTAATTTTATTTTATGTGATTAAGGTATTTATTGAAATATTAGATCCATGGCTTAGTAAAATTATGATAGTCTATCGACTTGAATTAAAATTGTACTATTAATATTGAAATTTTGTGTCATTGTTATGCTTGTAGTTCTAGACCCAAAAAAAAAAAAAAGAAGAAGAAGAAGAATTGTAACGCTTGATTACAATTTACAAATAACCATTCTTCTTTCATTAATGATTATTAAAAAATATCTTTAATTATTTTAGTCACAACCATATTTAGATTAATATATTAGATTCTCAATTGTTTGTTTGTTTATAATAATGAGTTTTCTTGTTTATATTTTATAGGTTCAATATTACTAAAATGACTATTTTGAAATATATTCAACTTATTAGTAGAGTGGCCAATGCTACTATAATCCTTAATATTTTTAGTGTATACTTGAAAAAGAAATTGTTAAAAATTTTAGTATGGATTCGCTTATAAATGATTTTCGTGACTTGAAAGAACGAAGATCTCTATTTTGAGTGATATATACCAACATATATTTTAAAATAGTCTCAAAATACAATCACTCAAAATAGAGATCTTCGTTCTTTCAAGTCACGAAAATCATATATATATATATTTGTGTAAAGCATGACAAATTTATAAATATTTTGACTCTTATGAACATTTGATGTTGCGTCCGCCACTACATTGATGATTTTGTGATGATAATATGGGTGTTGAACTTGGATTAAAGAAACTTTCAAATAGTTGTCTCTGTTTCAGAGATTTATGTAGGTGTTAAGGGTTTTTTTTTTTTTTTAACCCTTTATTAAAGAAAAAAATGATTTTGGATGAAAACCCATGAATTCTTTTGCAGGACAGAAACCATGTATAGTTTTATCTAATCTTTTTTAAAACTAAATTTGATCCATGATAATGTAAGTCAAACTAGATAGTAATTAATACTACAACATAGCAGTGTGGTTATATTACATTTTCTTTCCGGTTTGTTGTCTGTAAATTAAAAAAAAAAATCAAAAGAAAAAAAAGAAAAAATATTCGGTTTAATCAAAAAATCAAAAATCAAAATTTTAGTTTTTAAATTGAAAAACCAAATTCTTATTCGATTCGGATTCGGGTTATTTATTGAAGATTTTTTTAATCAAAAAACAAACTGGAATAGTAAAAAATTGAATAAAAAAAAAACAATTGCTCACCCCAATCGACTAACTATACATGCACAAAACCCAAAAACTTCAGAATAAAAATATAATTTTGTATTAATGGCTCATCTGTCCTTGTATAGTAAATTAATTCTTTAATATATCATTGTAGCTTTAATTGAACTGATTTCATAATTAAATATACATTAAGTATCTAATCTATTTTTTTGTCAAGTTTTTTAAGCTAAATTATCAGAATTAATCACAAGATTTATGCATAAAAGCTTTCTATTTAATTGGATTATAAGAATATTTTAGGAATAAAAAATAATTATGTATAAAAAATTACGTGAATAATGCTAATTGTCTGATTTGAAAATCATGACAAAAAGTTAGGATGAAACTTAGCATATATTTAAAAATAAAGTAAATATATAAAAAAAATAAAAGAAATATTTAATCATATAAAAACAAACTAAGCTATTAACCTTATAATAATAATAATAATAATTTAATCGTTGCCCTTAGAAAAAATTGGTCTGTTTTCCCACTTCTTATTAATTTGATTTTACTTGTTGCCTTCAATAAGATAGGAAGATGCATGCAGTTTTAAGATTTAAAAATCATTAGTTAATGTACAATAATTAAGTTAATTTTGGTCTTTGCAAAATGCAACTTGGACTAATAAAATTAATACCACTGACTGTGTGTGTATATATATATATATACGTACACAGTGCAGTGGTATTAATTTTATTAGTCCAAGTTGCATTTTGTGTATATTAATTTTATTAGTCCAAGTTGCATTTTGTGTGTGTGTATATATATATATATATATATATCACCTAACACAGTGCAGTGGTATTAATTTGATTAGTCCAAGTTGTATTTTGTGTGTATATATATATATATATATATAGTACCATACTCAATTGACAATATTATTAATTTCTGCATTTTTACTGAACTTGCAAAATTTTGACGACGTGCTAACGACTAATAGCATCAAGAAGATATTTTATTATTTAATTTGGTACAGTTACTTGTGAATTATATAATAATTAAAAGCTGGTCTTATGATTTTATTGATATATTTTTTTTTTTAAGAAAAACGTAGGTATCACTACATCGAGGGATATAAATAAACATACCCACTACATCAAGGGTTTGAATCAGAATTGTTTTTTTATTTTTATTTTTTTAAATGAGTGTCAAGTGAATGGCTTATGGTTCAAGGAGCAGTTGTTTTGTTTTTGATAAAATAAAGAATATGAGATCGCCATGTTCTCTGGGCCGGGTCTTGTGATTTGGTGTTAAGTTTCAAAGACAAACAAGCAAGGTTCAATAACTGGTATCAAGAACAACAGAAACAATAAAATAATAAAGAATACGATGATATTCCAAAAAGAGTTGGTGAAGAAAGTAAGAAGAAATGGTCTCAAGTTTAACTTCTTCGTACTCTTCAACTCTATGGTTTTTTTTGTTTTGTTTTGTTTTTTAATTATTGAGTAAAAAGAGATTCTACATCACCATTCTATTTCAGAAGCAATAAAAGAGGGAGGCTCGTCGGGCCACACCTCTTCTTCATCAACATTTAAAGCGAATTAGCTAAAGAATTATTCAATTCTACGTGCTATCAGAGCAAACTTAAATTAACAGGAAAAAAAAAATTTCTTAACCTTATGACTAGGAAATCTTACCCTCATCCGTTGTCAGTTATCCGTCCCAAGGAATTTATGAATCTAATCCCTGGTGAACAATAAATATTAATTGATGTAAGGGTCAGCTAGTCCTTTTCTACTAAACGAAAAACGATACCTCTTACCAACTTCGTGATGATCAGAGAGACAGAGACAACTATCTCAGTACAGAATATAAAAATAATTGGAGTTGGTGTGGGAAATCTTGTAATCAAGCTTTTGTGCAAGTCAATGGATAATTGGAGTTAGAAACGAATAATTGTGACAACTAACAAACTAACATTTCTTGATAAAATTTCCATCAAATAAAATTATCTAGTTGGGAAGGATTATTCGTTTCTAACAAACTATAAAACTTGATAAAATTTCCATCAAATAATTTTGAAAAAAATTATCTAATATTAATTTGGGAAGGATTATTCGTTTCTTTATCTAAAAATTGATTCGAAAAGTAATTAATACAATATGCAGAAATTCAATCTCATCTTTCTCAATTGAACTCCAATAAAAAAAATATTGAATCACGCTAAATTAAATTAAGAATAAACAAATTCATTCAATTTTTTAAAAAAAATTAGAAATTTATTTAAAAAAAATTAGAAATTTATTTTTGGTTGACGCTATATGTGAATGGAAAACCCTTTTTCTTTTTTTGTTTTTTTTTTTAATTTATATTAAAAAAAATATTGCTTACCATGGTTGATTAAGTCTATGATGTCTCTACTACCCTAAGAAAATAAATTTTTTGGCCCCCCATGGAGCTTTTGGATATTAATAATTTTGGCTCAGAATGAGAGATACCAGAGCTTATAAACTCCTTATGACCTAAGCAACAAAACCGTGTTAGCTGGAGGCCAGCATTTTTTAAAATTAAGAACGTTGCAGCTGGTGTCTGTTGCTTTCTGAGTTCTTTCTTGCAATTAATGGTGCATTGAATGATTCATATAGTAACTACACTAGTCTTATTCAAAGACCCGGTCGCAAAGATGGTTTTTTTTTTTTTTCAATCATCCAAAGGAATTTCATCGAGCAGATAGGTCTAAATTAGATAAAAACATAAGCAGGGACATATTCCTCCATAATAAGGTGGCAAAGATGCTAATCATACATTATTAAAATAGTTATTACTTCCATGATTTGGTATTCGCTGTTAGACTGGATTGGATAATTATTTTATTTTCTCTTTCATAAGCAAGAGACACATATGAGACAATTGAGAACATGTTGCGATAACAGTAACTAGTTTGAGGGCCCGCTGTTTAATTAAATAAATCAGTTGAAATTAAAATGAATCATATTAATTTTGAAAAATATTGACATGTGTCAATAAAATAAATGAATTGGACATTAAAAAATAATTTATTTAAAATTGCCACATTCAATTTAAAAAAAGAACAAAATAAATTTCAAACTATACATATTGCATTGACAAATAATTTAAATAACAAATTACGATTAAGAAATCAAAGTAAATTTAGATAGAAAATCATGTGCCATAGATCGATAAGTTTTAACAATAATTTTTTTTAAAAAAATTTAATCTCATTAGACATCCCTATACTCTTGATATGTTCTTAATATAATCCATGTACTTGTTTTTATTCATCACCTCTATGTACTTTTTATTTTTTTTAATGTGGTCCCTTCGATTATTTTTTGATTAATTTTTTCTTCAAAACTGATAGCTAGTATAAAATAATCTACGTAACATGACATATTATATTTTTTTTACCATGTGAACAAATAAAAAAAATTATTTTACTCTCTCTCTCACTCTCTCTGCCCAACATCCAAACCCAAAATTATACCTCGTATGTCTTTGTATTAGGACCATATGGAGTCATGCAGCTAGGAAGACTTGCATCACGTAGGAGAAAACCATCAACTTTTGCCAAAAACAAATATTAGATTGAAATTGACAGAGGGAGAGAATAAAGAATCCTTACTCTTAAATTTAAACAGGAAATTGGGCAAAGGTTTACAAGTATTAGCACATAAAACTCAGAAGGAACCACACAATTCAGAGACCTTAAAATTATTACAAGTATAGAACCTGATTTCTATCAAACGACCTTGAATTTTGTGAGACTATGATCAAGTAAAACTAAAGCATGTGAAAAAGTTTACCTCATATCCAACATATAAATCAGGCCCATAAACTCACTCATACAATTGATATGGTAGTATGAAGGTCAAAACGTATGCTCAGCAACCAACCATCGAGGAGGAAAAGTAAAAAAATAAGCAATGCCATGCTAGGTTTATCAGTTGGTGCAGTCAAAATTGCAACATATTAAAGAGAAACGCAATCAAGGAAGAGAAACACAAAGCATAGTATTTAAAAAAAAAAAAAACTAAAAAATTGGAAAAATATGGTTGCATAGACCTCCTATCTACTACCAGAATTTTGTTAAATAGCAACGAATTTTTTCATCGGTATTTTTCAAAAATCCATTGATATAAGAAATTAACGACGAGTAGAGACAATATGAATTCCGTCGCTAATATGGTGGTCACCATTTTTTTAGCAATTGAATTTTTCCTTTGTCTTTAAATTATTAACCTTTCGTCTCTAAATCGATCTAAATCGGTCGTTTGTAATGTCTCATATTCATCGTCAAACCATCACAATTTCCACTTAAATCTATTGCTAAATAGAGATGGAATAGGCTATCGCTGAATTGTAGTCATTAATATCCTCACAATTTCGTCGCTAAATCTATTGCTATTTAGTGACTCGTATATGTCTCCGTCGCTAATTACCCTTTCTATTTCGTCACTAAATCCATCATTATTTTTTATTTTATTTTTTTGTTAAATCAATAGCCATTTATTAGGAATTATAATAACAAACAACTATAAGCAACACTTTATTAAAATACGATATATATTACTTAATAAAATTAAAATTCACTAAATCCATTACTTTTTTTTTTGTTAAATCAATAGTCGTTTATTGGGAATTATAATAACAAACAAATATAAATAATACTTTATTAAAAACATGATATATTGTATAATAAAATTAAAATTGTATAAATTAAAAGAAAATAAATATATAAAAGTTTTAAGATACACAAAAGCATTTAAAACTTTTTTAACCAAAAAAGAAATTTAGTCCTCATTATCATTGTCTCCTACATCATCTTCCAACTATTGGCTATGAAGAGGAACAATTGATTGTTCGGGTTGTGGAAGTGTCGGTAAGAGAGACAGGAAGCTTAAGGTTCTCTAACAACCCCATAACTCTCTACAACCGAGTCCGTATGCTTGCTAACTTGACTAGCTTGTTGCTGGATGGTAGCCTCCATCCCTTTGATCATATCATTGTACTCGGACGGAAACCTCATGGATATTATCACAAGGATACCACGAAATGCTAGAGGAGGAGTTGGTATCGGAATGTGAGTAACATTGGGACGCAAAAGTTTCAATATCGTACACTCTCGGCTTCTTCTCTCCTCCGACACCATCAAATATCTTGAATATGTCAATATCTTGAGACGATGTATCACCTTCCAACTGTTCTTTAGCAGCTACTTCTTGTATTGATTACATGCACTCCTAAGTCATTGAAATAATTACAATATTAAATCATAATTATATTTTTTAGATTATATCGATAGATGTATACATATTTTAAAAAATATATATACAAAACCTTATCATTACTCGTCTATGACCGCTTATCGACAAATGTCTCATTTTTTCATTTATGAGTGATCATGAATAGCTTGTAAAGATTTAAGTTATGACCAAATTTATTATGCTGAAAAAATAAACAAAATAATATGAGATGAAATAAATGAAAAAATTAATGTATAATACAATGGATAGTATTTATCAAAGGCTTAGCATACTCAATCAAAAAGATAAACCATCTAGTATGCTTGGATTGGGTAAAACTAACACCACCCATCTTCGACATACGAGTTTCGAGATACCTGCCGAGATCGGATATGATACTTAAGCGTGGTCCAATCTTGATGTCATACTTTCCACACCTCCTGTTTAACAAATACAGGTTTATTATCCTTACGCTTGAGCTAGTTAAGTATATCATCGTATCGCCTCCATGCCGATTCTCTCACACATATTTAATTAGTATGTCGATGGTTGCATCCAATAAAAAATACTTATACACAAAGGAAAAAAATAATATTAGTACTTTTCATGTTAAACTGACACTTTAAATGAAATATAAGTAAATAATTAATATATTACTCAAAACTCATTAAAGTAGAAGTCTTTCGTCTTAATGGAGATAGACTTTCATGCGGAGGCAGCAATGCCCATCATAATATATAAAAATATATTATCACATGTAAAATTAATTATTGTATGTAAAATATATTATTTCTCGGTTATTCACAATTCAAATGGTCTATCCATCATTAGATCTAATAAAACTTTTTGGAGTTGAGGAAACCGTAATAGGATCATCCATAGTAAGGGGCATTACCAACATGGGTACTACTAAAGAGGATGCGGATGTGTTGGCATCACTATCAAGTCCGTGATCTTAAACAGTTGGACTAGTAGTTTTTCACATCCATGTACACCATCACTATTACTCACACGGTCAACATCAAAGCCACGATTACCGACATCACGATTAGATCTGTCCAATTCATAAGGCATAACTCAAGAATAACACCCGAAATAGTTTAACAAATAAATAACAATTTGATAGAAAATAATACCCATCAATAAACCTAACATACATCCATTCAAGATCGGACTTCATTATTTTGTTTCGCATTTCGAGGTAAGACAAAATTATTTAGTTAATAATTTTTCTAAACATCTAATAAAATTTTAACAAAATCATTCATGTGAATTCATCTTTCCCGATTAACAAACTTCGGATGATCACAAAAACAAAAAATTAAATCAACCAACAATCAATTTACTCACACCTAGACAAATAATTGTCTCGGATACTCCATCAAAATTAAATTCTAAACTCTTTCTCCCAACTCCATCACAAAGTATTGAACTAACCTTATTTCGCTTTAATTCCTAAAGGTCTCGGACCTCTTAGGTTCGATATACTATGACGTAGCTCGACACATTTCAATAATTATATACCACATAATTAAACTAATTAATTCTAATTCTAACAAAATTAAATTTAAAATAACAATAAACTTTTAAGTTTTAATATAAATAAAGTTTTAATTCAACATTAAACAAAATTAACCTAATTAATTAATTAATTATAAATCTAATTGACTTAATAAATTCTAATTCTAACCAAATTAAATTTAAAATAACAATAAACTTTTAAGTTTTAATATAAATAAAGTTTAATTCATCCACTTAAACAAAATTAACCGAATTAATTAATTATATATAAATCTAATTAACTTAATTAATTCAAATTCTAACCAAATTAAATTTAAAATAACAATTAATTAACAATTTCTAATATAAATAATGTTTTAATTCAACCAAGTAAACAAAATTAACCTAATTAAGAAATTAAATATAAACCTAATTAACTTAATTAATTCTAATTCTAGCTAAAAATAAATTTAAAATAACAATTAATGAACCATTTCTATTATAAATAAACTTATAAATCAACCAATTAAACAAAATTAAACTATTAATTAATTAAGTATAATTCAAATTAACTTAATTAATAAAAAATAAACAATTAATTAACAAATTTATTCTAATTCAACCAATTAAACATAATTAAACTAATTAATTAACTAAATTTAAATAAAATTAACTTAATTAATTAAAAATAAATTTAAGTTACAATTAATTAGCTACTTAACCTAACAATTAACAAAATTTAACAATTTAACAAATTAATCAACTAATTAATCAAACAATTTGATAAATAAATCAAAAAAATAACAATTAAATATTTACACAATCATAAATCAATTAATTAAACTTAAATTAACATAACAATTATAATAAATTATTAACTTTAATTAAGAAAATAAAAAAGAGAAAAAATATATCTAATTCGGGTGGAATTAGAAAAAGAGGAGAAAAGAACGGATGAGGGTTTTTTGAGAGAAAAGATCATGGAGTAGGAGTGGATCGATTAAGAGTGGAGGATCGAGTGGAGTTTGGTGGTGGTTTGAAGGGGGTCGGAGAATGGTTGTTGTAGTTGGAAAAGGAGAGGGAGAAGAAAATGAGGGAGAAGGAAGAAGAAAGGGGCTAAATTATGGTTGAAAATTAGCAACGGATGCAATCCCTTCACTAATCCGTATCAAAACAGAGGCTAATTTTGTGCGGTAATGGTCGTTCAATTTTCACATATAATGACGAACGTAAGTGTCCATCGTAAATTTGGCGTTGTCTATTGCTAATCCATCGTAATTTGGATAGTTTTGTCTTTCAAAAAGTCCATCCAATTTTGCTCAAATTCTCACCTTTAGCGACGTATTTCTTCTTCGTTAAATTACGAGGGATGTATCCTTTAACGATGGAATATTCATTACTAAATTGCGATAGTGAAGATAGGAATGGATTTGCCATTCCGTCGCTATTTTTCCTAGTAAATATGTTGCTAAACCATCTCTAAAACTCATTGGAAGATTTTACCATCAAATTTAGCGATGGATTAGTCTCGATCGCTAATAAACCATCGTTATTCCGTTGTTGATTCTATTGTCGTTATTTGCTTTCTATATACGTTCATCGCTAATTTTTGTCACTATTTAGTGAAATTCGACAGATGACCTATATTGATTGATATATCATCGTGATCAAACATGACGAGTAGTACAAGGGCACAACTTATGGATATTATACTCCGGAAAAGACGAGTTTTCCAATTAAAAAGAAATACGAGAGCAAATTCCAATTTGTAGCTAATTTGTCAAAAACTAGAACAAGGGCTATGACGAGTTAAACTTACTTTATATGGAACATAATTACCATGCCAAGCAACCACATTAAAGGGAGAAAAATCTTGTTTTGCAACAAAAAGTTCTCCACCAAACTTTTGTGTGATAAGCATAACTCGGTTTGGTACCATCTTCAAACCAGGCCTTGGGAACAAGGAAATCCCTTGGATTAGCAATTCCATTAGCGAGGTAAAAGTAACCAAAACCAAGTCCTTGTTGTGCTAGCGACATTCATTGAATAAAAATGAATAATAACTTCACACTTTATCACACAAAAGGGCAAGACAAGGATAAAAGATTAGGTACCTATTGGACCAAGATCGGGAAGTTGAAAATGGGTACCGAGGAGAGATTCGATATTTAGAAGCACACATGAAGGCATAAGACAATATGATTAGAGTCTAAACAGCATGATAATGCAAGAAGTTCAAAGGAGAAATTGGACATTTAGAAGCACCCCTCTACGCATGCTTGAATTATTGAATGATTAGAAAACATAATTGTGAAGAGAGAGAGAGAGATTTTTTTTTTTTTTCACATGACAAAAAAATATGATGAGTCATGCCATGTTGATTATTTTATATCAGTCTGTCGGTTTTGATCGAAAAATTAATTGAAAAACAATTAGAGGTGCTTACATTAAGAAAAAAATGTAGAGTACAAAGAGGGATTGAATAAAAAAAATACAAAGGTCACATTACAAAAATATTAAGAGTAGAAGGATGTCTAATGCAATTAAAACATTAAAAAACAATCATTATCGCCATGAGATCTCAATTTATCTATAATTTTATTGCTTTTTTTATGCGTCTTTGACACTCTTCAATAAAAACAAAAATCCATTTATAGGTATGCTTAACAATATATTTTGAGTGGCGTAAAAAAAAGTAACAAAATTCTGAAACTGTTTTTTTCATTTTTTATGTGTCTTTGATACTATTAAGTAAAAACGAAAACCCGTTATATGTATATTTAACAATATATTTTGAGTTGTGTAAAAAAAAAACATAATTCTAAATTTGTTCATTACTTCGAACACATCAAAAACAGTATTATAAGTTTGTATAAGAAAAATAAAGTGTAGAAATTAAAATCAGAATGCTACAAAAATTTTAATCATAGAAAAGAAACTTAAAAAAACAAATAATTAAAAACTAAATATATTAAAAAGAAAAAGGAAATCACTCCTTGTACCTACAGGCCCAAACACAAAGCACCTAGGCCACCTTTAAGAAGCCCAGACACGATGCGTCCGGGCCGAGCTTCGGAATAAGAAAATATTTTGAAAATGGTTTTAAATGTAGCATTTTTCAATTTTAATAGTTCAAAAAAAATATAATTTATCAATAAAAAATGATTTTAAGATAAAATAGACCAAATTGATAATTCAATAAAACTTAAAATAAACCATTAAAACTTTCTTTGATTAATGCAAAAAATGTTTCATAATTAATTACGTACTTTTAAAATAGTACAGTTCAATTTGTTATTATGTTATGAAATTATAAAGATTGAGAATATATATATATATATATATATATGGATCACTGGATTAATGGGACGGTACACGTGTATTGTTAGAATTTTTTGCTCCACACAATGACTCTTTTTATTCAAGTTTTTAGGTTGTCTTTTTTTTTCTTTTTCTTTTTTTGCCCTTTTTATAGATAACTGCAATAGTCCTTTGGGTTTAAATTATTACTCAAATCCCCTACATATTTAAAACAATATAACTAAAATCTTGTTTGTATTCGAAATGCTTTATATATATATATGTCATCCTTGAAAATTTTTTAAAATTAAGAAGATTTTAAATACAAAAGAGAATTTTTTTATAATATTTTTAATTTTTTTTGGATGATTTTACTAATTTTATGAAAATTAAAAGAGATTTATTGCCACAAGTAGTACATAAGTTTGGACCCACGTTAAGAGGCCCTGCACGATTTGTTGTTGTGCTTTCCTTATTGTCTTCCATCAGCCCATTCCTTTATCATCATCCATGAAATGGATCGTTCTATTCTATTAAAAACTAAAACAGCTGAAAAATTTACTGTTCAGACAAACAATAAATGAACGATAATTTCTCAGCTATTCATTACTTAAATATTAATATACTATAACCATGCTACACATGATTTTTAATAATTGCGAGAAACCGTCAATGGATTGGTTGGGGCTGTTGACCATCAGGAAAAAACTCAAGAATTTGACCCATGAAAAGACTTGCTTTAAAACGTTAACAATATTCTGCTAAAAACTAAAATAGCTAGAGAGTTTATTGTTCAAATAAACAATAAATGGATAGTAACTTTTTAGCTGTTCATTACTTAAATATCAATACACCGTAGCTACGCTACAAGTGATTTCTAATAATTGCAAAAAACCGTCGATGGATTGGTTAGGGTTGTTGACCATCATGAAAAGACCCAAGAATTTGGCCTATGAAAAGACTTGTTTTAAAACGTTAACAATATTCTACTAAACTAAGATAGCTAGAGAGTTTACTATTCAAATAAACGAGTAAAATGAACAGTAACTTCCCAACTGTTCATTACTTAAATACCAATACATTGTAGCCACGCTACATGCGATTTCTAATAATTGCAAAAAGCTGTCGGTGGATTGGTTGGGTCCGTTGATCAACGAGAAAAGACTCAAGAATTTAACCTATGAAAAGACTTGTTTTAAAATGTTAACACTATTATCGTCTAGTATCGCTATGAGTCGACCACCGAGCTCAATGTATTAAAATAGCGAGATAATTTCGGTGGTTTTGTTGGATTCTTTTATAAGTAATTTTAGAATTTATGCTTTTATTTATTTATTTTCTACACAAAGTTTAATAAACCTTAGAATATACAATAAAATATTTTTATATAATTCTTAAACTAATCTAAATTGAATTGAAGAATTGAGGAAGTGGTTAAGAAAATGCACATACCTTACTTTACAAGTATCATGATCATCTTTTAATTTAAATCCTATTCATACTGATTTATTATCACAAAAGAAGGGAATGAAATACAAATATTAAAACATACTTTTTTATATAAAAAAATAAGAATAAAAAACGAGATAGTAGCGAATTACCTATGTTGACCGATATATATATATATATATTGGTTGGAGATCACCTAAACTCCCACATGCTATTTATCATCTTTCCCAAGCTTCGAAACAAAACAGCTATGGAAAAATCAAAGGGTGATCAAGACAATCATTGTCTATTACAATTCCTAGAATCTCTCGAGAAAGCTTCAAAAGATCTACAAACCAATCCCATCTTCATTACAAACGATCCCCAACCCACCATGGAAACTATTTTAAACCTTGAAAGTAAAGCGAGATATAACTAAAAAGTAAAACAATTAGGGAGTTTACTATTCAAATGAACAATAACTTCCCAATTGTTCATTACTTAAAATGAATAGTATTTTACTTGTTCAAATGAACAATATTTTATTTTTCATTACTTAAAATGGATTTTTTTTTCTACAATGGCATTTTAGTGATTTTTTTATAGTTTTTTTTACATTCATTTTCAAATTTTACACGTCATTTTTTTTTTAACTTTTATGTTTTCAAAATATATTTTTAAATCCTCATATTTTTAAAAATATTTTGAAATCTCATGTTTTTAATTTAGACCATTTTGCCTCATTTTTTTCAAATATATTTTTTGTTCATCATATTTTTTTTAAAAAAAAATTTGGCCTCTTATGTTTTTAAATTTTAGAAAAAATACATATATCGGATTATATTTTTTTTATTAAAATTAATCTCTTAAATTTTTTGTTTATTATAAAAATTCTCATCAAATTAAATTTTTTATGAAAGTTTATTTGTTAATAAAAACTAATTTATTATTTAATTTGCAATTTAAGAATTTTTTTTATCATAAATTAAGAAGTAAGATTTATGAGAAATAATTTTGTGGTAGTTTTTATTTCAATTTATTGAGTTTAATTCCATACAACTTATATAGTTTTTGTAACATCCCCAACCTAGGACTTAATAAGTTAAGAATATTACCGTCATTAGCCACATTCGAAGTGCAATGAATGTAAGCTAACAAGGCATTATGATCTTATTGTAACGCATGTAAGAATATTTACGTGACAAAAATCTTTTAGTGACATTCGTGTCCTATTTCTTCAATTTCGCTATAATTTTTTCACGTTTATGTCACGTTTATTTACCATGATAGTTTATTTTAATTTATTTCATTTTACATGTTTTCTAAACTTCTAATCATGTTAATATGTAGTGGATAATTTAAAGTAATTATACTACTACTACGATATTATTATTTTATTATTACTTATTCGATTACATACCTTAATTATTTACATACATGATCGATTCTATGTCAACTACTTCATGTAATGGGTCTACTCGGGAGCCAAACCCTCATCCAAGTTATATGCGTTTGATGCCTCCCTCGGTAGTCGGCTTCGCAGAAAGTAAGCCGTAGTATCTTATTTATCTACACCATAAGGAACTATATGAGTTACGACCTAGTAAGTTAACGTATGCATGTAGTATACATACATGTGTATGTATGCATAAAACATTGATATGCATAATGAATCCTTTTTCCTTATGTCATAAAACATTTCATAAACGATCTGAAGTTCCTTTTTCCGCCTTTGGACATGTCTCATTTAGGTACTTCGGGGTTTCCATCACATATGTCCGACGAACCGGACTCGTCAACGGACGTGCCCTACCGAGCCTCTAAAAGTCCACATCCGCACTTGGCCGGCCTTGAACCATTAATATCACCGTATGAAAAACCCATGAAGTCCTTTCATCAAAACCTCAAAGTCATGAAAATCTTTTCTTTTAAAATCATTTCGATTGCTATCGAATAGCCATGACATAAAATATATTTCCATGACTTAAAACATTATTCATGAGTTAAGCATGCATATGCAATTGCAATGAACTAGCATGATGTATGAATTCATGAATGCTTGCTTTGAATGGTTATGTAACCAAGTCATAAGAATCGATATAAAATTGAGCAAGCATAACATCATAGATAACATCAATCCAATATAAACCAACATCGTTAAAATTGGCACATCAATCATCATAACCCAATTCTCATCATCAATCTCATTCAAGCATAATCATTAGTTATAACCTAATGCATTCATATAACATTTGAAAGAACATAACCATAACATAAAGAAAGATTAACATTTTTGTTCTATTTCTTTGTTCATTAAACTTACCTTTCATTTTACTTTCCTAAATTCTTTTCCTTATGATCTTAATTATCTTTCCATATTTGGTCTTTACCAAATTAAGTATCATTTTATGTTCCAATCTAACTAGGTATTATTTCATTGATTTAGGAGGTTCAATTTCGGTTTGGGCCTTAATGGGCCTAAGACCCAATTTTTCCTAACCCAATTTTTCTTTAAATTTTTATGATCCATTTTCATTCTAAACCATCCTTTTACTGTGTTTTGAGTCTGAATCATCAATTTTAAGGTTTAAAACTAATTCTCCAAAATTTCCATTTAGGCTTAAACTTGATCCATTTAGAATCCTAACATTTTCTCCTCATTTTGTCCCACCATTTTAACACTAAGTAGCCTAGATATTTAAAAACTATAGGAATTAATTTAATTCAAATTTGGGACCCGAAATATGGTCCAAACCCGTAGTGGGCCTTAATGGGCCGAAATTGGGCCCAAGCCCATAAACCCATTTTCTTCAACTTTTGATGAATTTTTCACTTCAACTCATCAAAATATACTTATTTAAGCGTATATGACTAACCAAACTAGAATCAAATTGCTTTGAACTCAAACACTAATTTGTTTAGTTTAGGCCAAATATAATTTCTAAAAATTAGTAAATTTTTTCTTTAATTAAAGTAAAATTTTTCATTCCTAAACATTAATTAATGCTCAAATAAGTAAGAATCAAGTGTCAAAACACCAATTAAATGAAAGAATTCGAAACCCCTAAATTTGGTTCATCAAGAACCCTAACCCTAATTTTTTTCTTAATTGAGAAATTAAACATGAAATTGACTTGAAACTAAGTATACTTGTGGTGTAGGTGAGGTTAATTTACTTGTTTGAGCTCCAATTAGACTCTAAAAAGCTAGATTTGTGAAGGATTTCTCTTTCTCCTCTTTTCCTCTAAATTTTTGAATTTGATCTTCGAATTTTTCCCTTGAGATTTTTGGCTTCCCACTTAAAATTCAAGCTTCTTCTACTTATTGGAAAGAATTTATTAAAAATATTTTGGGTGATTTTTAAGTGAAAATTTTGTAAGAGTTTCTTTTGTATTTTTTAATTTTTTCTCCCCTTTTTATTTTTCTAGCACCCCTATTTATATTAAATTTTGTTGACTTATTGATCTCATCTCCACCCTTAATGTGGGAAAATCTCAGCCCTTAATTCAATTTCCAATCATTCATTTGCATTTGTCCCAATTTTTAGCCATTTATTCACCTTTTTATTTATCCCTTCCACCTTACTTATTTTTTGCCATAATTTTTACTGGAAGTCAGAATTAATTAATTCTCTAGATGGGCCAAATTTGGGAGGAAAATGATAAATTTTGGTCCTCCAAGTTTCTAGACTTTTCCATAGCCCATTCTTTCCTAATTCCCTCTTTTATGAAACAAATCACTTCTAATCCTTCCTTTTTATTTTTTATGATTAATTTTTAACCCTTAACATTCTCAAATAATTTAATTTGGATTATTATACTTTTAATTTTATGCAATCGAGTCTCTCATTTTATGCAATTTAGTCCCCGCTTTTAAAATGTCATTCTATACTTTTTAAAAATCAAATTTATTTCAAGAATAAATTCAAAAATTCATTAAGGGATTTGTTTTTAAAATTTTCATAATTTTTATCCCTAATTTGAGCCTTCAATTTATTTATTTAGTGTGAAAATTACACTATTTCCTATAAAAAAATATTCCCTATACTTATTAAAATTAATTTAATTTTTCTAGGCACTCTCACACATCCTATATGATTATTCTATGCACTTAAAAAAATTTCTCATACTCTTAAGTTGCCTAATTAAATTCTTTACCTCTAAAAACACTATTCCTCCACTTAGAAAATTCAATAAAATATTCACCATATGTAGAAAAATTCATAAAATAATATAAAATAATATAAAACCCTTCTAACAATTATTCTAAACAAAAAAAAATATTTTTCATACACAAACAACATAGTTTAATTAATTTTCTCATGCAATTACTACTATTCATGTACCAAAAAATCACTAAAATATTCTTTAAGCGTGGAAAACTATTTTAACATTTCTAAATATTCTTTTAAGTTTCTAGTAATTATTTCTCATTCTCAATATATATATATATATATTCACACGGTTTTAATATTAAACCTTTATTACATTCATATTTTAGCGATTACCAAGCATTACAGCTTTATTGGAAATTAATTATATATCCGCATACATAACGAGCATTAGTCCCTTTGGTTCAAAAGATATATATATATATATATTTTTTTTCTTTTTGCTATATCAATTGTTCTATTTTGTTGTTTAAGAAATAGAGAAAGAATAAAAAAAATATGAAAAACATTTTGAAAATAAAAAAGTAAAATTTTTTTGGTTAACACCGATTAAAAAATTAAAAATTTTATTTTTGAAATCAAAAGAATTAATTAATTCATTTTTCAAAACGAGATGGACTAATTTATAATTTAATTTTCAATTCAAGAATCTCTTTCATCATAAATTAAGAAGTCGATTTATGAGAATTAATTTTGTATTAATTTTTATTTCAATTTATTGACTTTAATATATTCCATACAATTTATATTTTTATTTTAAAAAATATTTTTTTATGATATATACTATAAATCTATTAAGTATGATCAATATATATATATATATATATATATATATATAGTTTTAGAAACTAATTTTGTATCTGCATACATAACACTAATTATTTATAATTTATTCTTTTTTCATATTCTAAAATTAATATTTTTAAATAAAATAATTGAAATATACATAATTATTTTTTTATAAATTAATTATGTATTTGCACACATAAACCCAGTTATTTATTATTTATTCTTTTTTTCTTTGTTCTAAAATCAATATTTTTTAAATAAAATAATTAAAATAATGTTTTGAAATAACTTTTCAATTATTCAAATACAATTTTTTATACTAATATTATTGATTATTTTTGTTAATAAATATATATAAATCAAAAAATTTTGCTCAAGCAAATAGAGTTGATTTATATTAATTATAAGAAATAAAATTTTTACTTGCACTACACTATATAAATAGTTAACCTTACATACGTAATTGTTGTCCGATCGTAGCGTAGTACGGGTATCCAACTCGTAATAACTATAATGGATCCTAGTCAAGTTATTTTCTTGGTGTATAGCTATACCAAGGTCCATGTAACAATTTCTCTTCATCATCCTTGAGAATAACAGAAAAGCAGCCACAAGAAATAAGAAGAAAATGATAAATTGCAAGAATTTAGATTTTGATATGTAATAATTTACTTCAAGTAAATTTTTTTATACACACAACATGATGATGTAATCAATTAATAAATGGATATAATGTATAGAATTGATTTATTTATAGGCTTCTTAATTGGATCTAGAATTTGTTTAATGTTCTTAGCCTATGTTTCTTGAAAGGACGAGTTTCAAAATTTTCCCTTCAGGTATGAAGTTTTCCCATTAAATCCCAAAGATATATATATATATTCATCCGTACGTCTATCATTTGTACAAAAACTAAAGAAAGTAGCATCCTTTGCATTATCCTATCAAATTTTAATGGAAGAAATTGTAATATATTCTACCAAAATGAAGCCAATATAAATTGAAGGGTAAATTGATCGATGGTAGAATTAGTGCATTTAGAAACTTTTTAATTAGTTTCTTCTCTGTTTGGAGCTAATATAAATAGGGTTGATTTTGTGCCGTTTGTTTCTTATCTTTACAAATCCGGTGTCAATTTGATATTAGAACTCTTGGTGACCAGAACGAATTTCAAGTGTATAGCTATACCAAGTTCTATTTATCTTATAACAAAAGAAAGAAGCTATTGCTAATCAGAATGCAACTTGAGCAAATCAAGTGCAAACTTGACCTCCTTCAATTAAGGACACAACATGAGAAATTTTAGTAACAAAAAGATAGGATGATCTTGAAACTGAATTTTTTTTCGGTTTTTTTTTTTTGGTCAGATTGGATTCAACTACTAAAATATAATGAAGATTTCTTTGAGATTGATGTACGTAAAAATTTTGATTTTCTCGTGAATTTGGACTGTGAGGCTCAAACTTAAGAGTTCGAAGGTAAGGATATTGACTCTTCTAATTTTGTTCTAATTCAACTGAAGAAGAAAAGATTCCTAATATTAATTAATTACATTTTCCACCAATTTATGATGACACATGAACACACATTTCCTTCCCTCTTAAATTCTAGGTTCTTGTTTAAGTTTTTCTTATTATGACCAATTGCTCATCTTAAACTTCCTCTGGTTGAAGTTACTTGGATTACACGTTATGATACATCCATGTCATTGAAATGCAATAATTAATTTGCAATTTTAACAAAACACGTTACAACCTAATTAAAGCATTAATTTTTTGTCTTTAGCTAACTTATGTCAATTTAAATTACTTAACTCCATGCACTTAATTCATTAATATTAAAATGCACCAACAACATCTCTTTTGTTTAGTTCTGTAAAAACTATATATATCGATGATAAC
The DNA here is from genome assembly GCA_963924115.1 of Dovyalis caffra. Classification (NCBI taxonomy): domain Eukaryota; kingdom Viridiplantae; phylum Streptophyta; class Magnoliopsida; order Malpighiales; family Salicaceae; genus Dovyalis; species Dovyalis caffra. The sequence continues at coordinate 11,674,087 of CAWUPB010001159.1, forward strand.
ATATTTAAAAGAAGGTATTGATGCACTTAATTATATAAATTTTCCCATTAGTTTGTGCAAAGGATATTTCAAGCATTCCTCTTGACAGGAAAATCCTGCCAAACAAAGGCTATCCTGTGATTTTCCATTTCTTGAGGCACAACTTGAATTCTGAATATGAAGGTTCAGATCCTATCTAGAAAGTTCATAGCTCCATCGTTTCCAACTCCACCCAACCTTCAGAACTTGAAATTATCATGTTTCGACCAGCTTGCTGCTCCCTTGCATGGGCTCTTTCTTTTCTACTACCTACCCAATGGTGAAGACCATGGTGGAAACAATGCAGAGCGAAGCAAGAAATTGGAAAAATCACTATCTGAAACCTTAACCCTCTTTTACCCACTAGGGGGAAGAAGCATAAAAGAAAATTTCTCAATTGAGTGTAATGACAAGGGAGCAGAGTATTTGGAAGCTCAAGTTAGTGGTTCCCTTTCTCAACTTCTCGAAAGAGAAGAACTTGAGACTGAAATGTGGTGGCATTTGGTACCAGGAAATTTCCAACCGGAGAACAGCCCTCTTTTAACCATTCAATTCAACATGTTTGATTGTGGAGGCCTAGCTATTGGCACATGTATGGCACACAGTATAGCTGATGGATACACGATAGGCACATTCGTCAATGCTTGGGCCACTGCTTGCCGAATTGGGATTGAAAAGGTACATTGTCGTCCGAGCTTCCCATTCGGCTCTCTTTTTCCGCCCAAGAACATACCTACTATCTCTTCCGTCTGCGATCCGACAAGAGGTGGAGAAATTAACAAGGTTGTCAAGAAAACTTTCGTGTTTAACCGTGCAACAATATCAAAGCTGAAAGAAATTGCTACAAGTACTCATGATTCAAATCAGCTGCTGAAACACCAACCGACACGAGTGGAGGTTGTGACAGGACTTGTGTGGATGATTCTCACAAAGGTAGCCCAAGCTATCCACGGCCACTTGAGGCCTTCCATCTTTGGAATTGTAGTTAATATGCGAGGGAAGACAAGTATAACTATGCCGGAGTATTCTTGTGGAAACTTTGTAAACTTCGCGATTGCGGAATTCGTGCCAGATGATGGGAGCAAGATTGAGCTTCGTGACTTCGTAAATCGGGTGCATGCTGCGACAAGAAGCTTGGTCGATGATTTTGCGAAAGCTTCGAGTGGGGATGACTTATTTTGGATCAAGATCAAGAAAATGAGGGAGGCGAGTGAAGCCTGGGAAAAACCCGAGACAGATCTCTATATGGTAAGTTCTTTGTGTCGGTTCCCATTGTATGAAACAGATTTTGGATGGGGAAAGCCCTCTTGGGTGCGTCTCGTGGATAAAACTAACAATTATAGTGCTATTGTGATTTTAGACACTAAAGATGGTGATGGAATTGAAGTAGTTATAAGGTTGGATGAAAGTAGAATGCTTCTTTTTCAACAAAATCTGGATCTAGCATTAACTGGCAATATTTAGTTAGGAACTGCAGTACTGTCACCCTGCCGAGTCTGGACTACATTAATTTAAGATGGCGATTACAAGGTTCAGGTATCATTGGTTTTAGACTTTTAGTTGTCTTATCAGATCATTAGATTCGATTTTCATCGATTTAGTTTTCGTACTATCGTCAATGGCATTACAAATTCTCCTCCAAGAATAAAATAAAACAGAGAGATTAGATTTTGATTGTAATAATTTTCCTTAAGTAAATAAAGATCAAAGAGGCATTGTGGAATTTCTCCAATTGCGTTCAAATTATTATTCCAGGCACAGGGATTGTAATCGGCATTGTTGATCAGGCATGAACACATAAATGCATTTCACTTCTACTCAACACTATCATGTTTTAATTTGATTATGCCTCTGGAAAGGGTTTCCCAGATAGAAATGCTGCAAATAAGGCAAGGGATCTCGTCAGAGATGTCAATGGTGCTAAGTGTCCAGCTCCTCGGATAGTCGCAAATGTTAGGATGTCTCCATAAACTTCTGTCCATCCAACAACCTGGAAAGAAACATTTAACCAACAGAAATGAGGAAGGCACAGTTGCACTTAGTTATAGGTTGTTAAAAGATCATCTCACCTAAAAGATTAAGTTCTCAAGTGAAAGGCCCTGTCTTGTGCTTAATACTTGAGATATTGAGAATGGTGAGACTTGAACTCAGTGACCCCAAGGTCAACCAAGCTCTGATACCATATTAAAGTACCATCTCACCTAAATGCTTAAGCTCGATAAGTGAGATCCTAGAATATAATTTATACTAGTCTCTAATATAGGTCTTGGCCAAACCCTCAACCAAAATTCTACTCCCAATAAATGGGACAACTGAATCTTCATATCCACTGTAGAGATTATGTCGACCTACGTAATGAACAGTAATAACATTTGGTGATTGTAAATAAGAGATGAAAAGCTTTGTTAAGTTACCTGTAGACCAAGCCCTAGATGCCTGAACTGACCAGAGAGCCCACAATATTAATTGTAGGTATCGCAAAGTTTCTTTTATCATAATTCATCACCCTAAAAAGAAGTAAATAGCAGATTGAAAAAAACTATTATCCATAATTCAGGAAAAAAAAAAAAAACGGTAAAAAGGCACCTGCAACATCAAGAAAGCTGTCCTTCTTCAAACTTCAAAGTCAAGAGAATTTTGTATCTTAATTATAAATCTTAAACTACAGTTATTTTGTACAGGATTGAATTACAAGAAGTATATATTGGCATTTGATGTTTTAGAAATTGATGTTAAGAATGATAGCACAAAAATATTAGGAAAGAAGAGCACTGTGTATCATGTACTAGTATTTTTGCTACTGCAAATTGAAAAGCTAGCTATCATTTTGTCCCAAACCATTTTCAAAAGCTATGAATTATTACCCGCTGCAACCTGCCCATTTGGCGACTCCAACAAGCTGCGCATGAAGAGCTTCTTCCACATCTTTCCTGTTCAAATATTTAGATGCTTTTTCTTGCACACAAACATCTACATTTTCAGCATCTTTCTGCACACAGAGAAGCCAAAATAACCCTATGGTAATGTTAAAAGCAAAGGTTTAACTTCTTTCACAATAAGGTTACACATGGAGAGCTTACATTCTCGTTGAGATGTTCTTGTACCGATTGAGTGGATGATGCAACTTCAAACCTCCGTCTAAAGGGGTAACTGGATGATTGACCAGATGATATATAAATGTCGCCAATGGCGTTGTAATCATCAAATGCATTAGGAAATTCTATTGAAAGTCTCTCATTGACACCCACACAAGCACCAAACTTGGAGCCTGTTGTGCTCTCTCTCTCTCTCTGTCTCTATAGCTGTGAAGCGTTACGAACTGAAGTTAGCAGTTCGTAAGTAGCATCTGATATCAACCCATGAGACCAGTAGTAGTCACCCTCCGAGTTTTGGAAGACCATTGCTGCAGGAATATAAAATTGTCTTGTGCTGAAGAGAAGGAAGTCTAATATATTGAGTTTTGGAAAAAAAATTCTCCAAATATTTATGCACAGAACAGCAAAAAAAATACAGAAAGAATGATGATGCTCATAGGTAAATACTTATTAACGTGGTCATCTGATTAAAAACAAGTTTGTAGTAAGTTTTTTTATCAGAAGACTAGGGTATGATGTTCAGAATTTAAGCTACCAAATTGTTGGAGCAGGAAATTCATACCTGTGACAGCGTCATTCACCAAGTCATAGAAAGATTGATTGGCAGAATAAGAGAAACCAGCCCCTGCTGGTTACAGCATGTTCGCTTCTGCAGTACAAAAGAAAGGCGATGTTAAGGAACTCTTGGCAGGAACATAATTAGTCGAGAACACATTCTTTTGGCTTAAAAACAATTACTTTTCCACCAAAGTTTAGGTCTTCTGCAGAAGCTCTTTTTTTTTTTTTTTTTAATACAAGATTCCTTCATTTAATTCCTATCCAGCAAGAAAAGTTCTCTTGAATTCTAGTCTCTAGATAAACTTTATTCTCTCCCAATCGATTTATGTTGTCAGCAAGTTGCCATAACATTTATGTTCTGCTATACGAGCAAATATCATCCAAACTACTAGTTAGAAAAAGAGAGAGAGAAAATGGCAAAGGCATGTTACAAAAGATACAACATCTTTGGTCTAAAATTATACATGTCTCTAACTCTTGTCCTATAAAGCTGACGGGACTGGCTGCTCTTCTTTTGTCACATTCATGATAATTTCATTGCTGGCTTTGTTAGACTTAGAATCACTAGAGATAATTTGGCTAAATCGTTTTGCTTTGGCAAAACTTGCTTTAATTATCATGCAACTTATAGTTAAGAAACTGTTTAGGCAAGATTGTTTTTGAGAATGGCAATCAAGACCAAATGGCTGAGGGAAACAGCAGTGCTTCATGGTCCCTAAACTTTATACCATCATTCTTCCATTAAATACTTAAAATTCCATTAATGACTCAAACTTTTTTTAAAAAAATATCATTCATTTAAGCTCAGTTTTTTAACCTTGCGAAGCTTGATTAATGTTTGTCTGGTTACTGAAGCTATTAAGGGCTAAGCGTTGACGAATTTCCAATTTCGATCAATTCATTACTATTATTATCGTTAGAATGATGGATAGCTTCAAATAGAAAGTGTTCAAACTTGTTCCATGTTTTTTGTTAGGCAAGATTCAAAGGACTCCCTGATAGAAATGCTGTAAACAATGCCAAAGATGTGTCCAACTCCTCTGACAGCTGCAAACGTTAAGATGTCACCATAAACTTGTGTCCATAGAAACCAACATGGGAACAAATGAAATGAGGCACCAAGTTCAATTGTTAATGAAATTAACTACATAGCAACAGTTAGCCTAGCTGGTTTGTCCTTAAACTAATGTCTACAAGGCACAGTAGAGTAGGATCCGAATGCCTGAACTGACCAGTGAGCCCACAATTTTTTATTGTTGCTACGTCCAAGTTTACCGTATCATAATTTATCAAACTTGAAAAAGAATTTTAAAATATTCAAATGTAATCCGTGAATAAATGTGCTGTTAAAGTCCATTTGTATCGATATTATTAAAGAAAAAAATACTAATAGATTATTTATAAATTAATCCATCTATTTTAAGAAACAAATCAATTAATCTATCTTAGTTTAAAAAGTAATTATTTAATTTATTTTTTTGATGTTGATTATATTTAATTTAATATTATATTATTTTTATTTATTTTTTATATTTTTTTGATATAAATAAAAAAAATAACATAAATTAAATTAATTAATTAATTAATTAATTTTTTTTTGAAAGAAGATGATTAATTAATTTATTTCACGTAGCGGGCCTAGTTGATAATTTACTCTACATATTCTCTAAAAGTATCGCTTCTATCCTTATATTGTGGGGCCACGGATGCCTGAGTCAAATTTTTTTTTTTTTAAAAAAAAAGATGCCCCTCGATTGTAGCTCCAAACGCTATCACAAACCTCTGCCCCAAGTGGGGCCTTAGTAAATAAAAGAACAAGGCTGAATGCTTGCCACGTCGCCTATCAGTAAAGTGGGTAGCTTCTCTTGTCGGTGGGACCGGCGAAACTGCCTCTTTTTTCTAAGAGAATGAATTATAAAATTATTCTCTAGTTTTGCAAAACAAATTAAGTATTACAAGATATGCTAAACCAAAATGAAAAAAATTACTGTAGCACTTTTCTTATTCATTTACTGTCCACGTTTTTTTTTCTTTTTTTTTCTTACTGATTTTTTTTAAGTCCCTTTTTTGGCTCTCCTCTTTTGGCTTTAACAATTCATTTCTTGTTCACCTTTTGCGTTTTTTTTTTCCCCTCTCTTTCTCTTATTGCATTTTTTTAAACCTCTCTTTTGGTTTTAATAAATTTTACATTTTAATCCCTATTTTATAATTTTTTTAATTTTAATCATATTATATTTGATTTTTATTCTTAAATAAATTTTTTTTCCCTCTTGCTCCATTTTTTAAGCCTCTTTTTTAACTTTTAGCAAATTTTATTTTTATTTAGCCCCTATTTTGTAACTTTTTTTATTTTGGTAATAAAAATTTTATTATATTTGATTTTTATCTCTATAATAAATATTAAAATTTTATTTTAAACTTTTTAATTTTTCTATTCATTTATTGTTCACGTTTTCTTTCTTTTTTTTTTTTTTCCTCCCTTTCTCTTACTGCATTTTTTTAAGCCCCTCTTTTGGCTCCCCTCTTTTGGCTTTAAAAATTCATTTCCTGTTCACCTTTTGCGTTTTTTTTCCCCCTCCCTTTCTCCTATTGCATTTTTTTAAGCCTCTCTTTTGGCTTTAATAAATTTTACATTTTAGTTCCTATTTTTTAATTTTTTAATTTTAATCATATTATATTTGATTTTTATTCCTATAATAAATTAGTTTTTTTTTTCCTCCGTGAGTGATTTATGGCATGCTTGTAGAGATGAGTCATAAGATGTGGTTGGATGATATATTGGAGTGATGACTGCGAGTGAATGAGATGAGTCGTAAGCTTTTGTAACCTTAATGAAGTTTATTATAACCTAAGAAAACATGAAATTTAAAGCGAGAAGCTAATTTATGAGAAGTATAGGAACATAACCATGGGTAACATTAACAATTAATTTTTTAAAAGAAAGTATAATCGGATTATTGTTTAAGTAAGGCTTCAAAAGGATTTTGTAGTTGAGGAGAGATGTTGGAATTCTATTTATGATATAGGCTACTATATCAAAAGCTTGAGGCTAACAGGATAAAGGACAAAGGAATGGTGCGAGTAAGGTGAGGTTAGTTTCGACGATGTGTTGATGTTTATGTTTGGCACATCCATTTTATTTGAGTGTGTAAGGATAAGAACTACGTTGAGTGATGCCATTGTCTCATAAATAAGAGGTTAAAGCTTAGTATTCACCACCCTAATCGACTCGAAAAGATTTAATGGAATAGTTAAAAAAAATTTCAATGAGATGGAAAATTTTGATAAAGGCACTTAAAACCTCATATTCGAATTTATTAAAAATACCCGGATATATTTACTCGAAGTTATAAAAAAAAGGACATAATAGCGAGTCTCTTTAGAAAAGTAAATAAGGAAGGGTTCCCATAGGTCTAAACAAATTAAGTCTAACAAACCTTCAACCTAAAAATTAGAATCATACAATGATAATTTCTTGGCTTTATTAGTAAAAGTTTCATAAAGTTTTAAAGACATATTATTAGAAAACGAAATAGAGGAATTGGCTAATGCGAGCTTAACATTTATAATTGAAGCATGACCAAGCCCGGTATGCCAAGATGAAAGAGATGCTAGGTTGGCTTGAATAGGTAGTAGTTTGGAGGAGCATAACATATAATAAAGACCATTATTTGTTATGTCATGGTAAAGCTCTCTTTTTGTCCGAATATCCTTGGTAATAAAGTAGGAAGGAAAAAATTCAACAAAAATATTATTAGTTTTAATAAATAAGGAGATTGATAATAAGCTACGCAGAGCTTTAGGGACATGTAAAATGGCATTTAAAGTGAAGGAATTTTTATCAATGGAGACAATATTGTAACCAATATTCGAGATATTAAGTTTTGATCCATTACCTATTTAAACTTCTTCAAGACCAGTGTATTCAGAATGAATACCAAGGTTCTTCAAATCAGTAGTTAAATGATGAGTTGCACATGAGTCCAAAATTCAAGATCAAGAGCTAGAAGCCAAGAGGGAAGTGGGAGGCCGATTGTGGAAAAGAGAAGGGTGATGAATTTTTGGACTAAGATAGTAGCGGACTATGTGTCCAAGGCCACATTAATTCAGGGATTGGATGAGGCTACGAGAATTATTATATGGGGTGGAACCAAAAGGAATAGAAAGAATACCTTGAGTGTTTTGTTGGTTTGTTTTAGATGCGTAAAAGAAATGACCACGACCTTATGACCCAAAGCTGTCATATCTACTACCTCTACCATGATTTAAGGGTGTGGTACAGGTAGAATAGTGTGCTACTGAAGGAACAAAATCAAAGGAAGACTCATCATTTGCAAGTTGAGATTCCCACTAAGGACAAGATCATACAACTCATCATAGGAAATGGGTTGAAGTTTTGCCTTAATGTTGTGAACAAAGGGACAATATGTTTGTATAAGGCCACCAAGAATATCAGAGACAAAATCATCTTTAGGAAACAAATGATTGAGAGCAGAAAGTTGATCAAAGATAGTTTTAGCCCGTGTCATGTAAATAAAGATGGAATCATTCTTTCAATTTAGGTGATGGAGTGAGGTTTTGAGTTGATGAACCTAAGTAACTAAGTTAGAAGCATAAGTTTTGACAAGTTTCTACCATGCATCGTGAGTTGTATCAGCACCCATTATTTGAGAGAGAGTAGGTTTTGTAAAGGAGCAGGTGATCCAACTTAAGATAAGTTGATCATTTTAGAACCAAACAGAGTATTTAAGATTTGAAGCATTATTAGCAAGAAAGGGTATATGGAGGAATAACAAAGTCATCAATGTGCATGATGGACTAAGTTGTATCCACATAAGAGAAAGTATAATGGAGTTTGTAATAGAAGGTAATTTATAGAAGAGAGTTTAATGGGTAATTGGGTTGAGTTAGGAATGATAACAGTGGTAGAATTTGAGTGGGAAGGTGTAGAAGAATAGCAAAAGATGTAGCAGACATGGTGATTATGAAAAACAAAAATGACATGTGAAGGAGATAAAATAAAGGGTAGGATCATATGTAAAAGATTTAGGCAATAGGTTTTGGCAAAGTGTGCAGATAGAGTATAGTAATAGGTTTGCTGGAAAGAGAACTTATACAATGGTCTGATAAAAGGATGACAATGGTAGGCGTAGGCAAAGAAAAAGGAACGAGAGAATGTAAAGAAGGTGAAGTGCTTTGATACTATGTGAGAATGCCTTGTATTTTATATATATATATATATATATATATGAGAGAAGATAGAGTTGGTACATCACTCTACTTTTATTTCAAACTCCATTTCAAATATAAGATAGAGTCCTAAGTTTTTTGTGTTTGAATTTAACTTTCAAACAATCATATCGGATAGATGTTAGAGTAGGTACATCACTCTACCTGTATTTCACATATAAAATAAGACCATTAATCTTTTGTATTTGAATTCAACTTTCAAACAACAATAGTAATATCCTTATTTAATTAGACATATTTATAGATTAGTTAAATATTTAATAATTATTTTGTGATATATTAGTGAAATATTGATTCAACCAGTGATATTCTTAGGCAGTATCTTGACTTTATATTTTTGTAGCCTAGTAAAAATTAGTTTCTCGTCACGGCGGACTGGGATAAAAATATTTGAGGGAGGAGGAGAGAACCTAAAAGTCATTGTTAGGTGCAAAAGGATTTTAAAAATAAGATGACGTATATTAAAATTTTAAAACTTGGGGAGTTAAAAACAAAGGTATATGCGAAATTTTCAAAAAAAAAAAAAAAAATAAATAAATAAATGGTTATGATCCCCTCCGTCCCCACGTAGGACCGGACATAATTTCCTGTGCCTTCCTTTGATTAAAATCTTATGACTTGTCCCTCTCCAGAAAAAGACAGTAAAAGAAAAAGATCACACAATTCTATCCTCTCCCTTCTTCAAACTATCCCCTCATGCGCCCACCCTCTTTCTCGCCGTTTGGAACCATTTTGTTTTCTCTCTTTTTCTGTTTTTCTGGTTGTTTTTCCCCAATTCTACACCGATCAAAGAAATCCTGAATAATACTCTACCGTAAAAAAAGAAATCCTGAAAAACTCAATTCTAAAGCAATCGCTATTCATTCCCAAGCTAGAAATTACGTTCCATTGATTCGATTTCTTCACCTCTTGAGAACTAGCTAGTAGAACTTGTCTTCATCTCATTTCCTTCAGGGACTGACATAGAGGCACGAATATAAACTTCCTTTGAGCTGTTTCGTATGGGCAAAAGGAAGTTCGACCCTTGGTTGGCCGACCGGAATTTTTTTTCTCACCGCAGCTCACACGTACGTTATTTTGTTTTTCCCGTTTTGTTTTTTCTTTTTCCTCCTCCTGCCTGATCTGTTAGTTCTCTCTGGTGCTTTCTCTGTATATTATTTGCGCGCATGTTACGAGTGTGTAGGTAGCTGTTTGAGAGAGATCAAAAGGATATGATCACAGATCGCTATTCATTCCCAAGCTAAAAATTACGTTCCATTGATTCGATTTCTTCACCTCTGGAGAACTAGCTAGTAGAACTTGTCTTCATCTGATTTCCTTCAGGGACTGACATAGAGGCACGAATATAAACTTCCGTTGAGCTGTTTCGTATGGGCAAAAGGAAATTCGACCCTTGGTTGGCCGACCGGAATTTTTCTCACCGCAGCTCACACGTACGTTATTTTGTTTTTCCCGTTTTCTTTTTTTCCTCCTCCTGCCTGATCTGTTAGTTCTCTCTGGTGCTTTCTCTGTATATTATTTGCGCGCATGTTACGAGTGTGTAGGTAGCTGTTTGAGAGAGATCAAAAGGATATGATCACAGATCTGCCAATTCCATATCTTATGTTTTTTTTTTTTTTAATCTTTTTTGTGTGCAGCGGCTGCAACCATTTGTAAATTCCATACCATAATTAAGCTTGTGAGTTTGATTTTATTTCCGATTTTTTTTATCTACTCTTTTCTCCTTTACCTTCCTGGAAATAAAGTCTTGATATCTCCCATACCCTCCTCTTTATTTTAGTTAGTTCTGAATTTCTTAGTGGTCAGTCAGGTTCGCATATACGAATTTTGATGCAAAGTTCTTCGTGTTTTTAAGAACACACAATAGTCTTACGTGATGGATTTGGTGCAAAGATCACGCCAACAGACTACAGGAAAGGCCGGTATGATATCAGATAGTTTTACTTTAGTATGTGACAGGATAGGATAATTATTATCTAGTTTTAAGATAAATCTTAAGTTTGGATTTGATTTCAAAGAGAACTGTTTTCTTTTTAAGAATCTTAGCAAGAATAGGAGAGAGTCTTCATATAAAACAAACAATTCTTTGTCTCCAAACGTTTCTTTTCTCTTTTACTTTTTGCTTTTTCTCTTCTTTCTTGATGGTTTCCGCGTTAAATATGCTAAGTACTATCGTTTTTAATGCTTTAGGTGAGCGGGTGCTTCGTTTACCTGCCATCTACCGTAGCACTGAGAAAATTTTATTAGGTTAATTTGTGTTGTTTTCTGAAGTGCTTGATTAGGGGATGGAATTTATTAGGTTGATTTGTGTTGTTTTCTCAAGTGCTTGATTAGGGGATGGAAAAGATGGATGTGGGCCCATTCTATGACATGGAATAGATTAAAATTCTATTCCTTCAAGTGAGCTGCTGGTTCATATGTTTTTAAAGGTTGGTATAGTGTCAGCTGAAGGCATAGGCAGTAACGACTATGCCTAGGCCACCATAGAAAGGGGGCTCTAGTTAAAATTTTACTCTAAATTTATACCCGTGAAGAATGAGATAAATTAGAAGATGTAGTCTCTACCTAAGTATGAGACATCATTCTTCTTTCTATTAACAGGTCATAGGTACTAAAGTTCCTGTATTGAAAGATTCCCATTGTTCGGAGATATTATTATTTCGACGTTAAAAATTCTATCTTTTCTAGATGTCTTTTCAATTATCTTCTACCTATAAAAGCTTTTAATTTTTATTTTAGTGAGATACTTTTACTTACAAAAAAGTTTCAAAAAAATATTTGTGAGAAACAATTTTTAGATCTCCAAATTTTGTTATTATATTCTTTTCTTTCTCCAAACAATCGGGGATCTCTTAGCTTGGCAAAAGAATTTGAAGGTAATTTTTTAATCTATGCAAATAAAATTATGTATATAAATCATATAATATTTTATTTTTTTCTCAAATTTCTTTTATTTTCTAAGGTGATTCTCTCAAGGTTTACTTGATTAGGTGTGGCAAGCAAATATAATCAAGTGTCAAAGTTTCTTACTCTTTTTATAATTATATTTTAATTTTATTATTTGAATAAAATGTCTATTAGAAAGTATGAATCTGGATATGAAAAATGTAAAAAAAAAAAAAAAAAAAAAAAAAAAAAAAAAAGGTAGAAGAACTAATTCAATCCCAAAAAGGTGCATTTGATAGATTTGTTACTAACATTAAACCCTAAACACTAAAAGAACAAGATAAAGATTTAAATGAAAATATAGTTGAAAATTGTTAAGAAAAATATTATTTTGCCTAAGGTTATATATATTATAAAGCTGGCTCTGGGTTGGTAGTTATTTATTTATTTGTTTTTTTTCTTTTGTTTAATGTGAAGGAATCCAATTTATTGATTTCAAAATGAGTGTGTTGGAATTTTACCAACATGATATAATACTGTGCTACTACTAATTAATTTGAGGAATAGTAATGTTATACAAATAAACTTTTTATATAAATTTTGATATATATATATATATCATAGAAGTTCAAAGAGATTTTTTTTTTGTTTTAGCAAAAAATAGGCAAAAAAAAAAAACAAAAACGATGTTTGGAGAAAATGATTTTTTTTTTTAAAAAAAAAACTAACACGCCCTTATATTTTTTTAATATGACACTGTTGATGGATTTGAGTTAGAAAATATTTTTTGTTAGCCATTTTTTTAATATTTATTTTATAAGGAATAAATGTATATTGCTTATGAGTTGTTATTTTTTCATAAAAAATAAGAAAGTTATTAATTTATATGTCACTTAACCATTTTTGTTCACTCCTTAAAAATATTAGGTCTTTAATTATAGATTTCTTACAAAATAAACTCTTATTAAGGATGTTGTATTCAAGTATATAATTTAGGTTATGTTTCATATCCATTTTTCTAGAAAATTAACAATGCTATTTGTACATGAATATAATAATATTGTTTTAAAATGTATAGAATATTAGAAAATTTGGGGCGTTATATAAAAACATGTGGTGCTGTCTACTCTTTTTATCCTTTCTGAAAACAAACTCTTAACCAAGCATGCAGAAAAAACAATAAAAATAAGCACGCGGAAGATGCTTGTATTGCCACCCATCGTGCTATCCATACCCCACGGAACCCAATGCTTCAACTTAAAAAGGCTTAGTCACTTTACGCGGAAGATGCTTGTATTGCCATCTACTAACGAAGGTGCCATTTTCCTTTCTACAGTAGTCTGGGCCACGCCTATGGATGAGAGACAAGCACATGTGCATGCTTCAATTGTTTTGCAATGGAAATGGGTCCTGTTTTTGGCATGTGCATCGTCCTCTGTGCTCCCCCCACCCCCATCGCATTTTTCTCTCTTGATCGAAGAAAAAGGAACCGATTTTGAGAAGGCTGTCTGAACAGCTGGACATGACGATTGTGAAAGCTTAACTCCTTGAAAGAAAGGTAAATTATTGTTGTTTTTGAGAAATGGTAATTTTTTTATTCTTATACAATTTGGAGAAATTAATTGATAGAATTCGTGAAGACCAAATTAATTGCATAATTTAGGATAAAAGTACTAATTGCAATCATAGGGCAGTTGGGTTTAGTGCACTGTTCACCTTATCAAGTTACTATTTTCGTTCCCAGAACGTATTAATGGCTATTCTGAATTTTTCAAAACTTTCTCAATTAACCCTTGACATGTAACCTCTTAATCCACAGAAAAAAAAAAGAAAAAGAAAAAAAACATGTAAATGGAACCAATTTCTCCAGAACAGAACAATTTACGTTCAAAATTAACAAATTCCCTCCATTCTTTTAGAGCTATTTGAAAAGGGATTTCTTTTTTGAAACCAATGTATGACTTTTATTAATAATTCAAATTCACCTTTCTTCCAAAATTGAAAACTAATACTTGACATGCCTTTTTGTATATGTTGAAATAAAAGGTCACAGGTTACATCCTTGTATTAGGGATTTATATGGTTCCCCTTATTAGCAGTGCTGGCTCAAGGCATAGGCCCCCATACAAAGGGCCCCAATTAAAATTTTATTCTAAACTTATATCCGTGAAGAATTAGATAAATTAAAAAGTGCAGTCTCCAACTAAATATGAGACACCATTCTTCTCTCTATTAATACGTCATAACTAGAGTTTCTCCTATCTCTCTCTAGTACACTACTTCGTGTTACTTGCTTCTTTATTTGTTTGTTTGTCCTTGCTTTCACATCATAAATAACTCACTCATGTTCATTTCTTTTTGCTATCTACTCTGCAGGGAATAGAAAACAGCATGAAGGCAAAGATAGTAATACTTGAGGAAAACAAATGTCGCCTTGAAGGACGAGCAGATCAGCTGGAAAAGGATCTAAAAGAAAGTAGAAAGGAAAATATCCGCTTGGAGGTCCATCAAGAGAGACAGAATAAACGTGAAAAGAAACTCGTAAGGGTAAGCTTTTCTTTCCGATCCATACATCCACTATACAAAAAGGAATTGAGGAAGTAATCTATTTCCAATGTCATTTTCTGTTTCTTGGGCCTGGAATCCCTTTTTGTACCAAAAAAACAAAAATGAAGAGTTATTATTATTATTTTTCCCGTGAGGAAGCAAATATATATCTCTAATGTACTCACCCTCTAATTCACTCTATGTACCACACTCTTTGAACTACTTTTCTGATTCCATTTGGTCTCAATTTGTGGAACTTTTCTAGTAAATTCTATTCTTACCATACTTGCATGCATGCATATATATATATATATATATATATATATATAGACATAAGCACACACACATCAAATAGAATTCTAATTAAATCTTTTCTCATATAGTATCCATTAATTACTTATACACACTTTTTGCAGAACCTGATTGCCTTAGGGGAGCAATATAAAAGAGAGATGAACGCCATAAAAGAAACACATGCAGAGGAGATAAATGCCTTAAAAGAAAGAAATGCAGAAGAGGTGAATGCTTTAAAAGAAAGAAATGCAGAGGAGATGTTGGCGCTCAAGAAGCAGTTGGTAATGCAGTACTATAAAAACTCTCTTGCGTTTACTTATGAACATTCTATTATTCTAATCTAGATTCTGATGATTATTTAATACAGTATTATACTTTTTAACCAAAGTTTTGGGCAAAGATCAAACTTAAAGAATTTCTATTTGAAAGCATGTTGGAGAATGAATATAAAACCATTTCTCTAGCCTCATATAGCGGTGTAAATTTTTAAGTTGAGATGTTTTTTAAACAAATATACATATAATGTCTTATCATTCTATCTCTTTTTTATGGTCAGATTATCAATATTTTCTAACAATTTTATGATCATTATTTGTTTACAGCATACCTTGAAAGAGGCACTTGCCACTACTCAAAACAATAATTACAGCTTGAATGAGGTACTTGTCACAGCTCAAAACAACAATTACAACTTGAATGAGACACTTGCCACAATTGCGGCTCAAAACAATGATTACAGTTTGAAGGAGACACTTGTTACAGCTCAAAACAACATTTACAACCTGAACGAGGTACTTGGCACAGCTCAAAACATCAATTACAGCTTGAATGAGGCACTTGCCACAATGGCAGATAAAAACAACAATTGTTTACTCAAATATGATGGGTAAATAGCTTAATCTATCTTTATATAATTGATCAAGTCTCTAATTTGTCTTTTTATTTTTAATTATATCTATTATATTTATGTATAATATCTAATTCTCCAGTATGTCATTCTATCAACTTTTTCCATCCAAATTGACATAATTATATTTTTCATTTTAAAACTAAAATTGAGCTATCCACGAATATAATTTTGACTTTTTTTGAAAAAATTAAAATTTTTATTTTATAAAAATTTTAATGGTTGAGTAATCTTGAAACTTAATTATTTCTTGAAATATTTTGAGCAATTTTGGAAGGAAAATTACAATTTTGTCAATTTGAATGAAAAAATTTGATTTAATGATATTGGAGAATTAAATACAATACATAGACATAATAGACAATTTATATATATATATATATATTTTTTTTTTGGAGACTTGTCTAATTATATAAAGATATATTAAGCTATTACCTATATATGGTTAATCTTTCAATGAAAGAGCCTTTCATATATATATATATATATATATATATATATATATATATATATATATATATGATTTATTAAGTGATTGCTTCGTTTGCATTTCAAAATTTTTTTTTTTTGTCAAATATGTTGACAGAAGTTGGTGCCTTTTGGTTTGCTCTCTTGTTAAGGATGGGGAAAATATGTATTTCATGATGTGAAATCATAAGAGAAAACTACCAATTGTTCGGAGATATTATTATTTCAACGTTAAAAATTTTACCTTTTCTAGATGTTTTTTCAGTTACCTTCTACTTATAAAAGTTTTCAATTTTTATTTTAGTGAGACACTTTTACTTACGGAAAAGTTTTAGAAAAATATTTATGAGTGAAACAATTTTTAGATCTTCAAATTTTGTTATTATACTTCTTTTCTTCTCCAAACAATCGGGGATCTCTTATAAAATCTTTTCTAATTAGTTTGGCAAAAGAATCCGAAGGTAATTTTTTAATTTATGCAAATTTCTCGAGTGATTCTCTCCGGGTTTACTTGATTAGGTGTGTCAAGCAAATATAATCAGGTGCCAAAGTTTCTTACTCTTTTTATAATTATATTTTAATTTTATTATTACTAGAAAGAAACAATTTGATGAGATTGAAAATGAAAACATGAAATTATCTATTCAAGAATCTTTTAGAATTAATTATTTAACATATTTAGTTGATCATGCGATTTCCTCTCTTCACAATAGGTTTGAACAATTTAAAATATATGAAGATAATTTTTTGTTTTCTTTATAGTGTAGAAAAATTAAAATAACTTGATGATGATATTTTCAAAAAAAATATATTTAAATCTTGAAAACTTTCTAAAGTACAATATGCTTTTTGATATTGATGGTTTAGATTTATTTTCAGAATTAAAAGTTTTAAAAGAAATTATAACTATGGAAATGAAAACATCACTTACCATACTAAATTTTATAAAAAAGGTAAATTCTTTTCTAGATGCATGGATAGCATATAGAATACTATTAACTATTCTTGTAATTGTAGCTTCGGCTGAAAAAAGTTTTTCAAAATTAAAATTAATAAAATCTTAACTACGTTCAACTATATCACAAGAAAGATTAAGTAATTTGGCTAAATTATCAATTGAAAAAGATTTGCTTTGTAAATTTAAATATAAAAATTTAATTAGAGATTTTGCATCTCGTAAAAGCAAGAAAAATAAAATTTAAATAATATATATATATATTATGAAATAGTCTCTAAAATATTATTTTGCTTAGGGTCACATATATTATAAAGTCTTGACCTTGATTATTATAGATCGATTTTGCTTTTCTATGTATTTTGTTCTAACATAGTAGTGCTTGGGAGGAACTCGTTAGCTTATTTCGGTAACCACGTAATCAATGGCATCTTACGTGCAAAGTACCTATGGCTCCCCCTCCGCCGATCAGAATACTAAAATTGGAAGAACATTAGGATTTTATCGAAATTAATTCACTTCCTTTGAAATTTTATTGTGGATTTTATCTAGAGGTGTTTACTATTTAGTGAAAACCGAATAACCGCACCAAAATATCAATTTCAATGTGGTTTTTTTTTTAGAAACTAAAAAAAAAGTAAATCGAAATATAGTCGGTTTTCGATTTCGGTTTTTTTTTTTAATTCGAGTTAAAACCAAATAACCGAAATTATTAAATTTTTTATTTTTAAATTCATCGATGAATGACATCGTTTATTCCAATCCTCACACTCTCACGCAAACCTAAGCTAATTGGAGTTAAATCAATTTGCCCATACCTAATTCTTGTTGCATTGATTACATGAGCCAACTGGCTCAACGTCAAATGACCATAACCAATTCTTGTTTATAATCGCCCAACGAGGTACATAATTTCTTTCTTGATTCAATTTATAGTTTAAAAAAAAAAGATGTGAGATACTTGTTTTTTTCTATGTAAAAAAAACTAGTTAATTTATGGACCCCGATAATAATTAGTATGTCTCTTTTTAGTAAACACATATAATTTAAAATTGCGCTAAAGAAAGTTGAATGTTTAAAGTTTTAATGTTCTTCATTATTCAAAAACAACATTGCCATTTAATTAGCAAAAGTTAACTTATGGTTGTACTTGTTTAACAAGTTATCCAAAATTATTAGTTCTAATTACGTCAAGTTAATTAAAAGTGTCTTTCATAAAGATAAATAAGTCGAGTTATATTTGAGTTTCAAAGCACGCTTTGTTTCTTTTTAGAAGTAATTGTTAAAATGTCTTAATTGTAACACATATTTGATGGTATTATCTATCGATATTGATAGACAATAACATATATTATATATTATTAGATTTTATATGGTAATGATGACATCTCGTATTATATATATATATATATATATATATATATATATATATATATATATATATATATATATATTAGTAATGCCTATTGAGGAGTAGTAAAATAATAGTAAATAGACAAAGTTCAATGAGATTGAAAACGTATACATATAGGAACATAGCCTAAAATCGCAATACAAATGCTAAATTTATTTTTTCGTAAGTGCATGATCCTTTCAAAAATCAAAAGTATAGATAATTACAGGTGAAAACCGAATTACTGAATAAAAAAATCGATATATTTCAAAACCGAATAAAAAAACCGAATAATAATTCGGTTCGGTTTCGGTTATTTTTTTAGACAATTTGATTAACCGAAAACCGGTCAAAAAAGGCCGTAAGGGCGAAGAATGTACTCGGCTCAAGTTGTTGTTTGGTACAAAAAAGCATAATGTAAAAATTCAAAAAAAATTTTGGTTAGAACTTAAAATGAATGGAAATAGAGAGTGAAAATGGATGAGAAAATTGTGTTTTTATTTATTTTCTTTTTCAAAAGTAGAATAAATTATTACATTTATAATTATAAATATACTTATTTGTTTTTATATAATATTCAAAGTTTTTCATTTGTTTATAGATATGCAATTGCATTTCATTTATTTTTAAATAATTTTGAAATATTCAATAGGTTTTTCTAATCAAAATTTTTTGTTATAAACAAATTTTTTTGATCTAAATACCTTTCACTAGAATATGAAAAAAAAAACCACTTAAATGACGTACATGTTTCATTCTTGAAGTCTTTATCTTTTATAAAAATCCATTTTTTTCTTTTTCCTTTTAACAATTGATTTGTTTTTCCTTTAATATGATATTTGGGTGGAGCAATATGGGTATGGGCATTTTATCTGGTAAGTGATAATTAAAAAAATAAAAAACAAAGGCTAAATGGATGGGCACCCGCCAATTACCATTCTAATCCCAGTTACAGTGGGAGGTTTGGAAAAAAAAAAAAAAGTGATGTAAATGTGGAATTAAAGAAACCACGAAAGGCAATCATCTCATCTGATCTTTTCTTCCTTAACAAGTATAGTGACTGCGCGCAAAAGGTCTTTCACGGTTTTGCAGAGATTCTCTTTAGGAGTTCGACTCAATGATTAAAAAAACCTCTTGGGTTCGCACGGGTGGTCCAGTGATCTCTCTGGTCTGGATATGCCTTTTTTTTTTTTTTTCCTTTCATAATTATATTAATTTTTAATTTTTTCTCAATCAAATATATGAATTTTAATTTATTTCGTTTGATTTTCGTTTACTGTTTCCAAATTATTTGTCAAGTGCTTATGTTAATTTTTTTATTAACTGATTGCTTATTTATTACCTTCAAAATATCAAATTATAATTTTTTATTTTTTTCTATCGAAGATATGAATTTTAATTTTTTTATGTGAGCATATTAATTTTTTTCAAATTATCAATCATGTATTTTTATTAAAATTTTCATTAATTGATAACTTATTCAAATAATTTTACTCTTTTTTTTTTAAAGAAAACTTTCTCTTTAAATTATTTTATCATTTTAAAATTTGACAAGTAATTAAAATAATATATACTTTTTATTTTTAAAATTTCAAACTAAATTCAGTTAGGTCGTTGTTAAAAAAAATGTTAGGTTCAGGAAAAAAACTGAAAAATAAATAGAAATAAATCTTCTGTTTGTGTTTTTTTTAAGCTTTCACTTTCAAAATCTAATTGATTTTTTTTTTTAGTAAGTCTTACTAAGTTTAATTTGAGATTTTATAACTAAAAATAATTTTTTTTTAATTTGTTATCAAATTTTAAAATGATAAAATATTTTAAAGAGAGTTTTTTACAACCAAAAATGAAAAAAATATGATTTGGTATTTGGACGCGTTATCAATTAATAGAGAAATTGATGAAAATATTGAATTGATAGTTTGAAAAAAATAGCGTGCTCAATCTAAAAAAACTTAAAAAATTTTATGTATTCTACTGAGAAAAAAATTATAATTTGATATTTTAAGAATAATAAACACGTCATAAATTAATAAAAAAATTGATAAAAATATTTAATTGATAGTTTTGAAAAAATTAGTATACTAAAATGAAAAAAATTCAAATTTATATATTTGGTTAAAAAAAAAGTTGAAAATCATTTTTTTTTTCATTTAGTTCAAATAAGAGTTGTACCTGTTCGGAGTTCTTCAGTTTCTAGGTATGAATTCTATCATCTTTGCTTGCTATACTCATAGTATAATTATCTTTTTTTTAGATGGAGAAGATATTTCTAAATCTTGAAATTTTGCTTTGACTTAAGAATACACTTAAAAAAAAATTCCTCAATGTTACATAAAAAAAAAAAAAAAACCTGAAACTAATCGTTTCGTAAATCTTCTAATAAAAGCTGTCAATATATCAATTCGCTGGCCTCATAAGGCATGTATTCACGTGGATTTACGTAATAACTAAAATCCATTCTGTAAATTCTTATTTATTTATTTTTTTAAATCCGTATCAACCCATCTTAAAATCTTAACCCTTTTTTTTTTTTTTGAAGAAAAAAAAGACAAAAGAAAAACTTAACCCGGAGTCAAATACTTTCTGATATTTTTATAAAAATATGCTTTTATAAAAATATATTATCATTAATTTGATTTTTTTAAGATACTTTTTGATATTTTTAACATTAATATATCAGAATTATTATCACTAAAGAATGTAATCTTAGATACTATATACTAGATTTTTATTTTATTATCATTTATGTAATTTTAATGAAAAAAATATTCATACAAATTTATTATAAGTATTTAAATATAGAAATGTAATTATAAGAGTATTATAGTAAATATACAATAATATATTTTCTTTCTTCTCTCTTTTTATAATTATCCAAACAATAAAAATATATATTTTTTTCTTTCATTTCTACTCTTATCTAAACAACAAGTGAAAAATAATTTTCTTTTCTCTCATTTTTCTTTCTTTTTATTTTCTTTTCTTTCTTCCTAAAAAGAAATATCCAAACATAGGAAAAATCTTAACCCTTTTTATTTTTTTTGAAGAAGAAAAAAAGACAAAAGAAACACTTTAACCCGGAGTCCCAAACCCCATTATGATATTGGTCTTTAAGGCGTATCTGTTTTTTTATTGAAAGCTGGCCTCTCAAATCAGGTTGTCCCCTTACGTGTATTTTGAGCATCACCGAACTCCTTTTTTGTATCTACTTGTTTTGGCCACCAAAACGCTACTTTTATTCTCTCCCTTTCTGTGATTGATTTCTAATCTCCAGGTCTCCCTTTGCGTCTCTCCGCTTGTGATGTACAAAAGAACTCCTACCGGCCGGATCTAGAAATATCTTCTGAATTTGAAGCACCACCAACCTCATAAGAAAGCACAGAAAAGTTCCTTCACGAATAATCCTCTCCCATGAAACCCCATAACCACAAACAAACTTGATGGATCTCGCAATCAGATAACCCAGCACTGAATCCTCCCTTCTCCTCTCGGCCACCACACAAATTGAGGGAAAAAAAAAAACAACAAAAATCCAAAAGGTACATTCAAGGTTCAGTCTTCCTCCTTCCATGGCAACACATTCATCATGGAGTTGATTACTTCTCTTACATTACCTAGATGTCTCTGTTAATAGCATCATTTTGATTTTTTTAATCTTCTATTTTGATTTTTTATTTTCATTCCTTTTATTTTCTAATAGCTAAAGGGCACTTAAAAGATATATCAGGTCAGCAGTTCTAATATATATGAGTTCAAAGAGAGAGTGAGATCCGGAGAATTTGACTGCCCAGTTGAAAAATCAAAGAAGACAGACTGTTTTTGACAGAGGAATAAAACATAAGGGATTTTTGTCCATGTAAGGACGTTCGCATTTTATGGGTTTTTTTTTTGGTTTTTGACTTTTAACCTTCGGTTTAACTTTGGGTTTAATCCCAAAACTTTCTTCTGTTTTTTAGTTTTTTGGATTCAAATCTTCTAATTTTTTGACATTTAAAATAATCTAAAAATACCTCTTATTATCGAAACTAAAAAAAAAAAAAAAAAAAGATTGAACTATAAATAATTATTTTTATATAAATTCATATATTTGTATCTGAAATCTAGTCTATCTTTTATTTAACATTTTGGTTTACAGAGGAGATCGGGGCTCTTAATCTAAGCGGCATAGAGGCTCGAACTCCCAACGTCCACGTCAAGTGACGGAGGTAGTACCATCCGTACTAACCCCTGCGATGGTCACGTGAGTCATTTGAAAGAAAAGAAAAGGTGATATTTTTGCTATAATTGAAGGAATTACCATGTGAGGGACAAATGCTGAATCTTTGGAACCAACTTTTCTGTTGCGTACAACTAATGTGGTATATAGCATCCATGGACTTCTTTTTAATTTATTTGTTTTTAGGATTTCCAATAAAACATTGAATTATATCTAATTAGCAGTATTTTACGTTACATATTAATGACACTTAATTAAGCTAAACTTTGGGCTATCTTTTATTTAACATTTTGGTTTACAGAGGAGATCGAACTCCCAACCTCCACATCAAGTGACGGAGGTAGTACCATCCGGACTAACCCCTGCGATGGTCAGATGAGCCATTTGAAAGAAAAGAAAAGGTGATATTTTTGCTATAATTGAAGGAATTACCATGTGAGGGACAAATGCTGAATCTTTGGAACCAACTTTTCTGTTGCGTACAACTAATGTGGTATATAGCATCCATGGACTTCATTTTATTTTATTATTATTTTTTTTTAGGATTTCCAATAAAACATTGAAGCCTAATTCAGGCGATTACCTTAAGCTGGCTGCTTTAGGTCGTCATCCATGCTTGGTATACTCCAATTTAGTTACTCCTGTAGCTACTAACCTAACGTGAAAAAGATGAAATGAGAAAAGGCTTTGCCCTATACCCTCTTACATAATTAACTTCTACTCTGGATTTGCATATTGTACTAATTTGACTTACAATGTCTTTGGCTCGGTTTTTTACTTGCTGCTTTTGTTGTCAAAGTTAGCAAATTCTTTTGATAAGTTTTTTCAATTCCAAATTGCAACTAGAGAATCTATTCATTAGGTATTTATGACATTTGCGTATGGATACCCTCGTTTCTTGTACAATGATTCTAATTGAAAATTTTATGTTTTGGGCCTCAAAAGTTTTTGTTTGAGGCCGGTTTTCAGAATCATTTCGCCTTGATCCCGATGACACTGGACCATAGTATGCATGGTCAACAAGGAGCTAAAGTGGTTGGAGAAGAGAAGTGAAAACGACAAACTGGTAAGATTTTTTTAAACTTTTCAACCTGTTAGCATTTTATTGGTGATGCATTTTCAACTTGGGCTTTGCTTGCAGTCACTTAAAACTCTAGGAAGTATTAAATGTTACTTTTGTCTAGTTTTTCTTTATTCGATGCCCGAATTGGGCACTATATAATCTGTGAATCTGTGATGACCACTACTGGAATCTCTCGCTCTCATAATAAAAAACGAACAAAAAATTTGAACTTCGTTATAAATAATCCATTATAGTTTTTATTTTAGGGATAACAATGAGCTGCATATGAAATGGACATACATTCTACCCTACTATATAGGAAATATATAATTGATATTAAGATGATAAAGAAAAAACAAAATACACATTTACTAGTATAATTTAAGGTTGTGGATACTCAATTTATACCATATTAATATTTATAAGTTTTCATGCCACGTTTCATCTATTCAATTCATAGATGTTTTCTTGAAAAAAAAAAATTTACATGCAAGGATTTAATTGCACAAATTTTATATAGTAGTGATCAACATATTTTTATAAAAACTTTGAAGTTCAAAAAACATATAAATAAAGGTCCAACTTGTAAAAATATTAATTTTTAAAAGCCAAAATAACGTTTTTTAAAAAATACAAGCACCAAAATGAAATATGTTGATGAATTATTTTTAATGGGTAGATAATTAAATAGGGTATGAGTCGAGTATGAGTTTAAAGAGTTAATTTTTTTGTGAATGTAAGGCATAATGTTCTTTTTAATAAACAAAATAAAGAATTAAATTAATAGAAAAAATATCTAATCCATTGCCATTCCAATCCATACATAAAATTCAGTGGGCAGTTTGCATGGATTTTATCCTCTTTAAAAAACCGTTGATAAGGAAATTTGTTGCAAGGCTTTTAAAGATGGGGTTGGTTAAAAGGTTAGAGACTGGAAGTTTGATAAGTATGTTCGGAGTTGAATGAGAATTTGTATCACAAAGGGATTGGGGTTTGGAATTGGTGAAGGAATTTAAACATATATTACTTAGAAATCACACCTCACTAAAATTGATTGCATTGAATCACATTACCATAAACGCACCTCACTATGAAAACATTCTCCTTATTAAAAGATCATATAGCTATAAAAGTAGAAAACTGGCAGTTTGTTTAATTTTTGTAGTAGTTAGTAGTTTTTTGGTGCTCTCAAACTGGCATAGGACTTGATTGATATAAATAGAATTCTTGTTCTACTTATACTGGGGAAACAAAAACAAATTTATTTATTTAAGGACAATTAAACTAGATTCCTGATCTATGAATTTCGAACAAATTAATCTGGAAATTATAGACACCCTTCAAACTTACAAAAATATGAGAGAAACACCACATCACTACTTCTCATAACACAAGAAAATCACATTTTAAGTGTTTAAAAATTATAAGTATTTTCAAAATAAAATATTCTCTTTATTTTATTATTCTAACTAAAATTGGAATACAATAGTAAAATTTTATCCTTTCCTAGTCAATTGACATAAAAGAGCATATTGTTACAGCATGTCTCATCTCACAGCGGCGGAAGCCTTTTAATGAGGGGGCCTTTCAAAGATTCATTGTTTCCTAAAAATTCTTAAGAATTCCACAAAAAATAATAAATAAATAAAAATTATATTTTATTTTCGTATATTATTATTATTATTATTTTGGTCAGAATTGCTGATGAAATATTCCTTGTATGATTTACTCGGTGATCACCACAAATTTATTTTTAAATGCAACACTTTTATTAGTGATCCACTGGTTATTGGTGAGCCATCTAGGTTATGGGCATATAATTTTGTTTTTAGAAAGTACTACCACAACATTTCATATGTCTAATAATAATTTAATAAGATTGGGGATGTAGATGTATTTTGCACGTGAGTTTGTGTGACAAATACCGCGGCGTTAACAAATTAAATACATAAAGTACACACGAGATTAAATTTTCAGTAGTTGATAACAGATTGGTTATCCCGTTCCACGCTCCTTACGTGTGCAAGAATATAAATCTTTTGTTCTACTTAGAGAAAAACTATTTTTCTTTGTTCTTCGTCTTTACTTTCTTTTATAATTTCTCTTCAGCCAAAATTTCATTAGGTTATATACTTTCTAGCCATGGCAATCACAATGGTTACTACTTTTCTTAAACCTTTTCAACCTTCTCTTAAATCTTCCTTTCCTTTGATTCGGTCGCAAGGCAACAGAAGAGATTCATCAGAGTTCGTGGAAAAGCAGCAACAGCCGCTTCGGTTATCCTTGGTGAGTACCTCATTTTCTGCGTTAACACGAGATTCTTTATTCTCTATCATTTGTTTTACCATTCAATCTGTTTGATTGAAATTTATGTCATTCTGAAATGACAGCTTGAGAATTTTTTGGAAGTGTGTGCTTAGACTCTCTGTATTTTTGAGCCCTTCCCTAAACAGTGAATTGTTTTTTCTACAGAGGAAGTGGGTCAATGGAACTTGTTCTACTGCAGTTTTTCCCCAAATTGATGGGTGCAGATGGTTGGTAAATTACCCAAATAACTCTCCTAGAAAGGTGAGAGAGTCCCTTACTGTGTTGTAAGATGTTTGAATTTTGATTTTGATTTTGATTAATAATTATCTTTTATTATCTGATAAATTTTCATATGCAGGTGCAGGTTTATGCAAGTGGACCTGGTCACTTTTATCCCAATTTGGATACTCTTCCAGAAAGTGTGGATTGGAGGTCGAAAGGAGCTATAATGAAAATCAAAGATCAAACTGACACTAGTAAGTTTAATCTTTATTTTATTATCTGTGGGTTTGGGTTTCGTATTATATAAAATATGTATTGTTTGGGTTCTGTTTCTTTTTGATGTAAAATAAGTTTTCATTTTTTGTTTTCTTAGATTCTTGTACTGCTCAAACTTTAACCTCATGTATGGAGAGTTTGATCTTCATACAAACTGGTGAAAAGGTGATATTATCTGCCAAAGAGATTGTAGACTGCTGTGAAGAGTTCGATTTTGAAGCAGGTTTATATGATATCAAGTCAGCCTATGATTACATTGGCAACAACGGTGTGTGTTTAGAAGCGGATTATCCTTGGACTAAATACTACAGTCCATGTCGTTTTGATGCTTTTAATTCGAAGGTATAATTAAATTTATTCTCATTAGTGTTTCATTGTTATTAATTTGTTTTTATTAAATGTTAATATATTTTTTGTTTGATTCTAATAGGAAAAATTCTATATTGATGGCTATGCTACTGTCCCGGTGCAAGATGAAAGCTGGATGGAGCTTGCAATAGCTCAACAGCCTGTTGCTGTTGAGCTATGGTTGGTGAAAGAAGATTACGAGAGTTACAAAGAGGTGTGTCGTCTATTCCATATACACACACACAAATAATGATAATATATATTGAAATAGTGCAATACATTGTAATGTTTTTTATTCTCTTACTTTGCCTTTGAATATATTTTTTTAATTTTATTTTATTTCAAGAATTTTTCATATAAAACCCAATTTTTTGTTTATTATTCTTTTAGCTTTAATGAAACAAATTTCTACATTGAAATAAAGAAAAATAATTTTAATCCTCCCTTATATAGCAATAAATGGATCAGTTAGCAAGCTGGAGGGTATTTTTTTTTTTTTTTTGCCACCGCCACCCACAACACAGCCACCTTATCCAACAATTAATTCATTCAACAATCTCATCAATAAAAAAGAGTTGCAGATGGTGAATACCTGATCTAATTGATCGTACATTACTGTACTTCCACTCTTAAATTCTCAAAATTTCTGTCGCTCAATTAGTGATTGAGGGTCTTTTCGAAAAGCTCTTTTGTTTCTATATGTATTTGCTTCTGAAATGAAATCTTACTACCATTTTGAGGATCGTTTCGCTACCAATTAGATGTAGGAAGAAAAGGGGTGAAGAAAAGGCTTATTTCACTCTATTAGTTATTCGAGAAGCTGGGTCCTTTGTCTCTATATGCAATGATATCTTAATACAAATCTTTTCGCTAAAGATAGCTAATATAGCTAATGATTAGTTGTTGAAAAAGAGAACATACTCTTTATAAAATTATTAAAATATCATAGTTGTTTTTTTATTATAGTAAAAGGGCTGTTTTTTCTTGTAGGAAAAGATTCTTAGTCTTAATCCATGAGTAAAAGCTGATCACATGATCGTAAATGAAGTAACCCTAATATTATAAATATTATATGTTGAAGAAAATTGAGAGGAAAAATTATATATTCATTCTTACGTAGGTTACAATGCATCAAAATATATATACAATGAGTCCTAGAGTCAAAGTAGGAAATTATCTAATCTAGGGATAGAGATAAGCATAACTAAAGTCCTTCAAATTAAGGGATAGCATTAACACCCCTAATATCTAGCGAGATAATAATAATAATAATAATAATAATCATATTTACAACTAATATATATTTTGACACTCCCTCTCAAGCTGAGGAATAGATATCTTCCATTCCCAGCTTGGAAATATTATCATAAAAATTAGAGCTGTTCAACCCTTTGGTAAGAATAACCAAGGAAAACACACTTGTGTACTCGGGGATCTAACTTTCCTCTCCGATGACTATGAATGTGAACAAAGGCTGTGCAACCAAATACCCTAGGAATGAGTCCATTAGAAATTCGAAACTCTGGATAAAAGGTATTGAGTACTTCCATGGGACTTTTATGGGATAAAACTTGAGAAGGCAGTCTATTGATCATATGAGTGGTTGTGAGGACAGCCTCCCGCCAATAAGATTTTGGAACATTTCTCTGAAAAAGTAAGGCCCTAGCTACATTGAGTAAGTGCCCATTCTTGCGTTCAGCCACCCCATTTTGTTGGGGTGTGTCAACACAAGAGGAGTCATGAATGATTCCCTGTTTTTGAAAGTATGTAGTCAATGTGCGGTTGAAGTAGTCCCTAGCATTGTCCGACCTAAAATTCTTAATTTTGACCCCAAATTGATTGACTCATAGAAAGAAAAGTAGGGATAACAATGCTAACATTAGATTTTGTTTAAGTAAATAAAGCCAACTAACTCGAGTACAATCATCTATCAAGGTAACAAACCATCTAGCACCGGAGATATTTGAAACAGGAGAAGGGCCCCATATGTCACTATGGATCAAATGAAAAGGTTTAGAACTTCTTTAATTACCGATAGGAAAAGATATACGAGTGTTTTGCCAACTCACAAATTTTACGATGAAAATCTGAAATGTCTAATCCTTTGAACAGAGTTAGGAAACATGAATTTAAGGACTCTAAACGTAGGATGACCAAGACAAAGGTAATAGAGCCAAATGATCTCTTTATTGGAAGAACTAAACAAAGACACGGACAAGTTATTCATAATACTTCGAGAAGAATCAAGATGATAGAGGCCATTCCTTTTCTTAGCAAGTCCAATCTTCCTCCCCGAGCCTTGATCCTGCAAAACACAGTAAGAAGGAGAAAAAATTACAAAGCATTTAAGATCATAAGTTTTTTGATTGACACTAGATTGGTTGATAATTCTGGCACATGAAGTACATTTTTAAGAGTGAGAGTAGGTGTAACCATGATGTTTCCTACACCTGCAATAGTAGCCAAGGATCCATTTGCCATTATGATCTTCCTATTACTAGGGCAGGGGTTATAGGTATGGAAAAACTGTGATGAATGAGTCATGTGGTCTGTGGCTCCGGAATCAATTATCTATGAATTGGTATAGGTTGTATCCGAGACATATATGCAAGTGGAGAATGAAGACTTACCTGAAAAAGCTAATGAACAAGCCTCAAATGGTTTTTCAAGGGAACCTATCAAGTATTTTAGTTATTCTTGCCATAAATTCTGCAGGATATTGGCATATTCTGTAACAGTTTTGTCTCCTTGTATTGTTGGCCCAGTTTTGATTTTTACCTCAAATTCTGGTTGCATCACGATCCTTTGAGTAGGTACTCCAGATGAACTCCCAAATCTCCTCTACAGAAACAAGAAACATGCAGGTGTCACTAATGATAGGATCTATCGAGTTCCAAAGCCATGTCATAATCATTGAATCCTCTTCATCTCATGCTTCAAATGCTGGGTCTTTCTTTTCTGGTCCCTTTCCTGTGATATGGCTAAGTCTCCCTTTATCCTTTAGGTATGTACGTATGAATTGAGACCACTTTAGATAGTTTTTTCCATTGAGTCGATAGGAGGCCTTAATGTTTTGTAACTCGCCTGGTTTGTGGACAGAATTTATTTACTCTGAGATGGGAAGTTTCGGTTGTAGACATAGTGAAGGAACAAAAGGTTTAGAAACAAAAGAACAATGAAAAAATTACAGCAATTAAGGTTGTGGAAAAAAAACTGAAGAAAAATGATAGCAATGAAGGTTGTACAGTGGCAGAATTTCAGCAAAGAAACCCCAAGGCTCTAATACGATGTTAAAGAAAATTGAGAGGAAAAATTATATATTCACTCTTACGTAGGTTACAATGCATCAGAATATATATACAATGAGTCCTGGAGTTAGAGTAGGAAACTACCTAATCTAGGGATAGAGATAAGCATAATTAGAATTCTTCAAATTAAGGGATAACATTAACACTCCTAATATCTAGCAGATAATAATAGCAATGATAATCATATTTACCGCTAATATATATCGACATTATAAAGTAAGCTCCTGCTATCATTTTAAAATAAATAAAGATTGTTGGTTGTGGCTAGAGTTACCAAAATGACCTAGGATCAGCTGTTGGTTATGTGGCTAGATAGACCAAAATGACCCAGGATTGGAATAATTTTTGCAGCCATCTTTTGCTTCAGTGAAGCTAACGGGTTTCGAACAGTTATTTGACCTGGTTTATCGTTTAACTTTCTTCTATTTATACAGTAATTTCTAGTGTTTCTTTTTTAATAAAAACGTAAAGTATTATTATATATTAATTTTTTTTTTTCAAAACTAATTATTAATTAATCATGTGCAATTTACATGCGAATAAAATTGTTAATTTGGAGAGATTACATCTATATAAATATATATATAGCTGCAATTTGATATGTTGTGATATTATTGGAAACTAACTTTATAGGGAGATGTGGAGCTAATTTATTATTATTTTTTTCTTCAAAATAAGCTCATTTTGGAGAACAAGGTGATAAGAAAAATCTATGTTTTTTCTTTAAAAAAAAAACTATTGAAAAAATGTTGATGAGGTGATTAAATAGCTAATTTTATATTGTATTTCAATTTCTTGCAGGGAATTTATTCCACAGAGTACAAGTTTGAATATGTATTGCATATGATGGCGGCAATTGGATACAATAGTAAAGCATGGATTTTCCTAAACTCTAGAGGTGTTGGTTATGGTGTGGATGGGTATATGTACGTGAAACGGGGAATGGATTTTGAGCGCTACCCTGAAGGAATAGGCAGGGTTTGCTTAAATGTGACCTATCCCATCATGTAAGTTTTTATATTAACTTACCTTTTTGTTTTTTGTTTTTTGCTGTTTCTGTTTTTTTGTTTATTATTATTATTTTTTTAATATATATATATATAAACAGGAATGGAGTGATTACTCTACTGACTCAATATCTGGATTCTAAAGGAAAGGTTGTGTGGTATTCTAGATAGATTGTGAAGAGAAACCGGTTTAGACAGTTATCTGAACCAAGATGGTGGTTGAATGGAAAATCTGACTCACCTTTAAGTTGCTGGCTCTTTCTATTAGTTGGAAAATTTCAGTGGAAAGAAACTGAAAGGTGAGTCAGATTTTCCATTCAACCACAGTCTTTGAAATCCTACAATGGTTCAGATAACTGTCTAAACCAGTTTCTCTTCACAATCTATCTAGAATACCATACAACCTTTCCTCTAGAATCCAGATATTGAGTCAGTGGAGTGATCACTCTATTCCTATTTATATACACCATATATATATAAACAGGAATAGAGTGATCATGCCATTGACTCAAAATCTGGATTCTAGAGGAAAGGTTGTGTGGTATTCTAGATAGATTGTGAAGAGAAACTGGTTTAGAAAGTTATCTGAACCATTGCAGGATTTCAAAGACGTGGTTGAATGGAAAATCTGACCCACCTTTTAGTTGCTGGCTTTTTCTATTAGTTGGAAAATTTCAATGGAACTGGCCTTACATTTTTTTAAGCCCATTGGTCGTACAAAGATGGTTTTATTGTGACTTTCTCGAGCCTGTTGAATTTTTTTTGTACAGCTTTTGCCGTTTATAATTACATTGATTTCTGTTTGCAAAGACAGTTGAGAAAATGTTTTAGCAGAACATTGATTCCAATTTTATGTTTGTTTTTTTCCGAATGGGTCTGTAGAAATGAAGGCTTCAGGAGGTCATTGAGCCCCCCCCCCCCCCCCAATCACTGAAAGTTATAATAGAGTTATGAATCAATTTGATTTGTCAAATACTTTGTATTATTATAATATAATTTGTAAATGCTTGTAAAATTAAATAATTACATTGCATCTAAATAAAATATGTCCGAAAGTTATAATAAATTTATGAATCAAATTGATTTTTTCAAATATTAAATAATTGCATTGCTCTAAATAATAAAAAAAAGTGTTGCCACTTTTCATGATCTTTTAACTTAATTAAGAATCAGTTATTTAACCAATGTTATGGAACTAGACCGAGCTTTAACCTAGTGAAAGTGGTGGGTTACTTAAGCGACCAACTTACCAGAATTATATATATGCGCGTATATAAATGGGAGTGATATTTTTTTCCATCCAACTTTTGATTGTTTTTCCGAGTTGGTCTCCAATTATCAATTTTTAATGATTTGCACCTAATTTTTTGATTGTTTTAGTACATAAATTCATCTTAGACTCAATTTTGCTAATGTGTCTGACTAGAATTGCCACATAGCAGTAAAAAATGTCATGTTGCAATAAAAAATGTAATGTGACACTCAACTCTAAGTACTTCAGCAACTCATGCTTTCAGATGGTTGTAGATACTTAAATTTAAAAAAAAAAAAATTAAAAGTTAGGCATTGAAATATACAAAAAAATAAAAATAAAAAATTTAATGGCTCGGCATCCAAAATGCAGTTTTCTTACACCAAATATCTCTTTCTTTCTTTTATTCTGATCCATTCCTTCTTCATGATAAATAAATTTCATGTATTTTTGTGCTTTCATAATCTTTATATCTATGTGCTATCTCAAAACTTCTCTCTAGCTATAGAAAATCATATAATTTTAAATCTCAACATCAACAAATACATGTATGCAGCATAGCTTTTTGCATTATATTAATTGCACAAGTAATATTAACAATGCATTTACTTCTTATCTTAATTTATACTTTATTTATTACTTCTATCGATATCGTCACTCGTTACCAAAAGTATTGTACGTTTAATGCTCAAATCAAAAAGTTTGATCACTAAATTTATTTTATATTGATTATATCTCATCTCATCCTATTATAAAAAGTTCAATAAGTTATTGACCATATCATAACAAAAAATTTGCCCTCCTCTTTTATTTATTTATTTATTTCACGATTTTTATCTTTACAAATTTAATTTTTACGTGTGCACATTTATTTTATTATTACTTTTGGTTCTACTTAATTTTTTTTTTAGTTTTTTAGTATAATTTATCCTTCATTTTATCAAAAAAAAAAAAAAAAAAAATCAACAATCAAAAAGCAAAAAAAAAAAAAAAAGAGTGAGAGAGAGAGAAAAGAAAAGAAAACATAAAAATTGGGTTAATTTAATTTAGTTTTATTTATTTTTCATAAAAAAATGAAAATAAAAAAAGGATAAAAAAACAAAAAAATGATTAATAGTTGAGAAAACAAAATGAAGGGTTCAATTGAATAAAATGGAAGCTGAAATTGAAGGAAAATAGGGGTGTAATTGAACAAAATAAAATCTAAAATTGAAGGAAAGTAGGAGTGCAATTGAACAAAATAAAAATTTAGTTTTATTCATGATTTATTGCTCATTTTCTATAAGTAAATCAATATCGATGTTATGGATTTCATCACCAACTACGTTTTTATTTTCCTCATATTGGTTGTCTCCGTAAGTGCTTATCAATTTTAGTGATTTTTTTCCTTCTGTTTGAAAACGAGAATCAACTGAATTCTTTAGTTCTTCAATTTTCTTCTTTCGTTATATTAATGATAATTCTTCCGATTTAATTTATTGTGATTGTTTCTTACATGCAAAGCTAGGAACTACTATGTGATTCTCCCAATGCTATTATTTGGATGCAAAAATTTTCAGCTGATAGACTCTTGAAGTTTCAGAGCATTTTTAATGTTATTTTATAATATGATTTTGTGTTTAATATTTGTTTCTTTCCCTCATATTCATCGATAAAAAGATTTTTTTTTTTTTTTTTTAAAAAACCTCTGTAGCTGCCCTCTATTCTCTACCTTGGTCTAGTTTACATGCATTTAATTACTTCTTAACTTGGTTGTAACTTTTCTTTACGAGCGCTTTCTACGGTTGATTTCATCAACAAAATAAAATAAAACAAAACCTAGGAACTACTAGCATGGCTACCTAGCTACCTGACTTGTTAATTAATTCTTTAGTAGTAGATAAATTACCTGCCAGCATGGCTTGAGTAAAAAAAATCCGCCCCTGCCAACATGGCTTGAGCTCCTTAGCACGGTCTCTGCCTTACCGTGCTTTAATACATCGATACTTGAGACAAAATGGCTTGAGTTTTTTTTTTTTTTTTTTATAATATGATTTTGAATAGCGGTTTTTATGTGTTTGCTAGGGGGTAGATTTATCAATGTTTATTTAATTTGATACCAACTAGCTCCCATTATTACTAAACTCGTTCTTTCTATCTTTTTCCTTTAACTTTTATTCTATTTAAAACACAAATATATATATATATATATATATATATATATATATATTTCTCTCGAGCTGAATCTTTTTATTCGACAACACAATATGTATTTTCTTAAAAAATCAGTAATTTATTAACTCTTATTATATTATTTATATTATTTATATTATTAATTTATTAAGTTTTTCATTTTATATATTGATTGAATCTTGACAACTCTCAATTTTTAAAATAATATTTTATAATTAAAAGATTAGATCAATTGTCTTCCTAATTTTATTTTATGTGATTAAGGTATTTATTGAAATATTAGATCCATGGCTTAATAAAATTATGATAGTCTATCGACTTGAATTAAAATTGTACTATTAATATTGAAATTTTGTGTCATTGTTGTGCTTGTAGTTCTAGACCCAAAAAAAAAAAAAAAAAAAAGAATTGTAACGCTTGATTACAATTTACAAATAACCATTCTTCTTTCATTAATGATTATTAAAAAATATCTTTAATTATTTTAGTCACAACCATAATTAGATTAATATATTAGATTCTCAATTGTTTATTTGTTTATAATAACGAGTTTTCTTGTTTATATTTATAGGTTCTATATTACTAAAACAACTATTTTGAAATATATTCAACTTATTAGTAGAGTGGCCAGTGCTACTATAATCCTTAATATTTTTAGTGTATACTTGAAAAAGAAATTGTTAAAAAATTTAGTATGGATTCGCTTATAAATGATTTTCGTGATTTGAAAGAACGAAGATCTCTATTTTGAGTGATTGTATTTTAAGACTATCTTAAAATATATGTTGATATGCATATATATAAGTATTTGTGTAAAGCATGACAAATTTATAAATATTTATTTTGGCCTCTGTGGACATTTAATCCTGCATTCGCCACTACATTGATGATTTTGTGATGATAATATGGGTGTTGAACTTGGATTAAAGAAACTTTCAAATAGTTGCCTCTGTTTCAGAGATTTATGTAGGTGTTAAGGTTTTTTTTTTTTTTTTTTTTTTTTTTTTTTTTTTTTTACCCTTTATTAGAGAAAAAAATTGATTTTGGATGAAAACCCATGAATTCTTTTGCAGGACAGAAACCATGTATAGTTTTATCTAATCTTTTTTAAAACTAAATTTGATCCATGATAATGTAAGTCAAACTAGATAGTAATTAATACTACAACATAGCAGTGTGGTTATATTACATTTTCTTTCCGGTTTGTTGTCTATAAATTAAAAAAATATATATATCAAAAGAAAAAAAAAGAATTAAAAAAAATATTCGGTTTAATTGAAAAATCAAAAATCAAAATTTTAGTTTTTAAACTGAAAAACCAAATTCTTATTCGATTTGGATTCGGTTTATTTGTTGAAGATTTTTTTAATCAAAAATCGAACCGAAATAGTAAAAAATTAAATAAAAAAAATGAATGCTCACCCCAATCGACTAACTATACATGCACAAAACCCAAAAACTTCAAAATAGAAATATAATTTAGGGTTAATGGCTCATCTGTCCTTGTTCAGTAAATTAATTCTTTAATATATCATTGTAGCTTTAATTGAACTGATTTCATAATTAAATATACATTAAGTGTCTAATATATTTTTTTGTCAAGTTTTTTAAGCTAAATTATCAGAATTAATCACAAGATTTATGCATAAAAGCTTTCTATTTAATTGAATTATAAGAATATTTTAGGAATAAAAAATAATTATGTATAAAAAATTACGTGAATAATGCTAATTGTCTGATTTGAAAATCATGACAAAAGTTAGGATGAAACTTAGCATATATTTAAAAATAAATTAAATATATATATATAAAAAAAATATTTAATCATAAAAAAAAACTAAGCTATTAACCTTATAATAATAATAATAATAATTTAATCATATAAAAACAAATAAAAGAAATATGTTTTCCCACTTCTTATTAATTTGATTTTACTTGTTGGCTTTAATAAGATAGGAAGATGCATGGAGTTTTAAGATTTAAAAATTATTAGTTAATGTACAATAATTAAGTTAATTTTGGTCTTTGCAAAATGCAACTTGGACTAATAAAATACCACTGCACTGTGTTAGGTTATATATATATAGTACCATACTCAATTGACAATATTATTAATTTCTGCATTTTTACTGAACTTGCAAACTTTTGATGACGTGCTAACGACTAATCGCATCAAGAAGATATTTTATTATTTAATTTGGTACAGTTACATGTGAATTATATAATAATTAAAAAGAAAGAAAGAAAGAAAGAAAAGGTCAGATATCATTTTAGATAAATTAGAGAGAGCATAGGAGGTGATAGAATAAGGGCTAAAAAACATTATGATATTAATTTGAATAAATTACATGCGAGTTGCATGTGTTTTCTTATAAAATATCACAGAAAAGATTGGCAAAAAAACATTAAAAAATTAACCTCTGTTAATATTATGATAAAAACATCAATCATTTACAATGTCATAATTAAACTTATCATCAAAAAATTAACTCCTATTGGTCTTATGATTTTATTGATATTTTTTTTAAGAAAAACGTAGGTATCACTTGCATGCGATATTTAAAGACTAAATTGGATAGACTATAACAAAAGGGATATAAATAAACATACCCATTACATCAAGGGTTTGAATAAGAATTTTTTTTTTTTTTAATGAGTGTCAAGTGAAATGGCATATAGCTTAAGGAGCAGTTGTTTTGTTTTTCATAAAATAAAGAGTATGAGATCGCAATGTTCTCTGGGCCGGGTCTTGTGATTTGGCGTCAAGTTTCAAAGACAAACAAGCAAGGTTCAATAATTGGAATCAAGAACAAGAGAAACAATAAAATAATAAAGAATACGATGATATTCCAAAACGAGTTGGTGAGGAAATTAAGAAGAAATGGTCTCAAGTTTAAATTCTTCGTACTATTCAACTCTATGGTTTTTTTTTTTTTTAATGATTCTTTTCAAACCATTGATTAATCATTGAATAAAAAGAGATTTAAAGCGGGAGGTTCGTCGGGCCACACCTAATCTTCATCAACATTTAAAGCGAATTAGCTAAAGAATTATTCAATTCTACATGCTATCAGAGCAAACTTAAATTAACAGGGAAAAAAAATCTTAACCTTATCACTAGGAAATCTTACCCTTGTCCGTTGTCAGTTATCCGTGCAAAGGGATTTATGAATCCAATCCCTGGTGAACAATAAATATTAATCGATGTAAGGGTCAGCTAGTCCTTTTCTACTACTTAATGAAAAACGATACCTCTTACCAACTTCGTGATGATCAGAGAGACGGAGACGACTATCTCAATACAGAATATAAAAATAATTTGAGTTGGTGTGGGAAATCCTGTAATCAATGGATAGTAGAGATGACAACTAACAAACTAACATTTCTTGATAAAATTTCCATCAAATAAAATTATCTAGTTGGGAAGGATTATTCGTTTCTAACAAACTAACACTTTATAAAATTTCCATCAAATAATTTTTTTAAAAAAATTATCTAATTGCGAGGGATTATTCGTTTCTAACAAACTATAACACTGGATAAAATTTCCATCAAATAATTTTGAAAAAAATTATCTAATATTAATTTGGGAAGGATTATTCATTTCTTTATCTAAAAATTGATTCGAAAAGTAATTAATACAATATGTAGAAGTTCAATCTCATCTTTCTCAATTGAACTCCAATAAACAAATATTGGATCAAGCTAAATTAAATTAAGAATAAACAAATTCATTCAATTTTTTTTAAAAAAATTAGAAATTTATTTGTGGTTGATGCTATGTTTGAATGGAAAACCCTTTTTCTTTTTTTTTTTTTGTTTTTTTTTTAAATTCATATTAAAAAAATATTGCTTACCATGGTTGATTAAGTCTATGATGTCTCTACTACCCTAAGAAAATAAATTTTTTGGCCCCCCATGGAGCTTTTGGATATTAATAATTTTGGCTCAGAATGAGAGATACCAGAGCTTATAAACTCCTCATGACCTAAGCAACAAAACCGTGTTAGCTGGAGGCCAGTATTTTTTAAAATTAAGAACGTTGCAGCTGGTGTCTGTTGCTTTCTGGGTTCTTTCTTGCAATTAATGGTGCATTGAATGATTCATATAGTAACTACACTAGTCTTATTCAAAGACCCGGTCGCAAAGATTTTTTTTTTTTTTTCATCATCCAAAGGAATTTCATCGAGCAGATAGGTCTAAATTAGATAAAAACATAAGCAGGGACATATTCCTCCATAATAAGGTGGCAAAGATGCTAATCATACATTATTAAAATAGTTATTACTTCCATGATTTGGTATTCGCTATTAGACTGGATTGGATAATTATTTTATTTTCTCTTTCATAAGCAAGAGACACATATGAGACAATTGAGAACATGTCGCGATAACAGTAACTAGTTTGAGGGCCCGCTGGTTAATTAAATAAATCAGTTGAAATTAAAATGAATCATATTAATTTTGAAAAATATTGACATGTGTCAATAAAATAAATGAATTGGACATTAAAAAATAATTTATTTCCAATTGCTACATTCAATTTAAAAAAAGAACAAAATAAATTTCAAACTATACATATTGCATTGACAAATAGTTTAAATAACAAATTACGATTAAGAAATCAAAGTAAATTTAGATAGAAAACCATGTGCCATAGATCGATAAGTTTTAACAATAATTAAAAAAAACAAAAAGATTTAATCTCATCATACATCCCTATACTCCTGATAGTATCTTAATATAATCCATGTACTTGTTTTTATTTATCACCTCTTTGTACATTTTTTTTAATGAGGTCCCATCGACTATTTTTCGACTAATTTTTTCTTCAAAATTGATAACTAGCATAAAATAATCTACATAACATGACACATCATTTTATTTTTACCATGTGAAAAAATAAAAAAGATTATTTTACCCTCTCTCTCTCTCAACCCAACATCCAAACGCAAAATTATACCTCGTATGTCTTTGTATTAGGACTATATGGAGTCATGCAGCTATGAAGACTTGCACCACCTAGGAGAAAGCCATCAACTTTTGCCTGAAAACAAACATTAGATTGAAATTGACAGAGAGGGAGAGAATAATGAATCCTTCCTCTTAAATTTAAACTGGAAATTGGGCAAAGGTTTACAAGTATTAGCACAAAAAACTCAGAAGGAACCACACAATTCAGAGACCTTAAAATTATTACAAGTATAGAACCTGATATTCTATCAAACTACCTTGAATTTTGTGAGACTATGATCAAGTAAAACTAAAGCATGTGAAAAAGTTTACCTCATATCCAACATATAAATCAGGCCCATAAACTCACTCATACAATTGCGATGGGAGTATGAAGCTCAAAACGTATGCTCAGCAACCAACCATCGAGAAGGAAAAGTAAAAAAATCAAGCAATGCCACGCTAGGTTTATCAGTTGGTGCAGTCAAAATTGCAACATATTACAGAGAAACGCAATCAAGGAAGAGAAACACAAAGCATAGTAATTTTTATTTAAAAAAAAAAAAAACTAAAAAATAGGAAAAATATGGTTGCATAGACCTCCTATCTACTACTAGAATTTTGTTAAATAGCAATGAATTTTTTCATCACTATTTTTTAAAAATCCATTGATATAAGAAATTAGTAGAGACAATATAAAATCTGTCGTTAATATGGTGGTCACCATTTTTTTAAAGATCAAAGTTTTCCTTTGTCTTTAAATTATTAACCTTTCGTCGCTAAATCGATCTAAATCGGTCGTTTGTAATGTCTCATATTCATCGCCAAACCATCACAATTTCCATTTAAATCTATTGCTAAATAGAGATGGAATAGGCTATCGTTGAATTGTAGTCATTAATATCCTCGCAATTTCATCGCTAAATCTATCACTATTTAGCGACCGTATTTGTCTCCATCGCTAATTACCCTTTCTATTTCGTCACTAAATCCAACAATAATTTTTTATTTTTATTTTTGTTAAATCAATAGCCATTTATTGGGAATTATAATAACAAACAACTATAAACAACACTTTATTAAAATACGATATATTACTTAATAAAATTAAAATCCACTAAATCCATTACTATATATATTTTTGTTAAATTAATAGTCGTTTATTGGGAATTATAATAACAACCACATATAAACAATACTTTATTAAAAACATGATATATTGTATAATAAAATTAAAATTGTATAAATTAAAAGAAAATAAATATATAAAATTTTTGAGATACACAAAAGAATTTTAAATTTTTTAACTAAAAAAGAAATTTAGTCCTCATTATCACTATCTCCTACATCATCTTCCAACTGTTGGCTACTAAGAAGAACAATTGATTGTCGGGTTGTGGAAGTGTCGGTGAGAGAGACAGGAGGCGACTTAAGGTTCTCTAACAACCCCATAACTCTCTACTATACTTGCTAACTTGATTAGCTTGTTGCTTGGTTGGTAGCCTCTATCCCTTTGATCATATCTTTGTACTTGGACGAAACCTCCCGGATATTATCACAAGGATACCACAAAGTGCTAGAGGAGGAGTTGGTATTAGAATGTGAGTAACATTGGGACGCAAAAGTTTCAATATCGTACACTCTCGGCTTCTTCTCTCCTCCGATAGCATCAAATATGTCTTGAATATGTCAATATTTTAAGACGATGCATCACCTTTTAGCCGTTCTTTAGCAGCTACTTCTTGTATTGATTGCATGCACTCCTAAGTCATTGAAATAATTACAATATTAAATCATAATTATATTTTTTAGATTATATCGATAGATCTACACATATTTTTTAAAAAAATACAAAACCTTACCATTACCGTCTATGACCGTTTATCGGCAAATGTCTCATTTTTCCATTTATGAGTGGTCATTAATAGCTTGTAAAGATTTAGGTTATGACCAAATTTATTATGCTGAAAAAAATGAACAAAATAATATGAGATGAAATAAATGTAAAAATTAATTTATAATACAATAGATAGTATTTATCAAAGGCTTAGCATACTCAATCAAAAAGATAAACCATCTAGTATGCTTGGATTGGCTAACACCGACACCACCCATCTTCGACATACGGTTTCGAGATGCTTGCCGAGATTGGATCCGATACTCAAGCGTGGCCCAATCTTGATGCCATACTTCTCACACCTCTCGTTTAACAAACACGGGTTTATTATCCTTATGCTTGAGCTAGTTAAGTATGTCATCGTACCGCCTCCATGCCAAACTCTCTCACACATCTTTAATTAGTATGTCGATGGCTGCATCCAATAAAAAATACTTCTACACAAAGAAAAAAAATAATATTAGTACTTTTCATGTTAAATTAACACTTTAAATAAAATATAAGTAAATAATTAATATATTACCCAAAACTCATTAAAGTAGAAGTCTTTCGTCTTAATGGAGATAGATTTTCATGCGGAGGTAGTGATGCCCATCATAATATATGAAAATATATTATCACATGTAAAATTAATTATCGCATGTAAAATATATTATTTATTAGTTATTCATAATTAAAATGGTTCATCCATTATTAGATCTAGTAGAACTTTTTGGAGTTGAGGAAACCGTAATAAGATCATCCATAGTAGGGGGCACTACTAACATGGGTACTACTAAAAGAGGATGCAAATGTGTTGGCATCACTATCAAGTCCGTGATCCTAAACAGTTGGACTGGCAATTTTTGACGTCCACGTACACCATCACTATTAGTCACACGATCAACATCAAAGCCACGATCACCGACATCGCGATTAGATTTGTTCAATTCATAAGGCATAACTCAAGAATAACATCCGAAATAGTTTAACAAATAAATAACAATTCGATAGAAAATAATACCCATCAATAAACCTAACATACATCCATTCAAGATTGGACTTCATTATTTTGTTTACGCATTTTTGAGGTAAGACATAATTATTTAGCTAATAATTTTTCTAAGCATCTAATAAAATTTTAACAAAATCTTTCATGTAAATTCATCTTTCCCAATTAACAAACTCCAAATGATCACACAAACAAAAAATTAAATCAACCAACAATCAATTTACTCACACCTAGACCAATAATTGTCTCGGATACTCCACCAAAATTAAATTATAAACTCGTCCTCCCAACTTCATCACAAAGTGTTGAACTAACCTTATTTTTCGTTAATTCCTAAAGGTCTCGGACCCCTTGGGTTCGACATACTATGACGTAGCTCGACACATTTCAATAATTATATACCAAATAATTAAACTAATTAATTCCAGTTCTAACCAAATTAAATTTAAAATAACAATAAACTTTTAAGTTTTAATATAAATAAAGTTTTAATTCAACATTAAACAAAATTAACCTAATTAATTAATTAATTATAAATCTAATTGACTTAATAAATTCTAATTCTAACCAAATTAAATTTAAAATAACAATAAACTTTTAAGTTTTAATATAAATTAAGTTTTAATTCACCCATTTAAACAAAATTAACCGAATTAATTAATTATATATAAATCTAATTAACTTAATTAATTCAAATTCTAACCAAATTAAATTTAAAATAACAATTAATTAACAATTTCTAATATAAATAACGTTTTGATTAAACCAAGTAAACAAAATTAACCTAATTAAGATATTAAATATAAACCTAATTAACTTAATTAATTCTAATTCTAGCTAAAAATAAATTTAAAATAACAATTAATTAACCATTTCTATTAGAAATAAACTTATAAATCAACCAATTAAACAAAATTAAACTATTAATTAATTAAGTATAACTCAAATTAACTTAATTAAGAAAAACTAAACAATTAACTAACAAATTTATTCTAATTCAACCAATTAAACATACTTAAACTAATTAATTAACTAAATTTAATTAAAATTAACTTAATTAATTAAAATAAATTTAAGTTACAATTAATTAGCTAATTAACCTAACAATTAACAAAATTTAACAATTTAACAAATTAATCAACCAATTAATCAAATAATTTGATAAATAAATCAACAAAATAACAATTAAATATTTACACAATCATAAATAAATTAATTAAACTTAAATTAACATAACAATTATAATGAATTACTTACTTTAATTAAGAAAAGAAAAAAGAGACAAAATATATCTAATTCGGGTCAAATTAGAACAAGAGGAGAAAATAATAAATGAGGGTTTTTTGAGAGAAAAGATCATGGAGTAGAAGTGGATCGATTGAGAGTGAAGGATCGAGTGGATTTTGGTGGTTGTTTGAAGAGGGTGGGAGAATGGTGGTTATAGTTGGAGAAGGAGAGGGAGAAGAAAATGAGGGAGAAGGAAGAAGAAAGGGGCTACATTATGGATGAGAAATAGTGACGGATGCAATCCTTTAGCTAATTCATATCAAAACAAAGGTCGATTTTGTGCGGTTAGGTCGTTCAATTTTCACATATAATGACGAATGTAAGTGTCCATCGTAAATTTGGCGATTGTCTATTGCTAATCCATCGTAATTTGGACGAGTTTTATCTTTCAAAAAGTCCATCCAATTTTTCCCAAATTCTCACCTTTAGCGACGTATTTTTTCTTCGCTAAATTGTGAGGGATGTATCCTTTAGCGATGGAATATTCATTACTAAATGGCGACATTGAAGATAGCAACGGATTTGCCATTCCGTCATTATT
Organism: Dovyalis caffra; assembly: GCA_963924115.1. Taxonomy (NCBI): domain Eukaryota; kingdom Viridiplantae; phylum Streptophyta; class Magnoliopsida; order Malpighiales; family Salicaceae; genus Dovyalis; species Dovyalis caffra. The sequence continues at coordinate 11,718,297 of CAWUPB010001159.1, forward strand.
TTTCCTAGTAAATATGTTACTAAACCATCTCTAAAACTTATTGGAAGATTTTACCATCAAATTTAACGATGGATTAGTCTCGATCGCTAATAAACCATCGTTATTCCGTCGTTGATTCTATTTTCGTTATTTGCTTTCTATATACGTTCATCGCTAATTTTCGTCACTATTTAGTGAAATTCTGATAGTGACCTATATTGATTGATATATCATCGTGATCAAACATGACGAGTATTACAAAGGCACGACTTATTGCTATTATACTCCGGAAAAGACGAGTTTTCCAATTAAAAAGAAATACAAGAGCGAATTCCAATTTGTAGCTAATTTGTCAAAAACTAGAACAAGGGCTATGACGAGTTAAACTTACCTTATATGGAACATAATTACCATGCGAAGCAACCACATTAAAGGGAGAAAAATCTTGTTTTGCAATAAAAAGTTCTCCACCAAACTTTTTTGTGATAACATATCTCGGTTTGGAATCATCTTCAAACTAGGCCTTGAGAACAAGGAAATCCCTTGGATTAGCAATTCCATTAGCGAGGTTAAAGTAACCAAAATCAAGTCCTTGTTGTGCTAGCGACATTCATTGAATAAAAATGAATAATAAATTCACACTGTATCACACAAAAGGGCAAGACAAAGATAAAAGATTAGGTACCTATTGGACCAAAATCGGGAAGTTGAAAATGGGTACCGAGGAGAGATTCGATATTTAGAGGCACACGATGAAGCCATAAGACAATATGATCGAGTCTAAACGACTCGATAATGCAAGAAGTTCAAAGGAGAAATTGGACATTTAGAAGCACCCTCTCTACACATGTTGAATTATTGAATGATTAGAAAGCATAATTGTGAGAGAGAGAGAGAGAGAGAGAGAGAGATATTAAAACATTTTCATTACTTAAAATGAATTTCTAATAATTGGTTACCTATTGTGATTTCTAATAATTGCGACACAAAGGTCTAGTGACCGAGCACGAAAAGATCCAAGAATTTAACCTATTGTGATTTTTAATAATTACGAGAAACCATCGATGGATTGGTTGGGTCACGTTGACCAGCACGAAAAGACCCAAGAATTTAACCTATGAAAAGACTTGCTTTAAAACGTTAACACTATTATAGCCACCGAGCTCAATGTATTAAAATAACGACTAATTTCGAGTGGTTTCGTTTGATTCTTTTATAAGTAATTTTAGAATTTATGCTTTTATTTATTTATTTTTTACACAAAGTCTAATAAACCTTAGAATATACAATAAAAATATTTTTATATAATTCTTAAGCTAATCTAAATTGAGTTGAAGAAATGAGGAAGTGGTTAAGAAAATGCACATACCTTACTCTACAAGTATCATGATCATCTTTTAATTTAAATCCTATTCATACTGATTTATTATCACGAAAGAAGGGAATGAAATAGAAATATTAAAACATACTTTTTTTTACATAAAAAAATAAGAATAAAAAATAGATAGCGACGAATTACCTATGTTGATCGATTTATTGTCACATATATATATATATATATATATATATATATATATTGTTTAGAGATCACCTAAACTCCCACATGCTATTTATCATCTTTCCCAAGCTTCGAAACAAACCAGCTATGGAAAAATCAAAGGGTGATCAAGACAATCATTGTACGTTACAATTCCTAGAATCTCTCAAGAAAGCTTCGGAAGATCTCGCAAACCAATTCCATCCTCATTATAAACGATTGTCGCTACCCGACGTCGGACGGGACTCCTCGAAAGTATCTAAAATTAGATTGAATATTTATAAGTTTATTTACGAGTTTGGAGTCGCCACCTAGTATTGAAGGAACTAGGAACCTAAAACGGACAACTGGTTCGGAGATTCTATGGTAAGGAGTTGGTTATGCTTTTGGGAAGATGTTGATCACCCAAAAGCGCCCTTTTCGAAAAAAGGTACCACATCCGATTTTAGCTCTAAATTTATCTCCTAAAATATTTTATTTACATCAAATTATTTTTTGATTCTTAATCTCTCATTTTTTTAGACAAATTGAATTTTTTAGTTTTGAGTGTGGCATTGTATTGAAATGATCATCGGTCCCCTTCGTCGGGCGACACGTCGATTCAAACATCGGATCCACTAAAAGCCTTGACACACCGGCGTGTCGTCCGACATCTTTATTAAAAGGTGATGTTTGGTGACGTCGGTCCCTATCAAATAGGAGACTTCATCGAAAATTTTGAATATCCTTTTTGGTGACGTTAGTCTCTATTAGATAGTAGACTTCGTCAATTTATTTATTTATTATTATGTTATTTTATTGTGCGGCGTCGAGTCCTTACCAAGTAGGAGGCTTTGTCAAAATTTTTAGGCATATATTTTTTTTATGACGTCAATCCCTATCGGATAGGAGACTTTGTCAAGATTTTTTTTTATTTTTTCTAGCAATACATATTAAAGAAGAAAAAAAATTGAAATAAAAATTCTAAATTAATATAAAAAAAAGGAATAAAAATAAAAAGGCAAAAAAAAAAAAAATCATCATACCACAATTTTTACTCTTTTTTTTTTTTTACCCATCCCTCCCCCTTTTTTTCTCTTCTTATTTTTTTCTTCCTTTTACTTATTTTCCATTTTTTTATTGCACCTTTTTCTTCTTCTTTTTTTGTGAGGAACACGGTCGGGCTGAATTCCAGCTCAACCCCTTTTTATTTGATGTAAAGGGGCGCGGGGTCTAGCCCACACGTATTTTTTCCTTTTTTTTTTTTTTTTTTTGAGAAAAGGCGTGGGTGAGTCGAAAACAATCCGGCCTTTGCTTTCTTTTTCTTTTTTTTAAAAAGAAAACCCGACCGAAAACAAAACCCATTTTCCAATTTTCATTTTTTCGGATCAAAATCGCACATTCTAACCTTCGACCCTTTTTCTCTCCCTGCTCTTCAAGTTCTTAAACTTCTCTCTTTATATTTCCAGTTTTTTTTTTAGAAATTGAAAGCTTCCTTCAAAACAAAACGTATCATGCTCATGTTCTCACCTCCCTAACATGTCGAATTCATAATCCGAACAAATAATTAACAACCAATTGAAACGAAATCAAAAACTAAAAAAAAAAAAAAACGAAGATGTCGACGACAATTTACCGATGAGGAAGATTGTTTATTGGACTAGAGAATTGAAATCCGAGGTGATTTCTAGAGATCCTAAGGATTATTCGATGGACTCGGATACTCGGACGGATTGGAGAACGAAGAATTAGAGTTCAACGAGTGTGAAGAACACCGAAACCCGAAACCCGGACGAACAAGAACATTTAAGTGCCGCCCAAAAAAATTGGTAAACAAAAACTAAAAAAAAACGTTAATTGAAGCTTCAAACCCAAAAATTAAAGTTAAAGAACTTGTGTAATTGCACCTAAACCGAGGCAAATCGAGCAACGAGTCCAAAAAGGGATGAACTCGAAATCGAAATAAAGAACAATGAAGAACACGAAGAACACTCAAACCCGGGAACCCGGAAAAACCCGGATAACCCAACTGCTAAAAGATCGAAAATTTGGTTTTTTTCTTTCAATTCTCGCCCTCTCTCAACCAGAATTCCTTTTCAATCCTCCTCCCCCTTTTTCTTGAAATCAAACTCGTTTTTATAGCCAAAAGCTTGCTTGATTTTCTCCTCGAATCGGACACAAAATCCCCTAAAATTTTCACGTCAAAAATCTCAAATTTGATTCGATTTGCTAATCCACAAGGAAAGGAATTAGTAATTGCTTAATTCTCCGTCCAAAATTAATTCAATGATAGATGTAGAATCAAAACGAGAAAATTATGGAGGATTTGGCGATTTCTCTAAATACTTTTGGAGAGAATGCGGGTTTGGAGTGGACGATAGGTCGTCTTCTCCATTTTGGTCCTGTCGTTCGCTCCAAACTTCTAGTTTGGTCCTCGCATTTTAATTTTCACAATTACGCCATTCCGTAAAATAATTTCAGCTCAATCTCATCAATTAGGTCCCCGGGAGGTGCAATTTAAGGCCTAAATTTTTTAATTGACTCGATTGCACCCCGTCCCTAAATGAATTTTTCTTGTGTTTTTCATCATTTTCTTTCTTTTTTCTTTTCTTTTTCCTTCTCTCTTTTTTTTTAGTAAACTTCAAATTAAAAAAATAAATAAAAGTAAAAATAAAAAATAAACATAAATAAATAAAAAATAATAAAAAATAAATAAAAAAATAAGAAAAATTTGGGTTATTACAACGATCCCCAACCCGAGCATGGAAACTATTTTAAACCTTGAAAGTAAAGCGAGATACAACTAAAAAGTAAAACAATTGGGGAGTTTACCATTCAAATGAACAATAACTTCCCATTGTTCATTACTTAAAATGAATAGTATTTACTTGTTCAAATGAACAGTATTTTATTGTTCATTACTTAAAATGGATTTTTTTTCTACAATGGCTTTTTTGTGATTTTTTTATAGTTTTTTTACATTCATTTTCAAATTTTACACTTTATTTTTTTTTTAACTTTTATGTTTTCAAAATATATTTTTAAATCCTCATATTTTTAAAAATATTTTGAAATCTTATGTTTGTAACTTAGACCATTTTGCCTCATTTTTTTAAATATATTTTTTGTTCCTCATATTTAAAAAAAAACATTTGGCCTCTTAAGTTTTTAAATTTTAGAACAAATACATATATCGAATTATTTTTTTTATTGATTAAAATTAATCTCTTAAATTTTTTATTTATTATAAAAATTCTTATCAAATTACTTTTTTTATAAAATTTTATTTTTTAATAAAAATAATTTATTATTTAATTTTCAATTTAAGAATCTCTTTCATCATAAATTAAGAAGTAAGATTTATGACAAATAATTTTGTGGTAATTTTTATTTCAATTTATTGAGTTTAATTCCATACAACTTATATGTTTTTTTTTAAAAAAAATTATTTATACTGTATATATATATATATATATATATATATATAGTTTTATTGAAAATTAATTATGTATCCGCATATATAACGACATTAGTCCATTTGGTTCAAAAGTTAATTTTTTTTTTGCTATATCAATGGTTCTATTTTTTGTTTAAGAAATAGAGAGAGAATAAAATAAAAATTGAAAATAAAAAAATAAATTTTTTTTGGTTAACGCTGATTAAAAAATAAAAAATTTTATTTTTTAAACCAAAAGAATTAATTAATTAATTTTTCAAAATGAGATGGACTAATTTATAATTTAATTTGCAATTCAAGAATCTCTTTCATCATAAATTAAGAAGTCGATTTATGGAAATCAATTTTATATTAATTTTTATTTCAATTTATTGACTTTAATATATGCCATACAATTTAAATTTTTATTTAAAAAAATATTTATTTATACTATATACTATGAATCTATTAAATATGATCATTATATATATATATAGTTTTAGAAACTAATTTTGTATCTGCATACATAACACTAATTATCTATAATTTATTCATATTCTAAAATTAATATTTTTAAATAAAATAATTGAAATATACATAATTAGTTTTGTTATAAATTAATTATATATTTGCCCACATAACCCCATTTATTTATTATTTATTCTTTTTTTTTTTGGTTCTAAAATCAATATTTTTTAAATAAAATAATTAAAATAGTGTTTTGAAAGAACCTTTCAATTATTCAAATACAATGTTTTATGCTAATATTATTGATTATTTTTTTAATATATATATATATATATATATATATCAAAAAAATTTGCTCAGCAAATAGAGTTGATTTACATTAATTATGAGAAATAAAATTTTTACTTGCACTACACCATACAAATAGTTAACCTTACATACGTAATGGTTGTCCGACCAGTAGCGTAGTATGGGTATCCAACTCGTAATAACCGTAATGGATCCTAATCAAGTTATTTTCTTGGTTCAAGCCTATAAATAAAATAATTGAAATATTTTCTTGGTTCAAGCCTATAAATAAAATAATTGAAATATTGATATGTAATAATTTAGTTAAAGTAAATTTTTTTTATACACACAATATGATGATGTAATTAATTAATAAATGGATATAATGCATAGAATTGATTTATTTATAGGCTTCTTAATTGGATTTGGAATTTGTTTAATGTTCTTAGCCTATGTTTCTTGAAAGGACGAGTTTCAAAATTTTCCCTTCAGGTATGAAGTTTTCCCATTAAATCTAAAAGAGATATATATATATATATATATATATATCCGTACGTTTATCATTTGTACAAAAACTAAAGAAAGTAGCATCCTTTGCATTATCCTATGAAATTTTAATGGAAGAAATTGTAATATATTCTACCAAAATGAAGCCAATAGACATTGAAGGGTAAATTGATCAGGATGGTAGAATTAGTGCATTTAGAAACTTTTTAATTAGTTTCTTCTCTGTTTGGAGCTAATATAAATAGGGTTGATTTTGTGCCGTTTGTTTCTTATCTTTACAAATCCGGTGTCAATTTGATATTAGAACTCTTGGTGACCAGAACGAATTTCAATTGTATTAAAGTTCGAAGGTAAGGATATTGACTCTTCTAATTTTGTTCTAATTAAATACAAAATCATTGGATAAATTTTTTTGGTACAAGGCTAACTTGTTTTGTTTTTTTGTTTTTTTTTTTTAATTCAACTGAAGAAGAAAAGATTCCTAGTATTAATTAATTACATTTCCACCCATTTATGATGACACATGAACACACATTTCCTTCCCTCTTAAATTCTAGGTTCTTGTTTAAGTTTTTCTTATTATGACCAATTGCTCATCTTAAACTTCCTCTGGTTGAAGTTACTTGGATTACACGTTATGATACATCCATGTCATTGAAATGCAATAATTAATTCGCATGTAATTTTAACAAAACACGTTACAACCTAATTAAAGCATTAATTTTTTGTCTTTAGCTAACTTATGTCAATTTAAATTACTTAAGTCCATGCACTTAATTCATTAATATTAAAATGCACCAACAACATCTCTTTTGTTTAGTTCTGTAAAAACTATATATATCGATGATAACATATTTAAAAGAAGGTATTGATGCACTTAATTATATAAATTTTCCCATTAGTTTGTGCAAAGGATATTTCAAGCATTCCTCTTGACAGGAAAATCCTGCCAAACAAAGGCTATCCTGTGATTTTCCATTTCTTGAGGCACAAATTGAATTCTGAATATGAAGGTTCAGATCCTATCTAGAAAAGTTCATAGCTCCATCGTTTCCAACTCCACCCAACCTTCAGAACTTGAAATTATCATGTTTCGACCAGCTTGCTGCTACCTTGCATGGGCTCTTTCTTTTCTACTACCTACCCAATGGTGAAGACCATGGTGGAAACAATGCAGAGCGAAGCAAGAAATTGGAAAAATCACTATCTGAAACCTTAACCCTCTTTTACCCACTAGGGGGAGAAGCATAAAAGAAAACTTCTCAATTGAGTGTAATGACAAGGGAGCGGAGTACTTGGAAGCTCAAGTTAGTGGTTCCCTTTCTCAACTTCTCGAAAGAGAAGAGCTTGAGACTGAAATGTGGTGGCATTTGGTACCGGGAAATTTCCAACCGAAGAACAGCCCTCTTTTAACCATTCAATTCAACATGTTTGATTGTGGAGGCCTAGCTATTGGGACATGTATGGCACACAGTATAGCTGATGGATACACAATAGGTGCATTCGTCAATGCCTGGGCCACTGCTTGCCGAATTGGGATTGAAAAGGTACATTGTCGTCCGAGCTTCCCATTCGGCTCTCTTCTTCCGCCCAAGAACATACCTACTATCTCTTCCGTCTGCGATCCGACAAGAGGTGGAGAAATTAACAAGGTTGTCAAGAAAACTTTCGTGTTTAACCGTGCAACAATATCAAAACTGAAAGAAATTGCTGTAAGTCGTACTTCTGGTTCAAATCAGCTGCTGAAACACCAACCGACACGAGTGGAGGTTGTGACAGGACTTGTGTGGATGATTCTCACAAAGGTAGCTCAAGCTATACACGGCCACTTGAGGCCTTCCATCTTTGGAATTGTAGTTAATATGCGAGGGAAGACAAGTATAACTATGCCGGAGTATTCTTGTGGAAACTTTGTAAACTTCGCGATTGCGCAATTCATGCCAGATGATGGGAGCAAGATTGAGCTTCGTGACTTCGTAAATCGGGTGCATGCTGCGACAAGAAGCTTGGTTGATGATTTTGCGAAAGCTTCGAGTGGGGATGACTTATTTTGGATCAAGATCAAGAAGATGAGGGAGGCGAGTGAAGCCTGGGAAAAACCCGAGACAGATCTCTATATGGTAAGTTCTTTGTGTCGGTTCCCATTGTATGAAACAGATTTTGGATGGGGAAAGCCCTCTTGGGTGCGTCTCGTGGATAAAACTAACAATTATAGTGCTATTGTGATTTTAGACACTAAAGATGGTGATGGAATTGAAGTAGTTATAAGGTTGGATGAAAGTAGAATGCTTCTTTTTCAACAAAATCTGGATGTAGCATTAACTGGCAATATTTAGTTAGGAACTGCAGTACTTTCACCCTGCCGAGTCTGGACTACATTAATTTAAGATGACGATTACAAGGTTCAGGTATTATTGGTTTTGGACTTTTAGTTGTCTTATCAGATCATTAGATTCCATTTTCATCGATTTAGTTTTCGTACTATCGTCAATGGCATTACAGATTCTCCTCCAAGAATAAAATAAAACAGAGAGATTAGATTTTGAATGTAATAATTTTCCTCAAGTAAATAAAGATCAAAGAGGCATTTTGGAATTTCTCCAATTGCATAGGCATTCAAATTATTATTTCAGGCACAGGGATTGTAATCGGCATTGTTGATCAAGCATGAACACATAAATGCATTTCACTTCTACCAAACAGTATCATGTTTTAATTTGATTATGCCTCTGGAAGGGGTTTCCCAGATAGAAATGCTGCAAATAAGGCAAAGGATCTCTTCGGAGATGTCAATGGTGCTAAGTGTCCAGCAGCTCCTCGGATAGTCGCAAATGTTATGATGTCTCCATGAACTTATGTCCATCCACCAACCTGGGAAGAAACATTTAACCAATGTAACAGAAATGAGGAATCAAGTTTTATTCTTGATGATATTTAGCTTGATGCGCATAATGTTTCGGGAACAACCAACCTGTTTATCCTTAAACCAAGCTCTATAAGGCACAGTTGCACTCAGTCCTAGTTCTTTGGTCAAACCCTCTACCAAAATTCTACTCCCAATAAATGGGACAACTGAATCTTGATCTCCACTGTAGAGATTATGTCGACCTATGTAATGAACAGTAATAACATTTGCTGATTGTAAATAAGAGATGAAAAGCTTTGTTAAGTTACCTATAGACTAAGACCCGGATGCAGAACTGAACAGAGAGCCCACACAATAAGGTTACACATGGAGAGCTTACATTCTCGTTGAGATGTTCTTGTACCGATTGAGTGGATGATGCAACTTGAAACCTCCGTCTAAAGGGGTAACTGGATGATTGACCAGATGATATACAAATGTCGCCAATGGCTTTGTAATCATCAAATGCATTAGGAAATTCTATTGAAAGTCTCTCATTGACACCCACATAAGCACCAAACTTGGAGCCTGTTATGCTCTCTCTCTCTCTCTCTCTCTCTATAGCTGTGAAGCGTTACGAACTGAAGTTAGCAGTTCGTAAGTAGCATCTGATATGAACCCATGAGACCAGTAGTAGTCACCCTCCGAGTTAAAATCCATGTTGAAATCCAATAAAGCATTTCCTAACTGAAAACATCATATGTAAAATATTAGCACTCCATGAAATTTGATTTGGGAATATGCATGGAAGAATAATGGTAATATCAGAATTCATATTTCAAAACTGTACTCAGTAGTAGTCACTAGTCAGTACTCAGTACTCACTGCCATGCCCTTCAGATTGAATGTTAATCCTGACTGAGCAATGAGATAAGCTAGTTGTGGGATGTAGTGACCTGTCAAAATAAATTACAGTTAGAGAGCTTGAAGATCAATCACTTTGACCAACAGACACATATTTTATGCTAGTTGTTTCTTCTGGAAAATTCTGAGCTTTCTGCCTTCACAGAGGTTTAAGGTACCTGCATAGCTCTCTCCAGTGATGTAGAAATTTCTATCCTTGTATTCAGGGAATTTGGAAGACCGTTGCTGCAGGAATATGAAATTGTCTTGTGCTGAAGAGAAGGAAGTCTAATATCTTGAGTTTTGGAAAAAAAATTCTCCAAATATTTATGCACAGAACAGCAAAAAAAATACAGAAAGAATGATGATGCTCATAGGTAAATACTTATTAATGTGGTCATCTGATTAAAAACAAGTTTGTAGTAAGTTTTTTTATCAGAAGACTAGGGTATGATGTTCAGAATTTAAGCTACCAAATTGTTGGAGCAGGAAATTCATACCTGTGACAGCTTCATTCACCAAGTCATAGAAAGATTGATTGGCAGAATAAGAGAAACCAGCCCCTGCTGGTTACAGCATGTTCGCTTCTGCAGTACAAAAGAAAGGCGATGTTAAGGAATCGAGAACACATTCTTTTGGCTCAAAAACAATTACTTTTCCACCAAAGTTTAGGTCTTCCGCAGAAGCTCTTTTTTTTTTTTTTTTTAATACAAGATTCCTTCATTTAATTCCTATCCAGCAAGAAAAGTTGTCTTGAATTCTAGTCTCTAGATAAACTTTATTCTCTCCCAATCGATTTATGTTGTCAGCAAGTTGCCATAACATTGATGTTCTGCTATACGAGCAAATATCATCCAAACTACTAGTTAGAAAAAGAGAGAGAGAAAATGGCAAAGGCATGTTACAAAAGAAACAACATCTTTGGTCTAACATTATACATGATGTTTGTTCTGATTACTATTAATGAATCTTTAACCAGCTGTCCTATAAAGCTGACGGGACTGGCTGCTCTTCTTTCGTCACATTCATGATAATTTCATTGCTGGCTTTGTTAGACTTAGAATCACTAGAGATAATTTGGCTAAATCGTTTTGCTTCGGCAAAACGTGCTTTAATTATCATGCAACTTATAGTTAAGAAACTGTTTAGGCAAGATTGTTTTTGAGAATGGCAATAATAGTTTATGAAGTATGGGGTCAATCAAGACCAAATGGCTAAGGGATACCGCAGTGCTTCATGGTCACAGTTATCAGACTGTTACATTAAAGTGTACTTTTTTCTTTCTCAAAAATATGAGATTTATGAATTATTTTTATAGTGAGTGAGACTTTTGTTTTTTGGAAAAATCGATATACAACTTTTGACACGTGACATATAAATACAATTTTGTATTTAATTAACTTATAAGGCATCTACGTGGCATATAAATCAACCACAAAAAATGTGACATGTTACGCGTTTATATTTCATCAACTAAATTTCAAATTTTAACAGTTTTTGGACTACAAAGATAAACTGTATAAAGTTTTAAAAACTAAGGATCCAACCGCGCATCTTCTTCTCTCTCTATTCTCCCCACTTTAAACCACTGGATTCAACCTGACAAAAGTGTTGAATCACAGGGTTATATTACGCTTTGGGTCACTGGGTCCAAAATCTTATGACTTGTCCTTCTCCAGAAAAAGACAGCAAAAGAAAAAGATCACACAAGTCTATCCTCTCTCTCTCCTTCAAACCATCCCCTCGTATGGAACCATTTTGTTCTCTCTCTTTTTCTGTTTTTCTGGTTGTTTTTCCCCCAATTCTACCCCGATCAAAGAAATCCTGAATAATACTCTACCGTGAAAAAAGAAATCCTGAAAAACTCAATTCTAAAGCAATCGCTATTCATTCCCAAGCTAGAAATTACGTTCCATTGATTCGATTTCTTCACCTCTTGAGAACTAGCTAGTAGAACTTGTCTTCATCTCATTTCCTTCAGGGACTGACATAGAGGCACGAATATAAACTTCCTTTGAGCTGTTTCGTATGGGCAAAAGGAAATTAGACCCTTGGTTGGCCGACCGGAATTTTTTTTCTCACCGCAGCTCACACGTACGTTACTTTGTTTTTCCCGTTTTCTTTTTTTCCTCCTCCTGCCTGATCTGTTAGTTCTCTCTGGTGCTTTCTCTGTATATTATTTGCGCGCATGTTACGAGTGTGTAGGTAGCTGTTTGAGAGAGATCAAAAGGATATGATCACAGATCTGCTAATTCCATATCTTATTATTATTTTTTTTTTAATATTTTTTGTGTGCAGCGGCTGCAACCATCTGTAAATTCCATACCATAATTAAGCTTGGAGTTTGATTTTATTTCCGATGTTTTTTATCTCCTCTTTTCTCCTTTACCTTCCTGGAAATAAAGTCTTGATATCTCACATCCCCTCCTCTTTATTTTAGTTAGTTCTGAATTACTTAGTAGTTCAGTCAGGTTCGCATAGACGAATTTTGATGCAAAGTTCTTCGTGTTTTTAAGAACACACAATAGTCTTATATGATGGATTTGGTGCAAAGATCACGCCAACAGACTACAGGAAAGGCCGGTATGATATCAGATAGTTTTACTTTAGTATGTGACAGGATAGGATAATTATTATCTAGTTTCAAGATAAATCTTAAGTTTGGATTTGATTTCAAAGAGAATTGTTTTCTTTTTAAGAATCTTATCAAGAGTCTTCATCTAAAACAAACAATTCTTTGTCTCCAAACGGTTCTTTTCTCTTTTACTTTTTGCTTTTTCTCTTCTTTCTTGATGGTTTCCGCGTTAAATATGCTAATTACTATCGTTTTTAATGCTTTAGGTGAGCGGGTGCTTCGTTGACCTGCCATCTACCGTAGCACCGAGAAAATTTTATTAGGTTAATTTGTGTTGTTTTCTCAAGTGCTTGATTAGGGGATGGACTTTATTAGGTTGATTTGTGTTGTTTTCTCAAGTGCTTGATTAGGGGATGGAAAAGATGGATGTGGGCCCATTCTATGACATGGAATAGATTAAAATTCTATTCCTTCAAGTTAGCTGCTGGTTCATATGTTTTTAAAGGTTGGTACACTGTCGGTTCAGGGCATAGGTCATTAACGATTATGCTTAGGCCTTCACAGGAAGGAGGGCTTCAGTTAAAATTTTATCTTAAATTTACACCCTTGAAGAATGAGATAAATTAAAAGATGTAGTCTTCATCTAAGTATTAGACATCATTTTTCTTTTTATTAACAGGTTATAGGTACTAGAGTTCCTGCATTGAAAGACTTCTATTGTTCAGAGATTTATTATTTCAACGTTAAAAATTCTATTTTTTCTAAATGTTTTTTCAGTTACCTTCTATTTATAAAAGCTTTCAATTTTTATTTTAGTGACACATTTTTACTTACAAAAAAGTTTTAAAAAAATATTTGTGAGAAACAATTTTTAGATCTCCAAATTTTGTTATTATATTCATTTCTTTCTCCAAACAATCAGGGATCTCTTAACTTGGCAGAAGAATTTGAAGGTAATTTTTTAATCTATGCAAATAAAATTATGTATATAAATCATATAATATTTTATTTTTTTCTCAAATTTCTTTTATTTTCTAAGGTGATTCTCTCAAGGTTTACTTGATTAGGTGTGGCAAGCAAATATAATCAAGTGTCAAAGTTTATTACACTTTTTATAATCATATTTTAATTTTATTATTTGAATAAAATATTTATTAGAAAGTATGAATCTGGGTATGAAAAATGTAAAAAAAAAAAAAGAAAGGTAGAAGAACTAATTCAATCCCAAAAAAGTGCATTTGATAGATTTGTTACTAATATTAAACCCTAAATACTAGAAGAACAAGATAAAGATTTAAATGAAAATATAGTTGAAAATTGTTAAGAAAAATATTATTTTACCTAAGGTCACATATATTATAAAGCTGGCTCTGGGTTGGTTGTTATTTATTTATTTGTTTTTTTTTCTTTTGTTTAATGTGAAGAAATCCAATTTATGGATTTCAAAATGAGTGCGTTGGAATTTTACCAACATGATATAATACTATGCTACCACTAATTAATTTGAGGAATAGTAATGTTATACCAATAAACTTTTTATATAAATTTTCATATATATATATATATATATAGAAGTTCAAAGAGGTTTTTTTGTTTTTTAGCAAAACATAGCCCAAAAAAAAAACCGATGTTTGGAGAAAATGATGTTTTTTTTTAAAAAAAACTAACACGCCCTTATATTTTTTTAATATGACACTGTTGATGGATTTGAGTTAGAAAATATTTTTTGTTAGCCATTTTTTTAATATTTATTTTATAAGGAATAAATGTATATTGCTTATGAGTTGTTATTTTTTCATAAAAAATAAGAAAGTTATTAATTTATATGTCACTTCACCATTTTTGTTCACTCCTTAAAAATATTAGGTCTTTAATTATAGATTTCTTACAAAATAAACTCTTATTAAGGATGTTGTATTCAAGTATATAATTTAGGTTATGTTTCATATCAATTTTTCTAGAAAATTAACAATACTATTTGTACATGAATATAATAATATTGTTTTAAAATGTATAGAATATTAGAAAATTTGGGGCGTTATATAAAAACATGCGGTGCTGTCTACTCTTTTTATCATTTCTGAAAACAAACTCTTAACCAAGCATACAGAAAAAAACAATAAAAATAAGCACGTAGAAGATGCTTGTAGTGCTACCCATCGTGCTATCCATGCCCCACGGAACCCAATGCTTCAACTTAAAAAGGCTTAGTCACTTTACGCGGAAGATGCTTGTATTGCCATCTACTAACGAAGGTGCCATTTTCCTTTCTACAGTAGTCTGGGCCACGCCTATGGATGAGAGACAAGCACATGTGCATGCTTCAATTGTTTTGCAATGGAAATGGGTCCTGTTTTTGGCATGTGCATCGTCCTCTGTGCTCCCCCACCCCCATCGCATTTTTCTCTCTTGATCGAAGAAAAAGGAACCGATTTTGAGAAGGCTGTCTGAACAGCTGGACATGACGATTGTGAAAGCTTAACTCCTTGAAAGAAAGGTAAATTATTGTTGTTTTTGAGAAATGGTAATTTTATTTTTATTTTTATACGATTTGGAGAAATTAATTGATAGAATTCGTGAAGACCAAATTAATTGCATAATTCAGGATAAAAGTACTAATTGCAATTATAGGGCAGTTGGTTTAGTGCACTGTTCACCTTATCAAGTTACTATTTTCGTTTCCGATTTAACCAAATAATTTTGGGTTAAACGTATTAATTATCCAAAACTTTTGATAAACCAAAACTAATTGATTGTTTAAATGGCTATTCTGAATTTTTCAAAACTTTCTCAATTAATCCTTGAAATGTAACCTCTTAATCCACAGGAAAAAAAAACATGTAAATGGAACCAATTTCTCGAGAACACAACAATTTACGTTCAAAATTTACAAATTCCCTCCATTTTTTTAGAGCTATTTGAAAAGGGATTTCTTTTTAGAAACCAATGTATGACTTTTATTAATAATTCAAATTCACCTTTCTTCCAAAATTGAAAACTAATACTTGACATGCCTTTTTGTATATGTTGAAATAAAAGGTCACAGGTTACATCCTTCTATTAGGGATTTATATGGTTCCCCTTATTACTTATTAGAATAATTGACTGAAATTTTTTCGGAAGTTTAAGATAGCAATTTGAAGGATCTTTTAGTTTAGAGATTAATTTAGGCTTGACAGAAAATGCAGTAGGTTTTCGCATATTTAAGCCAACAATTTTTCTTGTACGTGTATCTATTTACTTCCTCAAACTTTGACTGTTTTTCTTCTTCTTGTTTTTTTTTTTTTTACTCCCACTGCTTTCTTGAGTATAATAGTATGTTTATGGTTAATTATATTTAACTTTCCGAAGGAAAACAGAACCTGATTTCATATGGACATTTTTTTACCCAGTCTTTTATTAACGAAAATCAATGAGTAAAGCGTTCAAAAATATGAGGTTGATTATTATAGATCGATTTTGCTTTTCTATGTTTTCTGTTCTAACATAGTAGTGCTGGGAGGAGCTGTTAGCTTATTCCAGTAACCACAGAATCAATGGCATCTTACCTGCAAAGTACCTACGGCTCCCCCTCCGCCGACCAGAATACTAAAATTGGAAGAACATTAGGATTTTATCAGAAATAAATTCACTTCCTTTGAAATTTTATTGTGGATTTTATCTAGGGGTGTTCACTATTCGATAAAAACCGAATAACCTAACCGAACCGTATCGAAATATAGCCGGTTTTCGGTTTCAGTTTTTTTTGTAAATTCGGTTACAACCAAATAACCGAAATTATTAAATTTTTTTTAAAATTCATCGATGAACGACGTCGTTTATTCCAATCCTCACACACTCACCTCACCCTCACACAAACCTAAGCTAATTGGAGTTAAATCAATTAGCCCATAACTAATTCTTGTTGCATTGATTACATGAGCCAACTGGCCCAACGCCAAATGACCATAACCAATTCTTGTTTATAATTGCTCAAGGAGGTACATAATTTCTTTCTTGATTCAATTTATAGTTTAAAAAACAAAGATGTGAGATAGTGTTTTTTTTTTCTATGTGAAAGAAAACTAGTTAATTTATAGATCCCGATAATAATTAGTATGTCTCTTTTTAGTAAATACATATAATTTAAAATTGCGCTAAAGAAAGTTGAGTATTTAAATTTCTAATGTTCTTCATTATTCAAAAACAACATTGTCATTTAATTAGTAAAAGTTAGCTTATGGCTATAGTGTTTAATAAGTTACCCAAAATTATTAGTTTTAATTATGTCAAGTTAATTAAAAGTGTCTTTCATAAAGATAAATAAGTTAGTTATATTTGAGCTTCAAAGCATGCTTTGTTTCTTTTTAGAATGAATTGTTAAAATGTCTTAATTGTAACATATATTTGACGGTATTATCTATTGATATTGATAGACAATAACATATATTATATATTATTAGACTTTATATGATAATAATGACATCTCGTTATATATATATATATATATATCAATTGATATTATATTAGTAATGCCTATTGAGGAGTAGTAAAATAATAGTAAATAGACAGAGTTCAATGAGATTGAAAAACGTATACATATAGGAATATAGCCTAAAATCGCAATACAAATACTAAATTTATTTTTTCGAAAGTGCATGATCCTTTCAAAAGTAAAAAATATAGATAATTACAAGTGAAAACCGAATTACCGAATAAAAAAATCGATATATTTCAAAACCGAACAAAAAATTCGAATAATAATTCGGTTCAATTTAGGTTATTTTTTTAGACAATTCGGTTAGTCGAAAACCGATCAAAAAAGACCGTAAGGGCGAAGAATGTACTAGCTCGAGTCGTTGTTTGGTACAAAAAAGCATAACGTAAAAATTCAAAAAATCTTTTGGTTAGAACTTAAAATGAATGGAAACAAAGAGTGAAAATGGATGAGAAAATTGTGTCTTTATTTATTTTCTTTTTCAAAAGTCGAATAAATTATTACATTTATAATTGTAAATATACTTATTTGTTTTTATATAATATTCAAAGTTTTTCATTTGTTTATAGATATGCAATTGCATTTCATTTATTTTTAAATAATTTTGAAATATTCAATAGGTTTTTCTAATCAAAATTTTTTATTATAAACAAATTTTTTTGATCTAAATACCTTTCGCTAGAATATGAAAAAGAAAAACCACTTAAATGACGTGCATGTTTCATTCTTGAAGTCTTTATCTTTTATAAAAATCCATTTTTTTTCTTTTTCATTTTAACAATTGATTTGTTTTTCCTTTAATATGATATTTGGGTAGAGCAATATGGGTATGGGCATTTTATCTGGTAAGTGATAATTAAAAAAATAAAAAACAAAGGCTAAATGGATGGGCACCCGCCAATTGCCATTCTAATCCCAGTTACAGTGGGAGGTTTGAAAAAAAAAAAAAAGTGATGTAAATGTGCAATTAAAGAAACCACGAAAGGCAATCATCTCATCTGACCTTTTCTTCCTTAACAAATATAGTAACTGCGCGCAAACCTTTCTGTTTGGGTGGATTTGGATAAATACAATGTTTCATAATTCATAGTTTGATAAAACCGTCACAACAAATAGAAAGATAAAGAGAAAAGGTCTTTCACGGTTTTGCAGAGATTCTCTTTAGGAGTTCGATCTCAATGATTAAAAAAAAACTCTTGGGTTCGCACGGGTGGTCCAGTGATCTCTCTGGTCTGGGTATGCTTTTTTCTTTTTCTTTTTTCCTTCCATAATTATACTAATTTTTAATTTTAATTTTTTTCGTTTGATTTTCGTTAATTTTTTCCAAATTATTTGTCAAGTACTTATTTTAGTTTTTTTATTAACTGATTGCTTGTTTATTACCTTCAAAATATCAAATTATAATTTTATATTTTTTTTTAATCGAAGATATGAATTTTAATTTTTTTTTATGTCAGTATATTAATTTTTTTAAAATTATCAATCATGTATTTTTATTAAATTTTTCATTAATTGATAACATATTCAAATAATTTTACTTTTTTTTTTTTGAAGAAAACTTTCTCTTTAAATTATTTTATCATTTTAAAATTTGACAAAGAATTAAAATAATATATATTTTTTATCTTTAAAATTTCAAACTAAATTCAGTTAGGTTGTTAAAAAAAAAATGTTAGGTTTAGGAATAAAAACTGAAAAAAAAAATAGAAATAAGTCTTCTGTTTGTGTTTTTTTTAAGCTTTCACTTTCAAAGTCTAATTGATTTTTTTTTTTCAGTAAGTTTTACTAAGTTTAATCCGAGATTTTATAACTAAAAATAAAATTTTTTAAATTTTTTTATCAAATTTTAAAATGATAGAATATTTTAAAGAGAAGGTTTTTTACAACTAAAAATGAAAAAAATATGATTTGGTATTTGGACGCGTTATCAATTAATAGAGAAATTGACGAAAGCACTTGATTGATAGTTTGAAAAAATTAACGTGCTCAATCTAAGAAAAACTTAAAAAAATTTATGTATTCTATTGAGAAAAAAATTATAATTTGATATTTTAAGAATAATAAAAAATTAGTATACTAAAATGAAAAAAATTCAAATTTATATACTTGATTAAAAAAAAAAGTTGAAAATCATTTTTTTTTTCATTTAGTTCAAATAAGAGTTGTACCTGTTCGAAGTTCTTCAGTTTCTAGGTATGAATTCTATCATCATCTTTGCTTGGTATACTCATGCTAGATTTTTATTTTATTATCATTTGTGTAATTTTAATAAAAAAATATTCATATAAATTTATTTATAAAAATTTATTATAAGTATTCAAATATAGAAATGTAATTATAAGGGTATTATAGTAAATATACAATAATATATTTTCTTTCTTTCTTCTTTTTACAATTATCTAAACAAGAAAAATATACTTTCTTTTCTTTTATTTTTACTCTTATCCAAACAATAAGTGAAAAATAATTTTCTTTCCTTCTATTTTCTTTTATTTTCCTTTCTTCCTTTAAGGAAATATCCAAACACAGGAAAAATCTTAACCCTTTTTTTTATTTTGAAGAAAAAAAGACAAAAGAAAAACTTAACCCGGAGTCCAAGACCTCCCACTTGGAAAAGCTCAAAATTCTATGCGTTGACTGCACCCATTATGATAGTGGTCTTTAAGGCGTATCTGCTTTTTGGGTAATTTCAGAATTTTTGAGGTACCTGACATCAAAATGTTTCTAAACGTCAATCCACCAATGGTTTTTTCATCATTAGGTACGCTTTCCATGGTGTTCGGATCCTTCACCTCAACCCCTTCAATCAAAAGGTTATGCAATCCTAGCACAACAGAGAAATTGAGAACATGTAGAATGGGCTTTTTTTTCAATTATGGAACACGTGCCTCCTGGAGGGTGGTTGGTGCTGTTTCTCAATTTCTCTGTTGTGCTAGGTATGGCATATGGAAATGGGTCGGGCTCCAAGGCATTATTTTTTTTTCCTCCATTGTACCTTTTATTTCTGAAATAATAGTATATTTCGTACGGGTGCTCTTAACATTTTTTTCTAATGTAACTTTTATATTTTTCTCTATTTATTTAATCCTTCTATTCTAAATATTTTTTAATATAGTAATAGAATTTTAGTAAATTTTTCAATAGCAAATAACATGTAGAATAATATATTATATAAAAATAATACATAACAAATATTAATCAAATTATCAATTAAAGAGATATTATTCATTTTCATTTGATGGACTGAAATTGTCAAATCAAACTAACGAATTATTAATGATGGGTATCGATTGAGGATTTGAAAATTAAAATGGCCATATTTGAAAATTATTAGTGGTGGGTATCGACGGTAATGCTAATTGAATTATATCTAATTAGCAGTATTTTACGTTACATATTAATGACACTTAATTAAGCTAAACTTTGGGCTATCTTTTATTTAACATTTTGGTTTACAGAGGAGATCGAACTCCCAACCTCCACATCAAGTGACGGAGGTAGTACCATCCGGACTAACCCCTGCGATGGTCAGATGAGCCATTTGAAAGAAAAGAAAAGGTGATATTTTTGCTATAATTGAAGGAATTACCATGTGAGGGACAAATGCTGAATCTTTGGAACCAACTTTTCTGTTGCGTACAACTAAAGTGGTATATAGCATCCATGGACTTCTTTTTAATTTTTTTTTTTAGGATTTCCAATAAAACATTGAAGCCTAATTCAGGCGATTACCTTAAGCTGGCTGCTTTAGGTCGTCATCCATGCTTTGTATACTCCAATTTAGTTACTCTCGTAGCTACTAACCTAACGTGAAAAAGATGAAATGAGAAAAGGCTTTGCCCTATACCCTCTTACATAATTAACTTCTACTCTGGATTTGCATATTGTACTAATTTGACTTACAATGTCTTTGGCTCGGTTTTTTACTTGCTGCTTTTGTTTTCAAAGTTAGCAAATTCTTTTGATAAGTTTTTTCAATTCCAAATTGCAACTAGAGAATCTAATGACATTTGCTTATGGATACCCTCGTTTCTAGCTAATGAAGTGTTTTACAATGATTCTAATTGTAAATTTTATGTTTTGGGCCTCAAAAGTTTTTGTTTGAGGCCAGTTTTCAGAACCATTTCGCCTTGAATCCGATGACACTGGACCATAGTATGCATGGTCGACAAGGAGCTAAAGTGGTTGGAGAAGAGAAGTGAAAACGACAAACTGGTAAGATTATTTTAAACTTTTCAAGCTGTTAGCATTTTATTGGTGATGCATTTTCAACTCGGGCTTTGCTTGCAATCACTTAAAACTCTAGGAAGTATTAATTGTTACTTTTGTCTAGTTTTTCTTTATTCGATGCCCGAATTGGGCACTATATAATCTGTGATGACTACTACTGGAATCTCTCGCTCTCATAATAAAAAACGAACAAAAAATTTGAACTTCGTTATAAATAATCCATTATAGTTTTTATTTTAGGGATAACAATGAGCTGCATATGAAATGGACATACATTCTACCCTACTATATAGGAAATATATAATTGATATTAAGATGATAAAGAAAAAACAAAATACACGTTTACTAGTATAATTTAAGGTTGTGGATACTCAATTTATACCATATTAATATTATAAGTTTTCATGCCACGTTTCATCTATTCAATTCATGGATTTTTTCTTAAAAAAAAAAAAAAAAAATTACATGCAAGGATTTAATTGCACAAATTTTATATAGTAGTGATCAACATATTTTTATAAAAACTTTGAAGTTCAAAAAACATATAAATAAAGGTCCAACTTGTAAAAATATTAATTTTTAAAAGCCAAAATAACGTTTTTTAAAAAATACAAGCACCAAAATCAAATATGTTGATGAATTATTTTTAATGGGTAGATAATTAAATAGGGCATGAGTCGAGTATGAGTTTAAAGAGTTAATTTTTTTGTGAATATAAGGCATAATGTTCTTTTTAATAAACAAAATAAAGAATTAAATTAATAGAAAAAATATCTAATCCATTGCCATTCCAATCCATACATAAAATTCAGTGGGCAGTTTGCATGGATTTTATCCGCTTTAAAAAACCGTTGATACGGAAATTTGTTGCAAGGCTTTTAAAGATGGGTTGGTTAAAAGGTTAGAGACTGGAAGTTTGATAAGTATGTTCGGAGTTGAAAGAGAATTTGTATCACAAAGGGATTGGGCTTTGGAATTGGTGAAGGAATTTAAACATATATTACTTAGAAATCACACCTCACTAAAATTGATTGCATGGAATCACATTACCATAATTTAGTATATTTTTATATGGATCCTTTTAACGAGGGGGCCTTTCAAAGATTCATTGTAGTCCCCATAATTTAGTGTATTTTTATATGGATCCTTGTAATATTCTAATTTGGCCCCTTCAATAAATTCTTAAAAATATAAAAATCTAAGCCCCTCCAAACAATTTTACTCCTCCTCTGCCACTGCATCTTACCATATACAAATGAAACACTTGTATAGTCCAATCCATTGTTCATTAAACAAAAGGTAGTATCAGTGATTGTCTAGTCTACCTCCATTGGATGAACCAAATGCATCTCTAAGAAACTATCCACGTTGGTCCTATTCCTCCATTGTTTCCTAAAAATTCTTAAGA
This sequence comes from Dovyalis caffra, assembly GCA_963924115.1. Taxonomy (NCBI): domain Eukaryota; kingdom Viridiplantae; phylum Streptophyta; class Magnoliopsida; order Malpighiales; family Salicaceae; genus Dovyalis; species Dovyalis caffra. Next base: position 11,740,929 of record CAWUPB010001159.1, read on the forward strand.
ATTCCACAAAAAATAATAAATAAATAAAAATTATATTTTATTTTCGTATATTATTATTATTATTATTTTGGTCAGAATTGCTGATGAAATATTCCTTGGATGATTTCCTCGGTGATCACCACAAATTTATTTTTAAATGCAACACTTATATTAGTGATCCACTGGTTATTGGTGAGCCATCTAGGTTATGGGCATATAGTTTTGTTTTTAAAAAGTACTACCACAATATTTCATATGTCTAATAATAATTTAATAAGATTGGGGATGTAGATGTATTTTGCACATGAGTTTGTGTGACAAATACCGCGGCGTTAACAAATTAAATACACAAAGTACACACGAGATTAAATTTTCAGTAGTTGATAACAGATTGGTTATACGCTCCTTACGTGTGCAAGAATATAAATCTTTTGTTCTCCTTAGAGAAAAACAAATTTTCTTTTGCTGTGTTTGTTCGAGGAAAAATAAGTTTTATTAAAAAATTAATTCCTGAGAAAGCTATTTTTTTGAAAATTATTTTCCAAGAATATATTTTCTACCATTTGGCAATTATATGAAAAAACTGTTAGAAAATATATTTCAACGTTTGTTTGATACAGAAAATTAAAATAAAAAAACTTATATAATTGTTATATCAATAAGTTTTGAAAAAATTTTAAAAAGGCATATTCATAATTTCATAATATAAGATACATTTAAAAAAATTTAATAAATTTTCATCAATACTAACTCTAAAATTTTAAGTCAAAAAATAAAATGTATTTTTTAACAATCAAACCAAATCATCAAAATTACTTCGGATAAAATTAAGTCAATATTCATATTTAATAAAACAAGATTCTAAGTAATCCTAGCAGTATTATTTTAGTAACTCAATTAAGAATTTTTTTTTAAGAAATTAAACCGATAATTTAGTCTAAAAAATAATTTTATAAATTATTAGTTATTTGATCTCAAAAAATTAATGTTGGAATAATTTATAACTAATTATTCATTACAATTATTAACAAATTTTACAATTGATTAAAATTACAAATTATTGATTAAATTGCAAATGAATAATGTTGAAGAAATAATATATTTATTGATGAATTAATTAATTAATTTTTTTACAAAAAATTATAGTCTTGTAATAATCATTTTCGATCATTTAACTATAACTTAGATAGTGTTTGAGACAATAGTAAAAAAAAGAGATAAGTTATTGAAATATTTATTATAAAAATAATTTTAAGGTATAAAAATAGTTTTTAAAAATATTTAATGTATCTATAAATCAAAAAAATCAAATATTAGTAAAGATGAAGAAACAATATATAAATAATTGATAAGAAATGATTAAAAATTAATATAATATATTTTAAATAAAAAAAGATAGATAAAAAAATTGTTAAAATATATTTTGAGAGAAAGTTAAATAACAAGAGAGCGAGACAACTCATGAGAAAAAAATATTTTCCTCTTTTAAAACTAAGAAAACATATTTTCAAAATTACTCTATCATTTTTCATTGACTGAAAATCATTTTCCGTTAACTTTTTTCTTAAATATGAAAAAAACACTAAAAAATAAAAAAAATAAGTTCCAAAAACTTGTTTTCCCCCTCCAAACAAACACAGCCTTTGTTCTTCACCTTTACTTTCTTTTATAATTTCTCTTCAGCCAAAATTTCATTAGGCTATACTAGTGGAATACTCACACTATGCTACGATCGGATACTCGTTTTATATAGATGATCAAATACGTTCCCATAATGTACTGCAAGTGATGCCATTATCTGTTTCGACCATTTGATATTTTTTTAAACAGTTTTGGCACAGATGAATTATGTTCGTAAGAAATTAGTTTCAATTTATTTGCTCGATCATGTTTTGCCTATACATTGCGCTTTAGCTTGTGCTAATCTTTGGAATAAGTGAGATTTATTTAGCAATGATCATTTGATGGTTATGTTCAAAATGTAAATAAGCGATTGCAGGAAGGCTAGTGGTGGAACAAAGCACATATGTACATAATATATGCGTAATAAACATGGATCAAATGTTAAGAAGGATTGAAACAATCTTAAAAGAGAACTAAGTACCTTTTTTTTTTACAGCAAAAATCTTGACTATTGTTTGCAAAAGGACATGAGCTTTTTAGTTTTTATTTAAATCCAAAACAGCAGAATACTTGTTCCAAGTACCACAGAAAACCCCCACCCTAAAAAAAAAAAAAAACACCACCCTTTGGATAGTCTCATTATAGCATCAATCACAATATATGCAGCTTTTACTGCTTTAGAGCCAAATGAACTAATCCTCTGCTTGAAGAAAGATAATAGAGCTTTCTTAGAAAGAGATACTAACTAAATTCTCTACACAATTAATCATCCTAAAAAGGATAAAAAATTTCACCTCAAATGATAAAAACAAGTTAAATTTCACATGAAAAAGCAATTTAAATAATCAACTCAATCATCTCTTTAGTTCAATCATTATGCAGTTGTGGAGATGTACTTAAATGTCTTCAAGGTTCATAGTACAACCATGTTTCATAGTTGTACACAATCATGGATGTAACGAAGGCCATGCATAAAGTTGTAGACAATCATGGATGTCACGAAGGCCATGCATGATAGAACTTACTCAAAAGCACATGGCTAAGTGTGAGAAGATGAAAAGAACTCTATGATATTAAGCATATATGTTTTAAACTCATATTTATCTATGTCAATAGTTTTAGGATTTTTGGTAAGATTTTCACTGAAAGACAGGATTATTGATTTTAAAACATTATGATTTCCTGTAAGCTAGCAAACAGATAATCTAACATTGACTTTCACTGAAAGTACAATTGTGGCATATAAATATTGTCAACAATATCATCTGCAAAAAGTATTTCAAGCAAGTAGTCTAATCTTTACCAAGTCACAAACTATTCAATGATGTAAAAGCATGCAAAGAAAAATAAAGGCCTGGTACCTTAATATATGATAATGTCTTTTATCAAATCTAGTTGTTCCAAAATGAATCTCTGAAAAATAGTTACTGATGCATTGACAACAAAAAAAACAGGATGTCTAGGCAAAGCAATCATGTTGACAGCAAAGAGACTAAATAAATCCAAAATAAGCTGTAGAAGATAACTTTAAGATGTCAAAAAAAAAAAAACAAAAAAAAAAAAACAAAAGGCTACCTCACATTTTTCAAAAAATAGATAAGAATCATGGATTACTTGTACTCTGAATGATCAAATTGAAATCAAGTAATAGACCCATATTGGCACAATCTTGCAGTGTATATAGAACATGAAACATATAACAACAAATGAATAAGAATAATAACAAACCTCAGAGGATATTCAGATCTACACGTAGGCATTTCCTATAGCACAGTATTATGCAGCAACTGATGTCAACAAAGAAACATTTAAAACACTTTGAATGAACTACCTTTTTCATGACAATCATATTAACATAAGACTTTCAGTCATAACCTGAATGTTGAACACTTATTCTTGAATCCTCTACTGAAACAATAGAAGAAGGTTCAATCATGGCTTGAGCCTGAAACCACCGAAAGCATCTTGATTAAGAAAGAAGTAAATCTTTTTTTGTTTTTAATGAAAAAGTCAACTACACCACTTACCTGACCAATTATAGTATCAAATGTATTTTTGGCACATTCGTTCATCAAATCTTTTCTCAGAAGGACAGCACCATAGCCAATATTTTTCAATGAAGAAAGGTTATACTTTTTATCCAAATTCTGTTTAGCTAAAGCAAGCACTATTGGAGGCACCGCCCACATATGAATCTAATTTGCATAATTGAGTCCCAGCTTCTAAAACGCTGGTTTTAATGGAAACAAACAAATAAAGAGAGAACACTAATTTGAACAGTTGAACATATACAATCCCGAATAGTTGCTGTAAAACATGATCATTTTATAGTCATAAAGATATTGGTAATTACAAAAAAAATACTATTTAATTAGGCACAACTACATTAAAAGCTTGCTGATTTCCCAACCTCCATGTATCTGTAAGTACCCTGAAAGATAAAAGATAATTCCTTTTAGAAGAATTAAAGAAAAAAATAAAAACCAAAAAACTAATTGAATAAATGAAAAGAAAAAAGAAGAGTGATTACCCATCGACTTCAAGAAGAACAGCATGTTTTGGATATGGGTTTTGATTTTCAGAACTGGACGTTGAGCAAAATGTTGTGAATAGATTTTATTACAAAGATTTACTGAAAAATTGTAGCGTCTTGGGAAAGTGGAAGAAAATGGCAGGTGCAGATAGAGATTATTGTTGTAGTTATTGTTAATAAAACCAAATATTTGGAGGTCTCAAAACACTTTATAATATATATTTATTAAATAGTTTAAAATTAAAAATCAATGTAAAAAAATACATAAAATCAACTAAACCCTCACCATCTTCAACCTCTAGACTTGCGAACATTCAAATCTGATCCACATTGTAGCATTGGGGAAAAAAGATAGTTCAAATGCACATAAAACAGTCAGGTTCAGCAATCATTTCTCTCTGACAGCTAGCAACAACAACCCCATTCACATGTTTGTGCTCTGCCAGCGGAAACTGAGAATAAAAGTTCTTACACAAAGTCATAATAGTAATATAAGAAATTAAAATAATAAAAAAATCATTTCCCAACTGGAATACTCCCAAAATAACATGAAACGAACACTAAAGATAGCAAGAAGAAAATCATAGCTTAAATAGTATGGGAAATTATTGAAAGAAATTTCTATGTTTTTTCATAGCAACTCAAAAAAGGTAGAGATCAAACACCCTAGAAGCAAATTAGAAATTAGCAATAACTATAATATGGAATTTTCTTGGTGTGAAGTCTTAGTTCACCACTTTTCATCACCACTGCTGTTAAATGTACAAAATGAGTAGCTTACATATATCTGCCATATTCCAATTGACTAAAACAATTGTACTATGATTGTGATCTTCAGAAAACTGGTGACTGCGAACAGTATTTCAATGATTATATTGTGATCATGACACGTTAACTACAGCATTTGCATTCATTTTTTATATGTTTTAATTTACCTATTGGACTTTATGTCTTTGGACCTTGAAGGGTGGCTTGACAGGCTAAAAATCAGACAATAATAAGAGCAGCAACAGACACCATTATAATCGCTCTTCACTCTATTTACACCATGTTTTATGTTTTTGTCAAGAATAAAAAAGGATGGATGAAAGTATGATTTTTTAGATTGTTTTATAATGCATAAAAAGGAAACAATATTTCATTACCAAAATGTGATGCCATAAAAAATAATCTCATTGAGTTGTTGGCACACAAAAAAAAAAAAAAAAAAAGAGTTAATACCCATTTATGGAACGATAATAAGGATATTTCTTTAAAAATGAAGGAAGTTCAGAGACTTAATATTTATAAACTGCAATAACTTTGACATTATTCATCATCTACTAAGACAAACATAAAACAGAACCATCTGCAATATGAACCAGAAGATAAATGAAATAGACAACTCACACATCATGTGATGCAGAAAGAATACCCAATCCATGCATCTTTGCTAAGCCTCACACCGTATCTATAAAGTTTACCTGCAAAAGCAAAAACTGACCTAAATGAGTATATCATCGAATAAGCCATCCCATTTTTTGTTACAGAGAACAAATATTGAACAAAGTGGGGCTGCAAATTTCTCCAAGATCAGTTCATTAGTTAAAGGAAAACATAAATGTACCACAGATGAGCACCAAGGAATGTAGGAAAGATAAAAGGGGGAAAACCAACCTGAATGCCCTGCAAAAGTCTATAAGCATGTCCTCCCTTTCCAAAGTTTTACAGTTTTGTCAGTTGAACCTGCATTGTGAAAACTGTTGGTTTACTGGTTTACACACACAAACTATTAAATCTATATATTTGAACTTGAAAGAGATTACAATTAAGTGCTCCAATTGGTAATGTAAAGATGAAGAAAAAAATAAAATTTTGATCCTAAACAGACAGGTAAGGAAAACCGAGCATGTGTATCTTCTAAATTAGCACTTCAATAGAACATGAAATCTGCCAAATTGAAGAAAAGGGCATTTATTTTGGATCTCAAAATGATATTACTCTTATAGATCCCAAATCCTTGTCAAGATCTTTCAACTTCTTCTTAAAACTCGCAAGCATATCATCCGTTCCTCCCAAATTCTCCTCCTCAACCACAAATTTATCTCCTAGCTTCAACCTTCTCCAAAACTACCTTAACCTTTTTAGGTTTCTAGGCCTCTTCAACTTGAACAAAGAACCAAAAGGTTCATTATCATCTGAATCAACATCAACCTTAATTTGCTTCCCCAACAATCTGTTCTCCTCCTTCTCCATTTCTTTGTTAACCATAGGTTTCAACAAAGTCTGTGACAACCCCATCTGTAACCCTAACCTAACTTCCAAATCCTTACAACTCGACATAATAAAGAGATGAAGAGAGAGAGAAGGGGGAGGAGGGATCAGACCTGAGTGAGTGATGGAGCTTTCACAGGGAAAGGAGGTAGTGGCAATGGATTGTTGAGGGAGAGTGAGAGCGGTACGTTATGGCAGCCCATCAACTGGGTTTAGACGGTCAGGACTCCTGTTGGGAGTTACGGCAGCTGTGAGAGAGCCGGTATTTGGCTGGCTGGTGGAGCAGCCAGTGATGCGGCGGCTTGCTGTGAAGAGGAGAATGGTGAAGGAGATGGAGCCTTATGAAATTGGGATAAAGAGAAGTTATATAGCATATGATTTAATGGCTGTGATTGTTAGGGTTTTTAGATGGATGGTTGAGATTGAAAGAAAGTAATGTTTGATCGGACGGTTTGAAAGAAACTAATTTAGATCGAACGGTTGAAACAAAAAAATAGACATAACAATTGATTCTGTACAGTGATTTAACGAACACGCCGCGCCGAAGGAAAAAACAAATAAAGAAACCACACAAAGGAATGAACAAATCAGACGAAAAGGCATGAATACGAGAACTGGGTGTGTAGCTACCCACGGTAAGTGAACAGCTACACGTCCAGTTCTTTTAGTTTTAGTTTCTTTTAAATACTCTCTGACACTGGAAAATGGGAAAAATAAGTTTCAGGAACTTGTTTTTCCCCCAAACAAACACAGCCTTTGTTCTTCGTCTTTACTTTCTTTTATAATTTCTCTTGAGCCAAAATTTCATTAGATTATATACTTTCTAGCCAGGGCAATCACAATGGTTACTACTTTTCTTAAACCTTTTCAACCTTCTCTTAAATCTTCCTTTCCTGTGATTCTGTCGCAACGCAACAGAAGGGATTCATTAGAGTTCGCGGAAAAGCAGCAACAGCAGCTTCGGTTATCCTTGGTGAGTACCTCATTTTCTGCGTAACACGAGATTCTTTATTCTCTATCATTTGTTTTACCATTCAATCTGTTTGATTGAAATTTATGTCATTCTGAAATGACAGCCGAAGGATACCCATTCAATTCAAAAGAAATCGCTTCCGGCCACTGAGGAGCTTAGCTCACACACGGTAGATTTTGCTTTCTACAATAAGATATGAAGTTGTTGCTCAAACAATGATTGCTTCTTTGTTTGTTTTATTTAACAATGTTGCCTAAACGGTGAATTGTTTTTTCTACAGAGGAAGTGGGTCAATGAAACTTGTTCTATTGCGGTTTTTCCCCAAATTGATGGGTGCAGATGGTTGATAAATTACCCAAGTACCTCTCCTAGAAAGGTGAGAGAGACCCTTACTATGGTGTAAGATGTTTGAATTTTGATTTTGATTAATAATTATCTTTTATTAGCTGATAAATTTTCATGTTGCAGGTTTATGCAAGTGGACCTCGTCACTTTTATCCCAATTTGGATACTCTTCCAGAAAGTATGGATTGGAGGTCGAAAGGAGCTATAATGAAAATCAAAGATCAAACTGACACTAGTAAGTTTAATCTTTATTTTATTATCTGTGGGTTTGGGTTTTGTATTATATAAAATATGTATTGTTTGGGTTCTGTTTCTGTTTGATGTAAAATAAGTTTTCATTTTTTGTTTTCTTAGATTCTTGTACTGCTCAAACTTTAACCTCATGTATGGAGAGTTTGATCTTCATGCAAACTGGTGAAAAAGTGATATTATCTGCCAAAGAGATTGTAGACTGCTGTGAAGAGTTCGATTTTGAAACAGGTTTATATGATATCAAGTCAGCCTATGATTACATTGGCAACAAAGGTGTGTTTAGAAGCTGATTATCCTTGGACTAAAGAATACAGTCCATGTCGTCTTGATGCTTTTAATTCGACGGTATAATTAAATTTATTCTCATTAGTGTTTCATTGTTATTAATTTGTTTTTATTAAATGTTAATATATATTTTTTGTTTGATTCTAATAGAAAAAATTCTATATTGATGGCTATGCTACTGTCCCGGTGCAAAATGAAAGCTGGATGGAGCTTGCAATAGCTCAACAGCCTGTTGCTGTTGAGCTATGGTTGGTGAAAGAAGATTACGAGAGTTACAAAGAGGTGGGTCATCTATTCCATATACACACACAAATAATGATAATATATATTGAAATAGTGCAATAAATTGTAATGTTTTTTATTTTCTTACTTTGCCTTTGAATATATTTTTTAAATTTTATTTTATTTCAAGAATTTTTCATGTAAAACCCAATTTTTTGTTTATTATTCTTTTAGCTTTAATGAAACAAATTTCTACATTGAAATAAAGAAAAATAATTTTAAACCTCTCTTATATAGCAATAAATGCATCAGTTAGCAAGCTGGAGGGTATTTTTTTTTTTTTCCACTACCACCCATAATACAGCCACCTTATCTATTGAATTTTAGAGAAGAGAAAGAAGGAAAACACAAAGGTTAACGTGGTTCGGTCATAAGACCTACATCCACAAAGGGAGATCTTTCTTTATTTTATTACGTGTCTGTTATGTTTACAATGGAGGAGGACTCTTCCTTTTATAGAGGACCCAATACACTAGAATAGGAAGGAAATAATAGGGCAGAAAATCAGGAAGATAATAAGACAGAAAATCAGGTGATTATAAGACCTTCCTAAAATAGCAAAGAATATTCTCCAAATATTACGTTTTCCTACACTCCCCCTCGAGATGGTGAATAGGTGTTCTCCATTTCCAGCTTGGATACAATGCTTTGAAACACCGAGCTATTTAACCCTTTAGTAAGCATGTTGGCAAGTTGACCATGTGTAGACACATAGGGTGTGCAAATCAAACCGCTCTCCAACTTCTCTTTGATGAAGTGTCTATCAATGTTGATGTGCTTCGTTCGATCATGTTGTACTCGGGTTGTGGGCTATATTAATTGCAGACTTGTTATCACAATAAAGTCTCATTGGACCATCTCACTTAACGTTTAAGTCTTCTAGAATGATCTTCAACCACAGTAGTTACCACACTCCTTGAGCCATTGCTCGGAATTCTGCCTCTGTACTAGACCGTGCAACTACATTCTGTTTTTTATTCCTCCATATCACAAGATTTCCACCAAGAAAGGTGCAATATCCAGTAGTTGACCTTCTGTCAACAATTGACCCAGCATAATCAGCATTTGTGTATGCCTTAAGTGCTAAACCTCCATTTCGTCTAAACATAATACCTTTCCCTAGTGTTCTCTTAAGGTATTGTAACACTCGGTGAGTTGCCTGTAAATGAACTTCCTTTGGGTTATTGATAAATTGACTAATCACACTCGAATGCATAAGCTACATCCGGACGTGTGTGAGATAGATAGATGAGTCTCCCTACTAACCGTTGATACATGTCCTTATCCACTGCAACATCCTCTTCAGCCTTTCCAAGTTTAAGATTTGGATCTATTCGGGTACTTGCTGGTTTGCATGCCGTCTTGCTCGTGTCTTTGAGGAGATCTGTAACATACTTTTATTGGGATATAAAAATACCCTGCCTAGAGTGAGCAACCTCAATCCCGAGAAAATATTTTAACCTCCCTAATGCTTTGATCTCAAATTCCTTAGCTAAACACCGACTCAGTATTTGTCTCTCTCTCGTCATCATCTCCCGACACTAGTATGTCGTCAACATAAACCAAGAGAACTCGTAACTCTTTTTGAAGGTGAATGTTTAGTGAACAACGTATGATCCCCTTAGCTTTGTTTGTATCCCATAGCTATCATAACTTTAGCAAATCTCTCAAACCATGCTCGTTGTGATTGCTTTAGGCCATTCAAGACTTTCTTCAACCGACACACAGTATTAGCAACCAAGTTCTTCCCATAACCTCGGTGGAACCTCCATATAGATTTCTTTCTCTAATTCTTCATGTAAGAATGCATTCTTAACATCAAACTGTTGTAAATCCCAACCATAATTAGCTGCTAATGACAACAAAAATCGAACAGTGTTCATCTTTACAATAGGAGCAAAGGTCTCTTGATAGTCAATTCCATAGGTTTGAGTATACCCCTTGGCTACCAACCTTGCCTTGTATCTTTCTATGGACCCATATGCTCTATACTTCACTGTATACACCCATTTGCACTCCACAGGTTTTTTTCCAGCCGGCAACTTTACCAACTCCCAAGTCTTATTTTTTTCCAATGCTTCCATCTCCACATTCATAGCTTGTTTTCATTTCTCATTGGACAAAGCCTCGGATAAGGTGGCTGGGATGGTAATGGTATTTAAACTAACAAGGAAGGCTCTATGAGATGGTGAAAACTTCTTAAAGGACAAGAAGTGTGCAAAAGGGTATAAAGGTTGTTTGGTGCATTCTCTTGTTCCTTTCCTAATAGCAATTGGAAGGTCCTGGTCATCAATCCCCTTATGAGATCTAGATTCATTATGCAATAAGGGATTAGAAATTGTTACCTCATTCTCGGGATTTGGGCTGGATTCTTGGACTTGCTCAGATTTAGGAGCACCCATCTTCTTCCTTATGAACGCTTTTCCTTTGCTAAATCTCACATTTTCAAGAGTAGAGTCGGTTTTTTCTTGCAGAATGGGTTCAGGAGGATATTCAGGAGAATTTTCAGAAATGGATGGTGAAATAGGCTTTTCAAAAGACGAATTAGGCACAGGAAGGGATGCTAGAAAAAATTCCTCCTTACCTTCCAAGGTAGAATGCTCCTCTGGAAGGAGCGTAAAATAAGACTCTTGTTCATTGACGTGACGTCTATTGAAACATAAAACCTTTTAGATGGAGGATGATAGCATTTATATCCCTTTTGATTAGAAGAATAGTTTAAAAAGATACATTTTATTGCCTTTGGATCTAGTTTTTCTCTGTTTGGACTATGGACATGGATGAATGAAACACATTCAAAAACTTTAGGGATAAGGTTATTTGTAGTATGGAGGTTAGGGTAGAAGGTTGATAGTACTTCCATTGGACTTTTAAACCCCAATACCCTAGAAGGTAAACGGTTTATGAGATGAGTGGCCGTAAGAACAGCTTCCCTCCGTAAAGATTTAGGCACATGGTTTTGGAATAACAAAGCTCGGGTTGTTTCTAGGAGGTGACCATTCTTCCTTTCGGCTACTCCATTTTGTTGTGGGGTATAGACACAAAATGACTCGTGTATTATTCCTTCTTTATGAAAATATGGAGTTAGGATTTGATTAAAATAATCCCTAGCATTATCCATCCTAAACCTTTTGATGCTGACTTCGAATTGGCTTTTAACCATGGAACAAAAATTTGGAAGAATAGTACTAACATCAGATTTATGTTTGAGTAAAAAAATCCAGGTAACACAAGTGTAATCATCAATAAATGACAAACCATTTTGCCTTAGAAACATTAGGAATAGTACATGGACTCCAAATATCGTTGTGAATGAGATAAAAAGGTACAAAACTTTTATTAGAACTAACTGAAAAAGATGTTCGCTTGTGTTTAGCAAGCTCACACACTTCATAATGAAAGTTTTCAACATTTAGGCCTTTAAACAAAGAGAGAGACAAAATTTTAATAACCCTAAAAGATGGATATCCAAGGCAGCAATGGTGAAGCCAAACTTTCTCTTTATTGGATGAAAGAATTTCAGAAATGAAGGAATGAGATAATCTACCCTTGATAATGTTTGACTGACTTGGTGTTTCAAGGTAGTAGAGGCCATCATATTCTTTAGCATGTTCAATCATCTTCCCCGAATCCTTGTCCTAAAATACATAATAACTGGGATTAAAAATTACTTTGCAATGTAAATCTCGAGTGAGTTTGTTTATAGAAATAAGGTTTGTAGACAATCTAGGGACATGAAGGACATTTTTCAGAATCAGGGATGGACTTATTTGGGCCTCCTGCAACTGCTAATGTGGTTAAAGTCCCATCAGTAGTGGCTATTTTCCTACTGCTTGGACATGGAAAATAGGTGGTAAAAACATTTGGTGAGTGAGTCATGTGGTCAGTGGCTTCGAGTCCATGACCCAGGAGTTGGCAAATGTTGTACTTGAGACCTTTAACCCATTAGAGAATGGAAACTTACCTGAATATGCCAAAGAACAAGTATCTGAAGGGTTTCCAGAGCTGTTGATAAGAGATCTCAAGCTCTCAATCTCCTCTTGGTTAAGATTGTTTGTCTCCTGAGGTGGCGGTTCAGTTGGTTGAACTGCAGTAACATGAGCCTGCCCATTGCCTCTTGGTTGCTCCTTTTTCTGTACCCATTCTCTACTTGGAGGCTTTCCATGAAGCTTCCAACACTTTTCACGAGTGTGGCTTGTGTTCTTGCAATAGGTGCACCATAGGTTGTCACGACTTTGAGCCTTTGATTGACTAGGGTGTCCTCTTTCAAGAAATTGTGCTTTTTTTGTTTTTATGGCAGATTTGTTGCCATCACTTGCTACCATTACTGAGCTGTCCATGGCCTGTGATTCAAGCATCAAACCTCTCTTACTTTCTTCACTTTAGATTAGAGCTACCACTTCATTAAAACATGAAACCTCTAGCTTGCCAAGAATATGGACCCTCACTTGATCAAATTCTGGATTAAGACCAACAAGAAAATCATAAACTCTATCTTGCTCAATAAAATTTTTTAGAACAACTGCATCATCGGAACATTTAGTTTTTATCACCCGATAATGATCGAGTTCTTGCCACAAGGATTTTAATTGATTAGCATACTCAGTAACAGATTTACTTTCTTGTTTTTCAGCTATAGTCTTCACTTTGACATCATAAACTTGAGCTGCATCATTAGTTTTAGAGTAGGTCTGTTGTATTGCCTCTCAAATCTCCTTGATAGTAGCCAAGAACATACATGTGTCACTAATCTCAAGGATCATAGACCCCCACAACCATGCCATAATCATGGAATCCTCTTCATCCCATGCTTCAAACCGAGGATCACCTGGTTTAGGTCCTCGTACCAGTAAGGTGGCTGATCTTCCCTCTTCCTTTCAGCACTGTACGAACAAGTTGGGACCACTTGAGGTAATTTCTTCCATTCAATCTATATGCAGCCTGAATGCTTTGGAGTTCCCCAGGCTGTTGAGATCGGACAGCCAACTGTGATTGGGCTGTAACTGTCGTCTCCTTGTCCTTTGACATATCCCTTGGTTTCTAAAAAACTAGGAAATGAAGACTTTTTACATGTGATAAAACCGCCAGCAATGAAGGCTAGTAACAATTCAGTAACAAAAAAAACCACCAGCAAAAAGTAGGTTGGTACCAATGAAGATTGGTTTAAAAACAACACTAGCAATGAAGGCTGGTAACAATTCAGGTTTCTGTCCTAGAAAGAACTAGCTCTGATACCATGTTGAATTTTAGAGAAGAAAAAGAAGGAAAACACAAAGGTTAACGTGGTTCAGTCATAAGACCTACATCTACAAGGGGAGATCTTTCTTTATTTTATTATGTGTCTGTTATGTTTATAATGGAGGACTCTTCCTTTTATAGGGGACCTAATACACTAGAATATGAAGGAAATAATAGGGCAAAAAATCAGGAAGATAATAGGATAGAAAATCAGACTGATTTTCTGTGATTATAAGACCTTCCTAAAATAGCAAAGAATATTCCTCAAATATTACGTTTTCCTACATTATCCAACAATCAATTCATTCAACAATCTCATCAACAATTGAAGATGGCGAACACCTGATCTAATTGATCGTACATTACTGTACATCCACTCTTAAATTCTCAAAATTTATGTTGCTCAATTAGTGATTTAAGGTCTTTTCGAAAAGCTCTTTTGTTTCTATATGTATTTGCTTCTGAAATGAAATCTGACTACAATTTTGAGGATCGTATCGCTACCAATTAGATGTAGGAAGAAAAAGGGTGAAGAAAAGGCTTATGTCACTCCATTAGTTATTCGAGAAGCTGGGTCCTTTGTCTTTATATGCAATGATATCTTAATACAAATCTTTTCGCTAAAGATAGCTAATATAGCTAATGATTAATTGTTGAAATATAGAACATACTCTGTATAAAATTATTAAACTATCATAGTTGTTTTTTATTATAGTAAAAGGGATGTTTTTTCTTGTAGGAAAAGATTCTTAGTCTTAATCCACGAGTAAAAGCTGATCACATAATCGTAAATGAAGTAACCCTAATATTATATATATTATAAAGTAAGCTCCTGCTATAATTTTAAAATAAATAAGATTGTTGGTTGTGTGGCTAGAGAGACCAAAATGACCTAGGAAAGTGATCAAAATGACCCAGGATTGGAAAAATTTTTGCAGCCATCTTTTGCTTGAATGAAGCTAACGAGTTTCGAACAATTATTTGACTTGGTTTATCTCTCGTTGTTTCGTTTAACTTTCTTGTATTTATATAGTAATTTCTTGTGTTTCTTTTTTAATAAAAACGTAAAGTATTATTATATAGTAAATTTGTTTTTTTGTCAAAACTAATTATTAATTAATCATGTGCAAATTACATGCGAATAAAATTGTTAATTTGGAGAGATTACATCTATATAAATGTATATATAGCTGCATTTTGATACGTTGTGATATTATTGGAAACTCACTTTATAGGGAGATGTGGAGCTAATTTATTTTATTTTTTCTTCAAAATAAGCTCATTTTAGAGAAAAAGGTGAGAAGAAAAATCTATTTTTTTTTTTAAAAAAAAAACCTATTTTGAAAAAATGTTGATGAGGTGATTAAATAACTAATTTTATATTGTATTTCAATTTCTTGTAGGGAATTTATTCCACAGAGTACAAGTTTGACTATGTATTGCATATGATGGCGGCAATTGGATACAATAGTCAAGCATGGATTTTCCTAAACTCTAGAGGTGTTGGTTATGGTGTGGATGGGTGTATGTACGTGAAACGGGGAATGGATTTGGAGCGCTACCCTGAAGGAATAGGCAGGGTTTCCTTAAATGTGACCTATCCCATCATGTAAGTTTTTATATTAACTTACCTTTTTGTTTTTTGCTGATTCTGTCTTTTTATTATTATTATTATTTTTTTAATATATATATATAAACAGGAATGGAGTGATTACTCCACTGACTCAATATCCGGATTCTAGAGGAAAGGTTGTGTGGTATTCTAGATAGATTGTGAAGAGAAACTGGTTTAGACAGATATCCGAACAATTGTAGGATTTCAATAGTCAAGCATGGATTTTCCTAAACTCTAGAGGTGTTGGTTATGGTTTGGATGGGTGTATGTACGTGAAACGGGGAATGGATTTGGAGCGCTACCTTGAAGGAATAGGCAGTGGTTTCCTTAAATGTGACCTATCCCATCATGTAAGTTTTTATATTAACTTACCTTTTTGTTTTTTGTTGATTCTGTCTTTTTATTATATATATATATATATATATATATATATATATATATATATAAACAAGAATGGAGTGATTACTCCACCGACTCAATATCCGGATTCTAGAGGAAAGGTTGTGTGGTATTCTAGATAGATTGTGAAGAGAAACTGGTTTAGACAGATATCCGAACCATTGTAGGATTTCAATAGTCAAGCATGGATTTTCCTAAACTCTAGAGGTGTTGGTTATGGTTTGGATGGGTGTATGTACATGAAACGGGGAATGGATTTGGAGCACTACCCCGAAGGAATAGGCAGGGTTTCCTTAAATGTGACCTATCCCATCATGTAAGTTTTTATATTAACTTACCTTTTTGTTTTTTGCTGATTCTGTCTTTATTATTATTATTATTATTATATATAAACAGGAATGGAGTGATTACTCCACCGACTCAATATCCGGATTCTAGAGGAAAGGTTGTGTGGTATTCTAGATAGATTGTGAAGAGAAATTGGTTTAGACAGATATCCGAACCATTGTAGGATTTCAAAGACGGTGGTTGAAGGAAAATTTTATAATACACAAGGAGTAACTAGTAGCATGTACAGTAGTTACTCTTTGGACTCACTTTGAGGAGAGAGATAGACACATAAAAAAAAGAGAAATTACATCTATATCCATAAAAAGTGATAAGACGATTTTCAAGTTCGCTTAAATTTTTTTATTTTCTCTCTTTTTATGTGTCTATCTCTCTCCTTAAAGTGGATCCAAAGAGTAATTACTATACATATCATTAATTACTCCTTGTGTATTATAAAAAATTTCTCTTGATTGAATGGAAAATCTGACGTACATTTCCGTTGCTGGCTCTTTCTATTAGTTGGAAAATTTCAGTGGAGCTAGGCTTATATTTTTTTAAGCTTATTGGCCGTACAAAGATGGTTTTATTGTGATTTTCTCGAGTCTGTTGAATTTTTTTCTGTAGCTTTTGCTGTTTATAATTACATTGATTTCTGTTTGCAAAGACAGTTGAGAAAATGTTTTAGCAGAACATTAATTCCAATTTTATGTTTGTTTTTTTCCGAATGGGTATGTAGAAATGAAGGCTTCAAGGAGCTCATTGAGTCCCCCACCCCCTCCCTCCCCCTAAGAATTTCAACCTTTTTGCTTACAGGTACCACACGTGGGATGCGTTTTCTTTATTGGCAAACCATTAAATCAATTCATATAAAAAATTACATGTTTATAAATTAGGATTAGTTTAGAAAAATTTAATAATTGACACGTCACTGAAAGTTATAATAGAGTTATGAATCAATTTGATTTGTCAAATACTTTGTATTATTATAATATAATTTGTAAATGCTTGTAAAATTAAATAATTACATTGCATCTAAATAAAATATGTCCGAAAGTTATAATAAATTTATGAATCAAATTGATTTTTCAAATATTAAATAATTGCATTGCTCTAAATAATAAAAAAAGTGTTTCCACTTTTCATGATCTTTTAACTTAATTAAGAATCAGTCATTTAACCAATGTTATGGAACCAGACCGAGCTTTAACCTAGTGAAAGTGGTGGGTTACTTGAGCGACCAACTTGCCGAATTATATATATGAACGTATATAAAGGAGAGAATGATATTTTTTTCCATCTAACTTTTGATTGTTTTTTCGAATTGGTCTCCAAATGATCAATTTTTAATGATTTGTACCTAATTTTTTGATTGTTTTAGTACATAAATTCATCTTAGACTCAATTTTGCCACATAAAAAAATACCATGTGGCAATAAAAAATGTAATGTGACACTCAACTATAAGCACTTCAGCAACTCATGCTTTCAAAAGGTTGTAGATACTTAAATTGAAAAAAAAAATTAAAAGTTAGGAATTGAAATATGTAAAAAAAAAAAAAAATTAATGGTTCGGCATCCAAAATGTAGTTTTCTTACACCAAATATCTCTTCCTTTCTTTTATTCTGATCTATTCATTCTTCATTATAAATAAATTTCATGTATTTTTGTGCTTTCATAATCTTTATATCTATGTGCTCTCTCAAAACGTCTCTCTAGCTATTGAAAATCATATAATTTTAAATCTCAAGAACATCAACAAATACATGCATGCAACATACCTTTTTGTATTATATTAATTGCACAAGTAATATTAACAATGCATTTACTTATCTTAATTTAGACTTTATTTATTACTTCTATCGTTATCGTCACCGTTATCAAAAGTATCGTACGTTTAATGCTCAAATCAAAAAGTTTGATCACTAAATTTATTTTATATTGACTATATCTCATCTCATCCTATTATAAAAAGTTAAATAAGTTATTGACCATATTATAACAAAAAATTTGCCCTCCTCTTTTATTTATTTATTTATTTCACGATTTTTATCTTTACAAATTTAATTTTTACGTGTGCACATTTATTTTATTATTACTTTTGGTTCTACTTATTTTTTTTTAGTTTTTTAGTATAATTTATCCTTCATTTTATCAAAAAAAAAAAAGAGTGAGAGAGAGAGAGAGAGAGAGAACAGAAAAGAAACATAAAAATTGGGTTAATTTAATTTAGTTTTATTTATTTTTCATAAAATATGAAAATAAAAAAAGGATAAAAAACACAAAAATGATTAATAGTTGAGAAAACAAAATGAAGGGTTCAATTGAATAAAATGGAAGCTGAAATTGAAGGAAAATAGGGGTGTAATTGAACAAAATAAAATCTAAAATTGAAGGAAAGTAGGGGTGCAATTGAATAAAATAGAAACTTAAATGGAAGGGCAATAGGGGTGCAATTGATAGAAACAGAAATTGGAATCAAGAGACATTAAGGGTGCAATCGAACAAATTAAAGAACCGAAACTGAAATTAAGTGATGTAGAGGTATAATTGCAAGAAATTGAAAGAACAAAGAACAAAAATAACGTATCCGGAGGGTGTAATTGAAGAGAAATTTGAATTCACAAGAACTGTAACTGAAAGGAGGAGCGAATGACAGGACAAATTCAAAAGTTTAAGGAGGATTGGAATTTGAGTATAAATAAAGCTCATTTAGGAGAATTTAAGGAGGAATTATGGGCTTAAAAAAGGGAATTCTGGGTTTGGAGCGATTCTAGGTTTAAGGTAAACAATTCTGGGTTTAAGGGCAAAAAAAGAAGAAGGAATTCTGGGATTGAAAAGGGGGAATAATTCTGGATTGAGGAGCGTTTTTCCTTGGTTTTGGATTTCCTAGTTCTAGGAAGAGCATCTTCTGGGTTTTGAAGGAAAAGAATTCCGGCCTCAACAAATAACATTATGGGTTTCAAGGAGGGTATTTTAGATTTCTAAAGTGGTTTTGGTTTCAAATTCCTTCGCCACCAGCCATTTCCCTTCGTCTACCAAGCTCCACAAGTTCATTTTCTTTCTCAGTTAGTTATTTTTCTCGAATTAAGGATGCTACCAAGGGTCTTGTCACACAATATACAAATCTAAGGTCTAAGTTTGCAGCCTCATGGTTTAGTTAGTCTAAAGCTCTAGTTCTGGATTGTCTGTGTTGTGAGGAGGATAACGAGGAAGTAGAAGAAGAAAGAGGAAAGAGAGAGAGAGAAAAAAGCTGGGTTGAGGGGAAAGAAAAGAAAAAGGGTAACGGGGCTGGACTGGGTTGAGTGAGGTCCAGGAAGAAAAAGAGAGGGCTTTGGGCCATTGGCTTAGTTAGTTTTTGGGCTGGATTTAGGCTGAAACTTGGGCTGGTTTAGTTGGGTCTAGGCTTGAGAGGAAAATAGAGGCTCCACGGGATGGGCTTTGAGTTGGGCTAAGGGCCAATAGATCGAGGATCCAATAGGTTTTTGAATATCTTTTATGATTTACTTGTTGGATACTAGCGCTACGCTACGTACGTAAAACCGTTACATACGTAGGGTTAACGATTCATATGATGTAATGTCAATAGAAAGTTTTATTTTTTATGATTAATATAAATCGAATCTATATATAGTTAATTTGTAATATATATATATATTAAAAAATAAAACACTCATTTAAAAATATAAAAATAATTTATTGTATAAATTATAATAATATATTTTTAAAAAATAAAAATTGACGTTGTAAAATTTTATCCTAAAATTCATATATTAAAAAACTAAATTTATTAAGAAATAAAATTATGTTAAAAAATTATCGAGTCATTACAAATTTAAAATAAAATTAAAAATTAAAATGTTTCAAAATAACCATTGTAACCTAAAAATATACTTGTTAATCATGAGCCTTATATATAGCCAAGGATTTGTGGTGGTTGTACGTTTATCGTTTATATCGTTCATGTTTAGATTCTGCTAAAGAGATAGGGGTATAGACAATTGAGTTGGTGTGGCTATCGTAAGTCTTTAAGGCTAGGCAAGAAATCGGATGAATCACCTTCATAACTCGCGTATCCCATGCTCCAAACCATAATCTAGCCATGGATTCTATATTATGTAGATCTACTTCCTTTATAAACTCTTCCGTTTCGATTCTTTTGAATCTAGGAAGATAATAAATAGTGTTGAATATGTAATTGAAAATTTTGAAAAACAAATTGATGATTGGGCAATACCCAAGATTCACAAAAATGAAATTTACAAAACCTCAAAATATAATCTTTTCAAAACATATTTTACTATCAAAACCGATGAGAGGGACATTCAGCTTTTAAAATCCTTTGAAACAATTCATCTCCTCTTTTCCAAAACTCTTCAAAAACACAGAGACAAAAATTTTAAATACATTCATATAGGTCTAGTTCAAGTGGGAATTAAACCGCTTACAAAAGAAGGATTAAACACTTCAATCCCGGCAATCCTTAGAGACAATAGGTTTACCAATTTTCGGGACTCTCTGCTTAGTTCTATCGAGTCCAGTTTATGTAATGGACCTATATCCTTTGATTGTTACCCAAATTTTATGGTATCTTTAAATGACAAAAACATTCTGGAGTCTCTAATACTCCAAATCAAAACCCATAATTATAACATGATGGAAGGATCTATCCCAATTGCATTAATCACAAAAATCCATTATAAGGCCATGAACTCGCCTTTACCTCAAAACACAAAAGACAATCAACCAAAGGAGAAACCCTTCTCCTACAAACAGACTTGACCAAGTCTAACATTGTCATTCCTAGACCTATTAGGTGAAAAGATATTGTCCTATCGGACAAATGGGGTCTTAGAAGGAGTAACTGGACTCGGATCTCTACCAATGCCGGAGATCCTAAAACTAAACACACAAATTAAATCTATAACCCAAGCATATAGATGGAAGTGTTAGACTCTCATTTGACGTAAAATTTACCAACAAGTAGATTTTTTGATGTTGCCTCTAGTTTTGCGACTTATGACTTAGGAAGATTTTCTAAAATTCCTTTTGTCATAAATTTACAAAATGATAGGAAAGATACACACTTAGACCAAAGTCTACCACCTCTAAAACAACAACATAGGTTTTCAACCTCCGATGTTCCTAACCCCGTTTTACAAATGTTGATTATTGTACAAATATCCTAAAACCCGGATATTTAAATCGAGATGAATCTCCACTCGTATCCCCTACCGCATCCGCTATCATTGATAATATTACAAATGAATGTATGCCTTGTCCGATGATAACTTTATAGTAGACAAACAATATCCGCATGATGATTTCTATGCAAAACATAATTCGAAAAAGAATTTGGTTCTTTAAAAACTTTCCGGATAACGTAAAAGATATTCAAAATGAATTTTATGCGTTTGTGAATGTTCATAAGATTTATATATTATTCTTTGATTGGTTTGAATTATATGCTAATGATAATTTAATTGATTATCCTTTTGCTAAGAATTTGAACCCCGTTACCACCGAAACAAAACCCCTATTTGGGAAGTGAAAGGACGGATGATTCAGTCGACCATCCTCCACCTAGGAAATTAGCCTTTTCTCACGGAGAAGCTAAAATTGAAGCTTGTTCTTATAAAATCCCCAAAGATGATGACTCGATCAACATCAAGTATATTGTTCAACAGAATAATTTTACAAATACAAACTTTCAAACCATAGGAAAACAACTCGGTTAAGATAGAAAGTCATATCTATAAGTCGGTGTTTCGCCATTTCGTTGCTCCAAAAGAAACCAAGTATTAAGATAAAAAAACTAAAAAACCCAGTCTTCAAACCCTTCCAGGTTTTCAAATCAAGCCAACAACAAATTCATTCAAACCAACCCGAGTTTGTTAGAGCCATTAGAGACCAACTCGGTAGGATATGAATATTTTCCAAAGGTACCTCTAAGCAAATAGCTCCCGAAACTCCTCAATCAAAAAGTGTAAATGTTTTGGACCAAAACTCGGAGATAGAATCCGTCCTCGAAATTAATAAGTTTCATTGAAAAAACCTATTACCTATGATCACCGCCCCGACATAGGAGAAATGCCAAACAAGTTAGCACAACCTAGGTTTAATGCCTCTTCAATTTACGAATGGGCTATAGATGGATTGTCGGAGTATGATATCCTTAGCTTACTCCAACAAATGACCATGGTCACTAACGCCTACAAAACCCAAACTGGAACCCCCGACCATGCGATAACCGAATTACTCATTGTCGATTTTTTTAGCCAATTGAAAGGATGGTGGGACTATCATCTCACTTCCTAACAACACCAAGAAATCCTAAATGCCATACAAACCGATTAAGAAGGATTCTCCATTTTAGATGATTTAGGTGAACCAATTCGGGATGCGGTATCAACATTCACCCCGACCATTTCCCTATATTTCATAGGAGATCCCTCTCACCTTAAAGATAAAAATGTTGAACTTCTAAGTAACCTTAGATGTAAAAAACTTAGTGATTTCTAGTATTACAAAACCACATTCCCGATCGAGTCATGCTTAGGGAAGATTCTAATCAACCTTTCCGGAAGGAGAAATTACTTGTAGGACTTCCTATACTCTTCGGTGAAAAGGTTAGAACTAGGATCAAGGATGCCTTTGGTGACCGGATTCCTTATGACCAATTAACCTATGGTGAGTTAATTAGTCTTACCCAAAAGGAAGGACTTAAGATATATCAAGATTTAAAATTACAAAAACACCTTAAGTGGGAAATGAAAAAGACCGGACGAGAATTAGGAAGTTTTTGTAAGCGGTTTGATATTTTCACTTCAAAACCTTCGGGATGTAAAAATAACCGTGATGCTAAGGCATATAGAAAATCCTATAAAAAGCCCTATCGTCATCATAAAGAAAAGCCCAAAGAAGTAGAACCCTTCTATCAAAAACCTTTCCAAAAGAAAAACCAAAAGCACTTTAGAAAAACCCAGTTTAGGCCCAAGCCCAGAATCGACCAAAAGGACTTTACTCGTTACAAATGCGGTCAAAAGGGCCATATTTCAAAATATTGTAGGATGAATACCGAGCTACAAGAAGTTCACCTAGAAGAAGAGATTTACAACAAAATCTTTATCTTGTTAATAGAATCATCCGACCTTTCGGACTATTTCGATAGTGAAGAAACATTCCGAGTAGATGAACTTATAACATCCTCTAGCTCAAACCCTAGTTCGGATAATGAACCTACAACTAAACAAATCAATGTCTTAACCAAGAATCAAGACCTTATCTTAGACATTATTCAGAAAATTAAGGACTCTCGATTACAAAAAGAATATTTAGATAAGCTCTTAAAGTCCGTAGAAGATAAGCCTAGAGAAAAACCAAAACCCTTCATCCTACCTTCCACTAGTACTAATACCTACGACCTTACGACCATACTAGACAGGAAGAAGAAAACCAAAAAAACACTTGATCATAATTCAGGACCTTCGATCCGAAATTAAGGTTATCAAAGCCGAGCTTAAAGAGCTCAAGGAAAGACAAACCGGAGACTCCGAGTCTCTTAAAAACCTTGTTAGAAAAAAGACGAAGAAGAGTCGATTCGACTATGAAAATCTTGAAGAAAACTAAAAGTTACAAAACCTTAAGAATCTAGAACGTGTTCCGAAGATTTCTGTTTGTGCTTAGAGAAGTTACTTCTAGGAAATACTTGATTAAAATTACTCTTGTGTTTCAAAATGATTTTAAAATTGATACTTTGCCTTGTTTGATACTCGGTGCTAATTTAAATTGTATTAAACAAAGCATTGTCCCAAAATGTTTCCATGTACAAACTAACGAACATCTTTCTACAAGTAAACAATTTCAAAATGACCATTAAAGGAAAAACATAAGTCGCCGTGGTCAATGAAAATACTAGAATAAAAAATCATTTTCTATTAATTGAAAATATACACCATATGGTAATCTTAGGAATGCCTTTCATTAATTTGATTACTCCATATTTTGTGAAGCATGATTACATATCATTCAAAAATAGAAATACAAAACTTGTTTTGTCGTTTCTAGAAAAACCTAGAACTAGGAATCTTAATATCATCAAAGCATGTTCCATTTATAGCTTTGAATTAAATGCTTTGATTGCTGGAAAACAACAACATTTAATGCATTTAAAGCATGATGTTTCTTTACAAAAAATCCAAAGACAATTACAAAATGAATTTCTAAAAAAAAATTTAGATTTTTAAAGCATGCTTGAAAAAGAAATTTGTTCGATTTGCCAAATGCCTTCCGGAATAGGAAAAACCATAGTGTTGACCTACCCTATGAAATAGTTTTTGACGACAAACAAATCCCTACCAAAGCCGAGCCGATTCGGATGAATGCCGACCTAGAAAAATATTGTAGGTTAGAAATTCGGGATGTAGAAACCAAGTGGTCTTATCTAAAAATCTCGATCACCCTGGTCTTGTGTAGCTTTCTATGTTAATAAAAATGCCGAGATAGAATGAGGAACCCCAAGACTAGTAATCAATTAAAAACCCTTAAACAAAGCTTTAAAATGGATTAGGTATCCTATTCCTAATAAAAAAGATTTGTTACAAAAATTAAATTGTGCTTTTGTTTCTCTAAATTTGACATGAAGTCAAGTTTCGGAAAATTCAAATAACCCCAAACGATCGATATAAAACTACCTTTATTGTCCCATTTGGACAAGTATGAATGGAAAGTCATGCCTTTTGGCTTGAAAAATGCCCCTTCGAATTCCAAAAGATCATGAATGATATTTTTCATGTTTAGGCTTTGATGGGAGTTTCGACTCCTTTTTAAGGCAATATTGGCCCAAGAAATAATGAGTTTTCTTTGGGGAGATAGGTTTTGGACTTTCTGTTTTGGGATAAGGGGTTTTTTTTCCTTGACCATCAAGACTCGTTTTGCGAGAATTCTCTAGTTAGGAAGTCCGGAATGTAATTTTGTTCTTATTTAATAAATTCGATTTCGAAATCAAAATATGCGAGGATTGCTTGCCAACGGGCAAAGATTAGTTTTGATGTAATGTTTTGAACATCCTTTTGTGAAACTTCTTTAGCAGATTTACAATCAATACGAAGAAGAAATTTTTGATTGAGTAAATCACTTTGAAATTTTTGAATGCACATGACAATGCTCGAGTATCTCTTTTTTTATTATGGAATAATTCTTTTGACAATCATTCCAATGAGCGAAGTGAACTCGAATAATTTTTCTTGATCGATCGACGGACACTTGTTTTAATATCCCACCATAACCTATATCCGATGCATTGGTTTTGACTACCTTGGGTAAGGAAGGATCGGCTAGGTGAAGGCAAGGGATGTTTGAAACCCGTTTCTTAATCTGTTGCACTATTCTAATGTGTTCATCGGACCAAGGAACTGGTTTTTTCTTTAACCTATCATGCAAAAGTTATACAATACGGTTAATGTTTGGACGTAAATCTAAAACATAATTCGGACTTCCTAAGAACCTTTGTAACTAGGTTTTGTCAAGAATCTTATCTGGATATTTGTTTGCAAATTCTAAAGATCTTTCTATTGGGGTAATGGTTCTTTGGGTAATGTAATGACCTAAGAAATGTATCCCGGTTTGAAATAGAGAGATTTTAGATTTGAAAACTACCAATCCATTCGTCTTTGCAACATGAAAAAAACTTTTGAGATGCTTAAAATGTTGTTCTATAGACATTGAATAAATAAGCACATCATCAATATAAACAATGTAGAAATCAGCATAAACATGGAAAACCGGATCCCTCACAAATGAAAATGAGCATCCTATTTATAGAGAAAACCGATATGAACGAGTAATGAGTAAATAGTAACTTTGCTTATAGTGTGTTCACATGTTTATGAACGAGTAAGACAACGAAAGCAATTTTGTCTTAACTTGTCATGTGCGATTAACGGTAACTTTTAGAAAATGATTTTGTCTTGAGATAGGAAATCGCTTGGAAGGTGCAATTTACGTCTTAGAGTTCACGAGTGGTGAACCGGGAAAAGATTCCAAAGCGAGTTATCTTCATTTTAATCACCTAGGTTTATCACGGGTTTTGATTCAAAATGCGGGAGCAAAAATACTCGAACATAATTCCCTCTATAATTTTGTTCCGTAAAAGCTGTATCAATATCAAAATCTCATATTGTAAACAAACATTATACGAATCATATATATATATATATATATATATATATATATATATATATGGGTAAAAAAAAAAGAGAGAGGAAAGAATGCCAACTTGGGCACCAAGGCTTGGCTATATGGAAAAAAAGAAGAAGAAAGAGGCGACCTAGCAAGAGGGAAAAAAAGAACCGGATACTTGTTCATTAGTATTCACTTACTCGTTGAACTATCCTAGATCTTTTAGTTTCTTTATAAATTTTAACTAGGTTGTACGGCCTATTTTGACCTAAAACTTTTGTTTGTGTTATATATGGTTGTCTTTAGCTTACGTTTAAACTTTCAAAATTTTTGAAGCTCATTTACTATTTATTTTGAATTTATTTAATTTTATACCTAGTTATGAATTACTTTAATTATCTAAAATTTCAATTTAGCCGACTATTTAATCTTATTTTAATTTAAATGTTTTACGAGTGTAATTGTATGTTTGTCTATAAGTTGTGTGTCAAGTTTCTTAATTCCGTGAGTTGATCTTGTATTTATTTAGTATTAGTCATGATTCTATGGTCTATTAATGTGATGATTGATTGTTGAGTCTCCTAAATTCTAAGAACTCATAGCGATCCTCCATCAAATTCATAATAATAAAAAAATATTAAAAATAAAAAAATA
The DNA here is from genome assembly GCA_963924115.1 of Dovyalis caffra. Classification (NCBI taxonomy): domain Eukaryota; kingdom Viridiplantae; phylum Streptophyta; class Magnoliopsida; order Malpighiales; family Salicaceae; genus Dovyalis; species Dovyalis caffra. The sequence continues at coordinate 11,767,866 of CAWUPB010001159.1, forward strand.
AAATAAATAAAATAAAAGGGCTTTTAAGTTAATTTAACAAGTTGCTTATTTAATTGGGACGAACATTATTTTTGACATAAAAGAAAATACATCATCCTTAGTAATTAGATCATTCTTTGACATATTGGTTATTTAAATATTTTAAATAGATCCGATATTAAATTAACGAGATTCTCGAGTGTTGGGCCCGATGATAATTCAATATGACGTCATAATAAAAAAATGGCTTAGACAATAGACTAATGTGAAAATAAACTTAAAAATAATTCGAAAAAATAGATTTTTGAGAGATATATTTTAGGACTAAACTAGATATGTTATCTTTTTTCAAAAAGACTGTCTTTGGGTGATTGATATATTTTTTTCAAAAGCGTAAGCGACTCCTTACCCATAATCTCCGAATCAAGTGTCCTTTTAGATTTTCTAGTTCTTTTAATACTATGTGACAATTCTAAAACATTGGTTAACTCACATCCCCAAAATAAAAAAATAAAATAAAAATAAGTAGTAATTATTTTTTTGGAATTCTCCTAAATATTGGGTAGCGAGTGCGGGACGACTCCGCTAGGGACTCAAAGTTAGGCTATATGTTCAATCTTTTTAAATTTATCTCTATCTTTTTTTTCCATTTATTTTCAAATCATTTATTTTATAATTTATTTAAATTCAAGTCATTTATTTTATATAATTTATTTCCTTGTATTTTAATTTATGTATATAGTTATTATGAATCGAGTTGGATATATTTGTTTTGTATTATTGCACACACCATAAGAAAAACCTACAAAAGCTCTAGACCCAAGCTAAGGTCCTTTTGGATTTAGATGGATAGATCTAGATGGCAAGTATGAAGAAAGTCTATAGATGCTCATCTAGACACTTGTTTGGATTGAAACTCACCCTATGTACGTGAAAATTATCAAATGACCTTCCCGTACCTTCGATGCATAGGGTTAGAGGCTAGATTATCCTACTAGTATTCTAGATAGTTCAAAAACTTAAAAAAGACTTCAACAATAGATAAGCTTTACCTAAATCCGAGTTTAGAAAAGCTAGATCCTATCTATTAGGGTTAACTAATTAAGACAAGAATTATCTCGTGTTAATGTCTATTCTAGCCTTTGTTTTGGTAGGTTACCACCAAAATAAATCATCACATAAAGAGTGAAAAATACTATTGAGGAATTTTGAGCCGGATTAGAGCGAATCCAATTTGAGGAGAGAGATTATCTACCCTCAAGTTTTGAGTCAAAGCTACTAAAGAAAATGGGACTTCGCTGACGAATGGCTAATGTAGGTCCACTCCTTGATTGTTAAGAAATGTTTACACCCCAAGATTGATTTGACTTTCGAAATCGTATGGTGACACAACTCAACTGCTCAGTCGAAAACTCAAATTATGGTTTAGAGGATGGATTACCCTACTAGTATTCTAGATAATTTGAAAACTTAAAAAAGACTTCGATTAGATAAGCTTCACCTAAATCTTGTTTAGAAAAGTTAGATCCTATCTATTAGGGTTGACCAATTAAGCCAAGAATTATCTTTTGTTAATGTCCGTTAATGTCCATTCTAACCTTTTTTTTTTTTATATAGATTACCACTAAAATAAATCATGACAAAAGGAGTGAAAAATACTACCGAGGAATTTAGGGCTAGATCGGAGCGAATTTAATTTGAGGAGGGAGATTATTTACCATTAAGTTTTGAGATAAAACTACTAAAGAAAATGGGACTTCACGACGTAATGGCTAATGTAAATCCACTCCTCGATTGTTAGGAAATGCTTACAACCCAAGATCGATTTGACTTTCGAAATCATATGGTGACATAACTTAACCGCTTAGGTCGAAAACTCAAATTATGGTTTAAAGGGTGGATTATCCTACTAGTATTCTAGATGGTTTGAAAACTTAAAAAAGACTTCGGATTAGATAAGCTTTACCTAAATCTTGTTTAGAAAAGCTAGACCTTACCCATTAGGGTTGACCAATTAAGACAAGAATTATCTTACACGAACGTCCATTTTAACCTTTTTTTGGTAGTTTACCACCATAATAAATCATGACGAGAAAAGTTGAAAAATACTATTAAGGAATTTAGGGCCGGATCGGAATGAATCTAGTTTGAGGAGGGATATTATCTACCTTTAGGTTTTGAGTCAAAACTATTAAAGAAAATGGGACTTGCTAACAAAATGGCTAATGTAGGTCCACTCATCGATTGTTAGGAAATGCTTAGACCCCAATATCAATTTGACTTTCAAAAATCATATGGTGACATAACTCAACTGCTTAAGCTGAAAACTCAAATTTTTTGCTTCCAATCGATAATAGGACATTGGGATTTTGAATACCACTCGCTTCATATTAAAAAATATAGAGCTCTCACCAACACTTACGGAATAAGAGGCTTTATCGGCATGCCCTAAATTAGACACCAATATTTCTACGAGTTTATAGAATAAGCATCCTTCAACTTTACATGGATAGTTAAACTTGATATTGTGATAATGTTTAAGCAAACAACTAAAAAGGGTCAAAGTTAAGGGTGGTTTTGAAATCTATTTCGGTTAGAATTTAAAAAACATCTAAATGATCTTGATAACACCATCGGATCGAGGATTCTATCACTAGCAATATATGGGTTAGTATTATTGTCATCGCTAAAGGCATGATTGACTTCAAAGCAATCATTATGTTCAAAAGCATGGTGTCAATTAAAATTAATCCTAAAGTAGCCATTTTAGTCGAAACCGTTTCATCATTGAACTTTTCTTGGAGAAAAAATGATGGACATATGAGATGTTGTGTTTAATTATCGTTTGTTTGAATGGTGAGTCATGTGGTGGCTAAAAAAATCTATCGGGATCTTTAGAGCACTTTGGCATTTATATTCAAAGCTAAAAAATTTTGTTGACCATCCTCTTAATGAGATCGATAAGGTCATCTAGACTAGAATGTTCTTAAGTTTAGAGCAATATGAATTCCATTAAAGAGTATATTATGCATTCCTTTTCTTTTATTTGGTTTAGTATGGTAGCTTTCCACGGGTACTTCTAATTAGAGCAAGCTCTTGTATTTAGCTCGAATATATTCTTGAGGCGAGTTGGGGTTTGAGTAATTAATCCCAAAGACTACCAGATTGGTGAAATATTATGAAGACTTCGAACTTTCAAGAAACTTCTAGAAAAGGCCAAGGGAGCTTGGAGATACAAGGGGATTATCACTCCAACAAGAAGAGCTAATGGGAAGAATTACCTCAATTATTTAAAATGCTAACAAATTAAAAAGAAGGGTATCAAGTTTCACTTTTCATGGGTCCATTAAGGTTAATAAGTGAGACATGAAAGGTGCCCACCAAGAAGTGAATACTCAACATGAAATTTATCATAAAAACCTAAATTCTCAAATGAAAGAGATGAAAAAAAGAAAAAAAGTTAGAAGAAAACTTAGAAGCACCGGACCAATCAATGAGTGCCTTAGAAAAGGAGAAAGAGGAGCTCCGATTTCAACTCCAACAAACTAAAAATATTCTAAGGCAATTAAAGACCGATCATCATGTATTAGGCTCAAAATATGATGGTCTATTTGACTTTTCATACTTAATGATCGAGGAAATAGCTAAGCTTGATTTCGAGAAAGGAAAACTTCGGGATGAGATAGAAGAACTCAAAACTAAGAAAAAAGACCTCAAAAAGTTAAAACTACCACTAAGGATCAAGTTGCAAATTAGGCTTAGATAATCTAACATCAAAATGCCCATTAGAGGAGTTAGAAAGGAAAAATTAGGCTAGCCAAGAAGAAATAGCTAAGGAATGAGAGAAACATGCTTTGGCCATTCATACACTAGCTAAAGAGAGGAATGTTGCAAGAAGAGATGTGGTTGAATGAGGGTTTCGAATCATGAAATATCACTTGCAAAATCATAATACTAAGAACTATACCTTAGAAATGCATCACACTTTTGAACAATTAGTAACCAATGAGCGTGTCACTAAAAAAAAAAACTCAATCTTTTTTATGAGTGACTCGGAAAATTATAGTTGATTCTATCTCATATGATGGTCATAGGTTATGTTAAGAGTTAGAGTAGGGATATATTATGTAATGAAGATGTTATAAGCTTTTTAATATAAATTGAATGGTTATAGTTTCTTTCATTCTCCAAGTAATCATTATAATCAAACCGTTGCATTATTTTTACCTTTCAATGAAAAATAGCTCTAAGTTACGTTTAAAATATGCTAGAAGTCCAATTTTCAATCTCTTTCATGTTTGCTATTGCAATATTTTCATCATTTAGGATTCCCAACCCAAAAAAGGTGGAGAAGTAAGGTAGATATGTTTCTCGAATCATTCAAAATATATATAGGATTGTACCCTCGATAAGTACTTAAAATTTGATTTGGCCTACGCTAAGTATAATCTCTATCATGATTTGAAGTCCACAATGAAAAAACGATGTATCCAACCCAATTCACATTTTACATGTATATATTTATTATATATATTTGCGTTGAGTTTTCCAAGTTAAAATATAGGTCGCTTTATTGAAACTTAACTCCCTCCTTAAGTACATTACACTTGACTTTGATGACGATAACTGGTGAACGAAGAGAGGGTATAGTTGGAACATGTCAACCAAGAAAAATTTGATGTGATGAAAGAGAAAATCGTCTACCTTTTTGGTCCGCTAAAAAGGGCATGACATGCATTACTAGATGGCGAGGGCACTTCAAGCTTAGGTTAAACTCAAGGAGAAGTGCCATATCCCACTTCTTTACTAAACATGCAACATGGGCTATCCATCATGCCACCGAGTCAATCTAGAGGCAACCATATTTCCTTTCGAGACGTACTTATGCAATGGGCCAACAAGCTCTATAGATGTAAAACACACCTATCTAGACCTTACTAGTGAAGAGACTCATAGAGCTAAGACAATAGAAGAACCTAAGACAAGTAAAGGAACTTAGTCCGGATAAGTTGTTAGCAATTAAAGAGCACCCTAAGGCTATCGAGGGCATTGATATGTATGATCTTATGAGGGTTGGTAAGATGTGCCTAGTATTGGATGTGGTGATTCCTAAGAAATTTAGAGTTCTAACATTTACAAAATACATGGGCACTTAGTGTTTGATGAGCCACTTGCGAGTGTATTATAGCAAGGTGGCTAAAGTTATGCATAATGAGAAGTTGGTGATACACTTTTTTCATAAAAAATTGAGTGGATCAACTTTGAATTGGTATATATGTCTAGATGGTGCCAAGATTAAATTGTGGAAGTGTGGCACCCACAGCTCTCTTACCAATTACCTAAAAGGCGTGTCTAGGTGCATCACAATTTAGAGACCGAAATCTCAAATTTACTCCCATTTTTACATGGCTAAAAAAAGTTATAGAACATTCACACAACTTTAATAGAGATAATTATAAAAGTAACAAAATATTTACGGTGTTATTTCCCACTAATAGACACCATAACCCTTAATTATAAGTAAAAGTGAATCCTAAATTTTTCGTGTGTCACACATTAGTCCTTTTCCGGGAGGAACTGATAACTTCTTTATTACCATTACCATCGCTTTTACTCGTCATGACATGAAATAATAACAATGTGAGTCGAAGCTCGGTAAGTAGGGTGATGCACATGAGATGCAATGCATTCCTATCACTTAGCCTTTCCCCTTTGATTTTAATTCGAGTACCACTAGGTATTAGCATTTTTGCTCTATTCTCATTCCTTGATGATTATCGAATCACCTACCGCTAACAACGGAATTATCCCTCATTGTAGCATACGGTTAGCGAAATTATCCATTGCCTAACGGTGTATTCAATTCATAGAATGTGCACACAGATTCATTGCTAATACCCATTTAATCTAATTAGGTTACCAAACCTATCTAATTATCAAATCAAGTTGGTTACCAAACCACATCGTTTCTCAACTCAATCATTTTTCTCAAGTTAAACCACCCTCAAATGCATATGATGCACGTGATGATTCATTTATCACATTTCACCAAATCACCGGTACCAAACCCTTAATTTCTATACAACATTTAGAATCATCGTGGTCACACAAGGAATACAAGACCCACCTATTAGGGTTAATCAATTTATATATTTGAGTCCTAGGAATGTGTTAGAGCGTATTTGATGTGGGATTTCCTTCCTAACCCAAAATTGAGCCTTAATCATCGAATTTTGCTTCTAATAGTTCTAGGTCTTAACTTTTTTCTTGCAATCATACCTTTCCACACTTTTTTTATACTTATTTAGGTGTCACTTGGACCTTTACTTGTGTCGTTGGATGATTGGAACTCAATTTCTAAAAATTAGGGTTTATGTCAAGTGTTTCCTAGTCTAAACCGAAAGTTGCATTTTTCTTGGAATATAACCTTTAGACACTTCAATTTATACTTATTTAGGTGCATTTGAATCATTAATTCTCAAGTTAGGTGAATGGAACTTCAAACTCGAATTTTTGGGTTTTAGGCCGAATAGGTTCAAAAAGGGCAAAAGATTTTCTTTTGTTTCTAGGTAATTTTTTTCATTCTAACTCACTACTTTCTACTTCATTGGGCCACCAAGGAGTTCTAGATCTTTAGTTTCATAAAAAGAAATCCAAAATTGGTCATTTTGGTACCTAGAGCTGAATGTTTTTCTTAAGGATATCCAAGTCTATTTTGTTTTCATCCAAGCCCATCAACACACATGTCCAAGCCCATATTGTTGTAACTAAACCAAACCCATCCACACATATATAAACATCCTTCATAAATAAATCTCACATGTATACATCAACATGCCAACCATCTATCATCATCCTTGTACAATCCAAAATAAAGTTCACCATTAAATGCACATCAAGCCATCTAACACATATTACAAACATAATCAACGTAAACCAATATACACAACATAATAGAAAGTCTTCACTAACCACCCCATTTAAGCACATATACAAAAAATATAGAGCATAACATAAACCTACTTACATTGTTTTAGCTTTCCTAAAGATTGTCTAAGCTTTCCCTTTTTCTTTTTCTCCTTTCTTTTTTTTCTTTTTTTTCGTCTTTCTTTCCTCTCAAAGTTGTTTCTCTCCTCTCTTTTGGTAGCTATGGTTTTGTCTAGCAAAAAATGACAAAGTTTACTTTTTCCACTTTTATATCACACTTTTAAACCACTTTTTTCCCTTCATTTATGAGTATTACACGTGTCAAAATTCTATGGTTAAAATGTCAATTGATGGAGACAAAAAGGAAGGCAAGTTGGCAAAGTGAAAGTCAAAGTGGATGATGGTAGATTTGGTGTCAAATCAATAACTAAAGATGGGTAACTAATAGGTATCTAAACTAACTAAACTAACCAACTTCCTAAGGTCTTTTGGTTCCCAAAAATTTGGGCCATGCACCATGTTTGGGAAATTCTTTCCCTTGCATGGTCATTTTAAATATAATATTATGAAAAAAATAAAGAATGGTTAGTTAAATTCCTAAAAAGGTTATTCCTATGAACACTCCCATAAACCTTAGATATTTTAACACTATAAAATAGAAAAGAAAGGGCACATAAATCATACCTACATAACTATGGATATTCCAAGAGATATTTTTCTCGAGAATTAAAATTTTGACATGTCTAAAAATATATAGTATTATTATTTATTTATTTATTTCATAACTCCTCATATAAACACGAAGCATGTTACCATCTCTAAATATTAAAATGACACGTAAATCACACCTAATACTTCATATATACATATATAATATATCAATACGTATAGCTTTGTGGTTAAAGAGTTTCATGGGGGTTACAGGAAGGATCTAGTTGATGCTTTCATAAAATAGTACAAATTCAACATAAAGGTGACTCTAAACAAGTCAAGCCTATAGGGTATAAAAAAGGTCCGAAAGAGACTTTCAAAGAGTATACTCAAATGTGGCATGAAGTGGAATGATGTGGCTTTTGCTTTTATAAAGCAATACCAATTCAACATAGAGGTGACTCCAAACAGAGTTAGACCTATAGGGTATGAAGAAAGGGTCCGAAAGAGACTACCAAAGAGTATGCTTAAAGGTGGTGTAAGGGGTCGCCTAGATTAATCAATCCTTACTTGAGTCAAAGTTGATTTCCATATTCTCAAACACTTTTAAGGCACCTTATTTTGAATACCTAATGTAAATTCTTTCTAATTTCATTTATATCATGATTATTATCGAAAGGGTAGAATAGATAGTTAAGGTTAGAAAGATTTTTGATAATATTGAGAAGAAAACTAGTAGTGGTGTCAAGAGGAAAGAATGTGAAGTTAAAACAGATGGAATAATTAGAGGAGATACAACAACCCACATACCTCCAACAACTTCCAACCACCATTCTTCCAACATATGCTTAATCTAACCATCACAATAGCTACCACATTTCTCATTACCCAAATACAACTATACTTAACCAACCAAACATATCAGCCATACTTATTAAATTTACCAAACCTATATTACCTAACTAGTTTACCAAATAAATTAGTTTCCCTACTTCGTTATACTTTTTGTAGCCCTCTCAATTTCAACAACCAATTAACACCTTATAAGAAATTTAATCAAAATAACTCATACATAAGAGAGGATTTGAACCATTATCTTCAATTCTTTTCTTTTTAGAAGAAATGTTTAAATGATCGGTTAGTATAGAGCAAGTGGCTCTAATCCTAATCGAACCAAGTACAACCTCCGTATCCATTATGGTATAAGGAGGATAAGTGATGTGAATATCATAAATGTGTCACTAGATGTAGCATAGATGAGTGTATGGCCTTCAAAAGAAGATAAGACTCCTTATCAAGTATAGGTGGATAAGCTTTAATAAAAACCTTAATGCTTCTAATGTTAACATCAATCCTCTTTTCAATCATGCCATATGAGGAGAAGGGGTAAACATGATAGCCTTTGAAGAGTCTAAATATGACAAAGAAAGATCATATGTGAAGGTTTTAATGGATAGACTTTACATTATGCTATCACATATGGGTTGTTTTAGAAAACCTACCAAAAGTCAAGTCTGGAGGTGATGAGAAGTAATATTACAAGTACCATAGAAACGAGAGGGCATGACATTGATTCCTATAATGAATTCCACTAAGGAGTAAAAATTATTATGGTTTTAGGAACTCTCCAAATATAGAAAGACAAAGAGGAACTACGGAACTAGTAGTAGAAATGATATCTCAACAAGTGATAGGCTAAGTAAAAGTATATCGGTATCAATCCACCGATAATGGACCTCTAAGAATGATCTTGTCGGTGCCTAGAAACCATCTTGCTCTGCTTATAATTTTATAAGCCACATGTGTCCTATCATGAAAATTCCTTTGATATTAATATTATTGGTCTTATGAAAAATGAGAGCTATTTTAACCCCGAAGAACTAGAGGTACAAAGAAGGATAAAAAGAAAGGAGATGATGGATTTCCCAAGATGGGTGAGGTAAACAAGCCAATTAACGATGATGAAATTGTTAAGTTTCTCAAGATCATAAAAAATGGTGACTATAGTGTGGTAGATCAACTAAGGGAAACTTCATCTAGGATTTCTCTCGCTTCCCTCATTTTAAGCTTTAAGCTACATCGAAGGGCATTTTAAAAAATATTAAATAAGGCATTTATCCCACAAAACATAACTTTTGATTTTATAAAGGATCCGGACTAATAATTATCTATATTTTATAGAAGAGGAATTGGGTGTAAAAGGTATTGGTTATAACAAGCCACTTTATATTATAATCAAATAAAAAGATCATGTGATTACTAAGGTCCCGATTGATAATAACTCTACTCTCATTGTCTTACCTAGATATATCTTGGATCGCTTACTTGTTAATACATTATGCATACATCCAAGTAACATGATGGCAAGAGCTTATGATGATTTTTCTAGGCAGGTGATAAGAGATATTAATATCAACCTAGATATTAGATCAAATCAATTTCAAATCACCATACAAGTCATTGACATCCAGTCGTCCCGTAATATGCTTTTGGTCTTACCTTGGATCCACTCAATAAAGGTTGTGACATCTTCTACTACACCTAAAGTTCAAAAATATGAAAAATGGTAAGTTGGTTACTATTATCACCAAGAACACCTTACCTATGGAAAAGAAGGCATCAATGTCTTATATAGAAGAAAAAAGAAGCTATGATGGAGACTTACATGCTTTCAAAATAGTGAATGCTGAACTGGTACCTAAGAATGTATTATTAAGAAAGCTCGAGGTATCTAAGGCTATAAAAATGGTAGCCAAGTCTATGATAAAGTATGAATTTCCTTTGTGTTATAATCCGAGTTTTAGAGTGCTTGAAATGATAAACAACACAAAAATATGAAAAGCTAATCAACGATTTGGGCTAAGGTTCAAGCCTAGTAGGAAAGATAACTTAAAGATGATAGAATAGAAGAAGAAAAAAGAGACTAGTTAGAATAGCAAATGATGAGAAGATCCACATTCCTTATATTCATACAACCTTTCCCTACTTGGCTATGTGATTAATCAAGAAAAAGAAAGAGGTAAAGTTAAAGGGTAAAGTTGGCTAGTCCGTTCATTAACCATCTAGAAGCTGAAAAAAAAGAGGTGAATGATGAAATCATTTATTTAGAGCGATGACTGGTCACCCTTCAGTTGGGATTTTTTCTTAATTAACTATCAACACTCTTGAGAAGATGCTATCAACCGATCGAATAATGTGCCTTATATGAGGAACTTGATGAGGAACTTGATAATTGAAAAGAGAAAAAGATCCAATTAGTCTACACACTTGAGTAATTTACTATTTTGCTATCTTAACTTTTTAGTAATCAAGGCTCAAGATACTAAAAAGAACTTGTTTTGAGCATATTTATATAAAATATTATTATGAGATCATGAATTTTTTTAAACTATGCATTTATTTTTTTATCATTTTTGATTCTCACATTTTTACTTTCAAAAATATCAAAAATGAATATCTCTAAATTTTTTAAAATAATTACATTAAACATGTTTGACCTAAATTTGATAAAATATTAATTACAATAAATGAAGAAAAATGGAAGGATGAAGAAGTGAGAGAGTTTGTCGAGCCTATAGAATTGTCTAAACATACCATAAAATCCCAATAGAATAAGTTAAAGAATATAAATGTGAGAACTAAAGGAAATAAAAAGGAGATGTAAATTAGAACCTTAATGCCGAAGGAGAAAGAATGGTGCTAGTTGATTTGCTTCGAGAGCACGTCGACATCTTTTTTGGTCCTATAAAGATATGCCGAGTTTGGATGTTGATATTATAGAGCATAGGCTTCGTTGTTGCCTAGCAACAAGCTTGTAAAGTAGAAAATGAGGAGAACGTGGCCATACATCTTGATGAAGGTTAAAGAAAAAGTCATAAAATAATTCGAGGTAGAGATTTTAAAGGTGATCAAATACCCAACCTAGGTATCCAATATCATGGTAGAAAGAAAAAGAATAGAAAGATCAAAATATGTGTTGATTTTTGAAATCTAAATAAGGTTAGTCCTAAAGATGAGTTTCCATTACCTCATATCGACATGCTTGGTTAATAATGTGGCTAAGAACTCTACATACTCTTTCATGGATACATTTTTCAAGTGTAATTACATCAAAATGGAAGAGAAAGATATGGAAAAGATCACCTTTATCACATCATAAAGGGTTTACTATTACAACTCATATCATTTAGACTAAAAAATGTAGGAGCAATTTATCAATGGACTACAATTACTTTATTCCATGACATGATGCATAAAAGGTAGAGTTATACATGGATGATATGATCGCCAAATCCAAACCTAAGAACGACCATGCCTAGACCTTGAAAACGTTGTTTGAGAGATTGAGAAAGTATCACTTGAACCTAAGAAAGTGCACATTTGAGATCCGGTCGAAATATTACTGGGATTTGTTATAAGTGATAGAGGTATAGAAAAATTACTAAGATTTGTTATAAATGGCGGAGACATAGCAAATTATGAGGATTTTTAATAAATGATAAAGGCATAGAAGTGGATGCTAATAAGATCAATGCCATCTAGGCAATGCTACTACCCTATAATGAAAATAAAGTTATAAGCTTTTTAGGACGTTTGGATTATTTTGCCCGATTCATATCACAACTTTCAATCACATGTGAACCCATTTTTTAAGTGTTATGAAAAAGAAACCTAAGAACATGAGATGAAGACTTTTGAAAGGCCTTTGACAAAATCAAATGGTATCTACACACCCCTCTTTTATTAGTCCCTCTAGCATTAATATGGATGAATATGAAGCTTGTTTTCTTGGTTTTGAAGTCGCTTAAGAAAGAGGAATAAAAAAAGCTAGAGGTAGACAAAATTCAATGTCGATAATTTGTCAAGTCAAAGGTGAATGACAAAGCAATGATGAAAAATTAAAGCCTTATCAAACATACCCGATTAAGTTGGCTGAGAAGTTTGATGAAATTGAATTCACTCACTTCGAAGAGATAGGAATTAGTTTGCTGATGCTTTGACAACATTAGCCTTAATGACTCAACTCAATTACGAAGTAAGACCGCAACCTATTTGCATTGAAGTTAGAAACTCACCAAGCTTATTTTTATGTAATAGAAGAGGAGGTGTATGAGAAATCTTGGTGTCATGACATCAAGATGGTCATCAAGAATTAATAGTATCTTTCAAGAGTTTCGAAGGAAAATCGTAAAGCTTTAAGAAAGATGACTATGGATTTTTAATTAGATGGAAAAATTTTATACAAAAGGAGTTTTAATGGTACATTGTTTAGATGCCTAAATAAGGTGGAAGCTCAAAAAGTAATTAAGAAAGCTCATGAGGGATCTTTGCAATATATGCTAATGGACATACAATGATTAGGCGGATACAATGGAGTTCGTACATTTGGACGACTATGGAAAGAGACTCGTATAAAGTATGTCTATAAATGTCACAAATGTCAAGTTTATAAAAACAAGATCAATGCTCATTTTGTACCTCTTTACAACATGATATCTCCATGTCCATTCGCTATGCGGGGTTTAGATGTTATTGGGTTTATCAATTCAAAGGCAAGCAACGGACACTAGTTTATTCTAGTTGTAATTGACTATTTTACCAAGTGGATGGAAGCTACTTCTTATGCTTATGTCACTTAGAAAGTTATCCAAGTAATTTATAAAAAAGAATTTGGTTTGTCAATAAGGCTTGCCGTAAACCTTGATCACCGATAATGCTCAAAATTTTAATAGAAAGATGATAACAGAGTTATACGGATAATAGAAGATCATGCATCCGAATTCATCACCATATAAGCCTTAGATGAATGATGCATTGAGGCGATAAATAAGAATATCAAGAAAATCATATAGAAAATTATAATCACATATAGAGATTGGGATGAGATGCTTTTATATGCTCTATATGCTTAGTGCATAATGGTAGGAACATCGACCAAAACAACCCCATACTCTTTGGTTTGTGGAATTGAGTTAGGGATACCTTTAGAAGTGGAATTTCCTTCCCTTAAAATGCTTTCAAAGACCTAGCCGGAGGATTCTCAATTGGTTAAAATCAAGTATGATCAATGAAAAGATGTTAGCTATAATTTACCATACATAGACGTATCGGAAAATGATGGCCAAGGTATATGATAAAAATGTGCAACCAAGAGAGTTTCAAAAAGGATATCCGGTACTAAAATTTTTTTTTGCTAATACCAAAAGAGGATAAAAGTAAATGGTCACCAAATTATAAAGGTCCCAATATGGTCAAGAAAGTATTCTTAGGAGAGGCACTCTGTTTTGACAAATATGGATGGGGATAGTATAGCTAAACCCATAAACTCGATGCAATGAAGAAGTACTATGCTTGAAATATGTTATCTTCTTCTCTAATGAAATAAAAGATGAAATTTAGGCTAAAAATGTGTATTGCATTCCTTTCCACTATATCTCCTTTATTTCTTTTCCAATCATATCTTACCCCTCAAACATTACATGATCTCGGTTAATATTATTTATAAATTGTAATATAAGACATGTATGATATCATCATAATTCTTTACTTAGGAAATAGCAAAAATATATACAAAAAAAATTCAACTTAAAGTTCTAATGAACTTGGAAGAAAGTTTGGTTTCACGTGTTTTTTTGAAACAAATTGATATTTTCATATCTAATTGAGTTTACTTTTGATAAAAAAAAAGTGATAAGATAAAAATTTAAAGTAATACTCAATATTCTATCCTATCGAAACTAAGTAAATAAAATACCGAGTTGGGTTAAAAGAACAAATATATCTTATCAAAGCTTTGAGGTTGTTATGTAAACATAAGATGTAATCATTCCATAAAGGCCAAAAGACAAATAAAAAATTTCCATTGACCTATCCATCCATGCTTAATTAATAAGATGCCTTATTGATGCTTCTCATAATAATGCATAATGTGTGCCTAGATCACATGTTCTATCTAAATATTATTCCGAACATTCTTCGTTCGAGTGAAGCTCATTATAGAAGGTCGAACTTATCAAACTACATAGTTTGCTTATGGAATGAAGAAAGGCTATTCTTGATTTTTTACCTTACTTGAAAAGAAACCTATCTCTTGAAATCCCATTTTGAGCCTTTTAATTTTCATTCATAAAAGCCCGGACTAGAATCACCCCTTATACTAAGGGTTTTTTTTAGCAAAAAAAGAAAAAAATGTTATTAAAAAATCATTAAGAAACCTAATTAATGAGAATAAAACATGTCATTAAACAATCCACCTTTCAAAAAAAAAAACAAAAAAAAACAAAATGGAGAAATGGACCAACATCCCAAACGTTGGTCCCAAAAAAAAAAAAAAAGAACAAATATGCAAGCATGAAATAGTGTGTTAAACCAACATAAAAGGGTTATGGATCAAGTAGATTGTTTAAAAGTTAATGTCTCTATGAAATGGTTTTATGTTAGAATGCCTTAAAACATTGTTTGAGCCTTAAAGTATCCTTTCTTCATGAGAACCACGCTATAGCCTATGCTATGTGCTTATAAAATTCTTTTTTAATTAAAGATAACTATAGGATTGATAAGGCATGATCCGTAAACGATCTAAATGAACCATGTCGAAAGGATAGTCAAGATCAAAACACATGCTTTGCATATTTATGGGCGACACAATAGGTAGTAATATCTAAAGACAAGAAACCCCTCAAGAATTCTTAGGCAATGATGTCTTAAAGAAAAACATCAATAACCCATCATATCATAAGATCTTAAACTAGAATTCATTTGTTTATTCCAAATAAACTCTCATTTAACCTCGGATTGATCGCATCGTAATATTTACATTATTTGTTTTTAAAGTACTACGAGAGATTGATTGATCCTTGAATCCAAATTTTTTAACTAAAATATTGTTAATTTCTTATACAAATAAATTAACTCATAAAAGGTTAAAATTTTAGATATTCGGAAAAAGCATGTGAAATTCAAAACTACCCGCAGTCATTTAAAAGGCATAAACAAGAAGCAAATACTTAAAAAAAAAATTCAATTGGGAATAGATTACAATCGAGGATAATTGCCAACTTCAAAGTTCAAGAAAGTCAATCGACCTCGGTTGTTTACGAAAAAATGAAAAACCTAGGTTTGTAAAGAACAATGATTATGTTAGTGTATGTGCCACTAGATCCAACCGAGTTTGTATGCTTTGATTTATTATATCATTGTATTTTAATATTAATAAAGAACTCTTTCTATTAATTTTTGTTATTTATAATTTGATAGAAGTCCATACGATGTTCATCTGCATTAATGATTGATCAATAGATGTGAGACAAACATCAATACATTTAAATGATATTATTAAATATCTCAAGTCATAGCATTATTAAGATTAGACATTCATAATATGCAATAAGACATGTGAGCGCTATGCCCTTGCTATAAGATAATAATAAGAGATCTCACACCTACCGATATGGTGATGCCAAAGCAATCACTCGGATGAATAATGTTAGAGAACATATTATTAGACGTGACTCGCCATGAGGACCTATTTGATTTAGTCTATAGTAACCTTATACAAGATGGGTATTCTTTGACTTAAAGTCATCACAGCTTATCTCATTAGAGGATTGATGTACTTTGATATTCATTTCAATAGGCTCGAGTAAAGAGCTATATGTGGGTGATTCATTGGGTGCATTAGAAATCTAATGAAAATAGGTGTATGATTGAGAAATAAAATGTTATTCCTTATATAGTAAAGAAGTTATCACATTATACTTCAATGATCTGTCTACTCAAGAATCTATGACCATAATGGAAGTATACCTATAGAGTATAGTTGATTTAGTTGAGAGCTAAGACATTTAGAGATAAAAAAACTTATGTGATCATAATTGAACCAACTATAAACCAAGTTTGAGATCACATTATGATAAGTTGACATGAGGACTCGAATTATATGAAAACCATACTCCTCAAAGGTAATTATGGATTAATTAATACTCCTTCGAATTGGATAGTCATGATGCCTTGTTAGAATCCAATCTTGATTTATGAATCAAGAGATAAAAATGGTGTCTTTTATCTTCTTGATACATTGCTAATATATCTAGGAACCTATTGAGTTACACACATAAGTTTAAATATTCACACAACAAAAGAGAAACAAAGGTTTTGAAAATAGTGAAAATAGTTTTTTGTTTTAGAAATGTTTTAATTTTGGAAAGTTAGTTTCCTAAAATGAAAATCAGTTTCCTATCTTAAAAATTATTTTTCTAATTTGAAAGTCAATTCCAAATTTTGAAGCCAGTTGCCTAAATAAAAATCAGTTTCCTAATTTAGGTTTAAGGATAACTCGAGAAATTATTTCCTAATATAGGCCTCCTTAAAATATCTAACCCAATTTATTTGAATGGTCCTAATTAATTGTTAATTAATTGAGCCAATATGTTTAATTTAAAAGCCTATAAGACATTTTTGATGGATGGATAATCTTGAGCACTAAAGGAGAAGGCTTAAGATTTACAAGGATAAAGTTAAATTACGCCCACATAAGTTATATTTGTTTGACCTATAAGGAGAGTTGCCACTTATATATATACAAGAGAGGGAAGAGACACATGTATAAGCATAAGAAAATTATATACATACAATCTTTGAGAAAGAAAAATGTCTCTCCCTTAAAAGGAAAAAATTGCTACATCTCTCCCTTAAAAACTATAATGCACCAACCCTAGTGATTTCTTGAAAGAAATCTCACTTTACAGAATAGGGTGGAGCTAACACTCTATGATTTACGGTGCTTTTTGTGTGATTGTTTAAGCTGCATCGATAATTATTAGAGGCTAGACACTTAGATCATTCCTTTTTACAAAGTTTGAATTATGTACTACAAGAGGTAATCATTAATTATTATCTTATTATATTTATATGATTAGTAAATGCAATGACATGATCTTGAAAACTTTAGATGGAGAAAATTTTTTATTTATTATGTACCTCTATAGGATGCATAATCCTTCAATTGGTATTAAAGGCTCCGTTGAATCTTTAATTTTATATGATATTAGTTTTAATTAACTGCATGAATTATTGATTTTCCATTATAAATTTGATGGTTTTTGGTATTTTATAAATATTCAAATTTGACTTTGGGCAAGTGAGAGGAGGTGAGCGAGGCTAATGCTAGGCATTGGCCACGACATATGCTAGGCATCACATCGAGCCGAGCGAGCAAAAATGCATCAAACTAGTGAGAGGGCTAGGCATGCACGAGTGCTTTAGGCTAATGGAGGGCCAAGTATGCATGAGCATGCCAGTGCCATTACCGAGCAAACTCCGGGCCAAGCATGCCCCGTGCATGCTAGGCCGGCCCCAAACTGAGCATGCATTATGCATGCTAGGCTAGGGCCTCACTAGGCACGTAAAGGCACACCTCGAGCTAGAAGGTGCAAGTCCGAGTCTTGGTCATTGGCTAGGCGAGGCGTTAGGCCGGTGCCCAACACCGACCGATGGGCGTGAGGCTAGTGTTGGTCACTAGCCGATGAGCGGGTGTTAGCTAGTGCTAGGCACTCGGCGAAGAAAGGCAAGCTAGCTTGTGGGCCTTCGAGGCTCAAAAGTCCGAAAAATTAAAAATTTAAAGACATTTTAATGTTTTATAAAATGAAAAAAAATCACAGATTTATAATCATATTTAAATAAAATATATTTCATTTGTGTATATGTCACGTATCAACATGATTGAAGCATGGGTCAATGATATAGATGAGTCGACCTAGTTTTTAGGAATATATGCATGTAAATTTTTGGTTAAATAGGGCATGTGTGTCCTACCTTCTCTTTTTTCAAATTTATTTCTTTTCTTATCTTACTCCTCTTGAATGTAACTTAAGGTTTCTTATTCAAAAAAATTATAAAAGTGGAAGATAATTTAAAGGAATGGTACAAGGAGAATGAGTCGAAGAGAAGACAATCTTAAATAAAATGTTATAATTTTCACCTAAGTATATGGCTACTAGTCTTCTTGTGGCTCGAGGGGCTAGTACTAGAAATATATTATCATTCATCGATCTTTGAGTCATGTATGAGATTGATATGATTGAACTCTATTATGCATGATTATGATTATGATTGAACTCTATTAAATGATTAAACTATAGTATGTATGTTACGATTAAAATGATGAGATCACATCATATTAAATCTTTCAAATAAATATCAAGTTATATACCTTTCAACATTATGAGGATAGAACTCTCTTGGTCATTGTTGACTTATTGAGATAACTCAAGGTCGTTTCTTCCTGGAGGGAATCAAATCATGGGCGATGCAATGTCCTTAAATGTTTGGGTCCAACTTTGAATGAATTATTGGATTTATTGAGATAACTCAATATCCAACGAATTCATAAGTAAAGATTGGTATTCATATAAGATATGAGAAGATAAGAAGTTATTATACCAATGAGATTTGGAATTGCATTGGATGTAATTAGTAAGAAGTTACCTACATAATTCTTCTATGTATGACTTGTAAGGTCGATGTATATTTATGGATGGAATCTTAACCTACTAAGAAAAATGAATCAAAAAGTTTTCTCGATTCTTGTATTGAAGGTTATAGAACTTGAAGAAAATAGTAAGAGCGAACATAAATTTTACTTCTTAATTTATGCTTTGTTTATTAACACAAATTAATTAACCAAACTATTTTTTTTATCTATTCAAGATTATTGTATAGTATGATTAGCAATAAAGTGATACGATTGATAATTAACAAAAATAATGCCTTGAATGGCATAAACTTTCTTGAATGGGAACCGAATGCGTGAAATATTTTACAACATAAAAAAAAGTTGTATACGATAGAGAAAAATGAGTACTTGGATGAGGTGCAAAAGAAGAGTTCTAATAGCACCTTAGGTATTTATATTATTGAAGTTAATTTTTTTTACTTATAGTCCTACCTCATGGGCATTTGACACTCGAATGTGGTGCTCACATTTGTACAAATGTATAAGGATTAAGAGAGTCAAGGAATATTGCTTCGAAGATGTTGACTTGTGTGTTGGCATTGGATCAAAAGTTGTATCATTAGTTGTAGGCACCTATGAGTTAGTATCGACATTTAGACTTGTGCTTACACTAAAAAACTATTATTATATTCCTAGTATAACTAGAAATATTATTTTCATTTCTTGTTCGGAGCAAAATGGTTTTTCATTTTTATTTAAGAAAAAAAGTTGTTCTATTTATAAAGATGATATTTTATATAAAAATGTTAAAATTAATAATGGTTTGTATGTTTTGAAGATAGACACGCCTATTTATAACATAAATATCAAAATACTCAAAACAAATGATCCGAACAAAACATATCCGTGGCACTATCAACTTGGTCATATAAACAAGAATCAAATATCCAAACTATATAAAAATGGATATGTAGAATTATTTGATTATAAATCTTATGATGTATGTGAATCTTGTTTATTTGGCAAAGTGACAAAATCTCTTTTTAGTAGAAAATGAGAAAGGGCTATTGATTTGTTAAGCCTTATACATAATGATATATATATGCCAATGTCTACCCAAACAAAAGGAGGACATGATTATTTCTTAACATTTACTAATAATAGATCATGTTTCGAGTTGTGTATATGATAAGACACAAATCTAAAGCATTTGAAAAGTTTAAAGAATTTAGATTTGAAGGCGAAAAATAAAGTGGTAAAAGTATTGAGGCGCTCAAATCGATCGAAGTGATGAATACTAGAATAGTAAATTTTTAAATCACTTAAAAGAGAATTGGATTCTCTCTCAATGGACTCCACCTCAAACACCACAATTGAGTGGTGTGTCTAAAAGAAGGAAGAAGGTGCTATTAGACATAATTCGAGTCCATAGTGTGTCAAACTAATATCATCATTTCATTTTAAGGGTATGCACTCCTTATTGTAACCTTTATTTTGAACAAATTTTCAACAAAGTTTGTTGATCAAACTCCATATGAGATGTGGAAAGAAAAGAAAGTAAATTTATCTTTTTTTAGGATTTGGGTTTATGAAGCATATGTCAAATATTTAGACATAGACAAACTAGAGCTCAAATAAATAAAGTGTAAATTTATGGGATATCTAAAAGAAATAAATTGATATTAAGTTTACCAACCACAAGATAAAAGGTGTTTGTCAATAGACATGTTGTATTCCTTAAGAAAGAATTTATAAATGCTAAAACTAGTAGGAAAAAAGTTAAACTTGATGAGATTCAAGAAGAATCATAAAGTGACACTCTATATTAGTGGAACCCCACGTAGGTAGGCTACAAAATGTTATAACTATCCCATAAACTAATACATAAAAACATTGTAGGTCTAAACAGATTTTTTAAGAGCTAAAAAGATATATGGTCTTTTTATCCCTACACATAGTGATGTGTCTCTTATAGAGGATGCGAACCTAATACCTATGAAAAAGCAATGTTAGACATTGACTTCAAAAAATGGCACGAAGCCATATAATTTAAAATGAAATCCATATACACTAAGTTTGTATTTTAGTTGATCCACTCGAAGGTGTTAGACCAATTAGGTGTAAGTGGATCTTTAAGAGAAAGACTGACATAGATGGTAATGTACATACATATAAAGTCGGAATGGTGGCAAAAGGCTATCGTAAAAAAACAAGGAGTTGATTATGATGAAACCTTTTCACCAATTGCTATAGTTAAATCCACTAGGATTATGCTTGTCATTATTACATATCATAATTATGAGATATGACAAATGGATGTAAAAACTATTTTTCTTAATGGAAATTTAAATGAGGATGTGTACATGACACAACTTGATGATTTTATCACCAAAAGATATGGAAATCGATTTACAAATTGAAAAGATCGATTTATATACTTAAGCAAACATCTAGAGTTGGAATCAATATTTTGATGAAACGATCAAAAAGTTTAACTTTTCACAAAATGAAGATGAACCTTGTGTATAAAAAAAGGTTAGTGGGAGCTCAATAGTCTATGTTATGCTATATGTAGACGACATACTATTTATTAGCTATAATATAACCATGTTGCAATTTGTATAAGATTGGCTATCTAAGAATTTCTTCATAAAAGACATGGGAGAGGTAGCCTAAATTCTAGGAATCAAGATCTATATAGATATATTACGAAGAAGATTAAGACTCTCTCAAAGTACGTACATTGATAAAATACTAAAAAATATTTAATATGAAATAGTTAAGGAGAGGACTTCTTCAAATGTCACATAGCAAAAAACTCCCTAAAGATAAGTGTCGTAAAACATAAAATGAAAGGAAAATAATGAATCACATTACATTTTGATGTCTCATATGCTTTGAGCATATTTAATAGCTATCAAGTTGATCTAGGTGAGCTGATCTAGGTGAGTAACACTAGATTAATGTGAAGAGCATTCGAAAGTACTTAAGAAGAACTAAAATTGTTTTCATAGTCTATAGAGGAGATGAATTAGTTATGAAAGGGTTCATAAATGCTAGTTTTAAAATTGATCATGATGACTTTAAGTCACAATTAGAATTCATTTTCCTATTGAATGGTGGTGCTCGTGAGCTAGAAGAGTTCCAAGCAAGAAATAGTAATTGACTCAATAACCGAGGTTGAATACATTATAGCCGTAAAAACAACTAAGGAAGATTTCTAGATTTGTAAGTTTTTATCCGGATTACAAGTTGTTCTAAGCATTATTGATCTAATAGTACTTGAATGTGACAATAACGAGTCATAACGCAAGCTAAAGAACCAAGATCTCATCAATAATTCAAGCATGTATTGCGAAGTTACCACAGATTAGAGAGATTATCAGTTGTGATGATATAAAGATGTAAAAGGTCCAAACCGACGATAAAATAACAAATCTCATGACTAAGCCTTTGTTATAGTAGAAACATGAAGCTCTTATTCAATTGTCTAACATAAAGGACATGGTTGGTTGGTTCTAGTGCAAGTGAGAGATTGTTAATGTAGGTGCCCTAAATCTAATCTGTTTGGATGATTTAATTTATTGTATCATTGTATTTCAATATTAATAAAGAAGTCTTTCGATTAATTCTTATTATTTATATTTTGATAGAATTAGATAAAAGTCTATATGATATTCATTGCATCAATGGTTGATTAATAAATGAGAGATAAATATCAATGCATTTAAATGATATCATTAAATATCCCAAGTCGTAGGATTGTCAAGATTAAATATTGACAATATGTGATAAGACTTGTGAACACTATGCTCTTGCTATAAGATAACGAGTAGGAGATTTCTCACTTACCGGCATGGTGATACCAAAGCGAGCACTCAAGTGAATAATGTTAGAAAACATATCATAGAGTAACTCGCTATGAGGACCTAGTTAGTTTAGTCTATGAGAATCTCATATGAAATGGATACAAGTAATCTTTTGATTTAAATTCATCACGATTATCTCATTAGAGAATTAGTGTACTTAGACATGTATTTTAATAGGATCGGTAAAAAACTACATGTGGACTATTTATTGGGTGTGTTAGGAATCTAATAGAGATAGGTAGATGATTGAGAAAGAAAATATCATTTCTTATATGCTAAATAAGTTATCACGAGTGCACTTTGATGAATGTTTGCTCAATAACCTATGATCACAGTGAGAGTATACCAATAAAGCATAGTTGGTTTACTTGAGAGTTAAAACATTTGAATATAAAAAAAACGTATGTGATGATAATCGAAAAGACTATATACCAAGTTAGAGATCACATTGTGATAAATTGACATGAGAATTGAATTTTATGAAAACTATGCTTGTGAAAGATAATTATGGATTAATTAATCATTTTAGAGAATTGGATAGTTCCGATGCCTTGGTAGAGACCAATCTTTATTTATGTATCAAGAGATAAAAGAAATGTCATTTATCTTTTTAATAAATTATCAACATATCTAAGAGCTTATTGAGTCACATGGATAAGTTTAAATATTCACATAATAAAATAGAAGTAACGGTTTTGAAAAAAAAATTTCTATTTTAGAAAGTTTTCAATTTTGAAAACTCATTTTCCTAAAATAGAAATTAGTTTTCTATTTTAGAAATTAATTTCTTAATTTGGAAGTCGGTTCCAAATCGAAAGTCAATTACCTAAAATCAAAATCAGTTTCCTAATTTAGGTTTAAAGGTAACTTGGGGAATCGTTTCCTAATGTGGGTATTTTTAAAAATATTTGACCTAATTTATTTGGATAGCATAAATTAATTGATAATTAATTGGGTTAAAAGAGTTTGGGTGGCCAATAGGTTTAATTTAAAAGCTCGTAAGATATTTTTAGTGGATGGATAATCTTGAGCACTAAAGGATAAGGCTCATAATTTACAAAAATAAGATTGAATTAAGCCGACATAAGTTACATCTCCTTGACCTATAAGAAAAGTTATCACCTATATATATATAGGAGGGAAGAGAGAAACACATAATTGTAAGAAAATTATACACATACAATCTTTGAGAAAGAAAAACGCCTCTCCCTTAGAAAATATAGTGCACCAACCCTAGAGATTTCTTGAAAGAAAATTTACTTTTTTAAAAAGGATGGAGCAAGCACTCTATGGTTTTTTGGTGCTTCTTGTGTGATTGTTTTAAGCTTCATGGATAATTAGTAGAAGTCGAACACTTAGACAGTTCCTTTTTGCAAAGGTGAATTCTATACTATAAGAGGTAATCTCTTATTATTGTCTTATTATATTTATATAATTAGTAGATTCAATGACATAATATTGAAAAATTTAGATGGATAGAAATTTTTATTTATTCCATACCTCAATATGATGTAGGATCCTTTAGATTAGTGCTAGAGGGTAAGGAAAAAGTGGCGGAACTACGGATTGTGGTTTAGTGTAGAAGTCTAAATGGCCAAGAAGGAAGCACCAAAAATGGAGTGAGTGTTTTATAAAGGGACAACCTATATTTTATACGAGTAACCAACTAACCATTACATTTACTCTCGTTGATGTATTTTAGGTATGCTATCATAAATAAAAGGACAAGAATCTTTCCGGACACAAAAGTCGAAAGTCACAAGAACATGAAGGGGCCACATTCTTTAAATTATTTTAGGTAGGGTCTCCTCACACTAAATTATTATTTCAAATAGGGTCGACTCATAATAGACTATCATTTTATTTTTAAGATAGGTCAACTAGAACAATCGAGCCATCATTTTATTTTTAGGATAGGTCACCTAGAACAACTAGACTATTATTTTATTTTCTAGACATATCATCCGGAATAACTAGACCTTCATTTTATTTTCGGGACAAGTCATACGGATCAACCAGATCATCATTTTATTAATTTTGGTTCTACTTAAATTTTTGAGAATCTTAGTATAATTCATCCTTCATTTTATCAAAAAAAAAAAAAAAAAGAGAGAGAGAGAAAAGAAAAAACATAAACATTAGGTTATTTTATTTCACATTAAAATTAAAAAAAAAAAAAAAACCCCACAAACATGATTAATTATTAAGAAAACAAAATCAGAGGTACAATTGAAAAAAATGAAAGCTAAAATTAAAGGAAAGTAGGGGTGCAATTAAGCAAGATGTTAGTTGAAATTGAAGAGAAATAGGTGTGCATTTGAACAAGATGGAAATTCAAAGGAAATAGGAATGTAATTGAAAGAAATAGAAACTGGAATCAAGAGACATTGAGGGTGCAATCGAACAAATTAAAAGAACAAAAACTAAAATTAAGTGACGTAGGGGTTTATTTTTTATACGAAGCTAAGCCGCAGCTATCTTCCCCGAAGAGCCACTCGAGCAGATGAAGGCATTGCTGTAACTGTGTGATATAGTACCTGTTCTCTATGCTCATATACCTCATTTTTTAGACGATCTACCATAATATTTCCTCATCTAAAAACATGAATTAGTTTATAGTTACCTACCAAAATCTTGCACTTGCACATAGGATACATCATCTGCCATGGGTTGCATGTGCGCTAACAACAAAATCCACCACCATTCTTCGAATCAAGCTCCACAAGGTTCATTAGTATGTTGTTATCCCTACATAGTTGTAAACCATTCAATAAAGCACATACCTCTCCCTTGTTGTTGATCCCAAGACTAAAAAATGAAGAAAAGCCAAAGATAAACTTGCTAAGCCAATCTCTCACTACACCACCACCCGCATATAGACCACCTCTCGTCAATCCATCACTGTTAAGTTTGTATTCAGATACAGGTGGGGGGGACCAGGAGATCTATCTTACTCTAGCCAGAGAAGGAGCAACTAGAGGAACGTTTAAAGTTTTGATGCTAACTTGATCATGGAAGTTCAGACGTTCTGCTGGAGTGAACAACGACTGAAGCTCATGCAACCATTTCTATATTCTGTAAATAATGATTGGCGCATGCATCACTACTCCATCAAAGAAAGATTTGTCCCTAGCATTCCAAATTTTGTAGAGAAAATAGTAAAATACCATTGTTTGTAGGAAAGCTTTTTGATTGTCAACTACCAAGCCTGGCAATCAAGAGCCCACAAATCCCTATATGATGTATCTGACAGTTCTAGAATTCAATAATGATCTAAAAAGGTCCCAAACGATCGTTGTAATCTCTCCATAAAAAAATAGATGAGCAATCAACTCTGAGGTAGGGGCCTTACATTAGTGAAATCGTGATGACAATGCCACACCATATTGTTAAACCATACTATCCACCATCACACCACCATTGATAATCTTCCAAGATAATACTGCAAGTTTAACTGGAATCAATTTGTTTTAGAAGTATTTCCATCACTCAAACTAAGAATCAATTGCTCTCAGATGATGCCTATAGATATAAGTCTTGAACTCTCTAGTTATTGATGGCATAAATATTAGTTTGTCCAGTGCACTAGGTTGAAGGCAAACAACATGAATGGAGTGTTACACTGTGGGAGGAAAGCAGGCTAAAATACTATGATTCCTCATAACTTCCCTAACGGAGATATCTTTCCATTGTCCCATGTCTACATTGCACCAATTGCCCAGCGAGATAGATCCCTCTCCTACTAACCATTTGGAATTGTCTTGAAGGAATAAAATGTGAGATAATAAGCTTCTCTAAACTAACGACCCTTTTTTCTCTTCTATAACAAGAGAACTCAAGTTTCCATATTTGAAAGTGATAAATCGAGCTTTGAAGATATACCCATGATAAGTTACCCTTCATAGCTAGCATCACCTTGTGTAGATTTTTTTATCCCAAGACCTCCTTCGACGTAAGGTTTGAAAATCTTTTCCCAGCTAATACAATGGTGCTTTCCTTCAACTTTGGAGTTCCAAAAAAATTAGCCATATGATTGTAGATACAAGTAATAATTTTTTTGGTACTAGCATGACTGCCATTATGTATATCGGAATATAGGACAAGGCCGATTGAATCAATGCCAATTTACCTCCTATACAAAGGAGCTTCACTTTCCAATTTGCTAATTTGTTATAAATCTTTTCTTTAAGCACATGAAAATATGAAAATTTCGCTCGTCTCTTAAAGAAAGGGGTCCCTAAATAAAGAAAGGGGTTTCGAATGTCTATAACCTGTTAATCACTATAACAGTTTATTGCTACAAAGAAAACCACTTTTACTTACATTAATTAATTGGCCACTACATGCGCAGTACTGTTTTAGTAGGCATATTAGATTATCCATAAAGGTCTTCGAACGATTACAAAGTAAAGGTATATCGTCCGTAAAGAGTAAGTGGTTCACATTAATTGTTGTCTGACCCATGCAGTAAGGGAAAATCCAGTTTAAAGTAACTTGAGAGTTCATGTTTCTACTTAAAACGTCTTTAGTCAGTATGAAAAGAGTCAATGAAAATGGATCCCTTTGACAGACACCCCTTCCTGACTTGAAAAATCCAAATGATTTGCCATTTAGGCTGTGTTTGTTTGAATTTGTTTTTCTTATTTTTTAGTATTTATTTGGCATTTAGAAAAAAAATCAATGAAAAATGATTTTTAGTAAATGAAAAATAATAGAATATTTTTGAAAAAATATTTTCCTAGTTTCAAAAGCGGAAAACATTTTTCTTCTTACGAATTGTCTCGCTCTCGCATTACTTAACTCTCTCTCGATATATTTTAACAATTTTTTCTTTATCTTCTTTTTATTTAAAATATATCAAGTTAATTTTTAATTATTCCTTATCAGTTATTATTAATTATTTAATTTTTTCTCTATTTTTACTAATATTTGATTTTTTGATTTATAAATACATTAAATATTCTTAAAAATCATTTTTACACTTGAAAATTGTTTTTTTAATAAATATTTCAATAATTTATCTCTATTTGTTTTACCATTATTTCAAACACCACCTAAACTATACTTAAATAATTAAAAATGATTATTACAAAACTATAGTTTTTTGTAAAAAAAACTCAAAATTAATTAATTCATCAATAACTACACTATTTTTTCAACATTATTCATTTGCAATTAAATCAATAATTTGTACTTTTAATCAATTGTAAAATTTTATTGATAATTATAGTGAATAATTAGTTACAAATTATTCCAACATCAATCGTTTGAGACCAAATGAATAATTATCTATAAATGATAACTAATAATTTATAAAACTATTTTTCAGACTAAATTATCATTTCAAATTTTTTTTTAAAAAAAACAATTCTTAATTGAGTTATCAAAATAACAATGCTAGGATTACTTAGAATCTTTTTTTTATTATTATTAAATATGAATATTGATTTGATTTTGTCCTAAGTAATTTTGATGAATTGGTTTGATGGTTAAAAAATTACATTTTATTTTTGAATTAAAATTTTAGAGTTAGTATTTATGAAAATTTATTAAATTTTTCTAAATATATCTTATATTGTGAAATTATGAATATATTTTTTTGAAGTTTGCTCAAAACTTGTTGATATAACAATCATATACATTTTTGTATTTTAATTTTATGTATCAAACAAACGCTGGAATATATTTTCGAACAATTTTTTTTATGTAATTGTCAAATGACGAGAAAACACGTTTTTGGAAAACAATTTTCTGAAAAATAGTTTCATTAGGAATTGATTTTTCCTATGAAACTTGTTTTTTTACAAACAAACACAGCCTTAGTATTATAGAATACTAGAAATTAGCTAAACAACGATAGATAATAGAACACTAGTTCTCCGAGAAGCCAAAATTTTGCATTGTTTTCATCAAGAAAGATCATTCTAGCCTATCATATGCCTTTTCCCTATCCTCCTTAAAAACCACATTCCCCCAAAGGTCTTCCTATCGATTTCCTAAAAAAGTTCATCGGCCAAAACTACATTTTTGTCAATAGCCGGATTGCTCATTTGAAATAATGTGAGGTAAAATAATCCTAAATCTCTACATCAAAATCTTAGAAATAACTTTATAGGAGACATTACATAAGCTGATTGGTCTCAGATCATTATAAGAGGAAGGGTTTTTACACTTTGGTATTAACATCATAATTGTTACAGTTAGAGATGTCAGAATTGCACCTCATTTTAACATATCCTGTAGTGTTTTGATCAGATAAGGGCTAATAACATCCCAAAAAGATTGGTAAAAGGCATAAGTGAACCCATCAAGACCTAGAGAGCTAGAGGGATTTATATTAAAAATAGCTTGTTTTATCTGTGAAACTATTAGAATTGCTGCAAGCATATTATTTTGCTCTAAAGTGACTAATGAGGGAACAACCGTAAGGATTTCATCTAGGATAGCAACAGGATTTGTTTGCAGTAGTTCTTAAAAATAAGTAATTGCACCATTCCCCAAAATAACATCATTGGTACAATTTACACCATTCATTTTTAGATGGAGCTTACCACACTGATGGTGGTTGCATAAAAGAAAGAATGATTCCTATCTCTCACTTATAACCAATTAATTCTAGCTTTTTCCCAAAGTAACATTTCTTTCTAAAGAATAACTAACGAAAATTTAACTTTAGGTGCTATTAATCTCTGTTCAGAAGTATCCATGGCATTAGATATCAAATCAGCTTTTATCCAAATAACCTCATCTTTCGCTTCAAATACTTATTTATGAATGTTGCCATAAACCTCCAAGTTCCAAGTGCACAGAGCCTGATGCAACACTTTTAGATTAAGTTCGAAGCTTGTCAAATCATTCTATGTGTCGTGCTGACACCAGTTTTATTTTACTAACTATAAAAAACTATCATATTGAGTCCTCATCTATTTGAAAGTAAATCTAACGAAAGTGTGCCTCCTCTCTTTGAGTGACAGTATTAATAAGCAGTGATCTGGGAAAACTTGGGGCAAGTGTGTACATTCTAAAATTAGCATCTCTGTCTGAAATGGGATATTAAGTAGGCATCTATCCAATCTTTTCCATAGTCTTATAATCCTTGCATGGTTGTTAATCTACGTAAAAATATTACCAATAAAGGTTGCATCTATCAGACCACCCTACAAGATGAACTTATTAAACTCTTCCATAGCACTAGAATTAAGAAGGCGTCCTCCTGTTTTTTCATTGGGCGCTATGATAATATTGAAGTCACCATACACAAGCCAAGAGGTGAAGGCATTGATATTCAACAAGTAAGATCATAAATCTATTCGAGCTGCCTTATCATATTCTACATATATGCAAGATAATGAACAAGTACCCATCACGCCATTGTGTGATATTTCTACTGTAGTAGCTTATCTACATGAACTATAAAATGAAACATTTATGATCCTAGATAGAATTCAGATATGAGTGTTGATAGGATTATTATGAAAATAAAAGTCGAACTTCAAGAGCCTAACTAGCTCAATAATTTTATCTCCTTGTAGCTTTGGTTTAATAATAGCAAGAAACTACACTTTATATATTCCTATCAATCCTTTCAGATAATTTTTTTCTAGGTAGTTAATGCCTTTAGCATTTCATACCATGCAAATCATTAAGAAAGGGGAAGAAAGTTTTTACCAGAGTGATCCTTTATTGATCTAGTGTTGTATCGTATGGACGTCCCTTCACAAACAGTCTTTTTTGTTTTCTTCTTGTGGTATTTTGGGATTTCATAAAACTCCTCTTCTGTGGCCGTAGCCTATGAAGAAGTAATGCGGTTTGAAGCTTTGTATTCTTCTAGTTTTGCATGGGCCATGGTGATAGACCACTTCATTTTATCCCCCTTGTTTACAGACCTTGGTTTTGGGGATAAGCAAACCCCTTCCTTAGCTACTGGAAAGGAATCATCTTTGCTGCACCTTGGCCTTGGATCGGAGGTGGGAGTCTTTAACAAGGAGAACTTATTCGTGGATTCATGCAGAGAACGTAGCATGAGATTCACTTTATCCCAGTTGTTAGTGTCGACTTCTTCTTTTGATACATCATCATCACTGGATGTGGGGATAACAAGCCCCACAAGAGGGAATTTTATTTCTCAAGAGAGGATTTAATGAATCCAATTTACTTGCTATTACTATGAGAATCATGATGATCTGTTGAATATACACAAGGCTTGATAGCTACATGCTTCCCTTTTTTGGCTGTAACATCTGCAGCACTTGTGGCCCGAATAATTATATCGATGGCTTTTGTTACTGGAATGGGCACATATGATACAGATGGAGGCACATCAATAATATTCTTTAATATATGCCTTAAGTTTGCATCTCTTTTTTCCTTCCAAACCTTCATTTCTTTCACATCTATAAGAGTTGTAATGCCTATGGTAGATGACTTGTTGGTTGGTGGATTAGTTTATTGGTGTAAAACTACAGTGGGGGCAGGGTCATTATAGTGTTTACGAAACGACAGGTTCCCTTCATAGATGATCTTCTGCCAAAAATCTTTATTCCTGCCCATTCTTACTGATATCCAGATCTCCTCTGAAAGATGACATGCAAGGTCCAGCTCCATATAAACTCTAGTATGAATTGGGAGCGAGACATTTGCAGTCCTCTCATCTACTTTTAAGAATGCTCCAAAAGAGATCACAATCTCCCTTAGAATACCCTTCGGGAAAAATGAAACTGGAAGGTAAGGAAGTCGTATCCACACAGTTGCCAAGGATGAGTCTTTGTTTGGATGATAATTTGGATCCTACTTGAAGAGGCAAAAGGGAGAAGATTGGATTTCATGACACTCAATTGACCATGCCTTAGCAAAATCCTCTGTAGAAAAATTTCAGATGAATGCATATCGGGGACCCAATAACGGCACAATAGGATCGATTTCTAACTCTCAATGCTAGATAATGTTATCCCTAATGACATTAATGGGTGGTCTGGTTCCTATAAAATTTGCCACAAGAGTATGCATAAAAAGATTTTCGGCTTGTTGGATTTCTATTGATGAAAATTGACTACTAGTTTCCCATCCACTTCCGTCCATGGTCATAGCGCTATTTCTAGATCCAGTAGTTTGCCATTATCAGAAGGTTTCTTGGGACGAACATTTGATACCATATTTGCAAAAGATGCATATGTAAGAGCATCTCCAATGCTCTCTTTATATTAAGATTTTTTTTATAATAAAGAGTTTTGATCCAAATTTCATCTCCAATGCTATCTTTATCACAATCTCTATCTTTAAAATTGATATAGAGAGTGTCTTTGACTCTCTAATACTAGAGAGTCCAAATGACTCTTTATCTTATATTTTATTAATAAAAATTACTATTTCCTATGTCACTCAATCTCTTCACCAATAGTCTCCTTAGGTTTTATAGATTTTGTCAAAATAAAGAGTTAACTAGAGAATAACATTAGAGATGATATTGATCTTTAATCTATATAATTAATGATGCTCTCTATTTATATTAAAAATACTAATTAAAAGTAAAGAGTACCATTGGAGATGCTCTAATAAGATTAGGTTTCGGGTTTGGGTTTGATGGAAGTAAGGGAAGGAGGATGGGGAAGTAATGGCAGGGCGGAGGGGCCGATCCCCCATCGACTTGTCATCGTGCTTACCTTGCCACTAATGGTAAGGTAGCGGCTAGGGCTCCCGAATTTTTGAAGCGGCTTTTTGAGATATTTTTCGAGGGATTAGTGTTTCCATGAAACCACTAGCAACACACTCTTCTTGTCTCGTCAAGATAAACAATATAAATGCAAATGCATGTTCGATGACAAAATAGGCTAGAATTGGATCCGACCATATCTTTCTCTCTTCTCCCTTCTCTCTACTCGTTTTTATCCTTTTTCTAAAATAAAATTGGAAACCGAAATAAGATTTTTTGAAAACAACAAGGAACAAAATACAACATTGGATAAAATTTGTATATAAATACTTGGAGACAACTTCAAATTATAAAAATGCCACCGCATAATAAATATAGAATGCATACGAATCCGAATGAATAATCCAACTAAATGTACATGAATAATAAATAAATAATAAATCTTATGATCTTTTTTTTTTAATTTTTATTTTTAAGCTTTCTCAAGTGCTAGTATTCATGCATTACACTATGAGTACACCAATTTTCAATATTTTTTCAATGGAATATATGTACTTTAATTTTTTATTTGAGTATATCAACATTTTTAAAAGTATCAATTGAGTGTTTTTGTTAGTTTTTTTTTTTTTGTTAAATGATGACGTGTTTATTATCCTCGGAATACCAAATTATAATTTTGCATTTTTGTTTTTCTAAATAGAGTACATGAACTTTATTTATTATTTTCATTTTAGTACAATTTTTTTTCAAAATTGTCAATCAACCACTTTCATCAATTTTTTTTTTGTTAATTGATGATGTGTCTAAATTTCAAATTATATTTTTATTTCTCTTTTATTCTAAAGAAACTTTATCCCTTAATTATTCTATCATTTTTAAATTTTGATAATTGTTTTTAAAAAGATTATTTTTTAGTTATAAAACTTTAAACTAAACTCAATTAGGTTTGTCGTTAAAAAAAATAAAAGAAAAGAAAAAAGCTGAGTTAAGTTTTAGGCGTGAAAGTTTTAGGATACAAAAACATGAGATTTTTCATTAAGAAAATTCATATGTTTGCTTTCAATGTTCACTCCTAAATCTAACCGAGGGTATTTTTTTTAACCATAATC
This sequence comes from Dovyalis caffra, assembly GCA_963924115.1. NCBI lineage: Eukaryota > Viridiplantae > Streptophyta > Magnoliopsida > Malpighiales > Salicaceae > Dovyalis > Dovyalis caffra. The sequence goes on from CAWUPB010001159.1 coordinate 11,801,502, forward strand.
CGACTTAGTTTAATTTTAGACTTTATAGATGAAAAATTATATATTTTTTTAATTCTTTGTCAAGTTTTGAAATGATAAAATAATTTGAGAAAGTTTTCTTCAACAAAAAGAAGGTAAAATTATAATTTCCTATTGAAACACATTATTAGTTAATGAAAAAATTGATAAAAGTATTTGATTGATAATTTTGAAAAAATTGATATACTCAAACAAAAAAATAAAATAAAATTCATGTATTCAATTGGAAAAAAAAAAGTAAAACTATAATTTGGTATTCTAAGGATAACAGAGACATTATTATTAAATAAAAAATTAATAGAAATACTTGATTGATATTTAAATAAAAAATGATATACACAAACAAAAAAAATGAAAAAAATTCATATACTCAATCAAAAAAAATTCAAAGTTATATTGCAATTATCCCAACTTTAAAATGATGGTGTCGTTTTAATGTAAATTATCATGCTCAGCTTTTCTCCAAAAAGTTAAGGAAATTATTATTAATAAAACCATTATTTACTATTCTTTCACTATTTGAAACACTCGTTCATACACTTACAAATCATTATTCACACACTCACAAATTATTATTATTCCTTTCACTATTTATATCATTTTTGTAACGCTTTGACCTTAATTTTTCTATATATTTCTTTTTCAATTTCAAACTTTAATTGTATGGTGATTTGATCCCATTTTGTTTTAGTATTTTTTATTAATTATTTTTATTATTTAAAATTTACTAATTTAATTTGTCATTTTTTAAATTCTCTTTTTTTTTTTTCAATTTCAAACTTTAATTTGTTAAATATTTTTATTATTTAAAATTTACTACTTTAATTTGTCTTTTTTTTTTCAATTTCAAACTTCAATTATAATGTGATTTGGTTCCAATTTGTTTTAGTGTTTTTTTGTTAATTATTTTTATTATTTAAAATTTACTACTTTCATTTATTTTTTTTAATACTCATCCAATTAATTTAAAATTATATTTACTAACAGTTTTGATTTATTTTTCTATATGTATGGATTTTGAAATAAATTTTTAGAAAACATGATTAATTTTTCTTTTGAAAAATAGATTTAGATAATTTTTAAATTATAGTGGCATGATATATATATAATTTTTCTGAAATACATTTTTAGATTAAAAGCTTATTTCAAATTTTTTTTTGATTTTTTATATTCTTTAAAATTTAATGCATTAAGTTTTCATTTTTTTAAAATCTTTTGTTTTTTCAATTTCAAACTTTGATTATATTGTGATTTGGTGCCATTTTGATTTAGTATTTTTTGTTAATTATTTTTATTATTTAAAATTTACTACTTTAATTTGTCATTTTTTTTTTAAATTCTCATCCAATTGATTTAAAAATATATTTATTGAAAGTTTTGATTTATTTTTCTATATGTACGGATTTTGAAATAAAGTTTTGGAACATGATTATTTTTTCTTTTGAAAAATAGATTTAAATAACTTTTAAATTATAGTGGTATGATTAATATATATAATTTGTCTAAAATACATTTTTAGATTAAAAGTGTATTTTAAATAATTTTTCTAGGTTTCTTTTTAAGAAGAAAACTCAAATTAATTAATTAATAGTTGAAAGTCAAATATAAAAAATAAAAAGAAGATGGTTGCTCCGTGTGTGAGGCTCTGTATTCAAGGACTAGCCTTGCATGATATAGAGATAAAAAAATATTTAAGGAGGAAAAAAAGAAAAAGAATTCACATGTTTTATTAATTTATTTCTTTTTTTATTTAATCAAAATTAATCAAAATCAAATTTGTAATAGTTTTGATTTTAGTCTATTAACTTCAAATTTAGTCAATAGATTCCTTGCAAGTTAACTTTTTTCTTTTTATAGTATTTTTTATTTTAGATCGAAAACTCCGAATTCACTTAGTGCAACAACTACTACACTAAGTATTTACTATTTATTTATTTATTTTTGATTATTTGAAAATTAACATATTTTAAATTAAATAATTAAAATTATATTTTGGCTTAATCACTCAATGATTCAAATTAATATAATTTTTTATTTAATATTATTCATTCTTTTGTAAATAAATATATAAAAATTAAATTTATATTTTTTTCAAAAATCGATATTCTCATCAACATTAAATAATAAAAAAAAATTTCAATTCCATATAAGCTTTTACCAATTGTTATTTATGTTTTTCGACATAATCTTATGAAATATTAAAGCTTTTTTTTTAAAAAAAATATTTATTTTTTTAGTTAATAATATAAAAAGGGTAAATTCTTTTTCTCAAGGAAAATTATGCAAAATACAAATAGGAAATAGTTAAATACAAATGTTTTAATTAAAAAATCATAAATAATTTTTTTCATCTTTGATTTCATATATTGTTATATATTTAAACTATAAAATAGACTGTCAAACTGAAATAATTTTTTAAAATAATTTTATATATTTTATTCAATCGATAAAGTAGTGCGAGTAAAAAAAATTAGTAAAGAACTAATATATAAACCTAATTTGTGGTGACATATTGCTATCCTTAAGCATGTCTTATTGTATTCTTGGACCCCGATTAAGATTTAATTGGGCTACTTATTTTGTTGGGCTAAGAACCTCAACCGTGACTGAGCTTTATTTTTTATGTTATGGGCCCTCGCCTGCTCCTGCCCTCACTTCCTTGGGAGAGCTAGGAGTGTGCGTGATATATATATAACACCGAGAACTATAAATAGTCTGGGATCAGCTCGAAAAGTAAAAATTAGGGTTTGTTTCAATTTCGATCTGTGCTAACAATGTCCGCCGTAGGTTCTAGAACTCGTTTTCCAGTTGTTTCGGTGCAAGCGGGGGACCGAAGAAGAGACGATCATCCATCAATTGTCAAGATATCAATGGAAAAGCAGAAGAAGCTGGCAGGTTTTCTTGTGTGTTTTGATTTAATCAGAGAAATCAACAACAAGAAGCAGCGAATGGTGCGATGCAAAGCTTGTTATGAGGTGCATGAAGCTCCAGTAGTAGATGGTGTGAAATTGGATATCGAAACCTGTCGTGCTGATTATTCAGAGATGTTTGATATCATCTACTATATTCTTTCGCCGGAGCAATGTAAGATCAAATACCCTGAGCTTTTTTATGATGATAAACTGCCGTTTTGGTTCCCTGACTTTAAAGCATGCCGCTGCATCGGCGGAGGTGCTACTTTACGAGTGGACGCACACAAAAATAAACTTTATGCAAGCCTAGCGAAATTTGCTATCGATGAGTACAACAAGCATGAGGTCATCTTCTTCCCGTTAACTATATATGCATTCTTCGCTCTTACTGTTATTGTTGTTACAAATATTTTAGTACTGCTAGAGAAATTGGGTTGCATTTATATTCTATATTATTATTTTTTAAAAAAAGAAATTTTGATTTCTTAACGTTGCTTTTGATTGGGATTAGTCAAGCAGTTATCTTTTTATGTTATTCTACTGTAGAATGCATCTCTTGAGTATGTGAGGGTGGACGGAGCCTACTTTAGTATAGTTTCAGGGCTAAATCAACATGTATTTATCGAAGCAAGAGATGCTGCTGCTGGAGGGGAAAAGAAGCTATATCGTGCTAAAATTTATTTGAATCTCACAGGCCAAACTCAGTTGTCGCTGTTTAAGCCTGTCGAAAGACCATCGGAGCAATCCTGCAAGGTTATTCTCCAACTTGCTTGTGTTTGTGCTTTTTTCACTGTTAGGCCCAGCTTCCTTTCCTCTCTCTTCTCTTCATGCGCAATTAATTTCATCTCTTAGTTTGATAGGGTCTATGCGTGCATAAATGTGCCCTTCGTTGTCAAGCTCGCTAAAAAATTAGCCAAGTTTTTGTCTCCTGGATCATTAAAAAGCAATAATATTATATTTAGTTCCATAATCAAGCCAACACCTTTAGATTTAGACAGGCAATTTTTGAAGATATAGTTCTTCTAATTAAATAGATACCTTTAGACACTCATTTTTTTGAATATTTTCACTATGAAGAGCCCATTAGCGGTTCACTGGAGGGAAATGAGAAAAGAAAATGTTTTTCCTTTTCTTTTTCTTCCATTTTTTCACATCTTCACCATTTTTTTAATTAGAATTTCACAAAGCAAAGTATTGCTCAAGATTACTGCATTGTTCATTTGAATTTCTTTGGTAAAATATTGAACATCCCTCCCCGTAAGAATGAAGTGATTGGTTTGAGTTTTCTTCTACAACCCAGAGATTCCATACAGTTTGAAAAAGCATGCTGCTATTCCTTTGGTTCCGTGTACTCTCTGATGTTTGCTGTACGGCTTTGTTTGGGTTCTAACTTCTAATACAGGTTGACCCCCCTTTTATTTTCTTTCTATCTTTGTGTTTATTGACTTCTTATTATCAAAAACATCTTCTTACTCGTATCCATATCTATCATGTTTAGTATTACTATTGTTTTCTGCCTCCCAGGAACTTATGCTGCCCTCACTTTTTCCACCTGTTGTTAAGTTTGGAGTTCGGAAGACAAGTACACCTCTCTCTATATTAGTTATACTGTACTAGGTATATGTGAAAAACTGTGGCTTCTCTACTTGGGAGACTCCCTGGTTGTTGTTCTTGTACGGGGCATGATCGCTTTCTTTTACCTTCTTCAATCGCCATTTTCCTTTACTGTGTGTAACTAAGGGCTGTCTCTCTTTCTTCCATTTTACTTGGTCCTACAATTTCTTGAAGTTTAATCATTCAAATAGCATCATTTGTCTTTCTTTTTATGCAGGTTGACATTCTTATGCTTTAACGATGCATGTTTGTTTTACGTGCAGGCTGATGAACCAACTACTAGCTAGGAATGTTCGGGGAAGTTTTGCTGTGAAATGATAATATAGATCTATTTTTGTTTTCAACTTACGCAATAAGTCAGGTGTATGCTATCTACCAGCTAGGTGGTGGTTCGTCATGTTTTTAATGTATTTGATTAGGAAGTTATGTTTATCTATAAAATAACTTAGCCATTAACTTCTTGTATGTGTGTTTGTGCAGAGATGGCAATGGAGTTGTTTAGGTTTAGTTTGGACTATGTAAGACAGATTTTTTGTTTAGGTCACTGGGAAAAGAATTGTATGAGCGAACTTGTTGGTCTCACATCAATCAGGCTTGATTAGGACGTTATGTTTATCTATATAATAACTTAGCCATTAACTTATTGTATGTGTATTTGATTGTGTTCAAGAAAAAATATTGCATGATGAGGCGACCCAAGCCTAAGGGATCCATCTGAGTGGAACCTATGATTATTAGCTCAGCTCCATACCTTCAAAAGCATAAAAAAGGTACACTGTAGGCCATAGATTTTTGTTTGTAGTTTTTTTGTTCAATATCGTGATGTTGCTTCATTAGAAGTTGCAATGGAGGTTGAAAGAGGTGATCGCTAGGATAACATAAGAGGGATAGGACGCATTTATCTTCTTCTTCTTTTTTTTTTTTTATTATTATTATTATTTTTTTTTTTAAATATCACCAATTCCAATTCTACAGGTTTGATTTCCTGGGACAGTTTTACTAGATGTTTCTCATGGAAAATTCGAACAAGGTACGATTAAGAAGAAAACTTGAAAATGTATTATTTCCATGTATTTTTTAGGTCTCATTTGGTGATTTTTCGCTTCAAGTTGGCTCTGGTGCGTGGTTTGAGCTAAAGAGTGAAGAAACCATCTCGCAGCTGTCAAGTTCTGACATAAATTAAGTGCATGCAAGCCCATCGACTGCCATGGATGCAAGATATTAGAAGTTTCATTGTCATGTTAGCATATCAGTTAAACTCTTACTCTCTGTTGCATAATCTTGGCTTGCCTTCTTTTAGCTGTATTGATCTCGCACAATCGCTCATTCAGCTGCTGCCGTTCTCCTCTCCTCGGCCTAACAAGAAACCCTGTCACGTAAGCTCTGAATTTCTTGAAAAGAACAGCATACTTCATGTGGATTTGAGCGAGAAAACACTTCAAGAATGCATTAGAAGTATCATGGGTGTGCAAGGAAAAGCCATCAAACTGTAAAGAAGTCTGCCTTGCAAACTTTTCTGATAAAAATTGTGCCCAGACTTTTTTTAATGAAATTTATCATCCTTTCATGAAAGCAGTCACAGTGAAAGAAGTTGCTGATAGATTAGCAAACATTTGGATTATCATGGAGATGGAAGCCTTTAACCTATGTCTGTACCTTGGAAATGGATGTGCAAGCTGGAGTTTTTGTTGATAAATTAGAAGCCTTTTTGCTTTTTATTTTCCTCAATCCAATGCAGATAAAGATTTAACTCATTAATCTCTCTATGAAAAGACGTAGCAATGCATGAAATCCCAAATTACTTTTCCATTGAGAGATTTCATTTTGATCAGTGAAGGAATTTTCTGGTATATATGTATTTTGCAAGAAGAAGAAGATAGAAAATGTGAAAGGGAACTGATTTTTCATGACTGCAAAAACATATTTATATATTGATACAAAAAGTATGACTCAATACCAACTTTCCATAATTTAAGAAAATTTGTTCCCTTGTCTAAGCTGAAAGTAGGTTCCACCACAATTAATTCAAACTTCCAGTACATTCATCAATTATATTATAAAATATTCAAAAACAAAAAGAAAAAAAAATCTGGTGCATAGCTTTGGATCAGTACTTTGATCATGAACAACAATCTTCATCAATCAGAAGGTAATTAGGTATCGGTTCATTTGTCACAACCTTCACATTTCTTTTCTATAATCAGAAGGTAATTAGGTATCGGTTCATTTGTCACAACCTTCACATTTCTTTTCTATAGAATTAGCTTTTTCTAAGCACAAGAAGACTATTCAATCTTAGTAAATCAATCAACACTCAAACAAGGCAGATGTCCATACCGTTGCAGTAGAATTAGCATAAACATTGCCATTTTGTTTGACGCTACATTGTGCACCAGCCTTTTCATGGCCTTATGGCTATACACTAGAAACATACTCGAGTTTAAACAGGTAAATTCAGTTCAAAAAAAAAAAAATCGACCTCCATCTCTATCCAAACTAGCCAAACCCGACACCAATAGCCCCTTCTTTCTCTATTCTCTCCACCGCCGAGCAGCAACCCAGCTACCGCTTTTGCTTATTTTTTGAACGTTTATCTTTTTTTCTTTTTTTACCAAGGGTTGGAGAGTTTGTAGTGCAAACGGGTTTTAGGATGCAAAAAGAATGAGGATTGTGTTGTTTTGGAGAATTTGGGAGTGGATTATGGGGACATTGGCCATGACTGGCGAGTCTTTGGCAGTGGTGGTGGCCAATAATTTTTGGTAGAGAAGGGAAGGGTTCGATTGTCACCCTTTTTCTCCTCCCATTTGTCTTCATTTTTTTTTAAAAAAATTTCTATGTCATTTACATATGACTGTCACGGCATTGCAACATGTCAAATGGATCTTATTAACGGGCCACATGGGTAATTAACGAAAATCTAATTAACTACAACACTTGATTAAAAAATAAATTATAATTTGGATTATTCAAAAAATAAAGATTAAAGAGAACATATTTAATTAAAAAAAATTGACAACTAGATAAATTGAAAATTGGCTTAACTCTAAACGGTACTCTAATGAGGCATAATTTATCATTCAATTTCAATAAATAACAACATGTAGGAGAAACGCATTCCAAATGCTAAAGAGTCAAGTTTTATTTGCACACATCATTATGAGGCTAAAAAGAAAAAAGAAAGGTGAGAGGTAGGCACTTTTATGTCAAATTTTCCCACAGAAGATAAGCACCCTCGTGTTATACGGAAGAATCAACTCGGAGCAGGTCAAACATTTTGCTACAAGACTAGTTCAAATCAAGTCAATTTCACCATTAAATACATCACAGAATTTGTAAAAAAGACTCCCCAATATACATAAGATAATGAAACTTTCCTGAATTCCTTCAAGTGCTTGCCAAGGCGTCGAATAAAAAAAATAAATAAATAAGAAAGAAAGCATTACTCTTACCTCGAGCAATGATCGAATATTGTGATTGATATACCTGAAGAAATACTTGAGAGAAAAAACCCAATCTCCTACTCAGATTAACATCCAAAACCTCAACAATAGGTCCATCAAAGGCCTGTACACCTTTCTTGCGGATGAGTTTTGGATCAATCAAAGGACAGAAAGTATACCAATTAAATGAAGGCATGTTATTTACACAATACTAGTTTCATCAACGACTATAAGGATCTTCCAGTCATCTAAATGATGAAAGATCTATATCAAAGACATGTATTCTCCAAAGTAAATATAGAGCAAAAACTATACCCTAATCTCACACTAATTAATTGCCATCTTCTCATATATAAAAACCAACTGGTCAAAAGTTATAGGTTCTCGCTTTCTAAGTTTAAAACAAATATAATACTATATTTTTTTTATATAAGAGTTAAATTTTTTAAAGTATATTTAGGCAATACACCTCATTCCGTAAACTAACTTAACTATCAAAGTGTCTTTAAACACTAAAAGAAGATTTGTTTATTTAGTAGATACTCATCATCAATTTAACGTACTACAAGTTATATCAACCATATGATCATTCCGGATTGGAAGCCATCTTACCATCAATCCGAGTTAAAGAATCATGACCTTATCGAGTCATTGATTGATGAAATAATAAAATGTACTTGAGTAGTTGTAGTGATTTTATCATTGGCTAGACTTTTGGAGAAATTCTGTGATCGTATATTTGGTCGCTCGATATATGTGACCTCTTGATTAAAATGAGTTCACAATAAGGAGTCGCCACTTAGAGAGACTAGAAAAGCTAAATTATTGGTTTAGCATAGATTACGTGCAAAAAGTTAGTTATGCTCATTGGAAAGGTAATAATGACTCAAAAACATCAATTTTTTAAAGAAAGGTAACTTGACTTGTTCTATTCCTAAATCATTTCTTAAAATATTATTATGTAAAAATATTTCTAAACCTATCTTTGAATCTATTTTTATTTTAAGTAATTTTATTAGTTTGATCGAATGAGTCATTTTATAATATATTAAATTAGTTATGATTTATTATGAAATCATATTAAATTATTGTCGAACCCCAAGATCGGGGACTATGTTAATTTAGCATCAATTCCTATTATAATCTTGACATAATTGTCACATCAAGAATGAATCGATAAAATTAATGAAAATCAAATTGATTAAGTTTTGTTGTTGAATTAAATTAGGATGTGATAAATGTCTAAAATTTGGGGTAAAAATACTCTAAAATTGTTAAATAACATTGTGTGGATAAAGATGATGTGAAAATCATTCTATGTCTTAGAAGTTTGAATATAAAAACTCTAATTTATGGGTAAAAGCTGCTAATTAATTTATTTTATGCAAAATTAATCATGTAGTATAAATTAAATAAAATTTAGATAAATGCCCAAACAATCTCTAACAATTATAAAATTTGATATAGAATCTGAAAACATGTTTATTCATCACATATTAAAAATTCAGATTAACATTACATTAAAAACTTACCTAATTCTCAATTAAAAAAAAAAAAAAGCTCCTAAGTTTAAATTATTATTGATTTCACAAACTAAGAAATTTTAAATGAATATCTAAATGATCTCCAAAAATTATGAAATTTTGAACATAATTAGATGACTTTTTTTTTACACCATAATAAAATTTTAAATTAAAATTCCCTACAAAACTTGACTAAATTGTGAATAAACAGAACATTCTCTATCCTTAAAATAGTTTTGATTTAACCTTTATTATGTTATTTGTTGATTAATTAACCTTCCAATTTGTCCAATTAACTAGTTTATCAACCCAAAATCATCAAGATTTATATCACATTAAGTTAATAAATTAGATATTATCAAATAAATTGAGGAATAATGACTTTTATTGAGAAATCTCTCGTTTGCGGTGATGGTTCCCGTCCATCGCATTTTGAAAGGCAAGTAGGATGAGACGATCTTGATAAGTCCAAAGTTTGTATTCCGGTTCATTATCGGGAGCACAAGGATGTGTTACATCTATGAATCGTAGAAGATCATAACCTAAAAAGAGATTTGTCATCCGAGAACACCACATCGAATGTAACACCCTCAAATTTTGAACATTTTTATATGTGTCAATAATTATTTAAATATATAAATAATTATTTAAGGTATGAATTAATATTTTATGCTTACATAGAAAATACATTAATGCATGCATAAATATTATGAGAGATGAATAAATTATTTAATACTTGAATTAGTAAGTTATAATATTAATTGTTATGATTGTTATAATTTAAGGATGTAATTGCAAGACTTTAGGAGGGGTTAAATTGATAAGATTAAAGGATTGAGTGCTTGATTAAATTCAAGTAACTACTATAAATTAGGAAAGAGCCTAGATAAGGGTTGGATTGTGAAAAATTAAAGGTTTAGGGACTGAAATTCAAGGACTCGATTGAACCAATTAAAAAGTTTAGGGACCAAAATGTAAGATTTTAAAAATTAAAGGACCATTTAATTTGGATCGAATTGGTCTCTTTTAACCACATTTAAGCTGAAATAAAGAGAAAGAGAGGGAGGAGTTAAGTCAGCAAAAGAAGAAGAAATGGAGAGAATTCTAGAAGGAGGCATTAAATGAAGGATAAAAGGATTAATCCAAGTGTGCCATACTTGAAAAAATCACAAGGAAATCCTCTATAAATTTGGCAAGAAGAGGAAGAAGAAGGGTGATGAAAAAGTTGAAAACTCAAGGAAGATCAAATTGAGTTCAAGCCAAATTCAAGACAGATTAAGCATACCCACCACCAAAAACACCTTAGATACACCTCAAATACACTCTAGAAACACTTGAAGAAATCAAACAAAGAAGGAAGAAAAAGTAGAGATTTGGCTGAAACATTGAGGAAGAAGAAGAAGGAGGAAATTTCAAGCAACCATGGAGTAATTTGATCAAGCATTAAGTAAGGTAAGTTGAGTTCTCACTAAATCATAAGAAAGTATTAAATTGATGCTTATTGTTAATGTTTTGAAGATTTGCAATTGGTGAATCAATTGTTCAATTGTTTGGGTTTTGTTATAATTTATTGATTAAATTGAATTATGACTCGAAATCATGTTTATGATGGTTAGTTGATCATGTTTGATGACTTAATTGAAGTTGGGTTGATGAATTAAAATTGGTTATTGATAGAGTAAGTTTAGGCCAAGTGGAGAATTTTTAGAAAAATGATTGATTTTCACGATTTTAGGTTAATTAGTATTCTTTAAATTGATTTAAGGTATTTAAAAGTGTTTGATTAATAAATTTTGGGTTGATTACCTTAATTGATGAATTTGACCACAATCATGAAGATAGGATTAATTGGTTAAATTGTTAGTAAATTAGTAAGGTTTACATATGTTTAATGATAATTATATGATTACTTAGTGAGTTATTAATGTATTTAAAGAGTGGGTAAGTTTAGAGACATGAATTGGAAGCTAGAAATCATGTTTTTTATTTTAGAAATAGGGATTATACCTTAAAAATTTATTAATATAAAAATCAAAAAATACAAGAGGTGACAAACCAACCTAACCCAAATATACTAAGGGAACAGATTAGCCTTACCCCTAAAAACAAGACGACATCCTATAATTACATAACCCCATCCTATCCCGCCTACTAGCCACCGTAACATCAAGTGGTAAATGAAAATAGATCCTAAAAGTAATTATAGTCTTCTACTACAAAGCTCCATTAGCTAGTTTATCCACCACCTTATTCTGCTTCCTCTAGATATGTGTAATTTGATGATTGCCTATGATTTCCATACACTTACGGATTGAGTATGTGTATACCTGTGGAACCTTATTTTTTTCCTAATACCGTATTAACCACTAACATTGAATCCGATTCAATGATGACCGAATCTAAATCTAGATCCTTACACAACGAATAATCCATCATGAAAAGCCAATAGTTCAGCCTTTGAATTTGTACCCTCTCAATAAAAATTAACAAATCCTAAAATAAATTCACGTGCATCATCTTGGATCACACCTCCTCCTACACAAAATCCATCCCTTCTCGACCCATCTACATTCATCTTTAATTTACCTGTAGGGGTGGTTTCCACTTAAGCCATTTTCCTCTCATAAATTTTGGCTAAACTAGATCAAGACCAAGCTCCTACACCTTCCTTATGTCATACATATTCATAGGTTTTAAAGGGTATATAAAATACCCATATCATGTAGGTCAATATTAACTCAATAAATAATGTCAATTGGATTCATCGGCTTATCCTCATACTTTGCTCGCATCTACTTTTTCATAACTCTTATAAAACAAAACAAAAAGTACCTACTTGGCACATACCCGAGTGAGTACCGATCGAAGCAAACCAAGTCTCCGCACACAACTCCATGGAACCTAAAAAATGTCGGAGACCAAAAATTCTCCAAAAATGCACCTAAAGCGCCGTGGTCTCTTTCTTGTGATCCAAACAACAAAAACAACTAGACACAATCGGGATGCAAAGATCCTTTATTCTAAAGTCAACCATTAAAAAAACCATTAAACCATTTCTAAATGAAGACATCCACTCTTATTGGCATGTAAGCATTCCATATCCTTTCCGCCTAAGGCCACTTAGTTGTTAGGATGCGATAGTGGTTCAAAAAGGCCTTTGTTTCAAAGTCACCAATTTTGGTCAACCTACAAATCAATCTTTCATCCGTGCAGATCATCAAAATGTAAATGTTTTACCTCATCATGATATCTCACGGGGATAATAGACAGGAAATTGGCTAATTCCCGAAAAGCCTTTCTAACTATAAGTCGAGCATCCACTCGGTCGCGGAGACTCCAAAGGGGTACCACACCGGCTTAAATCCCAAAAAGGTGTAGTACCTTTTCTTATTATTCATTAACTCACAAACATTAAATTCAATAGCTATGTGACAACAACTTTCTAAATATGTGAGGATGTCCATATAGTCTTACCCATATCTCCACATTTTGCATGGAGGAACTGCTCCTACAAACCCGATCCCAACAAATAAGATCATGCTAATTTTGCCTACAAAGCCGACATTACTTATCCTAAGCTCCTTAGACCCGGACCCCCTCCAATTTTGGCTTACATACCTTAACTTAGAAATCCAATGATGCTTGTTTTCTCCTAACAAGCTTTAGAGAAAGTTAGCTATCCGACTCTCAATCCTTTTTAAAGTTCCTTTAGGCTCTAGTATTGTCTGTAAGCACATGTATAGGAATGCTACTAATTATTGATCGAATCAAGGTTATTCGTGCACCAAAAGAGAGCAATCTCATCTTCTATCCGCTTATCCTTGCCCCGATTTTTAACTCAAGAGGTAGAAAATACACTTGCCTTATTCTTCCTACAAATAAATGCATTCCTAAATGTTGCATGGAAAATTGAAAATGGCCACACCTAGTCCACTATTTAATAACCGTTATTCTCTCGAGTCGTCATCTTTTTTATTGTATAAAAACCACTCTTAGTCATGTTCAACAATTGTCCCGAATATTCTTCATACTTTTTGATCAAACCCTTCAACCACATAAGTGATCTTTTGTGCCATTAGCAAACAACGACATGTCATCTACATAGAAAAGATGTGAGATTGACAACGTACCTCGACCTAAGACATATGGTCGAATATACCCCCGTGATATAACGCTCTGCGTACTAACGAGACGTGACTTATTGTCCTAATGTAAAGTCTCGTTTATTAGACTTCATATAAGATATAGAAAAGGAAAGAAAGCAAAATTTTCTTTTTTAAGATTTAAGGTCTGTGAAGCATATGTCAAACGTCTAGAAGACAAATTAGAGCACAAATTAACAAAGTATAAATTTATGGGATATTCAAAAGAAAAAAATGGATATTACTTTTACCAATCATAAAAACAAAAGGTGTTCGTGGCTAGGCTTGCTGTATTCCTTGAGAAGGAATTTATAGATGCTAGAACTAGTAAGAGGAAAGTTGAAGTCGATGAGATTCGAGAAGACTCACAAATTAACACTTCACTAAAGGAACCCCAAGTAGATAAGTTACAAAGTTTTATAACTATCCCACAAGAAATATATGGCCTTCTTATCTCTACACATGGAGATGTGTTTACCATAAGAGATGATGAACCTACCTATGAAAAGATAATGTTAGACATTGATTCAAAAAATGATATGAAGCCATACTATCCGAAATGGAATCCATGTACACTAACCAAGTATGGAATTTGGTTAATTCATCTTAATGTATCAAAGCTATTAAGTATAAGTGGGTCTTTAAAAAACAACACTAACAAGGATGGATATGTACATACGTACAAAGTCGAGTAGTAGTTAAAGGATATCATAAAAAATAAGATGTAGATTATGATGAAACATTTTCACCTATAGCAATGGTTAAATACATTCGAATTATATTTTTTTGACTACCAAGACTAAATTAGGTTTTTAGCTTCGAAAAAATAAGAGTGCCAGTATTCTATAAGAAGAAGGCAGAAGCCGTGATCATGGTGGCTCGACCACTGTCGCTACCAAGCCCCACGTCGGTCGGATGGCAGTTTCCTCCCATTAAGGCTGCAACACCAAACCAAGGGACTAAGGATACTAACCAAAATATACCAGCAACCAGGCTGAGTATATAGAGTATATCAGTCCCGATCATGAAAATTATGAAGAATCTTCAATCTTCTAGTTCTCCAAGTGTTTCTGTTATGCAAGGCAGAATAAATGGAAAAACACCATTGGTATCTTATGTTAATATTATTAACCAACCGAAGGTAGTTCCAGGGACCTAAACAAAACCAAAATCATATCCCCTCACAAACATTCCTTTGGCCCCAAGACAACCGTTTTATATTAATTCAGAGCCGTAGTTTTGTTCTCTTCTATAGAACTGCAGCAATCATCAACCCAATTTCAACACACCATCATACTGAAATTCAATGGAAGGAGACTACCCATTAGAGATACACAAGCACATATTAATCTCCTATGGCATTTAAAGAATGCACCTGCTATTGGGTTACTTGATCCACACCATGTCATTGTGCAGTTAGAGACTGAATAGGACCTGGTTCTAACTCTATCCCATGAAGATAACAAGATACAAAATAGTATGTATCGTATATTCTGATGGAATACAGATTTCCAATTTTGAAAAAATAGTCCCTTAATTATCGTGTGGGTAAGATTGCCATATCTTCCATTAATGTTCTTTAATCCATCTTTTTTAAAAAAAAAAACGAATTGGGGAAGGAATAGGGAGCTTGCTATGGGTAGAAGAAAGAATATTGTCATTAACTCACCCAATGTGGGCCAATTTTTGCTTGGAGGTGGATGTATCTAAGTCTCTCCCAAGCCGTATGTGGGTGGGCAGTTTTAAGAAGAGTGGTTTCTGGTAGAGGATTGAGTATGAAGGAAAGCTTGATTATTGTTTTTCATGTGGTTTGAATGGACACACAACAGTTGAATGTCACAAGAGTTTTAAAGTTTCACGGGCTAAGAATTTAAAGCAACAAAAAGGGCAACAGCTTAGTGAGACTAGGAGCTTAGTGCATGAAAATAAGGATAAGCATCTTTTGGTTCCCATGCAGAGAAAAAAAAAGGAATGAGATGGACTACGTAAGGAAAGGAGTAGTGAATAAAATGGGGAAAGCAATACCTGTGATAGAGGTAGGAGAAAGCAGTAATCAGACTCTTACTGCTGGTGACAGAAGCATGCATAATGAGAATTTAGGAGAGGGCATTTTGCAAGGAGGTGTATGCAAGGTTAAGGAAGGAAAGGCAGTAGTACTAGAATTATATGAAATTGGCAGTATATTTCTTAATCGCATGAATACACCACATAGTAAGCAAGTTATTATTGTTGGTGACAGAAGCATGGCTAATGATAACTTGGGAGAGGGAATTGCAAGGAGGTGTATGCAAGGTTAAGGGTGGCAAGTCAATAGGAATGGAGCTGAGTGAAACTGTCAGTGTATTTTCAGATAACAATAATGCACATACGGGTTCTGGTGCGAGGAAAGTTATTTGTTTAGACATACAGACTGATGTCAGTGGAAAAAGCCAACATAAATCGAGGCCATTCCCATAGACTCAAATCCTTTTGCTGTTTTAGAACTGATAGAGGAGGCTGAGGAACATGAAAAAAAAAGGAGAGATAGTAATAAAATAGGTTGAGTTTGTTTTAATGGAGAGGGTATTTCAGAGAAGGATCGTGGCGGAGAGTCATTGGTATTTCAGAATGGTGATAGTTGCAGTTAAGAGAATTGGACAACCAAAAGCATGAACCAAGATACACGGGAGATTGATGGGGGAAGAATTTTAGGCAATAATTCAGGTACACTTCAGTGTACAAGTGCTACATGTATGGAAGACGGGTCTGGAATCTCAGTTTGTGAGGTATCTCAAATCACGAAACATAGTGAGGAGATTATTGTAGAAGGTATAGCTGACAATCCAAGACATGCAGAAGTCGAGCTGCTATAAGATAATGTCTGGAAGGGTTCTATATCGGAGGATGGAAAAAAGAGAAAAATAGATAGGGTAAATCAATTATCAATGAGTTCAACAGACTTTCAGAATGGGGATGTGAGAAAGGTGAAAAAGACGTTTAAACAATTTTAGAAGATTGCAAAAAATAAAAAACTTCAATTGCCAGATAGGGGCAGGAACACTCAGTTAGCTTACAAAGCATTAGGTATGTCATTTTATATTAATAAGTAATGTCATCTATCATTTGGAATGCTAGGGGTATTAGGAATGCTGATACCATTAATTATGCTTGTCCTTTGAAGAAACAGCATAGACCAATATTTGTAGCTATAATTAATCCAAAACTTGGAGGGGATAAAATAGAGGATATTGCTGAGTCTTTGAAGTTTAAATTTAGCACGCATTTTCATTCGGCAAGCACTCATGTTTGGATGTTTTCGAATGAGGATGTTAATTTAGGCTGTGAGGCATCACATAAGTAGGTGGTCACTATAAATATATCGAGTGTCACTTTTGGTAAGTTGAGGGTTTCAATAATTTATGGTAGTTATTGTAGGAGAGAGCGTCAGGAACTATGGTTTAAATTAGACTATCTAGCATTAATCAATTTGGACCCATGGATTATGAGGGGATTTTAATATCATATCTTCTACGAATGAAAAAATTAAAGGAAATGGGTGTGATATTCAAGGTATGAATAATTTTAATAATTATTATGATAAAGTAGGTATGGTGGATGTGGGCTATCAAGGTAGTAAATATATGTGGAGTAATAATCAATCGGGTTTATCTCGAATTTGGGAGTAGTTGGATAGTGTTAGTAAATGGCTCTTACGTATCATCTAGGCCAAATTTAATTGTGGATCACTTAGCTTGAATAGTGTCGGACCATTATCCTTTGTTGATTCGGTTACAAGCATCATCTAAAGAAATCGGCTATGTTTTAGTTTCAACAAATGTGATTGGAACATACGGATTTTTAGGCATTTGTTAAGAATAATTAGGATATTAAAGTATAAGGTTCCTCGATGGAGGTGTTACATTAGAAACTTAAGTGTCCGAGGAGCAAACTTAGGGTGTGGAATTAGTTTTTATACACCAAAGCATATGTCGACTCAAAGAATAGGAGCTATTAAACATTGGATAGGATGTGGTCATTTACAATTTCCCATGCAATATTTAGGGGTACCTCTGTTTGTTGGTAGAATTAGATGTATTTATTTTCATCATCTAGAATTGAAGATTAGTAGAAGATTGGGGGGATGGAAGTCAAAATTACTTTCTTTTAAGGCCAAAATTACCATATTAAAATTAGTTATCGGTAGTATTTCTATACATATAATGGTGGCAATCCCCGTGCCTAAAGGAACTATTAGGAGCATCAAATGCATGATGGCTAATTTTCTTTAGAGTTCTATAGGGGAGAATCAGCATCATTGGGTTTCATGGAGTCGTGTGTCTAAACATGTAAGCAAAGGTGGCTTGGGAATTAAAAGTTTGGCTCGTGTAATGTATGCTCTTCGAGCACAACTAGTACGGTCATATATGCAAGGCTCAAGTCTATGGGCTAGATATCTACATGGGAAATATTGTGATACTAGTCGAATTTATAATGTTTCTTTTCATATTTGGAGAGCCATTATACATCACTTACTAACTTTAAATTCTTGCAATCAATGGATCATTGTCCCCTTTTGGAGTGCTAATTGGAGTGGTAGTGTTTTACGACCTCTTTCACCTTTAGATAAGAAATTGATGATAAGACAGGCATTCCAAGAGTCTGGATGATTTTATGGTTTTTATACCAAGCCATTTTCATAATGAGGTTAAGTAAATATGTTTTGATGATAATCTTGATGATGTTTAATTTGTACTTTAACTAAGATAAGTGCTTTTGAGACCAAAGCATATTGGAACCATTGTCGTATTTCTTCTCCTAGATGGTCATGGGCTACAAGAATATGGAATGCTTTTATTCCTCCAAAGGTTGGTGGTTTCATGTGGAAGTGGTTTAAAGAGGCTCTTCTTCTTGTGGATTCAAGAATAAAGAAATTTCAAATTCCTTTAGCATCAAGTTGTTAATGTTGTACTCATCATAAGGAAGAGACAATGGTACATCTATTTATACATTCTCGGATTGCTTTGAAGGTCCGAAAGTATTTTGATAAATTTTTGGTATTCATAACTCAAATATGTCTTTGAATGGATGTGTTGATATTTGGTTTAGCTCTATATGTACTCAATCTAACTTGTGTCGAGTTGGCACTTTCTGTTTTTTCATGTAGGAAATTTGAAAAAGTAGATGTAAAGCTAAATATGAGGACATACCAATGAATGTTGAGGATGTTATTAGACAAATTAAAGTAGATTTATCCGATATGTGTATGTTGTATAAACCAAAGAAGGCGCTGAATATTATAAGATTGTAAAAATTACAAGATTTAGGTATTTTGTCGAATTAGTCCAAAAACTTAAAGGGGAGATGGTTAAAATGGGAACCTTCGAATCATGGATGCTATAAACTGAATATGGATGATTCAGCTAAGGATGGTTTTTGCACAAAAGGAAGTTTGATTCGAGATACTACAGGTGTTTTCATTGTAATTTTTGCAAGATACTATGGGGTAGGAAATAATACCAAGGTAGAGGTTTTTACATTTTTGGATAGTTTATTACCTTACCCCACCCTTAATTTGGTTTCAGTTAGTATTGAATCTAACTCTCCGGTGGTTACCAACACAATAGTGGGTTTGAATAAGGTACCTCGGGCATACCCTTATGTCTTTAGAGAATATCAAAAGCTTTTGGGTAGTCATAGTATTACTCATGTTTGGAGGGAGTAAAACATGGTGGCGGATAGACCGGCAAGCGTCGCTCTTTAGCATAGGATGGAGAATTGTTTTACTTGTTTTTCGAGTTTCCTATAAAAGTTAAAGTAGCTAGCAAACAGGATAGTATGGGCTTGTTCAATTATAGGAATAATCCTAATTTTTTAGGGGTTAGGCTTCCTTGTCTCCCCATCATGTTTTAGGTGAGGTCGGATTGTCCCCCCTTATACTATTTTGTTTTTTATGAATAAATTTACTACGGTACCATCCCTATTCCTTAAAAAAAAATCCATTCGAATTATGCTTTTGATTGTTATATATCTTGATTATGAGATATGGCGAGATGGATGTCAAAGCTGCTCTTCTTAATGAAAAATTGAACGAGGATGTGTACATGACATAAACTAATGGTTTTGTTACCAAAAGACATGCAAATAAGATTTGTAAATTACAAAGATCCACTTATCAACTTAAACAAGCATCTAGGAGTTAGAATAAACGTTTTGATGAAACGATCAAAGAGTTTAACTTTTCATAAAATGAAGATAAACCTTATGTATATAAGAAGCTTAGTGGGAGCTCAATAGTTTTTGTTGTGCTATATATAAACAATATACTACTTATTAGAAATGACACTACCATGTTGTAATCCATATAAGATTGGTTATCCAAAAATTTCTCCATGAAAGACATGGGAGATGCAACCTACATTCTAGGAATTAAGATCTATAGAGATAGATCACGAAGAATGTTAAGGCTCTTCCAAAGCACATACATTGATAAAATAATAAAGAGGTTTAGTATGGAAGAATCTAAAAGAGGACTTATTTCAATATCACATGGTATAAAACTCTCTAAGGCTCTTAACACACAAAATGATATCATTAAATGTCTTAAGTCGTAGCATTGTCAAGAATAAACATTGACTATATGCGATTAGACTTGTGAGTGTTATGTTCAAGCTATAAGATAGCAGTAAGAAATCTCATACTTATTGGTATGATGATGCCAAAGCAAGTATTTAAATGATTTATGTTAGAGAACATATCACTAGACTTGACTCGCCATAAAAACCCATTTGGTTTAGTCTATAAGAATCTCATACGAGATTGGTATAACTAGTCGTTTGATTTGAAGTCATCACGATTATTTCATTAGAAAATTATACACTTGACACTCATTTGAATAGACCCAATAAAGTGTTGCACATGGACAATTCGTTGGATGCACTAGAAATCTAATAAAGATTAGTGGATAACTAAGATAGGACATGTCATTCCTTGTATACTAAAGGAGTTATCACATTACACTTCAATAAATGTCTCGTTGGAGGAATCTGTGATCACAGTAAGAGTACACTAATAGAGCATAGTTGGTTTACTCTAAGAGCTAAGACATTTGAGAATCGAAAAAAATTTATGTGATCATAATCGAATAAACTAATAACTAAGTTTAAGATCACACTCGTGATAAATTAACATAAGGACTTAATTGTATGGTAACCATGCTCATGAAAGATAATTATGAATTGATTAATCCTCCTATAGAATTAAGTAGTCATGACACCTTGTTAAAGACCAATCCCGATTTATATATCAAGTGATAAAAGTATAGTCTTTTATTCTTAATACATTGCCAACATATCTAGGAATCTATTGAGTCACATACATAAGTTTAAGCATTCACATAATAAAAGAGAAGCAAAGATGCTAGAAAAATTTTCTATTTTTGAAAGTTTTCTAAAATGGAAAGTTTTCTATTTTAAAAATCAGTTTCTTAATTTGGAAGTCATTCCCAAATTTGAAAGTAAGTTACCTAAAAAGAAAATTAGTTTTCTAATTTATGTTTAAGGGTAATTTAGAAAATTGTTTCCTAATGTGGGCCTCCTAAAAATATCTAACCTAATTTATTTAGATAGTAATTAATTAGGTCAAAAGAGTTTGGGCCAATAGGTTTAAGTTAAAACCCTACAAGATATTTTGGTTGAAGAATAAACATGAACCTTATTCGATAAGGATTAAGGTTTAAAAGAATAAGATCGAAAAAAACCCACATGCATTATAATTCCTAATCCTTGGAGGACTATGAAGGAACGACCTAAAGTCCACATAGGACAAGTTGCCACCACCTCCTTGTCTTTGGAGAACAAAAAGGCCTCTCCCCCTATAAATAAAAAGAGAGGTGTAGCAAAGAGAGAGATGAAGCTAGGGCTACATAACATAAAAAATAAGGAGAAAATAGTTTTTTCCCTTTCCATACACACGCCACCTCTCTCCCTCTCTCTTAGGGTTATTGTAAAATATCCTTGAATTGATTTCTATAGAGAAAATGCTAAACAAGTTAGAAAAAGGTAGAGTTAGTACTTTACTACTTTTGAGTGCTTCTTGTGTAGGTGCTTGGTCCGCGTGGATTATCGATAGAGGCTGAAAACTTGTATGGCTACTTTTCTATAAAGGCTAAATTCTTTCTTTCAAGAAGTAATCCTTAACTTATGTTTTAATTAATATATGTATGATTAGTTGATTCAACGGCTTGATCTTGAGAGCCTTAGATGAACAAAAAAATTTTGTTTTATTTCATACTTTCATAAGATGCATGATTCTTCAACTTTACCATTGGAGAAGAAGCCTATAGGTTCTAAATAAGTTTACAAAGTGAAATTTAATTCTAATGGTAGCATGGATAGATATAAAGCCAAGTTAGTAGCTAAACGATATACTCAACAAAAGGGGATTGATTTTGGTGAAACGTTTTCTTCGGTGATTAAAATGGCCACTCGTTAGGATTCTTATTGTCATAGCTTCTACATAGGGTTGGTTTCTCTATTAGATGGATGTTACTAATGCATTTATGCAAGGAGATTTACATGAAAATGTTTATATGACTTTGCCCCTTGGCCTTAGCACTCGGAGGGAAGGATTAGTATGTAGATTGCTTAAGTCTCTATATGGATTAAAACAAGCTTTAAGGTAATAGAATTCTAAATTTACTAAGAAAATGATTTTAGCAGGTTTCTCTTAATCAAAGCATGACTATTCTATGTTTATTAAAGTAATAGATGGCAAAATGCTTATATTCTAATACATGTAGATGATATATTGATCATAGGCATGGTTATATCGCTAGTATATATGAATGATATATTGAGCATAGGCATGGTTATATTGCTAGTATATATGAATGATATATTGATCACAAGCAATGATATGGATGGTATATAATAGTTAAAGAGTTTTCTACATGAAACCTTTTATATCCAAGATTTGGGTAGCTTAAAATACTTCTTGGGAGTATAAGTAGCAAAACCCAAATAGGGAATCTATCCGAGTCAAAGAAAATATACTATAGAATTGTTATATGATGTTGTTCTACTTGCTTCAAAGCCTGTAAAGATGCCATTAGAACAAAACTTAAAACTTACCATAGTCCAATTTGATGAAACACTTCAACTTGTAAGTCAAGATACAATCTTGACGGATCTTATTAAGTATCAAAGATTAGTGGGCAAGCTAATATACTTTACAATAACTAGACTCGATATATGTTATGTAGTATAAATTTTTAGTTAGTCCATGCATTTTTAGTTAGTCCATGCATTAGCCAAAAATTTCTCATATGAACTCAGCTATACAAGTACTAAGGTATCATAAAGGTTGTCCTAGGCTTGGTATTTTGATGTCAACTTCTAATGACATGTAGTTTAAAATATTTTATGCTCAAATTGGGCTTCTTTTCCTATGACTAGAAAGTATTTGACTGAATTTTGTATATTTGATAGGTAGGACTTTTAAATGAATTACGGATCATAGGTTTAAAGGCTATAGAAATGTATTATGACAATAAAGATGCTTTGTATATTGCTTTAAATCTAGTTTTTTATGAAAGAACAAAGCACATAGAGATTGATTGTCATTTGGTTAGAAAGATGCTTAGAGAAGGGTTGATCATAACTTTTTTTTTTTTTTGTGAGAACTCGGAGAGCAACTTATAGACATATTCACCAAAGGACTAAGCGAGTAATCTCCATCAATATCTTTTATTCAAGTTAAGTGTTTATGATTTGTATAAACCCCTAACTTAAGGGGAGAATTAATAGATGTAAATTTATTCTTAGTGTTTTCTAGTTGTACATCAACCAACTATCCTTGTATACATATAATATATACATATAGTTAGTTCATATAAGAAGAAGAGGATTATAACTAGGGACTATATAAATTGTTGTAATCTTTTTGTAACCAATTCAACACATTTTGGGTAAACAAGTGATTAAAGTTTCCCAAATTATCTCTCACTCTCTTAATAGATTCTCGCTTCATCTAAGTAATAGAAAAGTGCTTTATGCTATTTTTCATAAACTATTATACATACATATTGCTAGAAGCCAACTTATGTTGCTATTAAATAGTTGGATGATAGTTACACACATCACACTAGCGAGTTAATCATGACCGAGATTGCAAGGTATTTAGGAAAAAGATATTTATGGCATCAAATTAATCTGAATTAAGTGTATATTTATAGCAATTCGTGTGCTCGAAGTATTGATTGATTATATATATATAATGCTAGGTTAATTAAAAAAAACTAGTGAATTTAGTCTCGATTGATGTGAAAACCAATTAAAAGATAATTCACTAACGTATATATATATATATATATATATATATATATATATATATATATATATATATATATATATATATATATCGTTAGTGAATTATCTTTTAATTGGTTTTCACATCAATCGAGACTAAATTCACTAGTTTTTTTAATTAAACTAGCATTAGAATACGTTTGGTTTTTTATTAATTACTAGACTCTCTCTTAAATCAAATCGATCCAATCTTAATTCCATAAGGGATATTTAATTTTAATTTAAAAGAGGTTTGTCGCTGGAATTCAAAGTCGAATTTTGTTTTATTGGAAACTCGACAAAATAGTTTGTCCACACTAGTGACAAACCTTGTATAATACAAGCATACAGAGAAAAGAAATCGACTAATATTCATCCAAAAAAAAAAAAAGGCAATTCCTTTCAATGACAAGAAGGCCATTTTCCGTAGCTATATGAACCTTAATTTTTGGCATTTTAAATACAAGATTCCTTTATTAATTTTATGTACAACAAAGAAATTGACTTAAATCATCGTCTCCAGTCCCCATCAATTTATGTTGTCGGCATTGTTGTTTTTCTATACAAACATAAATCATCTAATTTACTAGTAAAAAAAAATATGGGAAAAGACATATTACCAAAGAAACAACATCTTTGTTCTAAAATAATACATGAGGTTGTTTTGATTACTATTAATGAATCTTGTTGTGCTATAAAGTTGTCGGGGTTAGTTGCTCTTCTTCTATCACATTCATGAAAATTTCATTATTGGCTTTGTTAAACTTGGAATCACTAGAGAGAATTTATCTAAATAGTTTTTCTTTAGTAGTTCAAAAATTTGCATTAATTGTCATGCAACTTATAGCTGATATATTATTTAGGCAAGAATAGTTTTTGGCGTATGGAGTCGATCAAGATCAAATGGCTAATAGTTTTTGGCGTATGGAGTTAGTCGGACCAAATGGCTAAAGGATATGGTAGTGTTTGATGGTCCCCGACCTTTATGCAATCATTCTAGCTTCCATTAATTACTCAAAGTTCCATTAATGACTCAAACTTATAAAAATTATTCACTTAAGCTTAATTTTTTAACTTTGATAACTTTGATTTTTAATCTTGTTATTGAAGAAATTAAAGGCTCGACTATTACTTGATAATGTAAAATTTGGACCCCAAAAGATGATTATGTAATTTTAATCGGTAAATTCTCTCCCAAGAGCACATGAAAATGTTGTAAAGAATGCCGGTGACCTTTAGGGTGACAAAAATAGTGCCTATGAGATCCTCCTCTAGTAGTGGTAAATTTTTAGGATGTCATAATAACCTTGTGACCATCCACCAATCTGTATGGGACTTTGAATTTGACATTTCACATGTGAAACTTGAAACCTTCATGACATGGAAATGCTTATTAGAAAATGAATTTAAGTAAAAAGATAAAGTAAAAAGACAAAAACAATAACACGAGTATAAAGATTTTACATTATTCAATAGTGATGCCTACTCTATAGTTATACAAGGATTTCTTATTAGTTTTTTTCAAGTGACGACTACGGATATAAGTAATGTTGTCTCTATTTATAATATAGATATCTAGGGTTATATATATATATATATATAAAGCCTAACGAGCTTATACACCAAACCCAATATTCTATAGACCTTTTGAGGGCTTTGTCCTCGAGTCCCTACAAGGGGTGTTGCCCTTTTATCCCTCACTCGCTAATCGGTTAAAGAGATCGTCATGCTACCTTTGCATAACATCTTATATTACGGACCCTCCATTCACATCGGTCTCCATAACCTAATAAGCTCCCATTTAGAGACTAATCTCCGAATAGCACTAAACCACTTGTAATTGTCTGTTTTATCAACGAACTTTAAATCCTTCTAGTGTAGTACCTTCTCATCATTAATCATGAAGACCAAATGAGATAATGCAAAGCCTCAGCCTATCAATGATAATTGCCTTGGTTAATGTATCAACTGAATTCTTCAATCCTAGAATCTTGTTCAAACGTATTATCTTATCATCCAACAACTCTTGGATATAGCGATACTTTAACTAAATATGTTTGGTTCTTGTATGAAAAACTATTCTTCATGAATTATACTCTAATTGTCACTAAAAGGCTCATTGTCATTTTATGTCTTACCCACTTTCTTTAGAAAGTTCTTCAACAAAAGTATCTCTTTACCGAGCTTATGAAATAGTCATATACTCAATTTCGGTAATGGAAAAAGCAACACACTTCTAAAGTCGTGATACCTAACTCACAATAGTACCACTCATGATGAAAATATAACCTATTGTACTCTTTTTATTGTCCCGATCACCACTTAAATCTATATTAATAAATTCTTGTAGAGCAATATAATTTTTCTTAAAACAAAAAGCCATACCTAAAGTACCTTTCGGATAATAAAGAATCTACTTTACCCCTTCCCAATGCTTCTTTCTTAGATTTGCCATGTACCTACTAACAACTCCTACTACATGAGCTATATCAAGTCTTGTACAAACTATAACATACATTAGGCTTCTAACTACCAATGCATAAAGGATTATAGATATTTCTTTTTCCTCTTTAGTTGTCTTTAGTGATTGCTCCTTTGAAAGCCTAAAGTGGCTTCCTAAATGAGTGCATCTAATCTTCTCATCCCAAAGGTTAAATCTACTCAAAACTTTTTAAATGTCCTTTCTTGAGATAAGTCAATATACCTTCCGACCTATCTTTATTGATTCTCATCCCAAGTATTTATTTTGCAAGTTCCAATCCTTCATCTCAAACTATTATGTTAACTCGTTTCTTAAACTTATTGATCTCTTTCAAGTTAGATCCTCCAACAAGCATATCATCAATATATAAGAGCAAAATAAGATAATAGTCATCAAACCTCTTGATATAACAATAATGATATGTCTCCCATCTCTCCAAACCATTATCACATATGAACTCATCAAACTTCTTATAACATTGCTTAAGAGCTTGTTTTAAAGAATACAAAATTTTTTATAACTTGTTCATAAGTTTTTCCTTTTTTAGAACTTTAAAGCCTTTTGGCTTTACCATATAGATCTTTTCCTTAAGATCACCATATAGCAAAACAATTTTAACATCTAACTAGTCTAAATGTAAATTTTTTGCAGCAATAATACTCACCATTAGCCTAGACATGGTAACGGTTCGGTTCGAATCGTAAATCGAACCAAAACCAAACCGTTAAAAAATCAAACCAAAATCGTTAAAACCATAACCTTGATCAAATCGGACCATAACCAGCTACCTATAGGTTGGTTATGATTTAAGGTATCATGAAACCAGAATCGGCGATTCTAAATCGACGATTAACCGTAGAATCGGCAGTTTCACATTTTTCCTAATAAATTTGGATTGGGTCGAAAAAAAAATTTTAATAAAAAAAATCAATTTTATATGGGATAGAAAATAGTTATTGGACTGAAAAATGAAAAAAAAAATTAAGCCTAATAATTTTTAATTTTTGGACTTAATATATATATGTATATATTGAGTATGTGACAAACGGTCACATTTTTGTGACCATTTGTCACAACTCAACGATCACAAAAAAGTGACCGTTTATAAAACGGTCACAAACATTTATGACCGTTTTCTTTTTTTTTTCTTTTCTTTTCTATAAATACCCTCTCACTCTCAATTTTTTTCATTCCTCTCACAACTCAATCTCTCATTCTCTCTCAATCTCTTAAATTCTTAAGTCTAGAATTCTCAATACTATCCTATAATATTTTTTATACTCCTAATACTTATTAAATTTTTACATTTCTATTATTTTATACCACAAAAAATGACAAGTTCAAATTCACATATGCCATCACAACAAAGTAATACCGTCAATCAAAATCGAGCAGGGGAGCAACAACAACAATCAAATTTTACACCTAAATCATTCGACATCTTCAAAAGTCATTTCTCAAAAGTTTCGTTAGAAAAGGGTGTTTTTACTCGTGATTTGCAATTACCGCAACAAGTAATGCACATTCAAACAAGGAGGTGGTTATGGAACATTCAAAACCCACTTAGAGAAAAAGCATCCATCCGTACTTAGTAATGATAGACATCGGACACAAACATCCGGGTTTGCTTCTCAATCTTCCTCATTATTTCAAGTATACTCGATAAAAAAAATAAAGAAGAAATAGCTAATATGATATGTGTTGATCATTTATCTTTTAGTTTTGGTCAAAAAATGGGTTTTAGTGATTATTGTTCTAATGCTTTGAATCCTCGCTTTCAAACAAGTTGAAAGACATCCTTTAAAAAAAACAGTTATAAAATTATATAGAGATAAAAAAAGAGAATTAACTATATTATTTACA
Organism: Dovyalis caffra; assembly: GCA_963924115.1. Lineage (NCBI taxonomy): Eukaryota > Viridiplantae > Streptophyta > Magnoliopsida > Malpighiales > Salicaceae > Dovyalis > Dovyalis caffra. The sequence continues at coordinate 11,829,818 of CAWUPB010001159.1, forward strand.
AATTTGAATGATCGTGTTTCTATATGTTCGATATATAGTCCGATCAATGGCAAACTCACTCTTTTATGGGTATGACTTGTCATTGGATTGATAATGAATGGCACATGCAAAAACGTCTTCTTGCATATAGAGTTTTTGATGATAAACATACCGCTCAAAATATATATAAAATACTAAAAAGGATTTTAGATGAATATGTTTTATCTTTAACAATATTTTCAATTTCTTTTGATAATGCTAGTTCTAATGATGCTTTAATAGTCTTTAAGAGAACTTTGTCAACCCCATCTTAGAGGTAAGTTTTTCCATATTAGATGCGTATGTCATATTTTAAATTTATGTATGCAATCTGGTTTGGAATATCTTAAAGATATTGTTAGGCTAATTAAAGCTCTTGCTAAATATTTATGGACGCATCCCCAAAAGATGAAATCATGGGGAAAGTTTTGCAAAGAAAGAAACAAAAAACCAAGACGATTTTCAAAAGATGTTCCAACTCGTTAGAATTCAACTTATGACTTACTTAGGCGAGTCATTTGAATATCGAGATTTATTATGCTCATTTTTTTCAAAAAATATTGATTCTGTTTTTATTTATCAAAATGATTTTGATATTTGCGAACCACTTTTGGAACTTTTAAGTGTTTTTAACAATGCAACATACACTTTTAGTGTCGTTTATCAACCAACTTCACATTTATTTATGATTGAAGCAATTAATATTGTTGAAGCTTTTAATCATGTAGAACAAGATATGCCAACTTTACATGTTGTTGTTCAAATAATGAAACAAAAATGGTTAAGTTATTATGAAACAATTCCACCTATTTATCTTGTTGCTTTAGTCTTTGATCCTAGATTTAAAATGGAAAGTCTTTCTCGCTATTTTGAATACTTACTATGAGTATTTGCAATTATTTGATAAAAATGTAGAAATAGAAACTGCTTCTATTATAAAACAGAGTTAGAGATTTATTTATTGAAATGTCTTTAATCGTGGGTGATCAACATACTAGTTCCTCTTTACCACTCGTGCCACAATCATCATCAAGTAGCCAATATGTTAGAGCTTGTTATCTTATGGCTATGGAAAGGACAAAAAGGTCAAGAGGATCATCGGGCTCCACTTCCGAGCTTGATATTTATCTAACAACCGTGTTTGAGTTTGATGATAGCAATGTAGGTGTAGATTTTGAAGTAATTGATTGGTGGAAAAGACATGCGGCACCTTTCCAGTCCCGTCCATAATAACTAGACAAATACTTATTGTGCCGGCTTCAACAACATCCGTTGAAAGAGCATTTAGCTTCGGAGGTAATATTTTGGATGATAGGCGATCACAATTAGCTCTCTAGTCACTTGAAGCCCAAGTATGCGTGGATGATTGGATAAGAGCCGACAAGAGAACACAAGAAAAAAAACAATATGATTTCAATGAAGAAAGTATGGATCTAACACCCAACGACATAACAACGAAACTTCGAAGCCGAATTTTTGTTCAAGAAAGTAACTAGGTGCAACTATATAGAACATAGATGTAATTTATAAAAGGGTAATTTGAAATGTAAAAGAGAACTACGTAAGTTTTGATTCCTCTAAATGTCAAGAGGATACGTAGGAAGCTTAATTTTTGTAGTGTTTACAAAAATTAAGTTCAAGCCCTTATTTATTTATTTCTTTTTTTCCTTTGATTTATTGTGTGAAATACATTATAATGTAAAAAATATTATAATATTTATACATTATGCAAAAAAAGAAATTTATTAAGTTTCAATGTTAATGTTGAGAAAAAATGTTTGATTTTTTTTATTTTTCATTTAATAAAAAAATGGTTGAACCATTGGTTTTAAATAGTTTGGAACCGTCGGCTTTACGATTTCAAACCGAAATCGGAACCGTCCATAGAAGGTTTAGTTAAGGTCTCACCTTTTGGTGAAACCTTAACCGACGGTTCCTAAAACGAAACCGACAATTCGAGAACCGTTACCATGACTACACTAGCCTAATAATATTCATCTTGACTACGAAGAGAAAATCTCAATGTAGTTAATTCCTTCTTTTATTAAATGCCCTTTATATCTAGCATTGCCTTGTATCTTTTACTACCATCATACTCTTCTTTGATCCCGTACACCTACTTATTGTATATAACCTTTTTCCCTTTCCGGTAAAATAGTTAAATTTAATGTTTGATTCATATCAAGAGACCTCATCTTTTCTTCTACGACTAACTCCTACTTGATAGAATCTTTCATTTGCATTGCTTCACTAAATAATTTTGGTTCTCCAAGTAAGAAGCAAGTAGTTCAAGAAAGCTGAAAACCTTTGAGTGGGTTTAGACACTCTTTCAAATCTCTTTGGTTAAGGAGAAGGGGCTATTAATTGTAACGTGGCTTCAATTTTAGCTTCCCTATATTTGTCATCCGAATTCTAAATTTCGGATATATCATCCTCTAAAATCTCCTCTAAATCAATTTTCTCACTTGTTTCGACTAGATCGCTACACTATTAAAATCTCTCCCCAAGCTTGTTCGTATATAATATATTTTCATTAAAGGTCACATTCGACGTAGTGAAAACTCACAAGAAGAAAACAAACATCGTTGATCCGAAATTTAGACGTTAGTTTACTATAACTTGTTGAATTACACACAAATACTAGGAAATAGGCTTCAATTTTATTAATTCAAAAGATGCCAAAAATTGAGATAAAACCGAGATGTTCTCTCATAAAACTTTATTAGCTAAGAAAAGTACCATTTTTATCTCAAAGTCATACATAAATAATAATTTTGGCCAAAACCCTAGAGCAATTCAAAGAGAAAAAAATACTAAAAATCTCAAAAATTAGGAAAAATCTCAAAAAATAGTAAAAGTATATTTTGAGGGCCTAAACGATGTTTTTTTTTTAGCCAAAATCAACTCTATATCATAGGCATAGCCAATGGATTTTGCTCATTAGCTCATTTGGCATCGAACTAGATCCAAAAAACCTTAAAACTAGGTAGACAATTTTTTATTAGCTTTTACCATGCTCATACTATTCCATGACTCCAAGACCCATTGGCCCGCATCATTCTTCCCAAGAAAGAGAAAATTTACCCTTGAATTGTCCGCATCATCATTTTCGAAGAATCACTATGAAATGAAATCAAGTGCTTGACATTGAACACATCGATAGTGTGAATATAACTAGTCAGCCTAAGGCGATAAACATTAAGGTTAATCTGCTCAACTATCTCCACAACCGAGCTAACAACACCATCTTGCTATTTTATCCTGTAGGCTTGGAAACACTCGGGATCTTGCTAGGTATAAGTATAATCTTTACCCCACTAAACATAAAACTATATGTGTTGGCTCGTGCATCATGAATTACACTCTTATCATACTACCAAGGTCTACACAATAGTAAATGACATGCATCCATTGCATCAACACTACCCCATACATCATCTTTATACTTAGAGCCAATACAAAAGGAAACTAAAGGTCATTGAGAAATAGTTACCTCTTTCTCTTTTTTAAGCTATACTTGCTTATAAAGCTTAAGGTCCCCCTCTGTCTTGAGATTCGGTTTTTGCTCGCTTCATCGAAATAATATTCTCACAACCATCGATATCAATGAAAAGACGATATACCTTACCCCAAATTATATAAATGGATTGAAAAATTTTACTCCTTAGCCAATCATCATCAATAACTTGAGGAGTCAAATGGGACCTAACAACCAGTGTTGTTCCCTCATCACCCATCATAACCTCCTCTTCTAGGATATCTCTATCATCATAAACTAGATCACCAATCAACTCTATATCGACCTTCATCATAATCTTCAACATCAACAAGAAGTGATCTTTTCCTTGCCTTTTGACACTAGGACTATCCGTGGTCAACTTTACCACACCTAAAGCATTTTATATTGATATCAACTCGCCCTATTGATATGTTTAGAAACTTTGGTGTTCTTGCTACTTTCTTCTCCCCGCTCAACTATACCACCACCACTACCACTTGTGTCACTACTACTTCCCATGTTGAAGGGGTTAATAAAGCTACTCCAACATGACTCATTCTCAACCTATAGTGCTTTCCGAAAGGTAGCAGAAAGATATTTAAGGTCAAACATATTAACAAATCCTTAACCTACGGTTTTAGACCACTAATATATGTCACCACCAACTAATCCTCTATCTTCTATAATTCATTTCAAGTCGGCAACCGGTAGAACTCGGTGGTATAATCATCTACTAATTGGGTCCCTCGTCCGAAATCCTATAACTCGTTGGTATATCATCTTCCGAGAGTTATAAAGACATGAAGGCAATACGCATGAGCTTCTTTAATTTTTTAAAAAAATTATTCTTAGGTTTACCTATACTCGTTTACGGTCAATTTCGATTACTCCCACCAACTTATTGCTCTTTTATAAAATTTGGTGGCTACTAAAGACACATGTTTGTCCTTAATGACTTTCTTAAATTCCAAAATCTCTTCCATCATTGACAACCAATCTAAGAACTCTTTTGTTTGGAAGGTATCATAAAATTTGAAAATCTTAATCTACATACCAATTTCCTATCTCCTATTGTCATATTCTCTCATAGGAATCCTCTTTTGCATATATGGAACATCTTCTTCATCCTCCTCATCACCCATTCCAGTATCCGATGCCTTTCGGTTCGATGGTAAGCTCGATATCGATGACCTTTGCCCATGATCATCATCAAGCACACCCATCTATTGTGTTAACACCCCCATCCGTTATGTCAACTAATGTAATGACGAGCTTCATTCTATCATTCATCTGCTAAAATAGTTATTCTAAATATACCACAATAGTGCACTCATAAATCTCATCCATATCCCATTATTATCGCCTCCTTAGTGGCATGGTCGAATAGCAACAACCAGGCTCTATTACCAACTAACGTAGTGGAAACTCACAAGAAGAAAATAAACATTGTTAATATAAAATTCAGATATTAATCTATTATAACCTATTGAATTATGCACAAATATCAAGAAATAAGTTTCAATTTGTTGATTCAAAGAATGTCAAAAATTGAGATAAAACTCGATATACTCTCTCATAAAACTTTATTAATCAAGAAAAGTGTCATTTTTTTATCTCAAAGTCATGCATAAATAGTAAATTTCAACCAAAACCCTAAAGCAAATCAAAAAGGGAACAAAATACTAAAAATTTAAAAAAAATCTCAAAAAATAATAAAAGTAGATTTTAAAGGCCTAAACGATATTTTTTTAGTCAAAATCACCCCTACATCATAGGTATAGCCAATGTGTTTTGCTCGTTGGCTTTTTTAGCATCAAAATAGGTCCAAAAAATCTTAGAATTAGGCTGGCAATTTTTGGTTAGCTTCTATTATCCTCATACCGTTCCATGAACTACAAGGTATGTTGGTTCGCATCACATTCTTATACCTTATGATCTTCCTATTTTGATCATCCCAAAATCGATAACAAAAATAATTAGAGCCATAGCCAATAAAGTAACACTTTTTATCCTTAGAATCAATCTTATCTCTATCATTAGATCCTACATGTACATATGAAACACAACTAAGAGTTTTCAAGTGTGAGAAACTTACTTCATTTTCTTACCATACTTCCTCATGTAATATGAAGCCCAATGGAATTGAAGGTCCTTTATTTATAAGTTAAGTTGTTGTAGTCATTACATCAGCTCAAAATGTTTTGGGCAAACCGAATGCAATCTCATGCTTCTTGCTTAGTCATTCAAAGTTCTATTTATCCTTTCAACAATATCATTTTTCTCTAGTTTCATAGGAATTATCTTGATCATTCGATCTCATTTCCCGAATAATAATCTTTGAATTCTATGGTAACGTACCCTCCTTCATTATCCGACTTCAAGGATTTAATCTTTAAACCAAGTATGATTTTCAACTTTAGTCTTTCCCCTTTTGAATACAACAAACACATCGATTTATTATTTAAAAAATAAATCCATACCTTTCTCAGTGGAGTCGTTAGTGAAAGTGAAATAATAGTATGGGCCTCTAAGAGAAGTCACAAGGGTTGGTCCCCTTACATCTATATGCACCAATTCTAGCTTCTCTTCTTTTAAGGATTTGCTCGACTTTAGAAAACAAACTCTCTTCTGTTTTCTATAGATGTAGGCCTCGTATAAGCCAACATCAATATATTTCAATTCTAGTTATTTTCCCTTTAATGCTAACTACTTCAAACCATTTTCACTCATTTTCCCAACCCTTTGATGCCATCATATCGAATCTCCATCACCATTATAATTAACCACTACTCGTTGTATCCCTTCTTATAGCAGCTTATGTATAAAGTCTCAACCTTATTGCCTTGTGCTACAACCATATTCCCCTTTATTATCTTCCATGAACCACTTTCAAATATTATTATGTATCTAATATCATCGAGTTTATTCATAGAAATCATATTCTTTTTAAAACCTAGAATATGCCTAACATTCAATAGTTTCCACTACATTCCATCGGCACTTCTAATACTAATCTCATATTTTCCCATAATATCCAAAGGTTCATCATCCGTAAGACAAACCTTGCTATAATTCCCGGGAATATATATTTGTAGGAAATTTTTACATGAAGTAGAATAAAATGATGCATATGAGTCTAAAATTCAAGACTCAATGGGACTATCTACACCGTAAATTAATGTGTGTATAATTTCATTTGTCGTCCTATATGTAGAGTCATCATCCCGATTCTTCTTCTTCTTCGAGCCTTATATGGATTTTTAAAGTGCCCTTTCTTTTCACAATTCCAACAAGTGACGTCTTTATGATTTTTGAATTTCTCTCTCGCCTTTTGATTTTGACCTACCATGACCATGATTCTAACCCCGCTAAAAGTGTCTTCCTCTCGTTTATAGTACTCAAAGAAAAAACTTGAAGGTTATCCCGACTCACTCCTATAAAGATCTTTATTAACCACTAAGTCTCAAACATCATCCAATTTTAGTTTCTCATCCTTGATGAATCGATTACCATTGTTACTCGTTCTAGACGAGCTATTAAGTAAAGAAGATAGCAAAATCGTTGCCTTAACTTCATTGCTAAATACAATGCTTATCGATCGTAATTAACCAATCAACACATTAACTTCATTAATGTGATTAGTCATAGACGCACCCTCTATCATCTTCGGATTGAATAATAAACGCATCAAAAATACCTTGTTTGAGACTCGATGGCTTCTTATACATATTTGATGGTGTCATCATGAGATCTCGCGATGGTCTTTTCTTTACGATGTTGAAAGCAACGTTTCATGTCAATATTAACCGAATAACACCTAAAGGTTGGCGATCCAATAAAACCCAATCAGCGTCTTTCTTTCCCTCTAGCTTCTTCCCCGATAGGGGTTTGAGTAGCTTCTTCCGATGCGAGATAGTATTCAATCTGCATCTTCCGGAGCCTAAAGTCTTTGCCATCAAACTTGTCAATATTCAATTTTCCTTCTTCTACCATCATTCCTCCTTGCTAACCTATGGCTCTAATACCAGTTGTTAGGAAATGAATCAAGTAAAAGAATAAAGTAGAAAGGCTAAAACAATCACACAACACAAAAATTTTACGTAGTTTGATAATAGCGCTTACTCCATAACCGAACTAGGATTTCTTATTAGGTTTTGTCAAATGACGGTTATAGATACAAGTGATGTTGCCACTATTTATAGTGTGGACAACTAGAGTTATAAAAGAAAAAAAAAAAAGCCTAACGAGCCTATACACCTAGCCTAATATTCAGTAGACCTATCGAGGGCGAGCACTCGCTTCCTTGACCCCCGCTCGTTAACTAGTTAGTGCCTTGTACTCGTGGGTCCTCTATCCGTATCGGTCTCCACAACATAACAAAGTCGATTGACACTCATTTCACATTTTTGTCACAGCATCTTAGGTGTTGATTTGAGCCAACAATCCGAAATAGCCGAATTTTGACTCTATCAATAACCGAGTTGAATGGGATGGCTACGAAACATTTCATGTGGTGAAGATATATCTTGAACAACTCTAGTTATATGCTGATGCTGCTGCTGCTTCTTCTTCTTCTTTCTGTTTTCAAACTTCATATTTTAAACCTTTAGATTAGCCTTCAATGTAATCTTGTTTTTCTTCATAGAATAAAAATAAAATCAAGTACTTGAATTATCAGAACAAAGGTAGAAAACTTTAAGTTGCTTGAAGATTCAATATCATTGCATAGGCATTAAAATTCGTTTTCATACCACAGACATTGAATTTGGCATTGCTGATCAAGCATATAAACACATACATAAAAGCAAATCAGTTCTATAAACAAATTATGAACATTTTAATTGGGCAATGCCTCTGGAAGGGGTTTTCCAGACAGAAAAGCTGCAAATAAGGCCAAGGATCTCTTAGGAGATGTCAATGGTGCTAAATGTCCAGCTCCTCTGATGGTTGCAAATGTTAGGATATGACCATAAACCTGTGTCCATCCACCAACCTGAGAAGAAAAGCTGACCTATTTGAACAGAAATGAAGCACCAAGTTTAATTGTTGATGAAATTTACTGCAATAGCTAGCCTAACCTGCTTATCCTCAAACCAAGGTCTATAAGGCACGGTTGCATTCAATCCCAACTCTTTCGCCAAACCATCAACCAAAGTTCTGCTTCCAATAAAAGGGAGAACTGAATCTTGATCTCCACTGTAGAAGTTATTTCAACTTATGTTATAAATATTAGTAACATTGGCTAATTGTAAATAAGAGATAAAAAGCTTGTTGAGTTACCTGTAGACTAGGACCCGAATGCCTGAACTGACCAGTGAACCCACAATATTGATTGTAGGTATCTCTAAGTTTAGCAGATCATAATTTACCACACTACAAAGAAAAGGTAAATAATATAACTTATTGAAACACCCTATTGTCAGAAAAAAAATAAATAAATAATATGGGACCTGCAAGATCAAGAAAGCTATCCTGCTTCAAAGCAGAGAGAAAAGTATTACCTGCTGCAACCTGTCCATCTCGTGACTCCTACAAGCTGAGCATGGAGAGCTTCTTGCACGTCTTTCCTGTTTAAATATTGGGATGATTTTCGTTGCACACAAACATCTATTTTCTCAGAATCTTTCTGCATAAACACAAAAAAAATAAATAAATAAACCCAATGACAAAGTTAAAACCAAAGGTAAAACAGCTTGCATAATAGGGTCACCCAGGGAGAACTTACAGTCTGATCGAGTGCCTCAAGCACTGATTGAATGGATGATGAAACTTGAAACTTTGGTCTAAAGGGGTAACTGGGGACGTCCAACTGTGATTCACCAGATGATATGCAAATGTCGCCAATGATGTTGTAATCATCAAATGCTTTAGGAAATTCTATCGAAAGTTTCTTATTCACATCCACGCAAGCAGCGAACTTAGAGCCTGTTATGCTCTCTCTCCATATCTGTGAAGTGTTACAAACTGAATTGAGGAGTTTATAAGTAGCATCTGATATCAACCCATGAGCCCAATAATAGTCGCCCTCAGAGTTAAGATCTGTGTTGAACTCCAATAAAGCATTTCCTACCTGAAAACATAGTGAAATATTAGCTCTCCATGAAATATGATTTGAGAGCACGAATGGAAGAAAACTGGTAATATCAGAAATCTGTGTTCTATTCTGAACTCACAGCTATGCCCTTCAGATTGCATTTTAGTCCTGACTGAGCAATGAGGTGTGCTAGTTGTGGGACATAGTGGCCTGTCATTATAGGATTACAGCTAGAAAACTTAAAGATCACTTACTTTAACCAACAGACACAAATTTATTGTTGTTTCTTCCAAAAAAATTAAAGTTTTCTACCTTCACAGAAATTAAGGTACCTGCATAGCTCTCTCCAGCAATGTAGAAATCTCTATCGTTGTATTCAGGGAATTTGACGAACCATTGCTGTAGGAATATGAAACTATCTTGGGCTGAAGAGAAGAAAGCCTTAATATTTTAAGTTTTAAAAAGAAAAATTTCAAACACTACTTACGCACATACCAAGACAAAAAAATCCCGAAAGAATAACTATGATACTGATAAATTGATAAAAATTAATGTGGATTTTATCAGAATAAACATAAGCCCTGTGACCTGGTTGTATTCGGTTTGCTTTATCAAAAGACTAGGTAAGATGTTAAGAATTTAACAACCGGGAGTAAGAAATTTTTACCTGTTATAGTGTCATTCACCAAGTCATAGAAAGATTGATTGGCAGAATAAGAGAAACCAACCCCTGCTGGTGATTCCAGGTACAGCATGTTCGCTTCTGCAGTACAAAAGAAAGGCGATGTTAAGCAACTCTTGGCAGGAACATAATTATTTGAGGAGACATTCATCTTGCTTCGAAACCATCACTTCGCTCCCAAGCTTTCGGTCCGTTGCAGTCAACAGAGCTTGTTTTGAATTTTTTTTTCTCAGGCAACCACTCCAGGTAGGTTAGGAGTGAATATTTCCTCATTGGTGGAATGCATAGTCTTGAATTGTGGACATGACTAGTGGTTCCACACCATATGTTGAATCAGATTTAGAGGGAGAAAGATGTGGGAAGGAGGTTTAAAATGGACAAAGTTAACAAGAATCAGACACCTTTATTCCAACTGTAATCATTTCTGACCAGAAGCCCTCCATGACTGGGTCTGAAGGGGCCATTTTCAGTGAAAGCTCCTATTCCAAAAGATGAACAGCCAGGCCCTACAAAGGAACAGAAGAATACAAAAGTATTCAAACCATACAACAAAAATGAAAATCTTCTGAATCAGCCTGCTTAAGTGACAATAAAATCTGAAGTATTACCCCCATTTAGCCAGAGAACAAGAGGCTTCAAAGCTGGGTCTGATTCTGCTTCAGCCAAGTAATAGAAAAGTGCTCTCTGTTGCTTTTCGTCTACAGTTACATATCCTGCATATTGCTGGAAACCAACTTGTGGTTGCCCTGGCAAACTCAGTATTTTGTCATCGCTTGAGGATGAGCCTACCGCTCTGGATATTTGGACGACAGTTACAAACATTGCAAAAACAATCATCCATACTTGAGATTGCATGGTGTTTAGAGAAACAGATCCTATGTCATCAAATTAATATGAGATGTGTGTACTTTTAATGGCAATTTCTGTGCAAATAATTGACTGATTGTTTCGTCAGATGGTCTTTTAACTTTTACTATACAGCTGGAATTATAATGAAAACAATTCCATCAATTTTGTTTCATTAGAAAACTCTGAAAGATGACAAACCTTGTACCTTCGTGATTAAAGGATAGAACCTTCTATTGGCCCACAGAACACAAGAATACACAAGAAATGCAATCTGAATATTTTTAATCAAAATGAAACAAAATGCAGTCCCTTTCGAAATGACAGGAATGCTATTTTCTGGAGCATCCTGCAAAAACTCTTCTTTTTTTTTTTTTTTATCTGTTTTTAGTACAAGATTTCTTACATTTCAGTCTGTCTCAAACATAACATTGACTTGAATTGTGGCTCAACTTAAGCTGGCCCTCATAAATTTAAAGATATAAGCAATTTGCCGTAGCATATTGTTATTTCTAGTGTACAAACGTAAATAATCCAAAGGACTAGTCAAAAAAGGAACATGGGAAAAGGCATATGACAGACAAAACAAGCCAACAACATGTCTGGTCTCAAATAATGCTCTAGTTGTCTTGATTACTAGCCATGAAGCTTCAACCAGCTGTACCGCTAGTGGCCCTGGCTGACCTTCTTTTGTCACATTCATGGAAATTTCATTGCTTGTTTTGTTAACCTCGGAATCACTAGCAGTAATTTGGATAAACGGTTTTGCTGTTAATAGTTTGCAACTTGGATTAATTTATCGATCAACTCATCGAAGAGATATTGTTTTGGTCATAGAAGAGTTGTGAAGTTGTGAAGTCATACAAACTGCCATAAGTTCATACGTATGTTTTGATATTTGTCAAAAAATAATATAATTCATATATTGTAATCTCATCTAATAACATAAGTTTTTAAATGAGATAGTCTTTCGACATGATATCAAATGTGTTAAAAAATAATATAAATCATATCCCGAAATTTCACCTATCAACTTAAACTTTTGAATATACTAAACTCCAATAGGACAACGAATATCCTTATTAAGAGTTTATCATTAAAGTTCTCGACAAAATACTTTCTAATGTGCTATTTTCATTGAAAAGAAGTAAAAGATGAGACAAAAATATAAATGAAGGGCCATAAAACTAAAGCAATTAACTTTTTCGGTGTGAAAACAAAGACTCAAGGCAAGAGTTTTAACTGGGGATGGGTTCTAGCACAAGCGATGGCGTGGCACAAGAAAACCACACGTGATGGTGTTAAGTCAATGAGAGAAAAAATATTATGTGTTCACGTGAGAATTTTGTTTTTTAAAAAAATAAATACTATGCGTCCACATGACAACCTTGGAAAAAATATATATATATAATATCCTAAAAAATGACGAAGGTTTGGTGTGAGGAGGAGTGTCGGAGTGAAATATGCCTTTGCAAAGAAAAGAAAGAAGAGATGAGAGCAATATAAAAGTGACGGGTCATGACACCAAAGCGGTTACCTATTTCAATATAGACTGGCCTAACACTAAAATGTAAAAAATGAAAGATAACAATCCCAAGCAAAAAAAGACCCAAGTAAGAGGTTACGTCAAGAACGTTGAGGAACTGGCTCAAAATGGCGCTCACATAAATTAATTGAGAATTCTAGCATAATTGAACATTAAGCCTCGATTTTGTGTTTTATAGAGTGAATTATAAATTTGTTTCAATCGTTTCTAGAAAAAAAAATAATTAATCTTTTATGTTTGAAAAATTAATTATTTAATCTCTTATTTTTTAATTTTGTTAATGTTTTTTTTTTCAGTTTTTCATTAGAGTAATGATGAAGTGTTTTTATTGAAACTTTTTTGTTTCTAAATTATTTTTTAAACATTATTTTTTCTCATTCACACACTTTTTTTTTTCACTTTTCAAGAGCCAAAACAAATTTTTATTTCTCTCCTCAAATCTTCACTTCTCATTTTATTAATCTCCACTTCATTTCTCTCTTCTCAAGCATCAAAATATATCATCATAAATGAATATGTCTATTAAAAATTATTTTAAATATTAGATGTTAATTTGACAGATATAACAAAAAATTAATTAACAATAAATGATTAAATAATTAGTTTTTCAAACAAGATTGATTAAATAATTCCTGTCTTAAAACAAAAAGAATTAGTTTTTAATTTACTTGTATTTTAATTAGCAAATTCCGGTAAATGGTGATAATTATAAAAATAAATAAATAAATAATAAAACACTTTCAAGGAAAAGGTCACACTTAAAATGTGCGAATATGACATTAAAAAAATTAAAAGATTGATTAAATAATTCGTGTCTTAAAACAAAAAGGATTAGTTTTTAATTTACTCGTAGTTTAATTAGCAATTTCCGGTAAACGGTGATAATGATAAAATAAATAAAATACTTTCAAGGAAAAGGTCACACTTAAAATATACGAATATGACATTAAAAAAATTACTAGAAATAACAACCTGGTTGATTAACTTGTGTTTTCATAAGTTTGCCCAAAGACAAATTGAGTTTACCTTAGTCAATAAAAGTAGACTTACAAATGACTGGCACGTGTCTAGATGAGCCCCATTTTCCACTAACTCTTTATTTAATAAAAATGAAATGTTGACATAAATAAATTAAAAAATCATAATTAAAAGAAAATTAGATAAAATTAAAAAAAAATTTAAACAAAAATATTTTTTTTCGCTAACTAATAGACAAAAAAAGAAAACCTGTACCACAATAATGAGTAAAACCCATTTCAAAATTTACTCTCTCTCTTTTTCATTTATTTTTCAAACACACGTCGTCTGTTGTTGTTTCTTATGGTAAATAAGGTCGTCTTTTGTTGGCGGATGTAAGATATCTTACTTTTAGGTGCTGGTAGAATAACTCAAGAGTACTGATGTTTTTCTCGAAAAAAAAAAAAAGTATTGAGATTTGAGATTTCTAACCGAAGATTTTGCTAGCTATGGAGTTGGTATAGAAATGTTAATATATGGTACCTCATTAAACAGCTAAATTTTTTTAATTTATTGAGATTTTTAACTGAAGATTTTTTATTCAAAACCTAAAAAGAATGGGATTTGATTTAAGAATTAATTGGAGATGACTATCCCTAATGTTTATTGTCTTAGGCCTCCCATTGATTGAACCAGAATAAAAATAGATTGCAAATTAATTAGTTGCTACCTTGAACAATATTATATCAGTTACTGATAGAGTAACCACAAGAGGTTGTTCAAAGCAACTCAATAGAATGATGGATTAGAAGAATAAGAGAAACCAACCTCTGCTAGCTGGTGATTCCTGCAGGTATAGCATATGTGTTTTTGCTTACTAAAGAAAAGGTTTTCTTGTTATATCTAAAAAAAAAAAAAACATTGTTCAGTCCAAGAATTTAAGGGAAATGCTATATATCAGTAGTCAGTGTCAAAATTGTCGAATTGTTGAGTTTGAAGCATATATGCATGTGTATGATGTAATGTAATCTTTCTTGGTGCTGCAATAACCCCACATTCATTCATATGCAATTCTTGTTTTTTTTTTTTTTTAATTGCTCAGTGAAAATTTTTCGTACTACAGATTCCACTCTCAAGTCCTAACTCAATGGATGAAAGATTAAAAAATTGTAAATGTCGTGAGGCTCAAGTTTTCAGGTTGGATGTTCTACCTACCTACCTATTTTTTCAGTAGTTTTTTTTTATTGTCAAGATGAAGCATAGCTTCAAATCCGTGGCCCTTAGATTTGTTCTTCCTTGACTTAAGCTTCTTAGACAAGAGGCTTCCCAGATAGAAATGCTGCAAATAATGCTAGTGCTCTTCCGGGTGATGAAAACGGTGCCATGTGGGAGCCTCCTCTAATGGTGGTAAATGTTAGGAGGTCACCGTAGACTTGCGTCCATCCACCAATCTGAGAACAAAAATTTAAGAACACGAGATCAGGCATCGAAACTTTACTTTTCGATTATATTTAAGTTGATTTATCTTAAGCTGCAGAAATTAATTGGCTAACCTGTTTATCCTCAAACCAAGCTGTATACGGCACAGTTGCATTCAATCCCAGCTTTTTCGCCAACCCATCTACCAAAGTCCTACTCCCCGTAAATGGGATAACTGAATCCTGATCTCCGCTGTATTTTAACATCGTGTTATTATTATTGACCGTCTCTTTTGCTAGTTGGTAAGAAGAGATCAATGAAAAGCAGCTGGTTGTTGATACCTGTACACCAGAACCTGGATGCCTGAACTGACTAATGAGCCCACCACATCAATTGTAGGTATCTCTAGGTTTCGACGATCATAGTATGCATAACTAAAATGAAGTAAACTATATCAAAACAAGTTATTATTACCACCATACATAGAGAAACATATAATGATAATTCACAAAACTAAGAATTGTTAATTACCCACTGCAGAAACCCCACTGCGGAGTTCCAACAAGCTGGGCATGAAGAGCTTCTTGCACATCTTTCCTGTTCAAATATACAAAAGTTTCTTCTTGTACACAAAGATCAATGTTCTCTTGATCTTTCTGCGTAGGGATAGCAAAACCAAATAGTAAGTCCAAAGCAAAGGTGTAATGGCTTGATCAGATGAATTTTTATCTTTTGAAGTGCTTACAGGCTGACTGAGAGCCTCCTGCATTGATTCAGCAGATGAGAAAAATTGGAATCTTGGTGTTAATGGGTTATTATGAACTCCCAACAGTGATCCACCAGATGATAAACAAACATTCGCAGTGACATCATATAGATCAATGTAGTGCGGAATTTCTGAAAAAACTGCATCATTCACCTCCGAACAAGCAGCCGAAAAGTGGCCTGCTATATTCTCTCGCCAGAGTTGTGAAGTGTTACAGACTGCACTGAGAAGTTCATAGGTAGGGCTTGATATCAACCCATGAGACAAATAGAAGTCGCCTTCCGAGTTTAAATCTGTACTGAACTCCATTAGAGGGTTTCCTAACTGAAAACGTCAAAAATCAAATCTAATAGGTCAACAAATGTCATTTGAAAAGGTGTGGCTAGAAAAAGTAATATCAGGATTCTTATTTTTATTTCCACAACTCACAGCTATGCCCTTCAGATTGAATTTTAGTCCTGACTTCACAACGAGGAATGCAAGCTGTGGCACATAGTGTCCTGTACAAAATCACTGATCCATTAGACCAACAGGCACAAGCTTTATCCTTGTTTCTGACAATATTTCGTAATGTGCTGTTTTCATTGAATTAAACTGACCTCCATAGCTCTCTCCTGTGATAAACAAATCCCTATTCTTGTACTCAGGAAACTTCAGAAACCAATTCTGCAGGAATACAAAATTGTCTTGTGCTGAAGAGAAAGCAATCAAAAAATGTAAATAGCTCCGAATGTTATTTAAAAAAAAAAAAATTGATCTGACTAAACATAGGCTAGGATATGATGTCGGAAATATAAGCAACGTAGGAAGAGTAGGAATTGTGGTAACCTGTGATAGTGTCATTCACCAAGTCATAGAAAGATTTATTGGCAGAATAAGAGAAGCCAACTCCTGCTGGTGATTCCAGGTACAGCATATTTGCTTCTGCAGAATAGGGGAAAGGTAACTTTCAGCAATTCTTTTCAACTAAAAGAACATAAGAAAGCTAGTGCTCCAACAGAAAATGGAAAATGTCTCATATGACAACCTTTGTTCCAACTATAATCATTTCTAACCAGACTCCCTCCACCACTTGGTCTGAAGGGTCCATGCTCAGAGAAAGCACCTGCTCCAACAGAAGAACAGCCAGGCCCTACACAAGAACGAGATCAACAATGTACAGTATTTAAAAACAATTCTGGTGTATGAGAAAAATACAAAAAGAAAAGAAAATTTTAAGTACCCCCATTTAGCCAGAGAACGAGAGGCTTTGAAGCTGGGTCTGATTCTGCTTCAACAAAGTAATAGAAAAGAGCTCGGTCTTGATTTTCGTCAACGATTACATATCCTGCATATTGCTGGAAACTGACTCTTGGTTGCCCCGGCAAACTCAGGATTTTATCATCTACTGCTCTGCATATTTGCATGAATGTTGCAGATAGTACAACCATAATTATCCATGACTGAGCCTCCATGTTGTTGATAGAAAGACAGAGAGCCACAATGATTCAAATCATGCCTGAATTGTGTGATTTATAATAGAAGTTTGCAACTTCACTTCTACTTCTAGCATGGTAATCATCGAAGCATTGTCAAAAACAATCATTGTTAAGGAAAAAGTCAACCTAATTAAAATATATGACAATAAAAACATTACAAAAAATAACGAGGTTAATTAACTTAAGTTTTCATAAGTTTTCCCCAAGACAAAATACCTTCCTTGGAAATACCTCCCAACTCTTGTAATTATTCACATGTAGCTTATGCTTGTTTCTGTGAAGTTATCATTGATTTTAGCAGAATATCCTAGAAAAGCTTCAAGGGATGGCTGGCTTTCCTATCGTCAAATTCTGTAAAATTTCCATGTTGAGCTCTGCTAACATGCTCAACGTAAAAGTCTCATTTTTCGAGAAATAGCACCAATTGTTATTGGACCATATGCTCATTCTTCTCGAAAAATAGATTCTGAATGTCCAGACAGTCTTAACGATCGAGATTTGACATTTCTGATTGAAGGTTTCAGGTTCAAAGCCTAAAAAGGGTTGGGGATATAGGTATTGGATCCCAAAACCGGCTAGGCCTCCAGCTGAATAAAAAAAATACATTCCAAAATAGTTGCTTGAACAATAGATCAATAATTGTAAGAATGAAGGTAACAACAAGAGGCGGCTCGGTGGTAAAACCTCAGATCTCATATTCATGAAGTGTAAGGTTCAACAATTCCCAATGCCTTATCTAGGCCACTACAAGTATGAAGGCTTGCTTTTCTTGTGTGTAGATTATGGGATGCCACGCATACCGAGGATATGTTGAAAGCGTAATAGGCTCACAGAATAAAACTCAAACAATAATATATTGATATCTATTTATTATAAGAAAAATCTCATACAAAATATCTTCTCTCAATAGATTGATTTTATTTCTCTCTTCTTAGTCGCTACTACTATATAGCTACCGTACTCTTGCTCTCTCTTTTTTCTCTCTTATTCTCTCTAATTTTTCATACATATGTTACAAACATAAGGATCATGTTTATAGACAAAATTAACCCACTCAATTGGAACATCTAGAATTAATTAGAAGCCATAATATTTGACCACCTCTTTTTATCACCTCCTTTAACAACCTCTATTTATCACCTCCATTGAATATTACTTAGTCAAATACTTAATAACTAATAATTCTTAATGGCTAAGAATTCTTGATGGCTTAAGAAAATTCTAGAGAATGGTTTGAATTCTAACACTCCATCTCAAACCCGACTTTGCATGCCAAGCTTTCCTTTGAGTTTGTGGAATACGTTGATCTTCAAAGGCTTCATCAAAATATCCGTAAGTTGATCTTCTATTCCGCAATGAACTAGTTCTACAATTTTGTTTTTCACTTACTCCCGAATAAAATGATATTTCGTGTCTATATGCTTGCTTCAACTATGTGAGACTAGATGTTTTGCAAGTAATATAGCACATTTATTATCGATGTATATTTTAGTTGAACCTTCTTGTGCATGATATGACTCGTTCAAAGTATTCTTCAACCATATTGCTTGACATGCACATGTTGCTACAGCTATATACCTTGCTTCACATGTCAAGAGAGCAATTATTTGTTGCTTCTTAGATGATCACAAAAATATTGTTGATCCAATATGAAATATATATCCGAAGTGCTTTTTCGATCATCCAAGCCTCGACCATAATCATTATCCGAATAACCAATTAATTTTGAATCTTGAGAATATGTAATAAATAAACCATGATCTATTGACCTTTGATATATCTCAAAAAAAAATTTGCTACAATGAAATGATACTACTTTGGCTTCACCATATATCTATTGACCAACTCTACTACATATATAATGTCGAGCATGTGACTAACCCTATTACATACATAATGTATGGGCATGTGAAATTCAAATTCCTTAAACTTTTGACTAGACTCTTGAATAATATTGGGTTTATAGACTCTCTATTCGAATCTATTCTCACCTTCATGCTTGCTTCGTTGGTGGAGCTATTGGCTTACAATCCTTCATTCTTAACTTATTCAAAATTTGTTCCTTATACTTCTTTTGTAACATAAATATTCCATCTTCTATTTGTTTTACCTCGATTCCAAGAAAGTATGACATTTCACAAATATTTTTCATTTCAAATTCTTTAGTCATAGCTTTCTTAAAATCATTGAACATACCTAAATTATTTCTTATGAAAATCATATCATCTACATATAGGCATACAATCATGATATCACCATCTTGATTTTTCTTCGTGTATAAGGCATGCTCATGCAAAAATTTTGCAAAACCATTCTTTTTGAAGTACTCATCTATTTTTGTGTTCCAAGCTCGCAAAGCTTGCTTTAATCCATATAAGACTTTCTTCAATCGATAGACTTTGTGTTCTCGTCCTTTTTTAATATATTCGGTGGTTGCTCAATATAAACTTCTTCTTCTAAGTATTCATTCAAGAATATTAATTTCACATCCATCCGATAAATCTTCCATTTATTTTGTATTGTGACCGCTATGAGAAGTCTAATGGTATCAATTTTTGCAACTCGGAGCAAACACCTCCTTATAATCAATTCCTTATATCCGTCTATAGTCTTTAGTGACTAATCTTGCCTTGTATTTTTCTACTTTTCCTTCTTGATTAGTTGTACACCCTCATGACTCCTATTTTCTCGTGTCCTTTCGAAAGACTAGTTAATTTCCATATGTCATTTCTTTTTATTGCAGTAATTTCTTCATTCATGGTCTTCTCTCACTTCTCATCTTTAGTAGCCTCCTTATATGTTAATGGATCACACTCTATCATTAACCAAAATAATGAGTTTGGTGTCCGCACAAGTTCTATGGAATCATAAACATCATTTAGACTTCGTATTTTTTCAAGTGCTCCCCCTAAATTGCTACTGCTACTACTATTGTTGCTCGAGGATGTCGATGGTGTTAATTCAAAAGTTGTTGAAGTAAGACTTTATGAGAAGTCCGATCATCACCTCGTTCATTTTGTATGTTAAAGTCATCATCATTGTCCTCATTAAAAAATAGTCCTTTAACTTCTTTATCTTTTTTACTCTATCTCTAGTAATCTGGTTCATCGAATTCAACATCTCGCAAGATAATCACCTTCTTAATCAAAGGATTGTACAATCTATACATCTTACTCATTTTCTTATAGCCAATAAAGATACACTTCTCTCCTTTGTCATCTAACTTTTTTTTTTTTTTTGGTAAGGAACATGGGCATATGTAATGCATCCAAAAATCCTAAAATGTCTAACTACGGGTTTGTTACGACTCCATGCTTCATTTGGCGTTTTGAATTTTACACTTTTTGTTAGACATCAATTTAGTAAATAAACGAGCACATAGAACAACTTCAGCCCAAAAGGTTCTCGGTAAGTGCTTTCCTTTCACCATACTCCTTATCATATCAAGAATCATACAATTCTTTCTTTCTATAATGCCATTTTGTTATGGCATATATGAGGTTGTTAACCGATGAATGATTCTATTTTCTTTGCAAAAACCTTCAAACAATTTTGATTTGTACTTGCCTCCTCTATCAAATCTAAGTATCTTCGGATATTATCCATTTTGTCTTACTACCATTGTTTTAAACTCCTTAAATTTATCAAGGGCTTTTAATTTTTTATTAAAAATATACACCCAACTTTTTATACTAAAATCATTAATAAAAATAAGATAATACTTGTTTCCGCCAAGTGATGGTATATCAAATGGACCAGCTATATCCGAGTGAATAATCTTCAAAGGCCTTCTAGCTCTTCATGATTTTCTAACTTCAAAACTTTATCTATGTTGTTTTCCTTTAATATAGGCTTCACACGAGTTGATTCAATTGATTAATTTCTAGAATTCCATTCACCATCTTTGCTTCGATAATAGCTTTAGGTTGGTAAATCCAAGATGATCGAAACTTAAATGTCATAATCATGATTC
Source organism: Dovyalis caffra (assembly GCA_963924115.1). Lineage (NCBI taxonomy): Eukaryota > Viridiplantae > Streptophyta > Magnoliopsida > Malpighiales > Salicaceae > Dovyalis > Dovyalis caffra. Next base: position 11,851,036 of record CAWUPB010001159.1, read on the forward strand.
ATCTTTAATGATAGACTTCATGCACTTTAGCACTTTCCTACAAATATCAAGTGTGAAAAGATAATTCTTTGTCATATCAACTTTAGCAATTAATTCTTCACTTCTATTGACGACGAGAAAGCGACCCTTCGGTTATATGTCATACCCTTTTTCTAAGAGTTAGCCAAGGCTAATGCTTTAGCTTTTCAAGACAAGTACATAATAAATATCATGTATTTACTTCTTATCTTCATTCTTTAAGGTAATCATAAGTGTACCTTTTCCCATGACTCGAAATCTTTGATGAGTCACAAAAAATAACTTCTCCTTGGATAGTCTCGTCCAAATCTATAAACAACTCTTTTCGATCATACATGTGGTTACCGGCACCGGTGTCAAGATACCAAACATTTTTCTTACACTCTTCATTTCCTCTATAAGTTAGGAAAATAGTGGATTCGACTTCATTATATTCTACTACTGCAAAATGATTTATTTCCTCCATCTTAGGAGGTGAATCGCATTTATAATTGAAATGGCCATACTTATTATAATTATAACATTACAATTGTGATTTATCACGTCATTATTGAAATCTACCTCTTCCTCAATTTCCGGATCCTCGACCATGACCGGATATTTGATAGCCTTCATTTGTTTGGCCTCTTTCAAAAGAGTTTCTACAATGTGCTTCATCCGTATAGCCACCTCCGAAGCTACCTATATTTCCTCTACCTTGTCATTAGTTATTGCTAGCTTAACCGTCACCAATGTATAACTTGTTTTGCAAAGCTTGCTCCAAATTACCAAGCATTTTCATTCTATTTTATTCTCTACTCATAAGCTTGAAGAGAACTCACAAGCTAGTTAATAGAAATTTGTGACAAATCCTTTGATTCTTCAACATCGGTGACAACATAATCAAATTTTCTTGTCAGCAAACATAGGAGTTTTTCCATCACTTTGACATAATCAAGAGTTTTTTCGTTTCTTTTCATATCGTTCACCATCTTTTTTAGATGAGTGATGTAATTATTGTTCTTTTTAGAATTCTATATTTTTAATGGCTCAAATTTAGCTCCGAGTGATTGAAGTCGTACTTTTTAGCGTTTTTGACTCCTTGAAGAGATTTCTATAGAATCTCCTATGCCTACTTTGATGTCTTCACATTTGATATTTTCTCAAAGGTTAATTCGTCAACTCCTTGAAAAATAAAAAAACAAAGCCTTCTTATCCTTTTTGTTTGATTCTTTAAGTGTTGTCTTCTACGTGTTTATCAAAAATGCTTTGATAATAGCATCTTCATGCTCAGTATAGCCTTCTTCAATAATCTCCTATAAATCTTATGAATCAAGCAAAACTTTTCATCCGGATGCTTTAGTTTTCATAATTTGTTTTTGTTAATTTTAGGACTTGAGGCTAAATCATATGGGTCATCTCCTCACTTGGAATATAGACACAAACCAAGCTCGATACCATTTGTTGGAAGCATAATAGGCTCATAAAATAAAACTCAAACAATAATATATTGATATAAACCGATTACTAGAAAAACCTCGCACAAAATATCTTCTCTCGATAGATTGATTTTATTTCTCTCTTCTTAGTCTTCGTTAGTATATGGCTACTCGTACTCTTGCTCTCTCTTTTTCTCTCTTATTATCTTTAATTTTTTCATACATACATTACAAACATAAGGATCATATTTATAGGCAAACTTAACCTCCTCATTTATAACATCTAGAATTAATTAGAAGGTACAAAATTTGACCACCTCCTTTGACCACCTTCATTGATCACCTCCATTAAATATTACTTGGTCAAATACTTAATAACTAAGAATTCCTAGTGGCTAGGAATTCTTGATGGCTTGAGAAAATATGGAGAAGATTTTAAATTCTAACGAGATTAGGGTTCGATACATGCCACCAATATTCATACTATCTTATGTTTAAATATATAAAGTTTTATCTAATAAGCAAGGATAAATATTATTTGCATTAAGTTCCAAGCAAAGCTATAAAAAGGTTATATAGGCGAAATCTTTAGAGCGTTTAAGAGAATATTTATCCTTAGAGAATAACCTTAGAGTTTAATAATGGCAAACATAGTTTACACACAAATAAGTATGAGGCGAGTTGATAAATATTATCTACATGTTTTTTTTCCCTATTTTGAGTTCCGAAAAGATCACTATCCCGCCCTCCCCTCGAATTCTATATATATTTCATATCTTGATTTTTTTTCTTTTTCTCTTTTTCAATCTCATTATTTTAGAAGAAAATTGCATCCCAATTTTGATTATTTAGGTTTCTTCTTCTTCTTCTTTTTCTTCAATTTGTTTCGTTAGGTTATTCTTTCCCTCGAGTTCTCTATGTTAATTACTCTAATCTTATTTGTTGCCTTGAATATAGACATTATCTATCCATTATATATTACAGTTTGTTGATGCTCAATACTATCAAATTGAATGAACATTATTCATTACAGCTTGTTGATGCTCAATATATGTTCACATTCCCGGCTTATTTGTGTTATAATTTCCATCAATTTTCCACTTCTCTTTCGTTGGCATGGCCTATGGAGGATATTTAGGAACAAGAAGTCACCACCTAGGTAATCGAAAAGAATTAGGAAACCCTAAACATACTAGTCTTACGAAGATATCTAGATAAGGGGTCGATTACGAATGGAGAAGATATAATATCACTATCATCCTACCCTACTTGAGGTACACTCGCATTATTTACATGTGAAAATTAAAAAAAAAAATCTGATTTTACTATGTTATGCTTCTATATCTATTTGAGTGAATTTATCTTATAGAGATAGAATAACAAAGTAATTCGGGGTTTATGTCGGTTCGAGGCCAATACCCATACTCAAAGGGGAAGGGTGGAAAAACTTGAAATTTCGACTAATCTTTAGCAAAAACACGACCTATACTCGAAAAATAGATGAGTTCCTAAAAATTGAGAGTCTTTTATTAATATGAACAGTAAGTCATCAACAACCTCACTCACATAAGTAGGAAGACGTTGATGACTTCAAGACATGAATTTAAGAAGTTATTGACAACTTCATCACATAAGTGGAAAGCCATTGAAAACTTCATTTCACTCAAGCAAGGAGCAAGTGATCGGTTTGGAAGCTACTTGTTGACTTCATCACATAAGTGAGAAGTCATCGATGGTTTTATTTCAAATAAGCATATGGCAAGCAAAATAATTTTGAAACCACTAGCAACTTCGTCACGTAAGTGAGAAGTCACCGACAACTTTGTTTCAACAATTAAAAATTAAATAAAACGAGTTCGAGAGCCATTGGCGGCTCCATCCATATAAGTGGAAAGCCACATGCAGCTTCGGTTCGACAAATAGACAAGCATACAAATTGATTACAAGCCACGAGCAGCTTCAACCACATAAATAGGAAGACACCGACAGCTTTATTACGACAAACGAGCAAGAAGCACACAAATCTCAAGCATAGTCGGATAGAGTATTCGACAACACGACCATTCACAACATAACATTTCTACCACCTATTCATCATTTTAAACTAACAAATGTAAACAAAAAATATTATAAATATTTTATTTTATACTCAAAATTTGCTTATTATTATAGAGACAAATTTAAGCCCATAAATGATATTTTTTATTAAAAAAATATTTTTAACTTCACATTTTTTCTAGTTTTTTATTTATTTTCAATTTTTATAGAGAATGACTAGATATATCTTCACCTTTTTTCTAATTTTTTTTTATTTAAAAAATTATTTATTTGAATTCAGTAAAAGAAAAGTTAACACTATTAGTTAAAAAGTTAACAAAAGAATGACATTAAGATAAAAACCTAACGTAAAGGAATGAATTTACAATAGAAAAAAAAATAGAGGGACATGATAAAGACAAAATAAAGAATAACTATTAACCCAATACTTTTCTCTTGAAAAGCTTGCAGCAGGCTGACTGAGATCCTCTGCAGTGCTGAAAAATTGGAGTTTTGGTGTTAATATATCATTAGGAAATCCAAATTTTGATTCACAAAGTGATGTACAAATGTTGGAAGTGACATCATATAGATTGATAGCATCTGGATTTCTGCAGAAAGTTGCTCAGCTACATTTGAACAAGCAGCTGAAGAAGATCCTGCCGTATACTCTCTGAGAATTATGAAATGTTACACACTAGAACTGAAAAGTTGATAAGCAGTACTATCTGATATCAACCCATGGGACCAATAAAAGTCACCCTTTGAGTTTAAATTAAAGGTTTCGAAATGAAAAAAACCAAAAATCCATCTTACAGGTCAATATATATAAATGAAACAAAGGCCCTGTGACCTGTTTGCTTCATCTAAAGACAACAGAGTAGCTAGCTTAGGAATTGTCTTAGCCTTATGTAGTGTCATTCACAAAGTCATAGAATGATATATTGGCAGAGTGAGAGAAGCCCTGCAAGAGTGCTAGTCATTCCAGGTATACCATGTTTGCTTCTGCAGATTACGGAAAGGTATTCTTTCTTATATTAAAAAACATGTTCAATTTGAGGTTTGTAAAGAAATTCTATTCGTAATCAGAGTCAAAATTGTCGAATTTGAACCATGCATAATCCTTGTAGGTTCTGCAATAACCCATAATTTATTCTTAAGCAATTCTAATGTTTTGTTAATCAATTACTAAGCAGTTCTAATGATTTGTTAATGTGAACCAAAACACCCATACTGATAATATAAACTTGGATAAGAGAAGATAATTATTAATTTTCATTTGGGAAATTAAACTTGGAACCTGTAATTGATATGTTTACCCTCCCATATTACAAGCATATATATCTTGTGTATGCCACATTATTTCTCTTCATATCTATTGCTCAATAGATAATGCCTTTTTTATTGCTTGGTGACAACTTTTTGCTTACAGTTTCCACCCTCAAAGTCTTAACTTCTAATACAGATGAAAGATTCCAAAAAGGAAAATTGTAATCAGGTTGAATTTTCTACCAATTTTTTCAGTAGTTCCATTTTTATTGTCAGGAAGAAGCATAGCTTCAAATACGTGGCTCTTAGATTTGTTCCATGACTTTAGCTTAGACAAGAGGCTTCCCAGATAGAAATGCTGCAAATAATGCCAGTGATCTTCCGGGTGATGAAAATGGTGCCATGTGGGAGCCTCCTCTGATGGTGGTAAATGTTAGGAGGTCACCGTAGACTTCTGTCCATCCACCAACCTGAGAACGAAAATTTAAGAACAAGAGATCAGGCATCAAAACTTTACTTTTCGGTTATATTTAAGTTCATATATCTTAAGCCGCAGAAATTAATTGGCTAACCTGTTTTTCCTCAAACCAAGCTGCATAGGGCACAGTTGCATTCAATCCCAGCTTTTTCGCCAACCCATCTACCAAAGTCCTACTCCCCGTAAATGGGACAACTGAATCCTGATCTCCACTGTATTTTAACTTTGTGTTATTATCATTGACAGTCTCTTTTGCTAGTTGGTAAGAAGATATCGATGAAAAGCTGGTTTTTAATACCTGTATACTAGAACCCGGATGCCTGAACTGACTAATAAGCCCACCACATCAATTGTAGGTATCTCTAGGTTCCCAAGATCATAGTTTGCAACACTAAATTGAAGCAAATAATATATCAAAACAAGTGATTATTATCGCCAGATATGGAGAAACATATAATGCTAATTCACAAAATAATTAAAAACCACTAGTCGAAGAATAGGAGTTCTTATTTACCTAGTGCATGTACTCCATTGCGAAACTCCAACAAGCGTGGCATGAAGAGTTTCTTGCACATCTTTCCTGTTTAAATAACGAAAAATTTTCTCTCCTACACAAAGATCAATGTTCTCTCCAGATTTCTGCATAAGTGGAAGCAAAATCCAATAGTAAGTCTAAAGCAAAGCTGTAATGGCTTTAGACGAATTGTTATCTTCTAAAGGGCTTACAGACTGCTTCAGAGCATCCAGCGATGATTGATCGGATGGGAAAAACTTGAACCTTGGTGATAATGGGTGATTAGGAACTCCCAATAATGATCCACGAGATGATAGACAAACGTTTGAAGAGACATCATATAGATTAATAGCGTCTGGAATTTCTGCATCAAGTTGATCACTCACTTTCGAACAAGCTACAGAAGTATTGCCTGTTATATACTCCCTCCATATTTGTGAAGTGTTACAAGTTGTTGTGAGAAGTTCATAAGTAGGATTTGATATCAGTCCATGAGACCAATAGAAGTCGCCTTCTGAGTTAAAATCTGTACTGAACTCCATTAGAGGGTTTCCTAACTGAAAACGGCAAAAATCAAAATCTTATAGGTCAACGAATATCATTTGAAAAGGTGTGGCTAGAAAAAGTAATATCAGGATTCTTATTTTTATTTGCACAACTCACAGCTATGCCCTTTAAATTGAATGTTAGTCCTGACTTGACAATGAGGTAGGCAAGTTGTGGTATATAATGTCCTGTCAAGGAAGAGAGTACAAGATCAATTATCCATTAGAGTGTAGACCAACAGGCACAAACTTCACCCTTGTTTCTGACAAAACATTTCGTATTGTGCTGTTTTCATTGAATTAAACAAACCTGCGTAGCTCTCTCCTGTGATAAACAAATCCCTATTCTTGTACCCTGGAAATTTCAGAAACCAATTCTGCAGGAATACAAAATTGTCTTGTGCTGAAGAGAGCAGCCATGTAAGTAGATAACTCAAAATTTGAAATATTATAATAAAAATCCGATTTGACTAAATCAACGATAGCTACTAGCTAGAGTAGGAAATGTGTTAAACCTGTGATAGTATCGTTCACCAATTCATAGAAAGATTGATTGGCAGAATAAGAGAAGCCAACTCCTGCTGGTGATTCCAGGTACAGGATATTTGCTTCTGCAGAATGGAGAAAGGAAACTTTCAGCAATTCTTTCAACCTGCAAAACCCGAAGAAAGCTGCTGCTAACACTTAATAGAATATGTACAGTGTCATGTGGGACAACCTTTGTTCCAACTATAATCATTTCTAACAAGACTCCCTCCACCACTTGGTCTGAAAGGGCCATTCTCACCGAAAGCTCCTGCTCCAACAGAAGAACAGCCAGGCCCTAGAAAAGGAACACATCAACAATACAACGCTATTAAAAAACAATTCTGGTTTATGAGAAAATTAGAGCATGTAAAAGGAAATATTAAGTACCCCCATTTAGCCAGAGAACAAGGGGCTTTGAAGCTGGGTCTGATTCTGCTTCAACAAAGTAATAAAAAAGAGCTCGGTCTTGATTTTCGTCAACGGTTACATATCCGGCATATTGCTGGAAACTGACTCTTGGTTGACCCGGCAAACTCAGGATTTTATCATCTACAGCTCTGCATATTTGCATGAAAGTTGCAGATAACACTACCATAATTATCCATGACTGAGCCCCCATGTTGTTGACAGAAAGAAAGAAAGAGCCACAATGATTCAAATTATGCCTGAATTGTGTGATTTATATAGAAGTTTGCCACTTCACTTCTACTTCTAGCATGGCAATCATCGAAACATTGTCAGAAAATATTTCAAGCAAAAGTAAGGTAGCACTTAAGTCAAATATATATGACAGTCGAAACATAACAAGAAATAACTGCCAGGTGATTTAACTCATGCTTTTCTTAAGCTAGCCCAAAGACAAAATGCCTTGCGAAAACCTCCCAACACTATATTTGTCACCACTCACGAGTAAAGAGTTGATGTTATTGGAGATAGATACTTCAGGAATCAGGGTAAATAGGATTTTTCTGACACCAATGTGGATAAGCAGTTTCATTGTCCTGCTTGCCTAAACCAAAATGTCTATAGGGTTAATCCCAATAAAGATTGCTGGGGCTACAACAAGTCTGTGATGAAGAAAATACAACATAGGATCAAAAACAATATTCAAACTATAATGGGAATAGATTGATAATATACAAAATTATTAAAATCTATAAATAAACAGTATTGTTCCATATAAACTCGATTCATTGCATCAACCAATTAAACATTTTTATCCATATGAATCTACCTGATATAATAATTTTTCTGACAGTGAAACCATCCTCCCTATTCTAAAGTCGAAGTTATAAATTCAAATACCCAAGATAACAAAGAAGAATCATTGAAAAACAAACAACAACCGCAAACCTACAGCACAAAGTCCAATTGGGAACTTCAAACAAACAAGAGAAAATATAAATATGAGAGATACCATCATAGGAAGACAAAAATCAAGAAAATTGACAGGATGTTATATGCGGCAACCTTCACTCAAACTACAATGATTCCTAACCAGAATCCCTGCACGGCCACTTGGATCTGAAGGGACAATGTTCAGAGAAAGCTCCTGCAACAACATAAGAATTGACAGGCCCGACAAAAGGAACAGAACAATACAGCAATATTTAAACAATTTAAAACACAGACAAGCACAAAAGTCATTGATGAATGAAGACACTTTAAATGTCTATTCTTGAGTAATGATTTTTCATGTAGATTGATAAACATTTATCAAGCTTTATCTTTTCCTCTTTTTTTGAAATTCATGAACATGATTATTAGCAACCACATGTAATTTGTGTACATGAAAAAGAAGAAGAGGATGAAATACTTCGAATGTATTGTTATCTTATTTACATAGACAAGGAATCAACCATGATAAACCTTGCCGATATCATTTTTATTTGCACTTCACTAGGGTAGTATGTAATAATTTTTCTACCAATAGTATCTAATAAGCAAAAAATTATTAGGTAGAGTTGCTCAAGCGTTCCACTTATAAACTAAGCCAATAAACACAACTCACAGAGAAAAATCACGCAGAATGCTTGTATTATTAAGTGGAAACCACTGTTTTTTTTTTTTATGTATTTTGTGTTTATTGACCTAATCTTGTGAAGGTATTCTTGAGTTTACTACCACCTCAACTAAATCTAAGCCTCTCTCCGAACAATCTTAAGAATATGAATTAATATTGTTTAGTTAAAATCAATCAATCAAACTGCATTTGAATCAAAATACCAATTCGGTTTGATTTTTAATTAAATTTGGTTATTAAAAACCAAAATCAAATTAATTTTAATTATTCAGTTTCAGTTTGGTTTTTACAATCTATAATTCGATTTCACTTTAAAAACATAATTATACACTTTTTTTATTTAGATTTTTTAATTTTATACATGTTTGAAATTTTTATTGTTATTTAAATTTTGGTAGTTCAATTTACGACATATTTGAACAATCATGGTTGGTTATCATTATATGTTTTACATGTGGATTAGTAAATTTGTGTTTAAATTTTGATATCTAATTATATAATATATATAGTTTTGTACTTTAATTTTGTTTCAACAAATGATTATTACCTTTCATCAGAGCTAATTTAGATCATTTGGACTAAAAGAAGAGTTCCGTAGTCCATAACACAATTTTTGGGCTATTTATATTATTTTAAGTAATTAAAAAATTGGTTTTTTCTCAAAATTTTGAATTCATAAAAAAAAAAAAAAAAAAAAAAAAAAAACAATCTGATCTCAAGTTTTGTTATGCTTTTGATAAGTTCAATTAACGAAAAATTGAACCAAAATATTAAAAAATTGAAAGTCCACCTTTACTTAAGGGTCCATAGTCTCATATTTGGCTTGGTGTCTTCAGAAAAATTTAATGAATTCTCCTAAGTTCTAATCCTAAGGTTTGAACCTAGAAAGTCAAGAAATTGAGCAAACCTCCATAACCATTAGGTGGCTCTTTGTTATTGACTTAATCTATGAGTGATGTGATATACTTAGTATACCTTATAATTTCTCCTAATAAACTTAGAAAAATGTACTCTTTTTTGTTTTAAAGAGATCATCTTTTTTTTAACACAGTTTAAAAAATTATTAATTATTATGTTATATTAGTATTTTTTTCATCCTTTCTTAAAGTAATTTTTTTTATTAAAATTGTTAGTAATCAAATTTAATCATACATGAAACCAATAGTAATTTAAAAAGAAAATCTATCCAAAAATAAGATGTTAAATGAAGGAAAAAATCATTAAGTTAATTAACAATCAAGGTTAAAAATATAAAAAAAAAATAACATGCTAATGAAAATATTTTACTCCTAAAATTTTGGCTTGCAATAAATTCCTTATAAAAATGAATATTTTTATGTAATAAAAAAAATTCTTTGAAATTTTTATGTTAAAGGTCTTTATATGCATAAAAATAGTATAAAAATATTGATTTGTTGTTAGCGAAAAACAAAACATGAAAGAAAAATTAATTTTTTATCAATCAAAAGTATTTTTAAAAAATATACTATTTAAAATTTTGCTCATAACAATATTTTAGGTAACATATAAATAAATGAATAAATAAATAAAGGGACAATCTTTCGAGACATATGGAGCACACGTTATTTATACTTTCTACTCGAAACATAAAGGCCCAAAACTTGGGAGGAAATGAATCATTGGTGCAATAGAGCCTGATGGGCTTGTTATAAATTTCTGAATAGTTTCATGGACTTGTTAATTAAAGCACCCAAAACTCTCTTTCTCTCGCCTCTACCGTTCATTTGGAAATTTTCTTTTTTTTTTTTTTTTTTTTTGGTGCAAACCGGGAATTTTTCACTCTACTTCGAACTTGATTCTCTTTCAAATTTATTACAAGATCAAACCCAATTGACTAAAAACGGAAAAGGGTGTCCTTGAATTGAAGCAAACGGGAGAATTACCCTCAAAGACTTAACTTTCAGGTACTTATTTTCATTTCTTTTGTAAAGTTTTAATCTTTTTCTTAGTTTAGGAAGATTTGAACTTTTGTTAGAGAATTTTGGTTGATGTTTAGTTTATAATTTATGGGTTTTATCTTTTATTGATTTTATTTTGTTTGAAATACTGAATTTTGGACTAAGACCTTAATGAGATCACAAAGAGAAATTTACCCTTTTCAGATATTGTGAAATTTGTTGCTGACATGGATTCAGAGGCTGCAAAGACTGCAAGAGAATCTTTGGATTTGGCATTTCATATGTCAAACCTTCTTGACACAGGACTTGATCGACACACCCTTTCGGTGCTTATTGCTCTTTGTGACATGGGTTTGAACCCTGAAGCATTGGCTGCCGTTGTTAAAGAACTCCGGAGAGAGCCTGTTTCATCCTCGCTGCAGAATTCCAGTGCTCCAATAGCTAAACCATAGTTAGGTAATGGATTTCTAATGATTTTGGTACAGTGTAAAATAATGTGATTATTTTCTTGTTTGTTGTATTATATATATTTCATTCCATTATGTCTTACCAAATGTATTCTCGATTACTGAAATTCAAAATGCAGCAAGACGCATGTATGTTTTTGCCTTCACTTACAAAAATTCTAGTGCTAAACAGCTCCACATTTTGTGCCAGCAGAAACTGTGGCGTGCAATCTGGCTTTCTATTCTTCTACTATGTATAATTTGTGACAGATGGTAGGGGGTACTTGTCAGCTTATTAGAGAAACCGGCTCTTTTAATCTAGCTAGTTAGTGTTCCACCTTTTGTTTGCTGCATCCTCTTCAATTACAAGTACCTTTTCGGAAAATATTTTTGTAAGTATATACGTTGGTCGGTCTGTACTACTGTGCTTTGGCTTGTGCTTGCAAGGTTTCTTGAACATCGTTCAGATTTTCTTGGTGAACATTGCAAGATGCAATAAACATCTTTGCCTCTTTCTCTCCTTTGATGCTATGGAGTTCTAGCATCTCCATGACACAATGTTTTGACTGAACTCCGGTATGGCTTTACCCAGCAGGACCATTGAATTGCAGAAATCCCAATATGCTCCGAAGCAAAGTTGTAGCTTGTAGCTTTTCTCAAGGCAGCAAATGCGGATCAAATTTGGCGGATATTGAAGGTGCAGAAGTGAGGTTGTTAATAGCTTACCTTGTTGTTGGATGTTTTAGTTTTCCTTCCCCTCTTTTTCAGAAGCTTTTCTGTAGCTATGCTTTAGATGTTTCTCTCCAGTAGATTTATCACACTTCCCGTGCATGGAACTTCTATCATTCCTTTATGTATGAAATTTAGTGAGATTGCATACTTTTATGTGCTGAAATTTGTGTGCCAGAATACAAGTAACTACTGTCTTCAGATTTGACATTGAGAAGTAGCAAATTTGAACATAAATACAGTTCCTTTATGTAGTCACGCTATGATGAATCTGCACTTTACTGATGCCTGCGCTCTTATATCTCGGCAAACCTGTAGTGAACACATTGCTACTCTTCTGTCTGGGTCGAGTGATATGTGGAGAAAACCATCCTACTTGTTAATCTGAGGTAAGGGTTGTGAATTGGTCCAATTCAGTAATATTCGAATTGAATTGAATCCAATAATTTGGATTAGTAATGGAATCCCACTTCAAATACAAGTTGAAGTTGCACAAAACAAAGGTTGGAAATTTGATGGAAGTTAAACGTTGACCATTGGTAATATATTTCTTTTGATTGATTTACCAAAAATATCGATCTTTAAATTTATGAAATTCACTAATTCAATGTGTGAAATGCTCATCCAATACTTGAGCTTTTCTGAGAAATGAGTTTTTAAAAAATATTATGCAAGGTTAGCAGTGCTTTTCTATAATTTTGATTGTCCTTTAAATCATAATATTCTGTGTAGCTATGGCCCCTTGCATGTTATATTTTCATTCAACCAAGAAAGGTGAGGAACTGACTGGATAGTCCCATTTTTACCATTATTACAAACTGCACAGCAGGGCATCAACCCATCAAGAACATTATTGATTCAGAAAAAAACATCATCACTGGATAATGTATCGTTGCAAATACTAGTGAAAAAATCGATGCAATTCTTGAAAAACGTTGCGAATCAGCCTAATAGATATCTCTTATCATAGTTTTAAATAGCAATTAGTCGAATAGATATCTTCCATCATAATTTTAAATCATAAATACCATCGTAAAAACAATCATGATTACAACTTCGAATTATGATTTATCTCAAAAATTAAATAATAGTAACAACAATCGATATCGTAAATGTATTAGCAGACTAACAATTATTAGTAAATTTTTATTTTAATTCACAACTAATTAAGGATAATAATATCTTTAATGGTTTAATAATTTACAACAATAGTTGAATTTAAAAAAAAAAAAACAAAATCAATAACAACTCTTAATTTAATATCAAACAAATAATAATAAAATATCAAAAAATATTTTTTATAATATACCTATCATTATATAACAATAACGACAATAATAGCATTATATAACAATAACGACGTATAATGTCGTTATGTTGCATAATGTTTATTATTTAGAACTATGGTACATCTACACATAATATCTAATTGAAACTTGCTCTATTTGAACCAAATAACAAATAAATTATAAACTAGAACTTTTAGTTTTGAAAAAATAAGTTAATTAATCCTCCATTTTTAAAAATTAATTATGTATCAATATTTTTTTATCCATTTGACGTTCTTTTTAAAAGAAAAAAATTGATAAAAAAAATATTTTCTATAATAACATAATATTAAATTAAATATGATTAATACTGGTCAATGACTATATATTTTTTAAAATAACTTTTTTTTTTTTTTGAAACTACAGCAACTAATTTATAATTTACTCACTAGATAATGCTGTTTTTCCTCATCCCAACTAGATGTTCCTTTATTGAGTAAATTTTAAATTAGTCTTTTTTATTTTTGAAAAATGAATGAATCAATTTTTTTATTTAAAAAACTATTTATTTATTCAATTAACTACTATTGATCATATTTAATTTAACATTAATTTATTTAAAAAAATCATTTTTCTTATCCATTTTTCATAATTTTTTCTATTTCTTAAAAAAATAAAAATAAATTAAAAAATAAAAAAGATTAAGTTACATAAAATTTAAAAATATAATGACTAAATATAAATTTTGAAATAAGATAGATCAATTAATTTATTTTTCAAAACTAAAAGGATAAGTTTATATTTTACTCTTCTTTATTTCCTCCGTATTCCGTAGTCGTTGAAATTTCCAAAGGCCAAAGGCACAGGCACCATGAGAGGCAGGCACAAGAAAAGGCCCCACATGGTCAAATCTCGTTTCTTCCTTTTGTCCTTTTGTTGTTTCGGCTAAAAACGTCAAACTTTTCTGAAATTTAAATCATTTGAATTGAGTTGATGAATTTTAAATTTCATTAGAAAATTTTTAAATTTTTAATTTTTATAATTTAACCCATTCAACGATTTTTAGCTATCATTTTTTAAAAAATAAAATAAAATTCTTTGTATTCATATTGGGAAAATTTTAATACATTTTCTAAAAAAGTTTCAGAATTTTTCAAAATTTAGAAGTATGTTTATATATTTTTTAAACATTAAAATATAAAAAAATTTAAAAATAAAAAATAATCTCTTTTTTTAAAGAGGTCTATATAAAACTTATTGAATGATTTATATCATGGAGCTATTTATGTGATTTTTTAATAAAAAATAAGAAATTAAAAAGTGAGCTAAGTTTTAAAAAACTAAAAGTTTAAAAACGCCAAAAATAAATTTTAAATTTTAAATTTTAAAAGAACTAAAGTAAAAGGAAGGTTGGACCCTTTTGGCTTTTGTTTTATTGTTCTTCTTCAAACAACATGATTGAAGTTATGTTTGATAAAACATGTTCGATTGACATGTAATTCAAATGAATTTTTCAAATAAGTCAATCTTAGGTTTTAGAATCAATTGGTTTTGGATTTGATTGATGCGTGATTTAAATTCTATTTTAATCCACGATGTCGTCGTCTATCAACTTAAAACGAAATTTTTTATGAATTTTTTATCTAACATTTAATAAATATATCAAATAATTAAAATATATTAAGTTGGTAATTTTAGGATTTATTAAGTTAAAAAACTATAAGAAATTCTTATTTCCAAAACAAATCCAAGAGGCTGCGATTTACTTGGAAAATTCTAGCCATGTAACTGTTAAAAACGAAAATACCTAAACTATCTATCATTTTATTCCTTTCCAATATCATTCCTCGTCTTCCCTTCTTCACCAAACCGGTCTTCTCTCTAATGCCCATCTTTTCCCTGAAGTATGTCCATTTTCTTTCCTTTGTTAGTAAAATGACTCACTGATCTCTGATCTGGATTGAAAATTAAGTTATAATATAACATTTTCCACTTTCTCTCACTTTCACTATGTTTCTATTGACAATTTAATTATATTATATTATATGGGTTTTAAAACTAACCCACCAAGTGTTTTATTTCAATGTCTCTAAGAGAATTCTTGTGTGTGAAATCAATCAAATTCTATTTTTATAGTTTTATCTGAACTTATTTTCATTTCCATTAACAAATCACACACACATATATATATATATAAGCTAATGTCTATTGTCAAAAATGAATTACTATTAATGGTTGATGGTCTACTAACATGGTGATTCAATTAATTTCTTATAAAATTTCTTTTGGTTGAATTTGTTGTTCAATGATTTCAAATTTTAGTTGTAATTGTAAATGAGTTCTGATTATTTTCTTCATTTACTTAATAAAAGATTTTTTTTTTCCTTGTAAATGTCAAGGCAGTTGCAAAATTTCATGCGAACTTAATGAATTTGGAGTCAATCAAATTGATCAATGCTAATTTCATATGAAGATTTTCTACACTTTTAATTAGAGTGAAGATTTTGAGGACAATATAATCAAACAACAGAATTCATTTCATTAATGAAGCATTCCAAACAACATAATTCAAATCAATTCTTACAATTTGTTTCCAATATAAGAATCCAATTCAATTGTATTAATAAAAATCAAACCATTTCTTTTAATAAAATTACCTAAAAAACTAAAAGAATTGGGATAGATGAACAATAAATTACTGTTCATTTGCCTCCGTTCACTATTCATTAGTGGTAATTTTGTAATTCCTTACAATGGCATTTTCATAATTTTTTATAATTTTTTTATATTCATTTTCAAATTTGACACTTTATTCCTTTTTAGTCCCTTATATTTGCAAAATGTATTTTTAAATCCTCATATTCTTAAAAATATTTTGATATCTCATGTTTTTAACTTAGTCCATTTTTGTCTCGTATTTTTTCACAAGTATATTTTTTATTCCTCATATTTTTAAAAGATATTTTTGGCCTCTTATATTTTTAAATTTTAGAACAAACACATATATCGGTTTATATTTTTTTATTGATTAAAATTAATAAAAATTAATCTCTTAAATTTTTTGTTTATTATTAAAAAAATCTCATTAAATTAAATTTTATGTTCCTTCTTTTGGTTTAAAAAATAAATTTTTTAATTTTTTAAATCGAGTGTTGACCATTGATAATTTATTTTTTTATTTATTTTTCATATTTTTTATTCTTTCTCTATTTCTTAAAACAAAAAATAAAAACATTGAAATAGTAAAAAGGCCAAAATCATCTTTTAAAAATTTAATAAATTATTTTTGAAACCAAAAGAATTAATTCATTCTTGTTTTCAAAATGAGAAGAACTAATTTATAATTTAATTTGCAATTCAAGAATCTCTTTCACCATAAATTAAGAAGTAAATTTTATGAGAACTAATTTCGTAATAGTTTTTATTTAAATTTATTAACTTTAATATATTTCA
This sequence comes from Dovyalis caffra, assembly GCA_963924115.1. Taxonomy (NCBI): domain Eukaryota; kingdom Viridiplantae; phylum Streptophyta; class Magnoliopsida; order Malpighiales; family Salicaceae; genus Dovyalis; species Dovyalis caffra. The sequence continues at coordinate 11,867,681 of CAWUPB010001159.1, forward strand.
TACAACTTATATGATTTTTTTTAAAAAAAAATTGTTTATACTATATACTCGTGAATCTACTAAGTATGATCATATATATATTATTATTATTATTAAAAATTAATTATGTATCCGCATACATAACACTAATTATTTGTTATTTATTCTTTTTTTATGTTCTAAAATTAATATTTTTTAAATAAAATAATTAAAATATATATTATTAGTTTTGTTAGAAATTAATTATATATCTTAACAGATAATAACAATTATTTATTATTTATTCTTTTTTATGTTCTAAAATCAATAATTTTTAAATAAAAAAATTGAAATAATGTTTTGAAAGAACTTTTCAATTATTCAAATACAACCTTTTATACTAATATTATTGATTATTTTGTTAATAAATATATATAAATCAAACATTTTGCTCACCAATTAAATTTGATTTACATTATAAAAAATAAGATTTTTACCTATATTATATCATATAAATTATTGATCTTATATGTACAACAGTCGTTCGACTATAATATAATACGAGTATCTAACTAGTGGTTCTAGACAACCTGAAAATGATTAAAGAGAATGGAACCGGGCGCCGTCAATTATAACTAGGGATGTTAATGGGTCACGTCCATTTTGAATTAGGTGGAGTATTTATAACTTGGGCCCGATCCAAAGTCTTTGCCAGAGTTTTGGAACATCCGCACATGCTATAATTTTTTATCATTATATTTTATTTATTGGGAAAATGCAAATATTTCATCTTTTCTCCTCCATAAACTTCTTTCCCCACCAGTTTAATCCTTCATAGCTCATTACTTGAAAAATTGACACATTTGGTTCTCTTCTCTCTCTCTCTCAAAATAATAAAAATAATAATAATAAATAAATAGTTTGATACTTTACTTTTTGTCCCCCCCCCCATATATATATATATATATATATATATATATCTTCACCTTTAAAATTTTTTCTCTAGTTTCTTGTAGGGAAATTTTTTGGATCCCCCTGAAGTCAATGATACTTGATTCATTTTGAAAAACCTAAATAACTAAGAAGGAGGGTGTGGATTATATGGTAAAATAAAATTCAACAACTTAATTCTCTTTTTTTTTTCCAAATTATTTTACATTATCAATTCTTACGCAAAAAATCGTAATATTTCGATCTCATGTTAAATGATAATAATAATAATAAAAAATACGAAACACATAAACATTGGAGTAGTGAGTAAGTAGCTAATACCAATAGTATGGAGGAGTAGACTATAAATTAGTTTCTCTAGTTTTGAAAAATGCATTATTTAGTTTATTTATTTTAAAAATTAATTATTTAGTTTCTTAATTAGTATTGATAATATTTAATTTAATATTATTTTATTTTAAAAATATTTTTTCACTCATCAATCTTTTCATAATATTTATTTTTTATTTAAATTAAAAAAATGAAAAAAAAATAAGTTTTTTAAATAATTAATTTATTTTTCAAAATTAGAGGGACTAGTTTATAATTTACTATAGCATGGAGTTTAAGCTTTTGATCCAAAACAAGAAATTTTAAATTGCATGCCAATCAAGTTGTTGTTATCTTTTCGTTATGAGTTTCCCACCACGGGAATAAATGAGAGGTACTATCTAGAATGCTACTGAAAAGCTCATATAATGTGGAAAAAAAATGTATTTCTCAAAACTTTATAGTGCATGGCAATCACGTTCTTGTTATCTTTTTGATTGCTAGCAAGTAATAGTGTGGTGGGTGACTGTCTGTGACGATTCCACCATGTGACTATATTAATATATTATTGGATAAACATTCCACCACACAAGCAAAAACAACCACAAATCTGACTGATCTTGTTTTTTAGTTATTTTAAAAACCCAGGAGGTTTTTTTGTTGGTCCTATTCCTGCAAAACCCTTGATCTTCTCAATAAAATCGACAGTGCTTCCAAGTAATAATCGTCCATGGACACTCTAACACCAAAATGTACTGACCAGTCTGCAAAATGTGAGGGATCCCAGGAGGGGAGGAATGACAAATTGTTCAATGGCCTCGCTGCGGTGGTGAAGGTGCAAAAGTTGTACAGGGGTTATCGTACCCGCCGCAGGTTGGCGGATTCCGCTGTGGTTGCTCAACAGCTTTGGTTAGTCTGTCAAGAACTTCGATAATTAATGTTTTTGTGAAATTAAATGTAACATTAATACAAAAATTTAGATTTTAATGTTGGAGATTAATTAATGTCTTGTTGTGGTTTGTGTTGATTTTAATTAAAGGTGGCAAGCAATATACCATGCTGAATTGAAAGAAAATACGGTTTCCTTCTTCAAAAACTCGAAATCAGAATGTGCGGCTTCGAAATGGAAACGTGTTGGATTACATGCTTCTAAGGTTTCTCTCTACCCATTTATCATGTGCTGTTAAAAAAAAAAAAAAAAAACCCTTGTCTTCAGAGTTCAGATCGTAATCTTTGTTATGACCATCGTGTTTCTCTTTGTTCTCTGGCTGGGGAGATTTTCGTGTTGAGATGTGTGTGGTTCTTGTTTCAACTTTTGTTAGCTTTAGATCTCTCTAACTTTGTTCTCCTCCTCTTTTTGGTTCTCTCAACCTTGTTAGTTAGTGGTGGATCTCTTTTATGATCAGCAGATCTACCTTTTATCGTTGCCTTCTTCATGTTTCAAAATAACCTTAATGTTTTTGAAGATTTGCTCATGCTAGGTAGGAGGCTTCAATAGGGTTTTCAGAGGTGTTCTTGTCTCTTGGGCTGCTTTTGTCGACAAATTAAGCAGTGTCATGGTCATGATTTTTAATGCATTTTTGTCTCGTTGAAAATGGGTTTTGTCTTTGTGTATACTTTAGTGATATGTCAAGCTAGGTCCTGTACTTTCTTCCTTTTTTTATTTCCTTTTTAATTAACCAATGAATCGTCACTTGTGGTGGAAGTTTTGTTGTAAATTTATTTTAATATATATGGCATTTTAAATGATAAGGATATTATGTAATTAATATCATTCTTTTCTTTTTAACATGAGGTCGAAATTTTGTTCGATTAATTTCAATTTTCCTAATAAAAATAATTAAATTAAATATAAAAAAACATATTATCCTACGTGACATCATCAAATTAAAAAAAAAAAAACTTTGAAACTTATCAAAATAATTAGATATATATAAACAGTGGATCTTTAGCAGCTCCGATGATGCAATGGATTTTAAACTATATATAATCCTTTTTTATTTTACAAGAATATCAATAAAAATTAACAAGATTTCTAGTTGCTACTTTGTCTTACGATATATGTTATTTTCTGCTACCCAAAAAAAAAAATGCATATTGTTTGATTCGTGGAAATGTGGACTATTTGATGACAGGTGGGCAAGGGTCTATCCAAAAATGCAGAATCAGAAAAATTGTATTTCGAACATTGGATTGAAGCCGTAATTAAATTTCTCCTTGCGCTGCTAATTTTCCTCTCTCTTTTTTTTTCTTTTTTCTTCATAATTATTATTGATTAGTAAGTTTATTATTTGGATTCTTAATTTCAATTTGCAATAATTTTGTTGAAATCTAATATTTTGATTTATTTTTATCTTTTTTAATAAATAATTCTGCATTTAGATTGATCCCAGGCACCGTTATGGGGGATTCTTGTACATGTATTTTAAGAAATGGTCCGAGACAAATTCCGGTCAGCCTTTTTTTTACTGGTAATTTTACTTTTTCCTTCTCATCTTCCGAGATTGGAAATTTGTAGTTTCTTATTTCTTTGTCACAAAATTTTTCCAAAAAGACATATTTTTAGTTTTTTTTTTTTTTTTTTTAAAGCAATTTATTCATGTCTCGTTAAAGTTGTAATTTGCCACTCTTTTTAGGCTGGATGTAGGAGATGGCAAAGAGGTTGATGTTCAAGAATGTCCAAGGCCTAAACTTCAAGAAAATAGCATCAAGTATCTAGGACCTGTACGTAATTTTATTTTTTCAATATATATATATATATATATATATATATAAACAGAATTATTATTATTATTTATTTATTTTTTTTTTTTGAAGTTCCTGACGTGCTGCCATTTATTTCTTTTTGCAAATCAGCAAGAAAGAGAACGTTATGAATGCTTCATTATTGAAGGGAAATTTTTTCACCGACAGTCCAAAAATCTTGTTGATTCGAAGGGAAAGTGGATATTTGTTTTGAGTCCCACAAAGAGACTATATGCTGGACAGGTAAGAGGTTAATTGTATAGGAATAAAGATAGATATAGTTTTCTCTTAGTTCCATTGTTTCTTATTTATGAAAATTTTGATGCATTTTTTGTTATCCTTCCAGAAAAAGAGAGGAAAGTTCCATCATTCGAGTTTCCTCGCCGGAGGTGCTACCATAGCTGCTGGGACGCTGATAGTAGAGAATGGAATTCTTAAGGTATGTTAAGAATTTGATAGCTTGACCCTGCAGAAAACCTCTAGTTTTATCGGTGTTTTTTTTTTTTTGGTAATGTTCGAGGCATGCTTCAGAAATTTTTACCAGTATAGTAGATTTTTGGGAGGCCCTTGATGCATGTTAGAGTGATTTTATTGTACAGTCTTTTGAAAGATCTTCTTTGAAGGTACTTTTGTGAAATTTTGTTTTTGGGAAATTTTGTTGAAGAATTTTTAGGTTGTTTTCTTTGTGAGATTCTTCTTTCAGAGATTTGTAGTGTTATTCACAATTTTTACCTTGAAAAGATTTATGGATAAATTGTTTTTGACTTCTGTTATTGATTTCAACTCTGCAGTTCATTTCTCCAATGAGTGGACATTACCGACCAACACAAGACAAATTTGAAAGCTTTCTATCTTTTTTCAAGGAAAGTGGAGTGAATCTTGATGAAGTCCAGGTAATTACTTCGTGTCAATTTTATCAAATGTCTTAGAAAAGATCACAAGTGAAGTGTTTCGCCCTACAATTTAGTCCACTCCCAAAGGAAACACAAGGAACTCATCCTTCAGTTACAATACCAACAATATTTTTTCTGATGTTTTGTTTTTGGCATTTTTTTCTTTGCAGGTAAACCAAGCAATTGAATATTCCGGCGCCAGCGAATATGCTGCAAAACGGAGTGGAAGTGAGAGTGGTAAGATGACTGAAGTTCCAAAGAACTTGGAGCCTCCAACGTTACAAACTCCCCATGAAGAGAAGGTTTCTAAACTACCAGAAGCTGAGCAGAATGAAACCAAAGATGAAAACAAAAAGACTTTATCTGAGGGTCTCGAGGAACCAAAGACAACTATGTTTGATCTTAATAACTGGTCAAGTGGAGCTGGCCCAAGAATTGGTAGTATTGCTGACTACCCAGCTGAAGTTAGAGCACAGGCCATGGAGTTCGTTAACCTATCTTCCAAAAAGCCTCCTACTTCAACGCTATAGGTGGATTGCTAGCCAACAGCATCAGATATCCCTAATAGTTGTAGGACCTCTCTTGTCTGAAACTCTTCATTTAATGCCTTTTGCTTTATGAATGATTTGAGGGGAAACTGATTTAACTTATCCTTGTATCTTGGCAGTTCACGGCTTCCTATTGCTCTACATGTGTTTGTGTGCGCTTGTTGATGAAAGAAATCCTTATATTTTGGTCATGTCTGTGTTAATTATGAACCTCTCTAATCTTATTGAATAGGAATTTCTAAGTAAACTAGCTGAAAAACATGGTCCACAGGATGGACCAACCCATTAAACTGGAATTTGTAATTCAGTTTTTGATAGTTCACATAATTTTTTAGTATGCCAGCATTGATCATGAAACTAACTATCCAAGAGATTTTGGCATTGCCCAAAACAATATTTGTTTAAATTCTAGATTTTTAATGGAAGAACAGATGAATACTAGTTGAACTACATGCTCATTCATCTAATTTTTCTTAATTGGCAAAAAATACAGCCTTCTTTCTTCTTCTTTTTCTCCTTTTTTTTTCCCTAAAGATAAATTGCTTTCCGTTTTTATTTTTCAGATGAATAAGTTTCATTTAAAACAATGGGCTTGAGCCCAAGTTACAGCTTACAAAAGATTTTCAACCCAAGTAGAATGATAGCTTGACGCGCAGGGATTGAGGAGACTCCCGAAGAACACCAGATCCGATTTCCAAAAGAAGACCAGACCCAACCAATTTACTTCAATTATTCTTGTATTAACTTTGGTATAAAGGCATGTTTGCCTCCAAACTATTAAAATTGTGCAAAATGCACGAAGGAACTATAGTGTTGACAGGATGACCTATGTTTTTATTTAAACGAGAAAATAACAAACATAAGGTATAAACTATGTATTAAAAATAAAATGACATTTGAGACTCGAATATGGAATAGCCATCAAGTGAGGATGGTAAGAGGATTCAATCATCGATTTTTTAACATTTTAAAATTATCCCAAATTAGTTTAAAAATGAAATTAGGTTTCATCATTACCCTTTGGGATGTCTTAATGTAGGGATTGCTTCTATTATCAACCGAGTTTAAAGATGAAATTGAGTTTCATCGGTAACTCTTGAAATATTCTTACCGAGATTCGAAATCTCTTTAATATTCAAACATTATAGAAATTGGACTTAAATCCTCTTATCATCCATCTTGAAACATTCATGACCAAATTGTTCGATCAAGATTTCAATACATTTGACTTGCCTAGTAAATTTAGTTAGAAATGATGATCCTAAGGTTTTGTTATAAGTCATTATGTGAACATGATATGATCTATCTAAGTCTTAAACGAGTCTCTTTTAGCTCAATGAATTATAATAGAATGGTCGGGTCCACCAAAAGCGATGAGGGATAAACATAAAAAATTATTAGTTATCCATCATGCAATGGCAACTTGCAAGAAGAGTTGAAATTTTGTGATTGTTTATCCGGAGTGAAACCCATTGGGGCAATACTACTATCTCCTTAAGTCATGAGGCAAGGGTGTGATATACATAAAAAAATAACGATGAATGTAGTATGTGCATAAGCATTATTCCATATTCGATCTAAAAAACATAAACAAAAATACAAACTAAGCTGAAAAAGCTATAAAAAAAAGGCGAAACAAAAATACACATGCAAATAATGGCAAACAAAAGGCATAATTTAAAAACATAGGCAAATTATGTCAATTGACATACGTGCATAAAAATTCATCACATAACGGAAATTAAATTCAAAATTTTATACAAAGCCCAACCCTAAATGTGTCTCTAAGCAAAGTTGCCATTTGTCGTAAGGCAATATCGAGGCAAAAGCGACGATTATGGGAAATAGGGAAATGGGTAAAAATGATAGCATCGTCACACTGGTATTACGGTTACTAAAAAACTATATAACTGGTCCGTTTACATTCTAGATAAGAGGTTTATTACGTATAAGGAGAATTAATAATCACCTTATCCCATCATGCTTAAGATAAGTCTGTATTGCATGCTATTTTAACTTGATTTTTTATTTTTTATGATGAAAAACTTATGTCTATTCCTAATCTTTTTTCAATCGGACGAGTGATTTAGGACTTAGCCTGTAAAGGGCCTCGTCCTCACTCTAAAACGAATAGATATGAAAATGAAATGAAAAGAACATGATGAGTGTGCAAGAATATATGGCTAGTGTGACCTAAATGGCATGCATGAAAACATGGCTTAACAATAGGCAAATAAATAAAATAGGCAATAATAGCCAAATGATAAATTTGACAAAAGAGATAAAAACAACAAAAATGGTAAATTAGATAATAAATAAAAATGGAAAATTAGACAAAAGTGATAAAAACGAAAAACATAGAAAAAAAAGGTCCTAATCAAAGTTCGGATCGACGTGAATTTGGGCATCGTGATTTTCAAGCACACAAGACATACATTAAGAAATTTGGCAAAGCCGGCAAAAGGAAAAATTGGCCAAAGGAAAAAATTTTTTAAAAATGGTTCAAATCATAATTTGGACGAGCGCAAATCCTAGCATTTTGGTTTTCAAACACAAATGAGGAAATGGCAAAAATTGGCAAGCAAATTAGCATACTTAATAAGACTCAAGCGAGTCATAATAAAAACACTTCACTCAAATAATGAACTTTTTCAATACTTGCAATTAATTCCAAAATATTCTCGGATGGGACGATTTGAAATTCAAAGTTTCAACAACTTACCTAGTCGTCAAAAGACTATAACCGGCCACTTAAGATGTCGGCAAAATTTGAAATTACTTAAATGCCTTTTGAAAGTCGGCTCTAGTTTCTTCAACTCCAATAAAGACCGATTTATTTTTAGTCGGCCACAATGGAGAAATGAATATCCATTGAAGAGATAATGAGGTCACTATGAAATGATGAAAATGCCCTCAAAAGTGAAAATTACAAAACTATCCCTACGTATGTACAACATGTGCCATCGTTATCCAAGCCTCATGGATAGCTCTTCCGACTACCTTTAGGCACATGGACTGTCTTATATGAGGATTGATGGTAGCTAGTTGATCGGTGCATAATTTATATAATTTTTATTTCTTTTTATATTAAACTTATTAATACATTTTGTGCCTTATTAAGTCGATTAAGGACAATATGATGTTTATTGGTTTTGCGAGAAAAATGGAAACAAAAACTAATAAGCCTAACCCAAATATATGATGGGTACCAAGTCCATTCAAGCTCATTCCTCAAAAGAACACACACGGCTATGTAAAAAAGTTACCGCCCGTATGTGATGTTGCCAAAGATTATACATGGTTGTGTGATGTGTAACGAGGAAAGGAGGACACATGGCCTTGCAACAAAGGACACACGACTCCGTGTCTAGTTCAAAACCCACAAACTCCCACTCGAAGTTAGTGTCGGTATGGATGTAACACACACGGTCGTGTGTGTTGTGTTCTACCTTAGCAGATTATATCGCCCTATACATATAGGTTCATTGCAAGGGGTTTTTAGAGAGAACAAACTATTCTATTTTTTTTCCTTTTTTTAGTGCTCGACTAACATGTGTGGCTAAATTCTTTGTATCAATTCAAAGGGATTTCAAAGCTCTCATAGGCATGTCAATGGTGTAATCTAGTAATGTTCTTCTTTTCTCATTATTGGGATTGATTATATTATTTGGCTTTATTTGATTTATGATTTCTATTCGATTAATTTGGTTTGGCAAGCTAATTGATTTTTATACATTTCTATTACTAGATCTAGAAATTGTGATATGTAAAATTTTCATCTTTTTAATCACTTAGTAGCGAATAGTGGTAGATGATTACAAACAAATTTTTGTCTTTACCATTATGAATAACATAACCTAGGTTAAATATTCCGAGCTTGTGAGATTATTGCTTACATTGGTTTATTTTCCTAGTTTTTAAAGACGTCGTGCATTAAATTTAGAGAGGTTATTCTAGGTTGTATTATTGTTAGAATCTAATTGAAGAACTTGTTACGTTGGTGATACTCAAGAGAAATTCAAATAACGAGCTTATTGTAATATAGGATCAATAATGTCATAAGAGAAATTAAATAGTTTATTGTGGTTACATTCATTTTTTTTTCTTTTTATGTCAAATGACTTCAATCTCTACCCTTAACTCCGTTACTCTTATCACTACACGACGTCGGACGGGACTCCCCAAAGATTAAATCTAAGAGTTAATTGGTTATTATAAGTTTATTTACAAAGTCGGGAGTCGCCACCTAGTATTGAAGGAACTAAGAACCTAAAAATAGGCACTCGGTTCGGAGATCCTTAAAGTAAGGAATTGATTACACCGTTGGGAAGATATTTAGTCCCCCAAAAGTGTCTTTTCTAACGAAAGGTACCATGTCTAGTTTAGTTCCAAATTCATCTCCTAAAAATCCATGTCAAACTACTTTCTAATTTTAAACTCCTATTTTTTCAAAGTTAATAAAAAATTTAGTTTGGGCATGGCATCCTATTGAAATGATCGTCGGTCCTCTTCGTCAAGCGACACGTTGGTTCAAACATCGGATCCACTAAAAGCCTTGACACAACCGGTGTGTCGAAAGACGTCTTAATTAAAAGGTATTTTTTGTGACGTCGGTCCCTATCAAATAGGAAACTTCGTCGAAAATCTTGAATATTCTTTTTGGTGACGTTAGTCCCTATTAGATAGAAGACTTTGTCGAATTTATTTATTTATTTTTTTGTTGCATCGGTCCCTACCAAGTATGAGGCTTCACTAAATTTTTTAGGCATTTTTTTTTTGGTGACGTCGGTCTCTATCGGATTGGAGACTTCGTCAAGATTTTTTTATAATTTTTTTTCTAACAATACATATTAAAGAAAAAAATAAAAAATTTTGAAGAACCAATTCTAAATTAATATAAGAAAGAAAAAAGCGACAAGGAATACAAATAAACAAGCTAAAAAAAATAAACGAGATAAATAAATAACATCGCAAAAAGAATTCACCCTAGACCTAATCCATTAACCCACAATCTCTTTTTTTTTTTTTTTTTTAAGGGAGAAGGCCAGCCTTCTAGTTTTTTTTTTTCTTATTTGAGGTGAGGGACACGGGCTAGACCGAACCCTTTTTTTTTTTTTGGGGTAAGGGGCACGGGCTAAACTAAAATCAGTCCAACCCATGTGTATTTTTTTTCTTTTCTTAATTCGCCGGGCTTAAGCCTAGAAACGAGCTCATGTGAAGAAATTTAAGCAAAAATTGATCAAATGGCTTCCCAACCCTCTCTCTCTCTTGTTCTTAGTTTATTTTTCAATTTCTCTTTCTAGTTCTTCAAAGTTTTTCAGAAATTAAAGACCTCCTTCCAAGGAGAAAACTTGATTACATAAACCACAATTCGAACATGAATGAAATAACGAACCAACAATTGAAACTAAAACAAACAACGAAATTAGAAGCTGGAGAATCAAACCCGAGAGCCGACCTAGAAACGGAAAGAATGTCAAGAACGAGCCCATAAAGAACCCGGAGAAAACCCAAAAACATAGAACCAAGAATGCTAATTTCTCACGAATTTCTTGAAATCTTACTCTCGATTTCCTTTCCTCCACCCTAACGAACCAAAATCTTTCTCGAATCAAGGTTAAGGATGCTTCAAATTGTCTCGGGGTTGAAGAACATAAACCTAGAAATATGAACACCTTCAACCAAAAACCCGTAAAACTTAATTGCTAAAAAATTGAAAATCAACCTTTTGTTTTTTGCTTGGATTTTCCTATCTCTCAACCCAAAATTCCTCTCCCTAATTTTTTTCTCCCCTTTCTCCGTGAAATCGGACTCGTTTTATAGCCAAAAACTTTCTAGAATCGAATCAAAATCTCAAATTTTTTTATCAAAATATTTCCTCTTTAATTCAAGATTAATGCAAAATCAAAATAGAAAATTTGGTCATTGCTTGATTCTCTCGTTATTAATTTTGTCCAAAAATCATGATAAATGCAAAATCAAAATAGAAAATTTGTGGAGGATTTGGGCGGCTCTCAAAGATTTTCGGAGAAAATTTGCATTGGAGTGGATGACGAGTCGTCCTCTCCATTACAGATCTCGTCGTTCGCTCCAAACTTTTAATTTGGTCTTTATGCATTTCAATTCCAAGCAATCATGCCCTTCTATGGTACAATTTCAGTCTTTATAAAGTGCAATCTTATCAATTGGGTCTCCGTAAGAACCAATTTAGGTTCTAAATTTTTCAATTGGTTCGATTATACCTCTAATTACTTCAATTATACCTTTCTTTAAATGCAATTGTCCCCCTAAATGAATGTTTTTTGGGGTTTTTTTTAATCATTTTCTTCTTTTTTTCTTTTTTGGTAAACTTCAATTGAATTAAAATAAAACATACATGAAATAAAAAATAAAAAAAATTAAAAATTAAAAAAGGGTAAATTTGGGTTATTACAACTCTATACCCAACAAAATAAAAACAAGTTTAAATCAATAGCATACTCTTCAAAAATCAATAATAAAAAAAAACCATAACTGGCATAATACATACATCATAATTACGTGTTTCGATAATAAATTTTTTCATATTAAATTCATGTTTTATAATAAATAGTCAGTGACAATGTTATATTCTAAAATCTATTATTGAAAAAGATACCAAAATTTCATTTTCAACATAGATATACTTAGATTTCTTGATATTTATAACATAACAACGCATATCTTGTCGAGAATTTAAAATAGTGTATAGCATATTCTTCATAATTATGTATTTCAATAATAATGTTTTTCTATTAAATTCATGTCTTATCATAACTAGTTGGTAACAATGCATATTCTAAAATCTGTTATTGAAAAAATACCAAAATTTTGATTTCAAGGTCGATATACTTAGATTTTTCAATATTCACAGCATAACAACACAGCATGTCCTGTCAAGAATTTAGAATAATTTATAATACATACGTCATAATTAAGTATTTTGATAATAATTTTTTTTCTATTAAAAACTCATGTCTCATCATTATTGGTTGATGACAACGATTTATTTTAAAATCTATTATTAAAAAAAGATACCAAAATTTTGATTTCAATATAGATATACTTAGATTTCATGATATTTATAATATAACAATAAAACATGTTTTGTCAAGAATTTAAAATAGTTTATAATACATACGTCATAATTATGTGTTTTAATAATACATTTTTCTATTAAATTTACGTCTCATCATAAATAGTTGGAAACAACGCATATTTTATGATCTATAATTGAAAAAAACACCAAAATTTCGTTTCCAGCATAGATATTCTGGGATTTTTTGATATTCATAACACAACAACTCAACATGTCTTGTCGATAATTTCAAATAGCTTATAGTACATACGTCATAATTATGTATTTTGATAATAAATTATTTTTTATTAAATTAACGTCTTATCATAAATAGTTGGTGACAATTTTATATCCTACAATCTATTATTGAGAATTTAAAATATACTTAGATTTCGCCATATTTTATAACATATTAAGGTAACATGTTTTGTTGAGAATTTAAAATAGTTTATAGTGCATACATTATAATCACGTGTTTGATGATCAATTTTTTCTATTAAATTTACGTTTTATCATAAATTGGTTGTGAAAACGCTGTAATCTAAAATCTATTATTAAAAAAATATATTAAAATTTCAATTTGAATAAAAAATACTTAAATTTCTCGATATTTATAACCCAACTACGCAACGTGTCTCGTCAAGAATTTAGAATAGTTTACCAGTCGCTAGAGCTAACACTAATTCCTTTAGAAAGTCCCGTCGAGAATTTAGAATATTTGCAACCACCTGTTTTATAAACTATACCAAGCAAGAAAAATGCTAGAAGAGCTAACGCTTATTCCTCTCCAGTTTCCAATGTCAATTTTCAACAGCCAGTCACTTGTACTATAGAATAAGACGGACCAGACTGCTCTACTCTCTCCATCTCTTTCTCTCTCCAAACCCGCCCTTTTAGACTCCAATTCAAAACACACACATTGGAACGGCACAACCTGCTACATGTCCTAATCTCACAGATTCTTAAACGCCACAAAAACATCTCTCTCTAACCCACCGTTCACCGACTCAAAAGACACAAAATACTCGAACTCTCTTTGGTTTTCTTTCTTTAATGGAAGAATTTCGAGATGATCAAGACCCAGTAAGCCTTTACATGTCTCTTGATGATTGGCAAGATTGTTCTCATTTACAAGAGACCCCAAATGAGTCATTCATGGTTGGTTTTGTTATAGCCAACATAGTGGGTTTACAATACTACTCAGGCACAATTGCTGGCCGTGAATTGGTTGGTCTTGTGAGGGAACCACTTAACCCATTTGATCAGAATGCTTTAAAGGTACTGAACACTAGGTGTCTTCAAGTGGGTCACATTGAAAGGTCAGTTGCTGCTGTTTTATCTCCTTTAATTGATTCTCATATGATTAATGTTGAAGGGATAGTGCCTAATTCTAGGAGTGGTGGTAATAAGTATAAAATTCCTTGTCAAGTTCATGTCTTTGCTAGGGTAGAGCATTTTGAGCGTGTTAAAACAGAGATTTCGCGAGGTGGGTTGGATTTAATTTCTCAAATGGAAGTAGGTTTTGGGTTATCTGAGGCTATGGTGGCTAAAGAGAAGAACAAGAAAAGTGAGCTTAAGAGTTTGGATGAGATATTTAAGTTGGTTGATGAGAATGTGAATATGAAAGGGACACTGGGGGCTTTAGAGCCTCCGAAGGAAGTGATAAAGTCTCAACTTTTTGAGCATCAAAAAGAGGGGTTGTGGTGGTTGGTTAATAGAGAGAATTCTGGTGAATTACCGCCTTTTTGGGAGGAGAAAGATGGGGAGTTTGTGAATGTTTTGACAAATTACCATACAAACAGGAGACCGGAGCCTTTGCGGGGTGGGATTTTCGCTGATGATATGGGGTTGGGCAAGACTCTAACGTTGCTCTCTTTGATTGCTTTTGATAAATGTGGTGGTGGTACTGGTGTTGGTGGAGGCAATAAAGACAATGTTGCTGAAGAAATAGGTGGGGATGATGAGGAAGTATCTGTTTCTGGTAGTAAGAAGGGTAAGAGGGGTAGAGTGAGTAAAAAGGTTACTGGAGGACGGAAAAAGCGTAAAGTTGAGGATACCCTTTCAGATGGCAATGTGAAAGGAAAGTCTGTCGGCATGGCTGATAAGTCTTCTGGCGTTTTATGTGCAAAGACGACGTTAATCGTGTGCCCTCCTGCTGTATTTTCAACATGGATAACTCAACTGGAGGAGCACACTCAGCGTGGATCATTGAATGTGTACATGTATTATGGAGAGAGGACAAAAGAAGTCGAGGAGCTTAAGAAGCATGATTTAGTATTGACAACGTATTCTACTTTGGCTGCTGAGGATCCATGGGACGACTCCCCTGTGAAGAAGCTTGAGTGGTGGCGAATCATTTTGGATGAGGCTCATGTGATTAAGAATGCAAATTCTCAGCAAAGTCGAGCAGTTACCAATTTGAATGCTAAGCGGAGATGGGTTGTTACAGGAACGCCCATACAGAATGGATCACTTGATTTATTTTCCCTTATGGCCTTTTTAAGGTTTGAGCCATTCTCCATCAGGAGCTACTGGCAAAGCCTATTACAGCGGCCACTTGCTCAGGGTAGCAAAAAAGGGCTCTCACGACTACAGGTAAATTATCATATTGTTATTTTATTTCTTCCTGTACTTGAAAATGTTACCTCCACACCAGCATGTTGGCTATCAACAATGGATTGTATAATGTTGGAGTTCACATATTCTTGATTTTGACAATGCAATTCCACTGAAAGGTTTTTCTTACTTTATAATAAGTATTTTTGTCTCCCCATATGATCCCAGAAAATTCGGTGGTGCATGCCTTTGAAATTCTGGTTAGTTTAGATGATGGAAATGGAAATGTGAGGATGCATAAATGTAGGATAGATGGTTTTCAACTTTTTAGAGATGCAAAAAATCACCACTCTAAGGAGAATGGACAAGGATTAAACTCACAAAATCTAATGACACAGAAATTCACCACCTTAGAGATTAGAGTTTAGGATCGCTTGCCACTCAATGGCTCAAGTGTTGAAGTTTCATGTGCTGTTTGTTGACAAATAAGGCAGAAGTACACAAGTTAACATTAACACTGGGTAGAGATTTTGGATTTCCTGACAGCCTGCATACTTGGGAATCAAATTGTTATAACCCCTATAGGAAGCTCCAATTCGCGCATCGTTTGAAGCATTGGAAACTAAACATATGTAGCTTCCTAGTCATATATGGAGCCTAGTTTTTTTTCCTGCAGAATTAATACAGTTTTGCCTTTGAAGTTAATCCCAAAATCTGACCCTGTTATGAGAATTTTCAGCTGTCCTAAACCTTAGAACCGTTTATCTCATCTTTCATTTTGCCATGTAACTTTTTGATTTATCAGGAATGCTCCTGCCCCACCATATATTTTGTCATGGCTTATTGCCTATTTAGACATGATCAAGCTTTCTCAACCATTACAAATTGCAATTTTTGCAGCAAATTGGAGGAGACTGTTCTGCTTTATGATTTATGCTTATATTGTTACTCTTTTGGATTCATATGCTTATTTGCCCATGATTTTAGGATTTGATGGTTGCTAAATTTCTTCATTAGTCATGTTTTTTTAAAGTTATGATTGTGGCATGACTTCATATGATTTCAGGTTTTAATGGCAACCATTTCTTTGCGGAGAACAAAAGAAAAGGGTGTAGTTGGATTGCCATCTAAAACTGTAGAGACACATTACATTGAACTTTCTGGCGAAGAACGTGAACTGTATGATCAGATGGAAGCAGAAGCCAAGGGTGTTGTCCAAAATTTTATCAATGCTGGCAGTCTAATGCGCAACTATTCGACTGTACTTTGTATAATTTTACGACTTCGCCAGATATGTAATGATTTGGCTTTGTGTCCTTCAGATCTGAGGTCACTACTCCCCTCTAACAGTATTGAAGGTATGCTTAACTTTTAATACTGCTTAATATTTTTCTTCATTTTGGGTATGGCTATTTTAACTTCTTAGATTCTATCGCAACTCTTCTAATGTTATTTTGTAAGGTGGATCATTTTTGAACTTTTTAAGTTGATTTATGCATTCCACTCCTAAAATTTACTTCCATATTCCAAGCTCAGGATCTGGCAAGCCATTATATAATACATCATATTTCAAAGAGCCCTATATTGAGTGTTATATGGATTATCTTGTGTGGCATGTCTTAATTATGATGTGTGATTGACTGTCTCCGCATTTGTATGCATCAATTTTTTCTTATCTAGTTTGTTGTTGCTGTAAGGAGTTACAAAATCTGCAGTAACAAATTTATGCATCTTCTAAGATTGCTTGTTTCTGGTATATGTTTCCATTTATAAGTAATACTGATGCTCAATGATGTCCAATAATAAATTGCTGTGTGTTTCCGTTCCTGATTTATACAGGAAAGAAATGAGATTAGTATGTTCAAATTACAAAAGCTTTTGCTATGATTTTTTCCAAATGCTATGGTTATGGTATGCTTACCATTTTGAAACTTGATTCTATGCAGATGTATCCAGTAACCCAGAATTGCTTAAAAAGATGGTTGCGGTGCTACAAGATGGTGAAGATTTTGACTGTCCGATATGCATTTTTCCACCAACTGAGACTGTAATAACACGTTGCGCTCACATATTTTGTCGACCATGCATTTTGAAAACCCTTCAGCGCACCAAACAATGTTGTCCTCTTTGTCGCCGTCCTCTCTCTGTGTCCGACCTGTTCTCAGCCCCTCCTGAATCTTCTGGCTCTGAAAACACAAACCCAACTTCAAGAACAGCTACATCTTCTAAAGTCTCAGCTCTCATAAAACTCCTGGTAGCATCAAGGGCTGAAAATCCTGCAAGAAAGTCAGTAATTTTTTCACAATTCCGGAAGATGTTGGTATTACTTGAAGAGCCACTAAAAGAAGTTGGTTTCAAGATCTTGCGGTTGGATGGGTCAATGAATGCCAAAAAGAGAGCTCAAGTAGTCAAAGAATTTGGAGTGCCAGGACCAGATGGACCCACAGTTCTGCTTGCAAGTCTAAAGGCTTCAGGAGCTGGTATAAACCTCGCAGTTGCTTCCAGAGTCTACTTGTTGGAGCCATGGTGGAATCCAGCAGTTGAGGATCAGGCTATGGACCGTGTCCATCGGATTGGACAGGAGGAGGATGTAACAGTTGTGCGATTGATTGCTCAAAGCAGCATTGAAGAGAGGATATTAGAGATGCAGGAAAGGAAGAAGAAACTGGCAAAAGAAGCTTTTGGAAGGCGCGGAACAAAGACCCAACGCGAGGTTGGCATAGACGACCTCCGTGCACTCATGTCGCTGTGAGTTCTTACTCGTAACATTTCCCATGGATATGCATTTACTCCATCTAACCATGCATGTATGTGCATAATCCGGATAGGTTTATGCAACTTTAATGGTGTTTTGGTTTCTTTTGGGGGGTTTATATACAACTTAAGGTGCAGATAATGCACAGGCGCATTAGATAAAGCTCGTTATCATGCCAACATTTTGGACAAGTTACCTCCTATCTATTCCTAATTTTTTGAACACAAAACTCCCTTTAAATTGAAGGTTATGGTAATCATTAAGAACTTCTATTTTGCCGTTTCTCCTCTCTTTGACTTGTACTCCCTCTATGTGACTTGTACTCCCTCTCTTCCACATAGAGTGTCTTTCAGTGTCTTTTATATATATATATATATATATATATATATTTCACATGTAAAAGTCACGTGTTCCAATAAAAAATGGCAAGTGTCTTGGACGAGACACTGCGTTTTTGTCATTTACTTTTTTGAGTGGATGTCTGTCCCTTCCCATGACTCTCATGTGAGAAAATCCTCGTGAGATTGGTCAGCAGTGGTCAACAGGAACACAAAATGTGATTCCTAATAAAAAAAAATATTTGAAACCCAAATAAAAAAAAAATTAAAAGTTGAGAACTTATTTCTGGTTAATCAAAAATTCAGGACATTATAGAATCAATTAGCTCTAACAAAATCCAATAGTTTCATGTATATATATATATATATAAAGAAATTTAGGGTATTATAAAACCAATTAGCCCCAAAAAAATCAAGTAGAATTTCATGTATGTATAAGAAAAAGAAAAAGAAAAGGAAAAAAAAAACGCTAGAGAAGGTAATAATTGCAAGAATTGGATGTGTTGGATGGTGCAATCCATTGATTTGGAAACTTGGTTTCTCCTTTTCGTGAAAGATTTACATGGGCCAATCTAAATAATTCTCTTTGACCTGAAAAGAAAATAAAAAATAACACCAATAAGATTTAAAGTCTCAAGATAAAAGCAATAACTATATATTTTATATAGAAATTTCTCTTACAGATTAAGAGTTTTAGGGGAGGAAAGGAGGAAGAAGAAGAAGAAGAAGAAGAAGAAGAAGAAGAAGAAATATACGCATCTGTACTGTAGAAAAAAAATAAGTTATAGAGAGAACCAAAATCCTTTTTTTTTTTTTCCTGAAAGTAATGAATGACTTTTATCCCAATAATTATTGTTTCCTGTACAAACTCTAATATTGGATATTAGATTGATTCTATCTATACATATCATTATCTATATGGTCATTATCTAGGGTTCAACCAAATCCCTCGATATTGCTTTTAATCAAATCCTCAAATTGGCAAATTTTTAGACATTCCAAATAAATTAATATAATAGCGTCACAATATTAACTTTTTCATATATATATATATATATATATGTGTGTGTGTGTGTGTGTGTGTATATATATATATGTGTGTGTGTGTATATATATATATATATGTGTATGTATGTATTAATTAAGATTGAATACAGCAAATAAAATGTAAGAAATTAAGAATAACATTGACTTAGTTTTCTTTTATATTTTTTTACTGCATCATCTTATTGGATTAATAGGCCTAAGCAAGAAGTAACAGTGATCATGTTCTTTTATTAAGAATAGTATAGTTTTAAAAAACTAACGTAACGACCGTTATATAACGATAACAAGACATTCTGTTATCATTATTCGGTGTTACGGATGCCCCGATATCATTTCACACGGATAATCATTATATTGCGAAGTTACACAAATTTATATTAAAAAAAAAAAAGAAAAACATTTTAGCGGGAGACAGAACCCACACGATTCATTGAGAGAATAAATGCATTTGCAGGCTTTGAGTGAAAAAAATGAAAATTAGCACTTTTATTTCGAAAAAAAAATAGTTAGTCCTTTTTATTTCAAAAATTAATAATTTAGTTTTTTTTGTTCATTTTATATTTGTTTCTAGTTTATTTTTGTTTTTACTTTAAAAATTAGAAAAAGAAAAAATAAATTTATACCATGAAAAGATTGATGAAAGAAGAAATATTTTGTAGAATAAAATATATTATTACATTAAGCATGATCCAATATTAATTAAAAGTTTAAATAATTATTTTTAAAGACATTAAGGGTTAACTAATTTATTTATTGAAACTAGAAGGACTGATGTATAATTGCGTGCAGATACTGTAATTTTTAATGTAACCCTCTTCAACAGTATATTTGACACCCATCACTTCTGTTAATTCTTCTTGGCCTTTTTTCATCACTTCTGGATGTAGCATCACTCCATCGTAGTTGATGACGTGTCATTTTCAGCAATTACTGTGTCCCTTCGATAGAAAAAAATATTTACACGGAAAAAAAAAGTATAAATATCGAAAGAATACAACCTATTAAACAAGATATGAATTAACAGTTAAAAAAACATATTTACATAAATAACTATTACATAAGGATGTTACACAAATTCATATTAAAAACAAAAAAAAAAACCATTTTAGCAATTGAAATTCAACGAGAGACAAATAACTCACACGATTCATTTAGAAAATAAATGCATTTGCAGGCTTTGAGTGAAAAAATAAATAAAAATTAATCTTTTTATTTTGAAAAAAAAATCAATTAGTTAGTTTTTTTATTTCAAAAATTAATAATTTAGTTATTTTTTTCATTTTATATTTGTTTCTATTTTATTTTAGTTTTTGTTTAAAAATTAGGAAAAAAATAAATTTATACCATGAAAAGATTGATACAAAAAGAAATATTTTATGAAATAAAATATATTACGTTATACAATATTGATTAAAAGCTTAAATAAACTGTTTCAATTTGTTTGTAGATATACTCGTATAATCATGATCATGTCACGTGTCATCCTGCTTCCCTGAAAAGATACAACCATGGTCCATGGATAGAACCAGCCATCAGATGCGTGACTATCAATATATGTGGCATCTCGTTATTGTGTCTGTGTACTTTAAAAAGATTAAACTATCTAAAATAAAAAATGGAGTTAGAAATTTTTTTTATAAAGAATGGAGTAGTAAATCTATTATTTTAAAGAGATTAGAGAATCTGAAAATAACGTTCATTCTTAAGAAACAGGGTAAGCAATTGACTATATTTGAAAAAAAAAAATTATAACAATCATCCAAAAACATTCTTTTTAGGAAAATAAGAAGTAGATTATATTTAAGAAAAGATAACAATCTCTCAAAAACATTCTTCAGAATTGATTATGTTTAAAAAAAGATAAAAGAACCCAAAAATATTTTTTTCTAAGAAAAGTTACCAAACTTATTTCTATCATTTCCGAAAAAATAATTATTTATTGAATTATTTTTCAAAGTTTATCTTCGATTTTATCGATAAGTCGAGTTATCATGAATTTAAAATTAATTTGAGAAATTAGTGCTTCACATTTATTTATGATGATTATTTTTGGGCCCAATAAAAGATTTATTATTTATTGTAGAATAGTATTAAATTATTGTTACATCTTGAATCTAAGAATTATGTCAATTTAATAATATCGGATCTATTATAATCCCGACACGATCGCCATGTCGGGAACATATCAGCAACATAAAAATAAACTAAATCGATTAAGGTTTATTATAAAATCATATTAAATTGCCATCAAGTCCTGAAATTAGGGGTCACATCATTTAACATCGGATGTAATTATAGTCTTGTTATGATTGTCGTACCAAGAACGTATCAACAAAATATAAACAAATTAAATCGATTAAAGTTGATTGTAGAATTTGGTTAAGATGCCATCAATCTCTAAAATCTAAAGTAAAAATTGAAATATTAACACCAAACAATATTGTAGGAAAAGATGAAGTAAAAACCATTATGTATTCTAGAAATATATTAACATAAATATAGAAACTCAATTTAAGAGTGAAACTCCTAATCGAATTTATTTTTGATGAAAAAAATAAATAAATCTGTAGCGTAAACTAAGAAAATCAAAATAAATACCAAAATAACATTAGAAAATTATGAAATTCAAAACACGACCTAAAGACCCATACATATTAATAATTCAGATAAAAATAACACCAAAAACTTGTCCAAAATCATAAGCAAACAAAATAGTTCCTATTTTAAAAAATACTATCAATGTAAACCCCTATTCTTAATACATCGTCAATTAATCAACCTCAAGACCCTTTCAATCAACAAATATTTCAATTAAAGTCATAAAAAATCTAGTATTATCATGTTAAATCAAACGAATGAATCTGGAATCATCAAATATATGGAGTTGTAGGGACTTATTATCAAAACCTACAAAATAAAGACCAATATAATAACAGAAACAAAACAAAGACTAAAATATGTAAAACACATGTTAAAAGACACACGCATATATCAATTTGACTCCTGCTACATTCAAATAAGGAGCACAAGTGAAGAATATTAGTTAATATGCTAAAACAAAATGTGGATTTATTATAGCATATACTGTTCACTCCCTCTACTTTCACTATGGATTCATTGTGCTCTGTGTATAAAATCATTGTTCACTAACACCGTTTGCCATAAATGTGTAATTTGATCCCTTATTTTTGAACAATATATTTTCGGTCTAGTATTTAATTTTTCGTTCATTTTGATCCATGTATCTTAAGAGGAGGAGAAATGAGAGAGAGAGAGAGAGAGAGAGCCAGCAATGCCTATTCTGACTGCCTCGACGATTGATCTTTCAACCAATGTGTTCGTCTTGAGGAATAAAATCCGTTTGTAGTTGTGACAGGACATAAAATGACGAGGTATATCAAAATTTCGAAATATTTTGATTTTTTTTGTTTGATTTGCATTTTTATGTGAATTAAAATGAATTTTGAAGTTTTAAATGAGTTTTTTTATGTGATTTTGAGGTGTTTTTGAATAAAAACAGAACTAAAATTAATAAAATTGACTTTATGGTGAAATCGATCCCTAGAAATTGCAAAGGTCGTTGAAAATGATAGGCAGCCTTTTTTTGTGTTTTACTAGACATGCATGGGCGTTGTGCTCAAGGGCCAAGCACACAGGCGGCCCTGGTGCTCCAAGCCCAATCATGGGCTTTCTCCTCGTTTTTTTCTTTCTTTCTTTAATTTCTAGTTTTTTTTTCTTTTCTTTAATTTTTTTAAAGAATTTTGAGGCAAAACTTATGGAATATCAAACGTTATTATTTTTGTTTTTCACGCAGCATGAAAATCATAAAATATATATAATATCATTTTTTATATTTTAAAATTAACATAAATTTTAGATTATATAACTCTTATTATGTAAAATTTGATCTTTGAGTTTGTTAATTTTTTATGAAAATCCTCATTCAATAAATATTTTTTATCAAATTTTATTTACTGATAAATATTTTTTTCTATATTTGGATTTTAGAACTTTTTAAAACAAAATTGTTTTCTTGATTTGTTTTTTAAAAATAAATTGATGTAATATATATCATGCTTTTTTTTTAGAATTTTTAAATGATAGTTTCTTATATAGAAATATATAATTATTTTAATCTAAAAAGTTAAAAATTTATTTCATATAATTTGTCTTAGTCCACTAAGTATGATTAATATGTATAAAAAAATTATTGAATAATCGATTTTATTAAAAATTAATTATATATTTTCACACATAATACCAACTATTTGCTATAAATATTTTTTTAAAAAAAATCATAGAATCAATTTATTTGAAATAAAATAATTAAAATAATTTTTTAAAAGAATCATCTAATTATTTGAATATAGTTTTTTATGCTAACATTGTTGATTATTTTGTGTGTGTGTGTGTGTGTGTATTTAAAAAATAATTATTTTATCAACATTAAATAAGAGTAAAAATTTATTTTTTATTAGTTAGTTTTTATATAAGTCTATAAATTAATTGTAATTGTATTTTTTTGGATACATTCTTTTAAATATATTTTTTAATTATTGATTAATATTTTAATTTAAATTATTATAAATTTTTATTTCAGAATCTATGCATAGAAAAAATGGCGTTTTTTTATGAAGAAAATTTTTGAAAAATATAAAAAGATTATAATTAAAAAATTATAAAATTTTGAAATAATTTTTGTTCTCCTCGACCAACAACGTAGCGCGAATTATCGGTTAGTTTTTATATTAAACCATTAAAATAAAAAGAGTTGATAAATTAAAAAACTAAACTGAAACAAAACCAACCAAACTTAAAAAGTATATGTGTATGTGTTTATAGACGTCGAGGAGCGTGAGGTGCAAGATGCAACGCGTTAACAAACGACGAAGACATCATTTTTTTGAGTGATATAATCGATTGATACTATGTGTTTGTGTTACCATGTGATGTTATTGACTTTTCCGAATGATATGGTGAACCAATGTTTGTGTATGAATTATGTTTTGATGTTATGAAAGTGCTATGTCCAAGCATGTGTTGATGATTCATGCCATGAGCCATGAATGTTATTATGTATAAGTACAAGTTATATGGAGCATTCATGATGTATGAAAGATAAAAAGGTAAGGTTATGACCGTCATGTCCAAGTGATCGTAAATACAAGTTACAAGTATCCAATGGGTCAAATACAAGTCTACAAGCTGGTCAACCATACAAGTTTACAAGTTATAAGCTTATAAGCTTACAAGTTACATGTTACAAGTTCTCGAGATGATACTTGACGTGTTTTGGTCATAACCGACAATAAAAGAATACATACATGCATTTTGATATATGAACATGTATGAATTATATGAATGCTTATGTTTGTGTTATGAATATGCTTTTGGTTAATGATGTGAAAATGTATATGTGTGTGTTAGAGTATCAAGATTATATCCTTCATTGAGTAGCATCTCATTAAAAATGCAATTATCTTTTTAGGTGCTAAGAAACAAGAAGTGGAAGTTAAAGTCATCTTTTTTTGTTCAAGTCACGTCATGAGTGACGAGTCGACGAGCGATCTCCTCTCTTCTCTCTTATTATACCGAGCATATGCATCTTAGGAGATTTTTTTGAATTGTATATGTAAATGTGTAAATATGAACTCCTGGATATGTTTTGTGATGTGTTTATGAACAAAGAAAAAGTGGTTTTGATTGAATATCCAAGGGTTATAAGTGGAAAGAATGGTTTTTATTAGGTTTTGAAGTATTATGGTCGAAAAAACCCTCTTTTTGGGCGAAATATATGTGAGAAGGTACACGGGCGTGTGAGAGGCCATGTAACCTTCGTTTTCAAGGGAAAATGAGATTTTAAATTACACGGGAAAGTACACGGCCGTGTGGGAGGCCGTGTAACCTGCTGTCCGTAAAAAAAAAAAAAAAAAATCCTAATTTTTCTAATATGAGGTTTTAACATTCCTAAGTGATATTTTGTGATTAATTGAGTTTTCTATAACTAAAATGGCTAAGTTATATGAAGTTTTTATAAAGAATTAGGTTAAGGTCGCTACATTGACTATAGCATATATTGTTCACTCTCTTACTTTCATTATGTATTCACTATGCTCGTGTCTAAAATCACTCGTTCACTCGACATTATTTGCCATAAATGTGTACTTTGGTCCCTTATTTTTGAAGAACGTATTTTTGATCTAATATTTTATTTTTCGTTCGTTTTGATCTCTCGCATCTTAAGAGGAGGAGAAACAAGGGAGAGATAAGAGAAGAGAGAGAGAGAGAGAGACGACCAATAATGCCTATTCTAGCTACCTCGATTGTCGATTCTTCCACCAATTTGTTCATCTCGAGGAATAAAACCATTTGTAATGGTGGCGAGGCCATGAAATGGTCTAAAGAGATAGATTAAAATCTTGAAATATTTTGAGTTTTTTTGTTTGATTTGAATTTTTATGTGAATTAAAATAGATTTTGAGGTTCTAAACAATTTTTTTTTTTTGTGATTTTAGTGATTTTGAGGTGTTTTTGAACAAAAACAAAGCTAAAATTAATAAAATTGACTTTATGGCGAAATCGATCACTAGAAATTGCAAAGTTCGCCAAAATTGATAAGCAACCTTTTTTTTAACCGGACATGCATGGGCTCGGTGCTCCAAGCCCGGCTATGGGTTTTCTCCTCGTTTCTTTCTTTCTTTCTTTAATTTCTATTTTTTGCTTTTCTTTAATTTTTTTAAAGAATTTTGAGGCAAAACTTATGGAATATCGAACGTTTTTTTTTTTCACGCAACGTGGCAATGATAAAATATATATAATATTATTTTTTATATTTTAAAATTAACATATATTTTAGATTATATAACTCTTATTATGTAAAATTTGATCTTTGAGTTTGTTATTTTTTTTTATGAACATCCTCATTCAATAAATATTTTTTTATCAAATTTATTTACTGATAAATATAATTTTTTCTATATTTGGATTTTAGAAGAACTTTTTAAAACAAAATTGTTTTCTTAATTTTTTTTTAAATAAATTGATGTAATATATATATATATATATATATATCATGTTTTTTTTTTAGAATTTTTAAATGATAGTTTCTTATATATAAACATATAATTATTTTAATTTAAAAAGTTAAAAATGTATTTCGTATAATTTGTCTTAGTCCACCGAGTATGATTAATATGTATAAAAAATTATTGAATAATCGGTTTTATTAAAAATTAATTATATATTTTCACACATAATACCAACTATTTGCTATAAATATTTTTTTAAAACATCACGGAATCAATTTATTTGAAATAAAATAATTAAAATAATTTTTTAAAAGAATCATCCGATTATTTGAATATACGTTTTTATGCTAACATTTGTTGATTATTTTATATGTGTATGTCCGTGTATTTAAAAAATAATCATCTTATCAGCATTAAAAAAGAGTAAAAATTTATTTTTTTATGAGTTAGTTTTTATATAAGTCTATAAATTAATTATAACTGTATTTTTTGGATACATTCTTTTAAATATATTTTTTAATTATTGATTAATATTTTAATTTAAATTATTACAAGTTTTTATTTCAGAATCTATGCATAAAAAAATAATTTTTTTTATGCAGAAAATTTTTGAAAAAACATAAAAATATTATAATTAAAAATTTTTTAAATAATTTTTTCCTCCTCGACCAACAATGTAGCGCGGATGATTGGCTAGTTTTTATATTAAACCATTAAAATAAAAGGAGTTAATAAATTCAAAAACTAAACTGAAATAAAACCAACCAAAGTTAAAAAACTAGAACAGATGCCAAAAATACTTCCTGCGTTTTTTCCTTCTCAAACCATGGCTCTGATTATTCATGGCTGGAACCATGGGAAAAGGGGAAAACATGGTCAAATTGTAGCACAACTTAGGTTATAGCATGCCAAGCTTTCCTATGCCTACCTAAAAGCTTGAAAATCAACCCCTAAAGCATGCTTAAACCATGGTAAAAGAAGTGGCCGAAATTCGGCCCAAAAACATGAAAGTAAAAAAAGAAGCTAAATCAACCTTGTACATGTTGTTTTCCAGTTTTTCTACCTTTTTTTCCAGTTTTTTTTTCATCTTTTTTTTCCCCTATGTGTTTAATCTCGATTTCCTATTCTTTATATAGGATTCGAAGAAGAATCCTTACCTACATTGATGGCGTCAATTTCATCATGATTTTCAGCTCTTTTGCAATTATTTTATGCGTTATTTATAGGAAAGGATGGGCTTTCATGACATGATTTTCGTGCAGTGACAGTGGCAATTTTTAAGGCTTCAGAATGATACTCTTTTAAATAATATGAGTAGAAAAAAAAATAATAACGAAAATATCACACAGGTTTCCTTTTAATACAACATAATTTAATTAAGATCCATGTATCCACTGACTTGGGTATGAATTATGCTTTTGCTAATTTGGTTGCGTGAGAATTTGATTAAATCACAGTAAAAATGAAGGTTTTATTTGAGGGATAGTAAAGTGGGTGATGACCCAATTTCTCTTGTTTCGGCAAGCTGTTTGGGAGGTGGAAGATGGCCGATTTATAAATAAATATTCAAAATTTTAGATGTGTTTCATTTAATCCCTATGATGGAAAATGAAAAACAACTAATTTGAACATGTTTTCTATCGAGAAAACATATTCTGAAACTATTGAAATTGAACTTTTTTCCTTATTTTTCATTGGAAAAATGAAAAAAGAAAGTAGAGTAGAAAAGCAGAACTAGAAAATGGAAACATTTTCCATTACTAAACACCCCCATAATGTCAACAAAATACGAACCCTGTAATTGCAGAAGGCCAAACTACTAGTGCTCTCGATACTGCAAAAAGATAGGAGATTACTGCATTGTCTACACCAAGCCACCAACATCAACTGCTCTTTTCTCTCGAGGTGTTTATGATTCAAATCTCTCATCGCTTCGCTAGAATGCCAACAATTCTGCTAACCAAGAGACTTCCTGTATTTGGAACAAGACTTCCCCATCAGAGTCGGACCTAAAGGAAAAGAGTCCCAACTGATCCTCAATAACATACCTATAGCCACACTGCCATGCTAATTCCAACCCCATCGAAACAAGCTATGCTCTCTACAGCAACAGCAATACAAACCCCCCACACATGAGTTTTGTCATCTCATCTCCTCCCCAAACTTCTAAAAGAAAAGATCAACAAGTTCTCCAAAATTACAAGTTCGAGTCACTGAGGAGGCTACAATTGATGGATCTGTCTGTTGAGATTCTGCAGGTTTGAATCTTGAGAAGAAGGTTTTTTGGCTTGTTTATCTTGCACATTATTTCAGAATATGTTTGAATCTTTGGCTGTGCAATTATTCATTGCATACAAATGAAGCATTTAAGTCAAAGTTATGAAACATTTGTTATGATGTACACATGAGTACGTTTTGCAGGCATTTCCATTCTCAATGCTCTTCTTAAAGTACTTCAAAACAGTCATTATCTAGACAGTAGCTTTCCTTTTATTGAACTGATGAACAAGTCTGAATTTATTATTCTTTAATCTTCATCACTCAGAACGGCTCCACGTGCCGTTTCTATGAGGAAGGATCTATGCAACACCTTGGATTATCTAGATCAAAGCTTTATTCATGTCTAAAAGACGTAAGGGAACCAAATTTTTCAATAATCAGACTTTAAGAGACTTTGAATCCTTCTAGATGTGATGTTCTTAATATTGCTTGAATTAGATTTCTGATCAAATCGCTTTTTTTCGTCGTAGAAGTCCATAATGCGATTGTGCTTCGCATTGCCTTGTGTTTCAACCGATTAAATGATGTTATCTTAAATTTATAAACTTATCCGCATGCAGTAATAGATTGGCTTTCTTTTTATAACGATTGCACTCTGCAGATAATATAATTTCTAGTTGTTGTAAAAAGGTTTGCATTGTCTTTCCTTTCACTCTGATGCACCTTTTTATTTCTTTTTTTTTTTCCTGTTAGTAAAAATAGGGATTTCTTTCTATTTTATTGAAACAGGAAAGAAGAAACGTTTACAAGTACCTGTGTTAAGGAATGAACATGACCCCATGAGACCACAAGAGCAGGGTTTGAACAAAATGATCAAGAACGAACCCGATTTTAGTAAAATTAAGGATAAAATCACTATGCCGGGGAGCTCATCGACAGATAGACAGGTTAATTAAGGAATATGATTTCACAATCATTCAAAAATTAATGAAGATACGATGTTCATCTAAGAATGTATTGCTTATCCTTGCAGGAAAATAGATTCATGGACGAGGCTGCAATGTAAGATAAATTTGAAGCAGCAAAGAAGAAACTGCAAATAAATTACGAGCAAGCAGAAAGGGGTCAGTATACATAGCAATTTCTTCTTTCAGACTGTACATGGGGATTTGACGAATCCTTTTCGGTCTTTCTATAGCAAACTATATATAAATTTCTCTTTCATTTCTTGAACAGATAAGAACAGAAGGACAGTACAGCTCATGGAATTGCATGAACTTCCTAAGCAAGGGCTCGGTCGTGCAAACTCACGGATGAAACAAAATAAAAGTTCCCAACGATGGCCGAATAGAAGGTAGCGATGCCTTTGATTAAGCAGATTCTTTAACCAATGTGTAACTTTCACTAACAAGGAATTTCATTTTAGTGTAGTGATAGGCAAAACCTCCTAGAATTTTTCTGATAGATAACAGGTAGCAGCAGAAACTATTGTATGTCTCATAAACCTCTAGGAAACATAAGGACAATAACCATCATATGTTGTTCTGTATATTTCTTATGTTTCAGAGTTCAGTTTTATAAAACTGAACTTGATTCAACAATCCATGTAATGATTGAGCTTTAAAAGTCTCTTCCTACATTTCTTTATCAGAAACCAAATGATCACTGTTTGCTAAAATTTCTGAAATATCATTGATGCTAAAGCTTCACATAGTCCCCAAAGATTTGCCTGAAGTATCAAATGGAACCGCTATATCTTTCAAGAAACCTAACGCGGATTTGACCCGCTAGTGAATATCTTTGAAAGATAGGAAGGAAAGTGATGAATATTGATACCAAGTGTGCTGTGCTGCTGCTGCTGCTGCTGCTGCTGCTACTGCTATTTGTTTTCTGGAAACCACAATGCTTAATCAATGAATCATTTAATGGTTCAAAGCTCAAAAGAATTTTCCAATGATGGTCACATTTGAGCGTGAAATATATTTATATTCTACAGACTAATTCTCCAAAGACCTACATTGATCATTTACAACTAAAAAATTCAACCGTCCCAATATTCCTTAATTACAAAAAACTAAAACATGGGTTATTTACCATTCCTTTCCTATTCACACACACCCACCCATTCATGCTATTCACTCAGGTTTGCCGCAATTTCCTTTTTGGTCCCTCATGTTTTAACAACTTTTGTTTCAGTCTCAAACTTCATCTTTATTGCTTTTTGGTCCTTGATAGGTAGGAGGGGAGAGAGACAAAGAGATAAAGGAACGACGGGGCCAATTTTAACTATGTCGACCGTCAAGTCACCGTCATTTTGTTTGTCTTAAAGATTAAAATTTGTTATAACAGTCACAAGCTGTTAAATGATAAGAAGAGTTAGATTGAAAGTTCGAAATATTTTGAGTTTTTTATTTTAATTTGAATTTTTGAGTTTTTGGCATATTAAAATGGGTTTAGAGATTCAAAACAAATTTGTTGATATTATTTCTGTAATTTTGAAATGTTTTTGGACAGAAGTGGGGCTATATTTGGGTTTGGAGAGGTCGGAGAAAAATCTAAGCTCAACCTTTGGACATCGTTTTTGGCGAATTGGTTCGCTGAAAATTACAAACCTAGTTTTTCTTTCATTTCTTTTTTTTTTTTTTTTTTTTTGCCTTGCTCGGGCTGGGACCACTCTCTGGTGCAACCAAGCCCAGTCGCGTGCGAGCTAGAACCAGGCTTAGGTGCACCCGTCGACCTGCTCTCTAGCCTTTTTTTTGTTTCAATAATTGATTTTTTTTCATGGATTTTTAAGAATATATATATATATATATATGTGTGCAGTCTGGCAATGAAAAAATAAATGTGATATATTTCATATAATTTGTCTGAATTTTTTTTTTTTTTGATATTTGTTATTTCATAATATACACTCTCAACCCACTTAGTATAATCATGATGAATAAAAAATATTAAATTATTGATTTAATTAAGAATTAATTATGTATTTACAAACATAACATCAACCATTTGCTATTATCTTTTTAATATTATAAAACCAATTTCTTTGAAACAAAATTATTGAAATAACTTTTTAAAAGAATCATTAAACAATTCAAATACAAGTTTTTATGCTAACATTATTGATTATTTTATAAATAAATATATTAAAATTAAATGCATATATTTTCAAAAAAAAATTTCATAAGCATTAGATAAGAATAAAAATTTATTTTATTTTCATTTGTTAATTTTTATATAAGTCTATACATTAATTATGATTCTATTTTTTTTTTTTAACAATCTTATGAAAAATATATTCTTAAAGTATCTTTTAATTCTAGATTACTATTTTAGTTTATATTATTAAAAGTTTTTTTTTATTTAAGAATCAATGAATAAATAATAATGAATTATTTTTTTAAGAAGAAAATTTATGAAAAACATGAGAAAAACTTAATTAAGTGCAAAATTTTAAAATAATTTTATTTTGTCTAACTCATAATATAGCACGGATAACTGGTTAGTATTTTCTAAAATAAGACATCAAAAAGGAAATTCAAATAAAAAATTATGACTCGGGCAATGATATCAGATTGTTTAGATAAAGTGTAGTCAAGTATTTTAATTTGATGTTCAAAAAAGAAATGGTCAAGCGTTTGTCATGACTAGCCTTCTTCATTGTCCTAGTAATACTCTGCCGGATTTGACCTTGCTGGAAGGCCTAGTAATTTAGCAAGTTTGGTTTAATTAAAACTTTGGTGAGTTTTGACGAGGTTGACCTTACATTATTGGTTAAAAAAAATACCATAGACTATTGAAAATCTTAGTAGAGTAAATTATAAATTAATCTCTCTATTTTCAAGAAATGAATTAATTAATCATTCTTGTTTTAAAAATTAAATATTTAATCCCTTGATCAATATTAATCACGTTTAATTTAATATTATGTTATTTCAAAAAAATTTCTTCTTTTCTCGATCCTTGCATAATTTTTATTTATTTTTTTATTTTTTATTTTTTAAAACAATATATCAATATAAATTTGAAAAGAAACAAAAAGATTAAGTTACAAAAAAAATTAATAAAATAAAAATTAAATAATTTTTTTAAATAAAAAAACTAATTAATTCATTTGTCAAAAACTAAAAAACCTAGCAGTGAATAAATTAATTATTCTATGAACTATTCATAAAAAGTCGAGCTCTTGACTTTTCTCTCATTAGAGTTCCCATTCGGACGTGAACAAGGCCACCAGCGCTAGGTTACCCTTATCGTGTAGTCCAAGTTAAAGATAAACACAAATCCATTTCATTGAAATTAGTTAGGTGTCTCCTTTGATTTTTCTGACCTTCCTTGAAACTCAATCTACATTTTTCTTTATAATTGCATCATTATTTCCACTTTGTAACTGGTTATGTACCCAAAATGACAGCCATAACTACGAAATCCGTTGGCAAAAATTAAAGGAATATCACGAAGTCCATGATGTTATTAATTCCTTGACCAATGAGTCCATAATGACTTATATATATATATATATATATATATATATATATATTTTTTTATAACCCGGGGTGTTCGGGCTCGTTTGCGCGCCCCTCGACTAATTCCCGGATCTATTGAACACCCCGCAAGCCCGGTAGTCGGGTAAGGCACCACGGGGGTGACGAGCGTGCGCAGAGAAAATCGAACTCGGGGTGTCCAAGTCGGTTTGCGTGCACTTCAACTAATCTCTCGGACCCATTAAACACCCCGCAAGCCCGGTGGGCGAGATAAGACACCGGCGAGGTGACGGGCATGCGCGAGAAAATCGAACCCGGGTGTCATCGGTGAGCGACCCTCAACCTCACCACCTGGGCCGTGACCTCAAGCGCATGACTTGTATATTTTAGTATGTAGGCAAGCTTTCTTGGGATACACTTCTTTTTTTTTTTTTTTTTGATAATATTTACATATAACCAATCGTTGATATCATCAAATTAATTTTTACATCAATCAAAATTAAATCTATTATATTATAAACTAAGTCAATATTGAAATACATTTAATTTTCAATTGATCACTAGATTTTTTAAAACTAAATTAATTCAAACTTAATACTATTAAAAAATAATAATGACTAATTATTTGTGAATAATAGAAATTGAAAATCGATTTTAACTAAATTAAGGCAACTACATTTCTTGATGGTATACACTGTTTTTTGTTCTTTTTTATTCTTGCTTGAATGTATGGTTGTTAGGATAAGCTACCTTAATTATATTATTATCCTAATCCTTAATCCTTATTTAGGCTATATCTCGTTGCCGGATTTGACTCTTGATGGAACCCCAAGTTGTTCAACAACTGGGATTTTAATTTTATTTAAATTTTTGGGATGTTTTGATACAGTTGACCATAGACTATTCAGATCTAGGTTAAAATGACTGGTAGTGGAGGAATTGATAACTTGCATGGTGAACTTTTTCAACATATGATGAAGCCTAAACCTCTTGAGTCTTGACCTTTTTCCCTTCGTTGACTTTTTTTGGTCATTTGACTGTGTTGGGGTGCTTTTTAACAGATTCAGAATTGAATGTGGATCCAATTAAAAACAAACTATACATACTTTGAATAAATAATTCAAAAGAAGTATTTCTTGACCTTTCGGTGTCCAAAAGGCCACCTTTTCCCGAGACCAGCCTAGTGCCTGCCCTTCCACAACCCACGCCCAGAGAAAATTGTTGCCTTATAAGGAAAATAAGATTAATGGTAGCAGGAAAATAAGATTAATGGTAGCTCGTGTTTCATGCCATCTAGAAACTATAGTTGGATTATCAGCTACCATTTCCTATATTAATTGCTGCTGCTGATTTATTTCATTAGACTTGCTCCTATGGTGGGGCTTACTGTTTAGCGATGAACATATCTAAGTTAGGATTGTTAGAGCAAATGACGAAAATGAGATAAATAAATAATGAAAGATAATAATTAAAAATATAAAATTAAAAAAATTATCAATACATAATATTTACGTGATTCAATAAATTACTTTCTCTACGGACGAGAAGAAAGTTTTATTAATTTGTTAACAAGAGAATACAAAAATATGAAAACTCAATACAAAATCTTTGTTTTTTATTCTATTTCTTAAATAAAAACATAAAACGGTTTAAATATTTTATACCTAAAAAAATTTAATAGACTAAATATATTATCCATCTATAAAATTCAAATCGCACCTAACAAAAATAATAGTTTTTTTAATTGAATTTTTATCATTCTAACATAGATCTTAGCTAATGTTGTGTGTGTATATATGTGTGTGTTTCCAAATTACAAGTATAATATTAATTATTTTTTAAAATATTTTAAACTTTAATTATACGACGGTGATTTTTCTTTTAAGTATAAAGTGTACGTAATTTGGTTTTTTTATCGGAAAATAGTATAGAGTAGACGTAATATTATTTCATGTTGGAGAATATGGATTAATCTACCGACATTTCCATCTTCTGAGACTAAAAAATATCTGCTAATACTGCTTTTTTGGGTTGTACTAATTTTGTTTTACGATTTTACCCTTTTAATTTATGAAATCTTATTAAGGTAAAACATTTATTACTTTGAAATTAAGGCCATCGCTTGTCGCTATCAAAAATAAAAACACTAGTCAATGTAGTTATCTCATTGTGTAATTAATTTACTTGCGTTTTCGAAGAAAGTTTTATTATCTTGTGAGTAAAAGAATACAAAAATATAAAAACTCAATACAAAATTTTTATTTTTTATTTTATTTCTTAAAAAAACATAAAACAATTTAATACTTTATATTTAAAAAAAATTTAATAAATTAAATATATTATCTCGTCTATAAAATTCAAATCTCGCCTGATAAGAATAATAATTTTTTTATTGAATTTTTATCATTCTAACATAGATCCTAGCCAATGGTGTATGTATATATGTATGTGTGTTTCCAAATTCCAAGTATAATCTTAACTATTTTTGAAAATATTTTAAACTTTAATTATATGGTGATGATTTTTTTTAAGCATAAAGCGTACGTAATTTTTTTTATCAGAAAATAGTATAAAGTAGACGTAATATTATTTCATGTTGGAGAATATGGATTAATCTACCGACATTTCCATCTTCTGAGACTAAAAAATATCTGCTAATACTGCTTTTTTGGGTTGTACTAATTTTGTTTTACGATTTTACCACTTTAATTTATGGAATCTTAATAAGGTAAAACATTTATTACTTTGAAATAAAGGCCATCGCTTGTCACTGTCAAAAATAAAAACACTAGTCAATGTACTTGCGCTTTCGAAGGACAAGAGGGTCAAAATTTAATTTTCAAAGATCAAATTACGAATGACAAAAAATTCAACGAGCATGCCTGAAATTCACACTTATTGGTGAGACAACAGCCTTTTGACGCTCATAGCCAGAGGCGTTCCATTCAAATGTTTCCCTTTCTTGGAGAAAGAAGATTGAATTATTTAAGGGAAAAAAAAGTCCAGACTAGACTCCTCGACAACTAAAATGTTTTTCTTTTTTAATTCAGATATGCATATCGCACATTTGAAAATATGATTAATCTTATATAAAATTTACGATAAAGTTTTAATTTTTTTAATAAATACGATTTCAGAATTCGAATTATATATATTATTAAAAAATTAATTTATTTATCATTAGATCAATAATTTATTGACACTAAAAAATATTTTTAACTAAGAGTTTGGATAATGCTGCTAACTTTTTTTAAAATAATAATAATAATATTGTTTTTTAATATATTATTGGTTCATGTACAATAAATTTTACATCATTTGAATTATTTAATAATCATACTCTCATCTTTTGCATACATAAAGGCAAGGTTTATCAACAATTTTTATAATGATATCATGTTTATATAAGAAAGAGAATCGTATAATTATGGTGTGATTCTTTATTTTGATTGATATAAATATAATTTTTTTTATAAATCTAATTTTTTTAAAATTAAATTTATAAAATAATTACTGTATATATAAAATAGCTATCGGATAATTACTTGGTACACCTCAATTTTTTTCTTCACATGGGATAATTAAGAATTCGTGTCGTGCTTGTC
Organism: Dovyalis caffra; assembly: GCA_963924115.1. Lineage (NCBI taxonomy): Eukaryota > Viridiplantae > Streptophyta > Magnoliopsida > Malpighiales > Salicaceae > Dovyalis > Dovyalis caffra. The sequence goes on from CAWUPB010001159.1 coordinate 11,904,214, forward strand.
ATGAGAAAAAATCAAATGCAACGTGTTAACCCAAGACAGAAAAATTTCCCACTTTTTTCCCCGAGAAAGTGACCCCTCTTTAATGCTATCCAACCATCTTAAGACTTCCACCGCATAGAACTATACGCTGGATATCGAACGTGCACGTGGTCTACAATCATTGGATATATTAAATTCTTAATTACGTGTCCCGGCCTAGAAATATGTCTAACTTTTTACAAGTGTTGAATAGAATCGTGCGCGTCACAGAATAAAATAGTTGTAATGGAACACGTGTCTAAAGTTTCAAACCACGTGTTTTGTTCTCCATTGAAAGTTATGCTTTTTTTTTTTTCAATATGGTATCCGGTATCCAAGTATTCTATTCTCGAAATAAATGGATTGGTTTTTTATAAGATTAATAAAGATTATAAGGAATATTTTTTTATAAATATGTCGGTTTGGATTGGAATGGTCTCTCTATTTTTTCGGGATCATAATCTACAAAAGTTATTCGGAGGATATTTGGGTGTTCTTTTTTAAAAAAAGAAAAAAGAAAAACACAAGTTCTAAAACGTTATTTTTTGGGTGCAAGTTTTAATATTGAGAAAGAGGAAATAAAAAGAACCAAAAACAAAGAAAACAAACAAAGACATGGGACATTAAGCTATCTACAATGGAAAAGAATAAAGAAGAGAAGTTGTAATTTAAAAATTTAGGATAAGTAGCAGAAAGAAGAAGAGAAAAGAAAAAAGAGTGTGGCGTAACATAATAGTATTATTAAATTATAAAGATTGACGTAGATATAAACTGTAATTTATTACACTATGCAGAATTAATACGATAATCTTATTAGCTAGTTAATAAGCAAAGATCAAGGGAGCATTATTCCTTATAAGGATTCGACGATAAAGCTTTCGAGAGATCTATAATGTATTAATCAGTTATATAGATTCGTTAAAATTTTTAATAAACCTAATTGTTCACATTATAAATATGAATATTATCCTTTGTATTAACGAGTCAATTGAAAAACTTAATAAAAACTCTTAATGCGGTTGTGCGGTAGGCACATTTGTGAAATCACATAAATTTTATGTTGTGTGATTTTTATTATATTTTTTTCATCTTTTTAATTAATTCGTTTTCTAACAAGTATTTGAACGGATTCTAATCAATGTGAAAGTTATCTATAGCGTTTGGAGCTTGATTTTATTTTGTAACTCTGGCGCGCAAAGAGGGCATAAATTCAAAGGGAGAAGCATGTAATATTCATATATCACATTGGTGGATTACAAAGATTTTCAATTAGAGAAAAGGGAAGACTAATGAAACTATGTGCAATACGATTTTTTTTTTTTTTTGGACAATAAGAATAAAGAATCCAACTTAATGTTGAACCTGCATGCCTAAAAGCGATTGAACTTGAAGCGTGACAGAATTGAAAATAAGACAAAAAGTTTAGAACCAATTACAAATTTTCTTTCTAAATAATATAGAAAAATTTTTATTTTCTTATAAAAAAATTGTACAAAACAATATTATTATTGAGTTCAACATGTGAGTGATAAAGATGCGTAACCATTTAAACACTAAGATAGATACCACTTAATTGAAAAATCTAGACTAATGTGTTCATCTTATATAAGCATCTCAAACTTTTTATCTCTAATCGATGCAAAATTTACCACTCACGTGTTGAACTCCATAAATCTCTTCTTAACATGTGAGTCTCTCTTCTCTCCCCTTCCAACTAAAGCATCTTCACAATCCAAGTGTGGCATCACACTTGCTCAAATATTGGGTGACAACAATGAAAATTCAGCCATCCATGCCACCCCATTGGCTCGGATACCACTTGTTAAGGAGATCCTACAGAAATAGATACTATCTTAACTCAAAAATCTAGACTAATGGGTTATGGTTGATATTACATATAAATACCTTCATTTTTTTTTTTATCATATGGAGAGCCATAGGCCTAGACAATATGATTAACTAGTACGATATCTCGAGAAAGTTATTTCCCTAATATCCTCATGAAGTAGTGCCATACAATCCATTGGTACATCCAGAAAATATGTGATGGCAAGAGGTAAGGAAAAAGCAAGTGTTGCTAATGGATCTATCAATCTATTTGATTTTCTATAAACATAGATTATCCGGACTTGCCAACTCCTTGTTAGAATCTTCCGAATCACCGTAACGAGAGTACTATAAGAACTCATCTTCCTTTCTACGATCGTAACTAAACGAATAGCCAACAAAGAGTCGACTTACGCAATAATACGATGATACCTCACATTCTAAGTCATCTCTAGCCTAGTAAAGATACTCCGTAACTCGCACATAAAACGAGCACGAGCCAATATTATAGGAAAAACCAAACAGCCAACATCTATTGGAATCTCTAAACACCCATGTTGTTGTCGAAAAGCTTAAATCCGCCCGTACCGCCCCCATCGGTATTAAGTTTCATCCAACTCACGGTTAGATACCGCCAACTAATCATTTTTTCCTGTCTAGGCTAAGTTTTGCTACCCAAGTTATTCAGCATTGCCACACTATGTATGATGTAGCATGTGAGTGTGGTCCTTTCAATCATAACTCTTCTTTTAACAAAAATAAATAAAATTTAACAATCCCAAGTGTGATCCTCACATGTATACCCAACAATTATTTTTGGGTCTTCATAATATAAGATATTGTCTAGTTGTATACAAACATATTCTATAAAAATTTTATACGAACTTGTGTGACATTTAATTTTTCAGATCTAACCTATTGTTTTTTTCGAATTCATTATTTATCAATTATAACTTGCTTATCAATTTGTATTAAAATTGTTTTTTCTTTTTATGTCTTTTTTTTTTTTTTTTGTGAATAATTTTTCATAGAAGATATAAGAGAGCTTGAATTAGGTACATAGTTGATCTTATCATTCTGGAGAAAGAAGAAGCAATGTGCATGTATTTTGTATTGAATTTTATAATTGTGTTTGAGTTTTATTTAAAATACTTAAATTTTATGGTAAGTGGTACATTTTTAATTTTTTTATATTGTTTTATTTTCTTATAATTATTTAATGTGTGATAATTTCTCTAACAATTTTCATCACCTACAATTCATTTTTTGTGATTGTTAGATAGTATAGGTCTCAAGATTTTTGTTGAGGCCGTATGTTTGAAATTCGATATCATATTAAGTTTAGATTACATCTAAAAAAATGTATGTTTTACGACGAAAGGATCAATTCTCGATCTTTTATGTTGATTTGGTTTTTTATAATTATTTGATACGTGACATTTTCTTGATGTATTTCCATTTATTATAATTTTTCTTTATTTTGTGTGGAAATTAACACTGTTCAGGATCAAACATTAGCATATGTTTAAGTGTTTTGATCATTGATGATGATGATTATAGTAATAATAATAATAAATTGTAGAATTTTAAATCTCATCAATTGATTTAAATTGCATTGAAATTTTGGTGAACTAATTTATGATAACCAAAAATATTAATCAAGCCAAATCCAGATTAGGTCATAAATTGCTTCTTTTTTTATTTTTTATTTTTATTTTTATCATGCAGGTTGCTTCTTTAAACGGCTTTTTGCATTAATTCTTTGTTAATTGGGGTTTTTTAATTGGATTTTTTTTTTGCGAGTTGTTTTTTTTTTGTCTTTGTTATAAATATCAAGCCAAATTAAGCTATGGTTTTTGGGTTCCAAGTCATTAATTTGTTGTTGGTTTTGCATATAAATATCAAATCTCTTTTCAACCGGATCTTCAACAAATAATTCATATTTAAATTAGTTATTCATAATTTTTTTATTAGTTGTAATAGCACGTAAGAAGACGGACTTAACTATCATATATACTCATATCCAATTAGTGTTTTTTTAAAAAAAAAAAAAAATTGGAGTAAAACGGTTTCGTTGACTATTCAAACTAATTTGTAAACATCAAAATTAATCCCACCATAATTATACATTTGCGAATTACCTCATTATGACCTAATTTCTATCAAATATTTGAGCCATACAAAAAGATCGATACAAATTGCTTTCATTGTAAATCTTGAAATCAGCTTGTGAATTAAAAATAGGAAAATACACATATTCTTTTGCCAGTTTGTTAATTTGTTATCAGATGATCAATTAAATGGAAAATTATATATATATATATATATATATATATATATATTAACAGTTAATTATTACAAACTTATGCAAGTGATCTGAAATTATAGTACATTAAATGTTATCTCCAGCGGTAAATGATTCTGAAAAAAAGAAATAAAGAATTTAAAATGGAAAATAAACGATTCATTTAATAAAAAAAAAAAAGGTATAAAGAAGGAAAACATTGGGATGACCACAAAACTGTCACTTGGCTGTATAGGAAAAAAAAAAAAAAAGTAACATCATTTGAAATTGGCTTTTTTTTTTTTTTTTTGGTAATAAAAAGATGCTTTTTAGGCCTAACATGACAAAAAGAAAAAGAAAAAGTCTCAATACATACAAATTCTTAATTGTTCAAAAAAATTATATCATTCGTTTAAAATGATTAGGCATGATTCACTTAATTAGATGATTTAATAATAAAGTGAAGAGTTAATATACGTTGGATTTTTCAAGAAAAAGAAAAGGATTCAAGAAACACGTTCATTCACGGATTATTTCCCATTTTATATGTATTTATTGCCATGTCATTTTTTTATATACCTAGTTAACATTTTTTTTTTTTAACCATTCAGAATACGTGATCAATGATCACTTAGATTTTTGTTGAATTACTAAATTTGTTTTTTTTTCTTTAAAAAAAAAACTCATATCTATTGGAAGAATGATAGATAAGATATTCTCTACAGAAATTTTGAATGGATAAAGTTTATCTGCAAACAAATCGTGAATGAAATATAAATCAATTGGAATTAGGATTTTCTCTCATTCAAAAGTTTAGGTAAAAATCAAAATTTTTAGGAATTTTTTTTTAATAATTATCAAGAATCAAGAAAAAAATCCAAAAAAATGAAAAAAAAACCTAAAATCCAATCATTACTAAAAAATAAAATACCTGAGGTTATTATTATTCATTTACTGTAGTTATATTTTTTTTCCCCTTCTCCTGGCCATTTTTTTCCTTATATATGCATTATAGGAAGGCAAAAATGAGATGCAAGGCTCGCGCCTGGTTGCCCTGTGCAAGCCTGGCCTCTCCTGGCCTCTTTTTTATTTTTGTTTTTTATTTTGCTTCGTGTGTGTATATATATATATATATATATATATTACAATAGCAATTTTTTTTTTGGCTATATTACAATAGCAAATTTTTTTTTTTTTTTTGGCTTGGCTGCTCCTGGCCATTTTTATATATATATATATATTATGTGTGAAAAATATAGAAAATAAATCTTTATTTTTTTTTGTTTTATGTATAATTTAAAAATGATAAAATATATATGATATTTTTTAAAATTTTAGTGTGAATATATATATCTGATTATATTACTCTAATTTTTTAAAATTTATTTCTTCAATTATTTGTTTATTTTTAAATTCTCATCAAATTAATTTTTTGGTATAATTTTATTTGTTAATAAATTTGATTTTTTAATATATGAATTTTGGAATAAAATTTTAGAACATCGATGTTTTATTTTTTAAAAATATATTATTATAATTTATACAATAAATTATTTTTATGTTTTTTAAATGAGTGTTTTATTTTTTTATAAATATTTTACTATAATTTATAAATTCTGATTATATATATATATATATATATATATATATATATATAGAGAGAGAGAGAGAGAGAGAGAGAGAGAGAGAGAGAGAGAGAGAGAGAGCGTTAAAAATGTGTTTTAGATAGTTTGACTCAATTTTTTTTAAAAAAATTAATAATCAATTAAAAATCACAAGTTTTATTTTCTTTTATATATATATTTATTCAAAATTTAGCGAGAATCAATTTTGTTGCAGTTTTTATTTTAATCTATTGACTTTAATATATTTCATACAGCTTTAGGTTTATTTTTTTCGTGTATTTTTTCTATTTATTCTATATACTATGACTTTTTATACGTATTTATTCAGAATCTATCATAACTAATTTTGTTGTAGTTTTTATTTTAATCTATTGACTTCAATATATTTCATACCATTTGGGTGGGTTTATATATATATATATATATCCGTGTGTGTATTAGTTTTGTTAGAAATTAACTATATATCTACACATATAATATCAATTATTATTTATTTATTTCTTTATATTCTAATTTTTAAATAAAATAAGTTAGATAATGTTTTGAAAAAACCTACTAATTATTCAAATATAAATTTTTATGCTAATATTATTAAATATTTTGTTAATAAATATATATATATATATCTTACGACTTCGCTCAATATATAGATTTAATTTGTATTAATCGTTAAAAATATACTCATATAAATTGTTAACTTTATGTATGATAACGATTGTTTCATCGTAACGTAGACGTGAGTATCTAATTAGTTACAAAGTAAAGAGAACAGCTCAATTAAAACTCTCAGAGAGTCACAGCCCGAAAGGTAATCTCACAGCGTGGTGACGTACATATCTTACTCATCCCTCTCTCTATCTTCAATCAACCGATAGACCAATATACCCCCTACCTACCCAAAAAGATGACGTGGCAAATACCCATTCGCAGTTTGTGTTACCAATAGCATGAAAAAGCTGTCACTCTAACACAAAAACGAGTCGCCAAGTTTTTTTAATTTCCGTTAAGGGACTCAGTATTAAGCGTTAACTCCTTCCAATAACTAAAACAGCTATTAGGTAATTATTGGTTGCGGAACTGAGTCAGGAAAAAAATATCCAAATCCAATGCCATTATTTTGAATAATTTAGAAAAAAAATGCCGAGCATATATATATATATATATATATATATATATATTAATTAATTTATTTAGTAGTTTGGTTTTTGTATGCTGATTTTCCTCTAATCTGATTTTAATCAAATAATTTAAACTCAAATTCTTATATTACGAAAATAATTGTTAGCTCAATTAGGTAGAGTTTTCATGAATATTAAAAAAATTATCCAACTTTATTGTATTATTAAAATCGCTATAAATTCTGAATTAATATTTATCTAGTTCGTTAAAAAAAAATCCTACCTACTTATCATGCATTCATACTAGAAATATATAATTGAATTTGATAAAGGACATAAATGCAATTAAAGTATAAAGTATACCATACATAAAAATCATTCTCTATATTCTCTTAATAATCATTTTATAAAAAATAAAACAAAGAAGAAGCAAAAGAAAAACTCCTACCAAACATAACAAAAGCAAAACAGAAAAAATAAATAAAAGAAAACAATTAAACAACAGTTTCAAGGAGAGTGGGTTTGTTTTTGTTGTGTAAGAAGAGAAACAAAATCTCTCTCTCTCTCTCTCTCTCTGCCTTGAACAACACAGCGCAGCACCTGGTATTTTGTGGAAAAAAGCCAAACAGAAACAAAGAAGGAAGGAAAGAAAGAGAGAGAAACAAAATCTTGAAATTATTTTCTTACTGTTTTATTTCTTACTACTTACTAAATTTGTATTTTTTTGTTCAGTTTTCCTCTGTCTTACCTAGAATTTTCCTGGACATTTTTTTTTCCGAGGAAAATTTTCTTCTCTCCTGACAACAATCCAAGGAACCAAGAAACCATAACCAAAACAAAACCCCACGTTAGCTTCTGTCGGATGCTTTGATTACCTTTTGATCATCATCTTCAACTTATCATCAATATCCTATCTTTAACGTAACCAAGACAAAACAGAAACCAGAAAGAAAAAGAAAAAGAACTTATTTTTGTTACTTATCGGGATAATCAATTTTCAATCTTGTATCGATCAGATTTCGAAAAAAGATCGTTTTTTTTTCTGGGTTTATCTGAAAAATCGTTCTTTTGTTGTTGGTCTTTTTTATTTTTCTATGAAAGTCTCATGAATTTTAATTTTCTGTTTCTGGGAGTTGATAAATTTGATTAGAAACTGGTATATTCGGGTCATCGGATTACAATGAAATCTGTGTCACTTGATTATTGGAGAGATTATTTTAGGACAGCAAATTCTGATATTTTCGGTATCATTGATCATGCAATCTTAGTTGCAGCATCTGATTGTCCTAAAGAGTTTAAATTGCGAAGAGATCGAATTGCAGAACGTTTGTTTTCTTGTAGATTGATAAAGTGTACGGGTTGTAACCGGGTTGAGTTGGCGGTGCCGGGTCATGATGATGGCGAGAGCGATGATAGAGGTTGCTGTAGCAAGAGAAGGGATGGTGATAATTCTGGTGGTGGGGATGATGATGATGATGTTGAGATAGATATTGATGATGGTGGGTTTGAGTACGAGGGAGGTGGTAGTAAAGAGAGCAAGGTGAATAGTAGTAATAGAGATAATGATATTGATAATGGAGAAGTGAATTTGAATGATCAGTTGGTAAGTAATTTTAGTTTTGGAGATGCTGAAGCTTTAACTGATGAGATTGAAGAGGTGTCTCAGACTGTTGATGAGGTTTTGAGAATCAAAGACATCCTTTATAACAGCCAACATGAGGTATGTTATCATATCTTAACAGCATTTGAGGTTTTTCAGCTTATTTGAATGATTGGATAATTATGTGGTTTTATGGATCCTTTAAAATGGGTTTGGAGGTTTATGAGAATTGTTGTTGTTTGGTTGGAGATTAGTGTAACTTGTTCTGTGAGATTTTTAGTTTTCTGATTTCTGATTGGTTGTGCTTTGATCGTTCTTTTGGCAGGCTGATTCTGTGTTGCTTGAATCATTGAGGAAGCTCAGATTGATGGCTTTGTCTGTGGATACTCTCAAGGTTTGTGTCCTTCTATCGTCTAGTTTTGAATTGCGTGGTTATTGTTTGGCAGTACAAATGTTTTCTCAGTCTAATTTTTGAATTCTTTTACTTGATTTTTTGTACTAATGGAGCTTCTCGTTCACCAGGCAACTGAGATTGGAAAGGCTGTCAATGTCCTCCGGAAGAATGGATCAAAGCAGATTCGACATCTTGCTCGGTCTCTAATAGAGTATGTCCTTGTTTCATGTGCGATACAACACTTTCTTGATGGATTTGACAGGAAGTAAAGTAGTAGTAGTAGTTTGTTGCTATGTGCTAAATAATCAACAATTCGACCATATCATAGGACTGCATCATGTTCAACTTGGTTTACGAGGTGATTTTTTCATTTGTGTTAGTTCTCCTCCTGTTTTGTCCAATCGATAATGAACTGCTGAGTTATTGCCACTCCCTAAATATTGAATATCTATAGTTTCCATGATTATATATTCTATATGTCCTTTTAACATTTGTTGGCAGAGGTTTGGCATCCATTCGAGCATGACATTTGTTACCTTATTTGTTAATCTGCTGGATGAGTGTTTTAGCGCCAACCAACCCCCTCCCCCTTCTTTTTTTTCCTGAACTTATAATATGTGTGTGAATAAGCCAAGTGCTCGATAAGTTTATCCAGGCAGTGGCATGCTTCTTCACCTATTTCAACCTTGGTGTAAGCATGTATATAAGAAAATGACTTTACTCGTTGTTGCTCGAGGCCTGTGGGTGATCAATACTGTAAATGATGACATTGGAATTCATTCATGCATATCATTTAGTTACTGATGCTTGAATGCTTCACTGAATGTTATTAGTTTATTTTCGATTATATGATGTTTAAATTCTCTTTTGTGGTTTGCAGAGACTGGAAAGATTTGGTAGATGAGTGGTACAGTACTGCAAATGTTATACGAGGTAGAAACTTGTTTGCAAGTATTCTGTCATCACGTAGAAATGCTTTTACTATTCTTTCCAACTCGGTTCAAAAACCATCTCTGGCACCTGATTTTATGCTTGGATTTTTAGGTGACGAAGGTACTCCTGAGTCTGTAAATCCCTCTGTTGTTGATGAAGAAGAAGGGCTTCCATCTCCTCCTTTGGATGAAGGAGCTTTCTTTGCTACTCAACCTACGTCAATGGAGCTCTCACAAGTATGTTTCTTTTTCTTTTGATTTATGTTTAGTTTGTATTCAGGGCATTCTGCTCGGGACTAACTGTTTGTACTTTTTGTGCGTCCCTGTTGCTGCATTACATGAAGTTCTTTGATGGAATGGATGATGATGGAAGTGAGTTGAATTTGCTATCTTTTATTCTCTTTGATAGCTGTTGGTATTCAGCTCTTTATTTGAATTCCCCACTTAGATTCATGATTATGAATTGGGAATGTTGTTTCAGATCCTCGAAACAGTGGGGAATTCATCAAGAACCGTGAAAGTGGACGGAGATTGTCAGTTGATAATGAAAATATCACAAAACAGAAACAGCACACTCCTAATGGAGCAAATGCTCTTTCTAAGGACAGCAAGAGTCAACAAATAAGGAGGCAAGAAGCTGTTGTGAAGGCAAGCAAGCCTTCAAATGCCAATTCTGGGCCTGGAAGACCTCTAAAGCAAAATGCTGAGCAGAAGATGAACCAGGAACCAAAGTTAATTCGAAAAACAGATAAGATTACCAGCCAGAGAAAGCCCCCAACTGGTCAACAAGATGTAAGTATAAAAGGAATCGTAGTAGTTTTAAATCTACTGCTGCAGTTTTAATCTGACACTCTCTATTGTTCATCTAGAAATTCAAGAGTTCAGATGAGGTTGCTGTCCAGATGAAACTTGAAGCCACAAAAAGGAAACTCCAGGAGCGATATCAACAAGCTGAAAATGGTTTGTCTTTGTATTGAAATTGTTTCTCTATTTCTACTCAAGTTCAAATCTGCAACATTGTTGCTAATAATAATATGTTTATAATATAATCCAAACTAAAAATCGGATATCAAATCTGGTGATATATGAAACTGGTTCGAAGTTATGTTTTCTGAAACTATGAAGCGGCTTGAAGCTTGCTCTTATATAAATTTCTGTAGAAATTTGAAGTTGCAGATTCTTTCTAACAGGTGTGTGTGTGTGTGTTTTTTTTTCTGCAGCCAAGAGACAAAGAACGATACAGTTAATGGAGCTGCATGATCTCCCTAAGCAGGGACAAGTTCAGAAAAACCAACCCATGAGACCAGGGAACCATAACCGGCATTGGGCACACGGAAGGCGGTAAACATGTATAGTTATGTAGAATGCATATCCATCGTCTTTCCAATCAGGAAGTCAGCGGAAGAACACAAATAACTCAGACACGCTGTTGTTTCATCGACAAAGATAAACGAGAAGAGATTCGTGTGTCAATGTTACTGAAGAGTGGCCATTCTTGATTTCAGGGAGACAACTTTTGAGACTCGAATCCCATGTTTTAACACATTCAGTTATAGAGACTGTAGGGGGTTGTATTGTAATGCAGTCTGAATTCTTGACTTGGTACCAGGATGCATATCTGTAGAGAAAACTTTGATTTGCGCCTGCCAACTTCATTGACTGCTTCTCAACACCAGACTTGCGCCCTTTATTGACTGTTTCTAAACGATTTTTTTACCCCTTAAAATTCTCAGACACAATGAGACCACCTCCTCATTGAAATTGTAGACCTGAGTTTGCACAGAATAAGTGCATGTCTTAAAGGACACTGTAAACTATTGGTGGTCAATGTATAAGGTCAAATTGCCATGTTTTTGTAGGAAATTGAACTGTGGTTATCTGACTCAAGCAAATGATAATAGAACCTGCTTGATTTGTCACTTTCATGATTTGGATTTCCATTTTGTGATCATTAGTTAAACAGAAGAAAGTCATGAGAATCGAAAAAAGAAAAAAGGGTCAAATGCTCAAGTTTGAATGTTGGTTTGTTGGCTGGATGCATTTATCAGTGAAAGTTCTTTTGACCAGAAGTTCTGCACCAATTCCAAGAACACGTTTGCTTGGTTCACCATATACCAAAACTAATTAACAAAGCAACCAACTATGATCATTACATTACAAGATAACATATAAAATTGCTACATGTTAGATGTCTGAATGATTCCTGTCCCTAAATCACTGTGACCATGTGACAAGTGAAACATTGCCTCCTTCCATAGTGTTCTTATTTTTCTAAAGTTCGATTGTTGTTTTGACACCTTTTATTGAAAGAAAGGCAGGCAGAACTTTTGAACAGAATAACTTTAGAGAGGTCTCACCGATTCATTTTTTGCAATTTGTAAAAGCTAAGGGTCATTGTTGATTGCATTCGGAAAAGAAAGATAGAAAGGAAGGTTTTGATGTGTTGAAGATATCATATGGTCCCCCATTTGAACTCACGATATCCCACAACACAGCATCTTTCTGCTAAAGAATATCCATTTTTTCATCATGAATTCCCTACCTTTCTTTTCTTTATCTATTATTCACCAATAATTTGAACTTGCCCCCTCTATTTTTTTTTTTATCTGCAGAGAATATGTGATCATTTAATCTTCAAAGTATATAATTGTTCTAGTTTCTTTTATTCACCAATAACTATTTTTAGATACTGATCTCACGTGTACCCCAAAAAAAAAAAAAAAAAAAAAAAGAAGGGTAATGGCTTTGATTTTGTATAGCTCGTTGAGATGAGAATAGAATAAGTATTCATTCGATTCTTTTTTTATTATTATTTAAAAAAAAAAAAGAGTATCCATTCCAAAAGCAATTTGCAGAATTTAATTATTTTATTCTACATAAATAAAAATCAACCATTGTAGCTGAATGAAGGATATTAATGTAACAGTACAAGTAAAATATCATTATTGATAATACCCTATGATTTTTGTCTCAAATTTAAGAAGATAGATAGCTGGTAAAAAAGAAATATTTTCGTAAATACATCATGAAAATAAAACTTCAGCACAAAAATACCTTAATTATTTGGGAAAAAAAACTATTAATTATATTCATACATTGTTGATCTGACAATAGACATTTTAACTTTGAGAAATTAACCACAATTCAATGCCTCATCGTCCACCCCTTGTTCTTCGAGAGGTAGATGTTGGGAGAAAGATTTCGAGTAAATTATAAATTAGTTCCTATATTTTTATAAAATTAATTAATTATTTATTTTTATTTGAAAATTTAATTATTTAATTTTTTTATCAGTATTGATCATATTTTATTTTTAAAAATATCATTTTTTTCTCATTAATCCTTTTATATTTTTCTGTTTCTTAAAATAAAAAAATTAAATTAAAAAGTTAGAACACAAAAATTAAATAAGTAATTTTAAGATAAAAAGAACTAATTAATTTACCTCTTAATATTCAAAAACTTAATTTATAATTTACCCAGGGCTAGCTCGGGAGAGCCAAACGAAGTGATTTTTTTATATATTTTTTCCCCTGTGTCAAATTTTTAGGCATTTTGGAAATGAATTTGGTAGGCTAAGTTAAGCTGACGTAAGACATGGCGTCCAACTCCAAAGCCCCATCATTTTGACAATTGTCTGGGAAGTATAGGTCCCACACATTTGGACCCACCAAGAGTAGTAGTCCCATAATAAAAATGTGAAAAGATTGTAATTAAATCACTCGAGGAAGGAAGCACTTGCATTTTGCACCACATACATGCACATTCTTCTTCTTCTTCTTCCTTCTTCTTTTTTTTTAATGCTTTTGTCTGCCTATGCTACTTTACCCTTTTTCTGTGGCCATCTTTTTAGACTTGAGACTGGTCTAGATGCATGTCAAAGCAAATAAAACAAAGGGAAAAAAAAAAAAAACCTTTTAGCTACTTAGTTTAATCAATATTTTTTTCTTGCAGCTTAATTTTGTTCAAAGGGTGTTGTTATTGGATGAGGGTTTCTTTGCAAAGGAAAGGAATGGAAAGGTCTTAACTTGAGAAAATTTTGGAGTTGGGCAACACCAAGCATGGTTGTCTTTGCTTGTCTTATGCAGATGGAATTAGAGGACTTCTCAACATAAATGATTTGGTCAGATGTTATGCAATTGGGTTTCCTATCAAATTAACTGAAAAGGGATTAGAATAAAATTCAATAGTTGGATTTTCAATATTTTCAGAAATTACTCCTCTAAACATATAACATTGAATAAATATCATATAAATTAAATGAGTAGATTTTTTGGGAAAGTGATTTGGGTAAGAATTTTTTTTTACAATGAATACAGTTAGTCCACTACATGAAATATGTCATTTAACGATGGAAATTAGCGACAATAAGCCAACTGTCTCTATTTTGTGATGGATTTACAACGAAATAGCGACAAATTTATTTGGATATGGATTTGAGACATAATAACGATGGAATTTTAGCGTTGGATTCATTTCGATCATTATTTTGCTATGTGACAAAATTGCAACGGTTTAGGAATGGAAATTAGTGAGGGAATTTATATTCCATCGCTAAAATACGATTTGATTAAACTCGTAAATTTTTTAGAAAATAAAACGACACTTTACGTTTGATTTAGGACAGAATTTACTTTCTATTGCTAATTATAGACGAATTAGAGACGGAATTTACTTTCCGTCTCTAATGTGTAGCTATCCCCCATTTATGAAAGAATCAAGAAAAAAATAATAGAAGTAGCGACGGACACTAAAATCTTTCGTTGAAAAGACATGATATTGCAACGGAATTTTATTTTTCGTCGCTAACTTATAATTTTGCCATTTTTCTAAAAATATCGGAAAATGAAACAACCGGCTTATCAAATTATTAGCGATGGATACTTAATTCCCTCACTAAATAGAGAGGAATTAGCAATGGAATTGTGTCCGTTGTTACAATTCTATCGTTAAATTTAAATCCCTAAATTGGCAAAAGCTTTTATTCTTTCCCAATTTTTTCTCTCTTTCCCTCTCCTTTTTCCTCGCTTTTGTTGTCGCAATTGCCCGGACCCGATTCGACTAGCCAAGGTGACGCATTTCCTCCCCAACCTCTTCCAACCATCACGACGCTCTTCTCTCCCTAAAAAACCATGTGTTCCACCCATTTAATTCGTCAATTTGCCTCTCCAATTGTTAGTTCTCTCTCTACTTTTTTGTTTCAATTACATTACCCATTTGTATTAATTGTTAGGTTAGGTTTGATTAATTAGTTAATTTATTGTTTGTGTTAATTTTTATTATTTTTATACTAATAAAAATAATTCATTCGAATTAATTAGTGTTAATGTAGTTAGTTTATTTTCAATTAGGTTTAATATAAATTAGTTATGAGTTGATTAATTAAGGTGAATTTTTTGAAGTTAAATTGAATTTAAATTTGGGTTAATCAAGATTAAATTTAGGTTAATTAGGTTAAATATGGGGTTAATTAGGATTAATTTAAATTACTTGTTGATTGATTAATTAGGTTTATTTAAATTAGGTTTATAATAATTATGTTAATTTTTAGGCTAATTAGGATTAAATTAGGTTAATTAGGTTAAATATGGGGTTAATTAGGATTAATTTAAATTACTTGTTGATTGATTAATTAGGTTTATTTAAATTAGGTTTATAATAATTACGTTAATTTTTAGGATTTTTATGTTAATCAAAATAATTAATCCTAATAAATTAGTGTTAATATAGTTATGTTATTTTCAATTAGGTTTAATATAAATTATTTATGAGTTGATTAATTAGGTTAATTTAATCGGGGTGAATTTTTTAAGTTAAATTGAATTTAAATTAGGGTTAATTAGGTTAATTTTAATTAGTTTAATTTGATTAATAATGTCTTAAATGAATAAGCATGTTAATATTGATTAATTAGTATTAATTTGAATTAGTATTAAAAGAGTTTAGGTAAAAGATTAAATTATATTAAAGATAACTAAAAAAATATAAAAAAATATTTTGAAAAAATTATTTAACTTTATGCGATTGATTTTTCTTGAATTTATGTACATATTTATTTTTAAATTGGGTTGAATATTTAATTTGAATTGTTACACGCACCACATAAAAACCTTCAAAAGCTCTAAACTCAAGCTAAAACCCTATTATAATTTAGAGAGAAAGAGATCTAGTGGCAAGTATGACGAAACTTTACCGATACTCTTTTGAACTCTCATTTGGATTGGAACTCAACCTCTCGCATAGGAAATGGTAGAATAACATTTTCCTACCTCTTAGTGTATGATGTTAAAGATTGAATTACCTTACCGATAATTTAGACGGTCCAAAAATTTGAAACAACTTCAAGACTAGACAAGCTTTGCTTAGACCATAGAAAAATAATTTTATTTCAATTGTGCTTTTAATTGGAGTTATATACTTTAATTATTTAATTTATGATCGTTGAAATGTACCAAGATACACCATAGCATATCAAACCCGAGGGGTCCAAGACCTTTAAAAATTGAGGATAAATAAGGTTGGATCAATGCTCTACAATTGAGCTAGGAGGACGAGTTTGAGATTTAATTTTGATGGAGTATCCGAGATAATTATTAGTCTTGATATACATCATATTTGTGTAATTATTTGGATAATTTATTATTTAGGAAATGTCCAATTTATAGGGGAGACTTTGCCAAAATTTTATTAAATGTTTTAAAAAATTATTAATTAAGTAATTTGAAAATTGAGAAATGTCTAATTTAATTATATGAATGATGATCAAGAATTGTTTGCATGTGTTATGTAACTTTTAAAGACCTTTAAGAAAATAAGATTTGAATAACAATGGATGCATATTAGGTTAGTTAATGGGTTGTTAAAGGATGAGTTTTTCTATGGAGTTGAATAATTTATTGCATTTGCTATAAATCATTCGGAATGTATGGACGGAACAAAAATAAGATGTCCTTGTAATCACGGTAAGTGTCGAAACGAAATTTTGAGAAGATTAAAATGTTTAAATACCATTTATAGTGTAAAGGTTTTGCACCGGAATATTATAATTGGATACATCATGGAGAATTTGAGGCATACATGACATCTTATAGTTTTAAAAACGATTTAGTTACTAGAAATTATCATGTAGGCGAAGGTAGTTTTAGTGAACCTCAAAATCCATATCAAACAATGGTGATGGATGTAGCCAATTTATTCTTTAATTCATCTAGTATAGATGAAGAGGTGCCAAACCTCGTTGCTCGATCATTTTATGATATGTTGGATGCATCTCGTAGAAAGATTTGGATCTGGTTATGATAATCACTCACAATTTTCGATTATTGCCCAATTGCTAAATCTAAAATCAAAGTATCATTTTCTTAAAAAATGTTATAAAAAGTTATGTGAGCTAATGAAGGAGTTGATTTTTATTGATAATTGTATGATAGATAAATTTTATGAAACAAAGAAGTCTGGTTAAGGAGATCGGTTTACTAGTGGAAAAGATACATTGTTGTGAGAGATGTTGCATGATCTATTAAGATGAAGATAGTGGATTATAAAAATACAAGTTTTGTGCACATCCTTTATATCAAAGTCTTAGTCGGGGATCAATAAGACGAATACTTATTACAATTAAAAAAATATACTATGTTTTGCTCATCTCGCGATCGTAAAGATTGTATGCATCGAATGCCATAACCGAGCATATGATGTGGCATGCCGAGTATGAGGTTAAGGATGTAAGAGTAATGCATCATCCCTCCAACTTTATTGCATGACGAAGTTTCGATCATATTAATGTTCTTTTTGTAACTAAAAAAAGGAATGTCGGATTAAGAGTTTGCATTGATGGGTTTCAACCATTCGATCAATCCAGAGCACAATATTCTTCATGGTCGGTAATTTTTACTCCTTACAATTTGTCATCGTGGATGTGTATGAAGTAGGAATATATGTTCCTAACATTGATTATTCCAAGTTCAACAAATCCAAAGCATAAATTAAACGTTTACTTATAGCCTTTCATTACTAAGTTGATTTAGTTGTGAAAAGTAGGTGGTGGTGACGTACGATGTCTTTTGTAAGAAAAATTTTATATTGAGAGTCTGTAGTGATGTGGACTATCGGTGACTTTTCTACATATTTGATGCTTTCTGGTTTTAGTACTATAGGAAAATTAAGATGTCCTTACCGTAAGAAAAATTTAGATGCTTTCTCCCTTTCTAATGGAAGGAAAATCTCATAGTTTAAAAATCATCAAAAGTTTCTTCCTCAAGATCATCCCTTTAGAAGAAGTAAGAAAGCATTCACTAAGAGAACAATGTTTTTATTAACAATTATAATAGACACATTGACTCTCATATGTTGTTATTTCTCGTTAGTAGATTCATTGTCGAAGTACGATAAGAAAATCCCTTTATCCCCAAAATGAGGTTGATGCTCTTTCCGAAACCGAGTTTGCCTCTTGGTTTAATCAATATGTGAGTATCCTTATTTAACTTTTGTTTTTTAGAAGGTATCGTTAATTAAATGATAATTTACCTTTAACGAATTTTATGTCAAATTTTCAAATAAAATATGTATAAGCAATTTTCATGATATACCGGTTCATAAAGTATCTAGCACAAGGTCTTTTATGTACTCGTCAGTGTCGTAATTAGGTTATATGTTAGTGTAGGTATCCAAGATCCAACTAATTTGAATGGTTTGACTTATTGTATCATTGCATTTTTATATTAATAAAAGAAGTCTTTCTATTAATTATTGTTATTTACAATTTGATAGAATTAGATAGAAGTTCATATGATATACCTTGCATTAATGATTGATCAATTGATGGGAGATAAAATTAATATATTTAAATGATATAATTAAATGTACCATATCGTAGCATTGTCAAAACTAGACATTGACAACATGAAATAAGATTTATGAGTGTCATGCTCTTACTATTAGATAGCGAGTAAGAGATCTCACACTTATTGGCTTTGGATGCCAAAGCAAGCACTTAGGTAAATAATGTTAAAAAACATATATCATTGGACGTGACTCGTCATGAGAACCCATTTAATTTAGTCTATAGGAATCTCATATGAGATGGGTATAACCGATCCTTTGATTTGAACTCATCATGATTGTCTCATTAAAGGATTGATATACTTTGGCATTCGTTTTGATAGGCTCGATGAAAGAGCTGCATATAGATGATTCGTTAAGTGCATTAGGAATCTAATGGAGATATATGAATGATTAAGATATGACATATCATTCTTTATATGCTAAAGGAGTTATCGTATTGCACTTTGATGAATGTCCGCTCAAGGAATCCGTGGCTACAATAGAAGTATATCAATAGAGCATAATTGGTTTATTTATGAGCTAAGACAAAAGATCGAAGAAAATTTATATGATCATAATCAAGCGGACTATAAACCAAGTTCAAAATCACACTATGATAAATTGACATGAGGATCGAATTGTAAAAAAACCATTCTCGTGAAAGGTAACTGCGAATTAATTAATCCTCCTAGAGAATTTGGTAGTCATGATATCTTGCCGGAGGTCAATCTTTATTTTTATCTTCTTGATATATTGCTAATATATCTAAAAGCCTATTGAGTCACACATATAAACTTTAAACACTCACACGATAGAAGAGAAGCAAAGGTTATTGGAAAAAGTTTTTTGTTTTGGAAAATTTTCTATTTTGGAAAGTCAATTTTCTATTTTAGAAATCGAGTTTCTTAATTTGGAAGTCAATTCCAAATTTAGAAGACAATTAACTAAAAAGAAAATTAGTTTCCTAATTTAGTTTTAAGAATAATTTGAAAAATTATTTCCTAATATGGGCTCTACTAAAATACTTGACAAAATTTATTTTTTATGGTCCAAATAATTGGTAATAAATTGGGCTAAAGGAGTTTGGACCAATAGATTTAATTTTAAAACCTATAAGATATTTTGATGAAAGGATAAACTTGAGTACTATTGGATAAGGCTCGGAGCCTATAAGGATAAGGTTAGACAAAGCCCACACAAGCAATATTTTTTGACCTACAAGGAGAAGTTGCCCCCTATAAATAAGAGAGAGATAAAGAGAGAGACAAAGATGGCATAACATATCAAAAAAAGAAAAAGAAAGAGCACTCCCTCTTTTAAAAAATTCATAAGAGAGAGATATAGAGAGAGACAAAGATGGCATAACATATCAAAAAAAGAAAAAGAAAGAGCACTCCCTCTTTTAAAAAATTCAGCCAACTTCTCTCTCACTAGAGTTGGCACAAATTACTCTTAAAGGATTTCTAGAGAAAACTCACTAAATAGAGTAGTTAGAGCTAGCATATAATGATTTCTTTTGCTTTTAGTGTGAGTTGTTAAGATACTTACATAATCAATAGCGGCCAAACACATAGATGATTTTTTTTCTTTAAAATTGTTTCTATTATAATAAATAGTCCATAGACCGCCAAAAGGAAAGACAAGATACGTAGACTCATTAGATCTGTATAATTTACTCTTGCTATTTGAGAATTTCCACCTTTATTTTTTCCTTTTGACTTTCTAAACAGAAAAATTTTAGACCAAGCTTTACCAACACTTCTTCTCCCTTTTTCCTCGGAGTTTGTTAAATTTTAGGGCTGAAGTTAGCTGATGTGAGTCCTAATCAGGTCACACACATGGTTCACATTTTTCACCTACGCTCTAGGGTTAGCTCTAGCCCACTGTTCCCATGGAAACCCTGGCTTCAAAGGTATGCTAAACAATGAGTAATCGGTTACTCCCCCTCTTCTTTCCTCTATGATTCATAAATCTGTTTGCTTTCCTTATAGTCATCTTAAGTTCAGATTTAAAATGGATTGTAAGGAGGGAAAAAAACCGTTCTTGCAAACATCTGAATAAGGATAAATTATTTAAAATCTTATTAGTGAAAAACTGAGTAAATAGCTCATTTGTCTTTATATAAGTCAAGTCTCCAACTTGTTCTTACATTTTTAGCTAAATTTATTATGTTTCTAAATAATCTTTGAAGTATTTAATTTGTCATTCCAATAATAAGAAAAAAAAATTTGATCGAAATTCTCATAATTGTTTGCAAAAAAAAAAAAAAAAGAAACTTAAAGTGGCATGACTTGCTAGGATATTTTGATAAAAAAAATTTGTTTATGGTTGAAAAAATTGATCAAAAAGATATATTGGAGACCTAAACATTATTAAGGAACATAATAAATATAATTAAAAATAAAAAAATATATTAGAAACTTAGACTATTATATAAAAACAAATTGATCTATTTACTCGTGAAAAAAATTCATTTCAACATGCAAAAAACTAGTATATATATATATTAGTGAGTTTTGTTGGACTGCCAATCCAAATTAGCAGCTGGACTTCAAACCAACTAGTGATGAAGGGTTAATTGTAAATCATATATTAAAATCCAGGAGCAAATTTCAGATTTTAATTGC
Source organism: Dovyalis caffra (assembly GCA_963924115.1). Classification (NCBI taxonomy): domain Eukaryota; kingdom Viridiplantae; phylum Streptophyta; class Magnoliopsida; order Malpighiales; family Salicaceae; genus Dovyalis; species Dovyalis caffra. The sequence goes on from CAWUPB010001159.1 coordinate 11,925,462, forward strand.
CTATATATATATATATATATATATATATAAAATCCAGAATCAAATTGGACATCACTCAAAAATTCAATATTTGACTTCAAAAGTTGAATATCCCTTACCAGCCCATCTTAGATAGTGTCAATTAGATGCAAAATTCATAACTGTTGGAAACCCAAAATACTATTTTTCTGTTTTTTTTTTTCCCCAAAAACCTGTGCAAAATTAGGGTTTTTTTTTTTGGCAGGGCAATTGTCCCGAAAAAAAAAAAAAAAGGTCATGATGCACATCTGCAGCTGGCACAACACAACATTTCCCATAAAATGCACGTAAAAAACACTAAAAACTGATCTTGCTCCCTTTCTCTTGGGGCTCCTGTCCCCTATTCAACTTTCTTGGAAATATTTTAGGGTCCGATTTTCTGCTGTTCAAGGGATATGATTATATCTTGGTAGCTGTTGGCTCTCGTCTTCTTATAAATAAAAATATAGTAAGATTAATTTTCTGTTGTTGGATTGGATCGATGTATAGTCAAGTTCAAATTCTTGTGATTCCTTCAAAGTACATTTTTATGGGTTTTATTAAGGAAAGAAGATGGTATGTTTTTTTTCTAAATTAACAATAGGTTTTTTTGTATGGAAATAATTAGATGGATGACATAAAATGTCGAAGTGGGAGAATATTAATTGAAAAATAAACCATACGAAGAAAACATCTTAATTATTTCAAATATCTATGTATATACTATCTGGCTACATACTTTCTGTCTATCATCTCTTTTGAAATTTGCCACATCTAACTATATACAAAGCCCAACTGAATCAATATTTTCCACCTCTATCTATTCTGAAATATTAATATCCCCAATTTGATTCAAGTGTATATATATATATGGAAAATACTGAACAAAAAATAAGATGAGGTGAGGTGAAAATAAAATATTCAATTACAAATTAGTCCTTTCATTTTTAAGAAATAAATTAATTAGTCTCTTTTGTTTTAAAAATTAATTATTTAGTCTCTTACTAGTGTTGACATGCTTAATTTAATATTAATTTATTTTTTAAAAAATATATCATCTTTTCTCAACGATTCTTCTATATTTTTTACTCATCCTTTTCATTTTCTATTTAAAAAAAAGAAGAACGAAAAGGGGTTAAGTTACAAATAAATTTAAAAATATAAAGACTAAATAATTACTTTTTGAAACAAAAGAGAATAATTAATTTATTTTTCAAAACTAAAGGGACTAAATTATAATTTACTCAAATAAAACAAACAAAAAAGGTTGGGGATGAACTTATAACATTCCTTTTCCAACTCTATATTTTCATAAATCTAAGGAGGTGGGATCCATGAAGATTTGCTTGCCTATTCTTTTCCTTCTTGGGCCCTTGAATTTAGGAATTATCTTCAATCCCGGACCCTAATCCAGCCAACCCTAATTATAAAAATAATTGTTATTCAAATTGGAATCAAATTAAGGACCCCAATTCTTTAAAATAGGTGCCATCCCACCACAAAGTGACAGATGAAGCATCTAATCAAAGTGGCAAAAAATCCCTATATTTCCCACCTGTCTCCACAACAACTGGATGACAGCCACATGTTACAAGCACTTTGGTTTAGAGAAATCTTATAATACTCAAATAGTAAAATATACAGTAGTTGTTTCACTGAATTTATTTTTTAAAAGAATAAATAGATAAAAAATAATAATAAAGAAAAAATTAAAAAAAATTGAATAAATGTGAAAATCTTCTTATCACTTTGGTGAATTCGAATGTAATTATCTCTCTTGTTTTTATATCTAACTCTTTTTTTAAAAGGAATTCGTGAAATAACTATTATGTATACTATTAATTACTTATTGAGTATTATAAAATTTGTCGTGTGGTTTTGGTTAATTCATGGAGCACCTCTTTTTTATCTTCTTTTCCCATTGGTCAAAAGCTAAGGATATGGCCACGGTACCTGTGGAGGAAGAAAAGTCCCTTTCCAATCCATTTTGGTAGTGATGAAAGCAACAAGTTTGATGAGCATGACCTTTCCAGCCACCACTTGCCTTGGTCATAGATAATATGGGCATCGATAAGAACTCCATACACGGCCTTATCCTTACCCACCTGATCAGCCTAATTAAGGGGATATATATATATATATATATATATATATATAACCAGCAAGCACTACCTAATCTCATGTATCTTTTACTTATCATCCAACAAGCAACACCCTTTTAGTCATCTAAAATTAGGCAGAAATATATTCTCAATAATAAGGTTCATTTCTCACGTTTCTCCGTAACCTTGGATTGCAAGTTAATAAGGCATTTGATGTTCTCTTGACAAAGAACGGTAGATCATTGAAATGGCAAAGTTTTTTAATTTCTTGTCATCATAAATTACTATTTCCACTAATTATGTAATCCCAAAATTGTTAATAAGCCCAAACACCAAGGAATTGTGCTTGTTTTTGTCCAGGTAAGTCTTAAGAACTTGTGAACAGAAGAATCAAGGGAGAAGAGGAGGGATTAAGACAAGAAAATTCTTGGACCATTCATGGTTAGACATATCTCTGTAATGTCTCCTACAAGAATGATACCAAAAGGAAAGTAGATGCTTAGTTAAAAGATAGTCAAAGGTTTTGATGATTCACTGTAAATTTAGGTCGTACTCACCATCGAAACTGTCCACTTCATTCAAATTTCCTGAGTTGAAAAACAAGAAAAAAAAAATAATAATAATTTACTTTCCATCATAATTAAACATTGTTCCCTGCTAGTATGGAATTCACTTCCATAAGTCCATTCATAACGAGTTTAATCATTAAACAAGAAAATTTCCACATGTTTCGTGTTTGGAGATAAACCTTCAAAGACGCATATTTCTTACATTAGATCATCTATGTCAAAAATAGATTTCTTATCCAAAAACACATGATCGATAATATACGAGCAAATCATGACCATTTCACGTGGCGTTGATTTTTAACCAAACAAGATATCAAAATGGGTCCAACATTATATTCAGTCCATTATTATTATTATTTTGACGAAGAAAGGAAGATACACCCTAGCTAGGACAGACCCGTTTGATCAATCTTCTATAACCAGACTTTACAAAGTTTCAAATCCATTGAAACAGTCCACAATTCATAGATCAGTTGAATTATCTGAAAAAAACAAAGGTGAGAGTCGACTTCCCCACTTCTAGCTAGGCACGAAAACTCCCAACTTTTCCAATGTGCAACCCAAGGTGGGTCACGTGGACTACATTTCATGGCTCTCGTCTGGGCTATTAAGATTAAAAATCACATTACCCTATAAAAAAAATTTCGAATTTAACTATGAAATTTTTGCTTATAATTTTTTTTTCTTACCAAAATACAAATTTTTTAAAGAAATATAAATTTCATCTTGAAATCATTGACGTTTAATTTTTCACCTCATAAATGTAATTAGCTATGCAGATTTTGAGACGATTTAATTATACATCCCAACATATATTAATTTACGAATTTTGAATATTTAGGAATGAATATTTTTGTGGCCTATCTTGAAATTTATTACGGTGTTATTTACCTTAGATATGACATCAGGAAACCCTAGGCACTGAGATCGTTGAAATTTATTGTGGTGCTATTTATCTTAGATATGGCTACAAATAAGAAAAACTCTAGGCACTGAGATAGTACATTTTTCTTAGTGGAATAAAGGACTCTTAATAAATAGCAGTGTTACATGACAGCAGTGATGTTAGAAAAAAAAATTATTATAATTTTATAAAGGTAATGTTTTTTTAAAAAAATAATGAATTGTATTTTATTTTAATTGATATTATATTATTTAATATTTTTATTTTTTAAATTTATTTTTAAATTTTTTTTATTTTTTAAAATGATGTCTGTAACCATAATATCGTAAAATATTTTTCTTTAATAAATGCTTACCAAGAGAGAACAGTATTTAAGTTTCCTGAGTCGGGACAGTCGAACTCAATGGGTTGGTCTGTCACGTATATCTAATCAACGGAAAGAGAAAAAGGGGTCCCTTTCTAACTCTTTTTTACGGTTGAATGAACATTTTTTATTGAGGCTTTCCATTATCATGCAAGCTGGATGTGAAATCAACTTAAGACTCCATTGGTAAGAACCAATGTTTATTCTTTCTTATGATTCGCCAGCTCATTGCTACTAACTAAATTGAAAGCAAACTCTACATTAATACATACCCAGCTTAAATCTAATACTAATTAATTGATGTGTTTGACTCATGTAGCCCTTAACCTACTGTGATTAATGAAGTTTGTTTTTTTGCTTCATGATTTTCTGGATCTAAATCTTGGAATTAATATTCAGAAATATTTAATGTGGAGAGTGTCTTTAAAATAGTCTAAAGGGAGAATTAATATCGGTTGATGTAAAATCTTATTCTATAATACCTTTATCGTTCAATAAAAAAAAAAAAATAAGTAGTCAATTCTCTATAATACAAAATACTCTTTCACATGTATATAAATATTACAGAGTTTGGAATTGTTTAATGACTATCTCAATCAAAAACTTAAGCTGATATGTGAAGTTTTAGATTTATATTATTTTCTAACACATATTCTTAAGTAAAAACTCTTTGAACTTAAAACTTGCATATGCCATATTACATTATGCTTAATTAATTAGAAAAGAAATGGGTTGGTGAAATTTAAATTTGTAACCATTTAATCATCAAAACTCTAATACTATGTCAAATGATCATTTCAATTAAAAAAAAAAAAAATTAAACTTACCTAAATTTATACTATTCTCTAACAGGAATAGATAATATTTTTTTCTTTTTTCTTGGTTTAATAATATTTTTGGATAAATTTTCACATAATAATAATAATATTTTTATTTGAGTCTAATCTTAAATAAATTACCCAAGCCGAATTAGTAAATTTATGAAAATTTTATTTCTTATAGAAGTTTTTTTGAATTTAAATCGGAGATGATAATTCAGCCAGCCTAACCTACGAAGGTGGAATATACTATTATAGTGCAAGAACAGATCATGTACTCTGATAGCATATGGGTTAATAACTGGTTTGGGCTGAAAAGAAGGGTGGCTTGCTTGCAAGAATTTTAACACATTAGCACTAATACTACGTTAATGATTAAACAAAGAGTAAATTATACATTAGTCTCTCTATTTCATGAAATTAATTAATAAGTGCCTCTTGTCTTTTTTTTTAAAAAAATAATTATTTAGCTATTGTAATTTTACATATTCTTGTAACTTAATTACTCTTTCTTTTTTATTTTTTACTTTAAAAATAGAAGAAAAAAATAAGTAACAAATATGAAATGATTGATGAAAAAATAACATATTAAAATAAATAATATTGAATTAAACATGCTCAATACTAGTCAAGAGTGAAGAAACTATACATATTTAAGAGTTTAATGGTAAATTTTGTCTCCATTCTAATACGATTTGACAATTTCAGACTCATTGTAACAAATTGAGTAATTTGAAACTCAAAGTATTGGAGATTGAGCGATAGATTAAACAAATGTGATTTAAATTGCTTAATTTCCATTGTATGTAATGATCAATTAGGTTTATAGTTATTTGAAATGCTAAAACGACATCGTTTTGGCATTCTACTATTAATTATAATTTTTAAAAAATACTTGAAAAATATTTTTAACCCCCTAATCTTGAAATTTTTTTAAAAATATTTGAGATATATATATATATATATATATATATAACATTTTATAAATATTTTTATCCCCCTAATATTGACCTTTTAAAAAAAAATTAATAAAATGTTGTAAAAAAAAACATAATTAACAATACACAATTTCATACCTCAAAAAAAAATTATAAATTAAAATGAGCATAATTAAGGGTTGACCCTCCTAATTTTGTAAACAATATAAGAAAAACAATTTTTATAAAATGTTTATAATATTTTATAAAAAAAGGTTCAAAATTAGGAGATTAAAAATACTTATAAAAACAATTATATAATTTATAAAATGTTTATAGGAAAAGGAGTTTTTTTTAAAAAAAAAATCAATATATGAGGGTTACAATTATTTTTTAATTTAAAAAAATTAACGGCAAAATGCCAAAACAATATCGTTTTAACATTCAAAGTAACAATCAACCCAATTGATCATTACACATTACAAAGATTAGACAATTTAAATCACATTTGTCCAATCTCTAATGCTTTAGGATTCAAATTACATGATTTAATACTATAAATCTGAAATTGTCAAATTACAATAAAAAGACAAACCTATAATAAGGTCTTGAAAAACAAAAACCTGATCGATTCATTTCTCAAAAACTAAAAGAATTAATTCATAATTTACTCTTAAAACAATAGGAAAATGGACAAATTTGATGCGGCACACCCTACTTGTGATTTCATGTTTGCTAATATAATAACCCGAAGTTTCCCGCAATTGCCGCTTGCTCAGGTGACACTTTTATCATGGAGATTAGGCTTAAACATTAAACAAAATTGGCCCGATGCATAAAAACAACTCCATTTATGGACTACATTGAAACAGAGAACCAACCCAAAAGCACGAAACAGCCTCAAACTCATTTGAGTTCAGGGATCTCAATTTAGCTCAACTCGAATAGATAGTGGTCCTATTTCACCCAAAAGCCCAATTTGATAAAACCCAACCTGGATTCGGCCCCTCCACTAATTGAACCTTTTTCATTATTTCACTAACCACAGAAGGGCTTCGGCCCAAGACATATTTCATTAACAAAGGGCCGAGTAGAGGACAGAGGAGAACAATCCCCATGCATGACATGATCACTGCTGGCCAGCAGACACCAAAAATTTGCCAAGCAAAATAAACAAGAGAACCGATTGACAAGCGGAGAAAAGAGACTCAAAATCAACAGGAAGATGATCATAAAATCAACTGAAACATGCAACGAGGATAACTGTATATTACAATAAAATGAAAACAAATCCAGAACAGATTTTAACTAGATAACAACTACATGCAAGCTTTCCCCCTTCATCAACAACCATTTTGGAACTTTTTAACTAGGAGAGACAAAATAGGTGCTTTTCTTAATCTCCTAAGTGAAGTTCATCTACCCTTCCATCATCTTTAACCTAAAATGCAAACAAGAATATAGCAGATTTAATATTCCTTAATAGCATATATGGAGCAAACTTCATATACCACCATAGTGAAGCAGCAACATACTCGTCAGACATTACTGTGCACACACCACCGTTATAACTCCTTTACTGCTCTTCATACTGAACGTCGTCCTCATCTTCGTACTCACCCTCCTCATCAGCAGTGGCATCCTGGTACTGCTGATACTCAGACACAAGATCATTCATGTTGCTCTCAGCTTCTGTGAACTCCATTTCGTCCATTCCTTCACCAGTGTACCAATGCAAGAAAGCTTTTCTCCTGAACATAGCGGTGAATTGCTCGCTGACTCTCCTGAACATTTCCTGGATGGAGGTGGAGTTTCCAATGAAGGTGGATGCCATGGCAAGTCCCTTTGGTGGGATGTCACAGACACTGGATTTAACGTTGTTTGGAATCCACTCAACAAAGTATGATGAGTTCTTGTTTTGGACATTGATCATCTGCTCATCTACTTCCTTGGTGCTCATCTTGCCACGGAACATGGCAGAGGCAGTGAGGTAGCGACCGTGCCTTGGGTCAGCAGCACACATCATGTTCTTGGCATCCCACATTTGCTGGGTCAGTTCTGGGACAGTAAGGGCACGGTATTGCTGGGATCCACGGGAGGTCAATGGAGCAAAACCAACCATGAAGAAGTGGAGACGAGGGAAGGGGATGAGATTCACTGCAAGCTTTCGGAGGTCAGAGTTGAGCTGTCCAGGGAACCTCAGGCAACATGTTACACCACTCATGGTTGCAGAAATCAAGTGGTTAAGATCACCAACTGTAACAGAATAATGAGACAAATGAGTTAACGTTTAACACAACCATCAAACAGCAAAATAACAATTACAACAGCACCAGTACACAATGGTCACAACAAATAAAGGCAATAGCAGAAGCCCAAAGTAAGAAATTCAGATTCTAATTGCAGACTACATGATCCCCACACTCAGGGGTACCTTATGCATGGTCTCACATCAACCAAATTATTCAAAGTTATGGTTCCAGTTCCAGCTTAAATCACAAAACACTCTACAATTGGCATGCCGTTATGCTATCTCCATAACAAATGAAAAGGGCAACAATTTTACATTGCACAAAAACCAGTATCCAAATTAACTAAAGTGCAATCAGTTGAACAAAATGAAGTGATATGGAAGATGTCAAATCAAGCAAATTTGCAATTACATTAACCATATCTAAGCTACATGAAATGGGAATCTAAAATAACAAAGCAAACCAAACCAACTATATGAACTGCTGACATAAACTTCATTTTTACTTACAGCTTGGAGTAGTCAATTTAAGAGTCCTGAAGCAAATATCATATAAAGCCTCGTTATCCAGAACCATGCACTCATCAGCATTCTCAACAAGCTGATGTACAGAAAGTGTGGCATTATATGGCTCAACCACTGTATCCGAAACCTTTGGGGAGGGAAATACAGAGAATGTCAACATCATCCTGTCAGGGTACTCCTCACGGATTTTTGAAATGAGCAAGGTTCCCATTCCCGAACCAGTTCCACCACCCAATGAGTGGCAAACTTGGAAACCTGCATGACTAACAACAGATCAGCACATCCATGGTACAAAATATCAAGCAAACAAACGTGAAAATTAAAAGGAGGATCTGCACCAAACCTTGAAGACAATCACAGTTCTCTGCCTCCTTCCTTACAACATCAAGAACAGAATCAATAAGCTCTGCACCCTCAGTGTAATGCCCCTTAGCCCAGTTGTTTCCAGCACCAGATTGTCCAAACACAAAGTTATCAGGCCTGAAAATCTGCCCATATGGACCAGTACGAACACTGTCCATAGTACCAGGCTCCAAGTCCATGAGCACTGCACGAGGAACAAACCTCCCACAGGAAGCCTCATTGTAGTACACATTCACACGCTCCAATTGCAGATCCGATGAACCAACATACCTTCCAGTTGGGTCTATTCCATGCTCATCACAAACAACTTCCCAGAACTTGGAACCAATCTGGTTACCACACTGACCACCTTGAACGTGAAGGATCTCTCTCATTTTTGCTTGTTCTGCCAAAAAAAAAAAAAAGACCACAATCGAACAAAACTACATAAATTTCAAGGAACAAATCATATATTCTGCAATTAGTAACTACAGAAAGTAAATTAAAATTTCAACAAACATTACTGAGTAATAATCTATCACAACTACAAAAATTATCCTCAAATACTTAGAAACAAACGAAACTAACAATAATATTACTTGAACCTAATGACAAAAAAAAAATAAGTAAAATTTAATTCCGAAAAAATATCCAACAGATCTAGCACTCTATGATTTCTGATTTAAGAAAATAAAGCATGAATTCGCTATATGCGAATTAGAAACAAGTGAAATTAGCAATTAAATAGAGAAATCACATATTTCAACTGAAATGTGACGCAGTACAATTAAGATATAAGAAAAATTGCTAATTAAGAATAAAATTAGTACGAAAATTAGTCAAATCTGAAAAAAAATTACTAAAAATAATTTGATTTCAAAAATTAAATAAAATCGTTACTATAAGCTCAATTCGATAACTATAATAAACTACAAAAAAATAACCAAATCGGAAAAATTGCTATCCAGAGAGAGGAAGAGAACGTTGTAGTAAATGCAGTAAAAAAAACATTTAAAAAATTTAAAAGATCCATAGGTCAAATCGACTAAGAGCATGCAAGATCTAAAAGTTAAACCAGAAAAGTCGAAAACAACTACAAAAAAAATCGCACTGAAATAGCATAAACTAAGCAGAAATGATAACAAAATAGATCTAATAAATGAGAATTAACGACAATGTAAATCAAAAAAACTTAAGATCTAGAGAGAGAGAGAGTTACCTGGAGACTTTTAGAGAGAGAGAGACAATTTGGATGTGAGAGAGCGAGGAGAAATGAGAACCCTAGAGAGAGGATTTCTGGTTATTTGAAGAGAGTAAGGGAGTGAGGGATAGGGAGTGAGATCCGACGGTATATATTTGTTCCCTCCAGTTTTTTTCAAGATGAGTTTGGTGCCGTTGGATGGGGAAAATGGACGGTTGGGATTGGGTTTTATGGGCGTGATTATTTAGGTTTGTATTTTTAAATTTTGGCCTTAATTATTGGACGCATTTGTCCTCGACCGAAATGACGGGAATGGCCTTTGACAGCTCAGTTTGAAAAAGTTTTGACGTATGTTCAGAGATCTCGCACCGACGTCCTTTGCTTTAATAGTATTACGATAATGTCCCCCATCAAACTGTACTGACTTCATTATTTATTTTATTTTTTATTATGTAAATGAAGAATTTAAGATATAAGAAAAATTAAATTTAAGATGATACTTACGATAAGAAAAAAACTGAAAAATAAGTAATAACATTTGATAATTATCAAAATTTCTCAACAAAATACAACAAACATGCAACATAAAACAATTAAATCTAACATAAAACAATTAAATCTCTAACAAAACAAATTCAATCGAAATCAATTAAAACCTAACTCATTTACTTTCTATCACAATCTCTAAATCCACCACTAGGATCATAGTACTCCCTCTCGTAACATCATGCCCGCCATTCTTATTTTTCAATCATATTATAAAATTATATATTGTTATACATAAATATATAATTTACATAAACCCATCAACAAATATAAGTGAGAACACTCAATTGAAAGTTTTTTAATATTTCAAAATCTAATCAAGATCTTAAAATAATAATTGGTGTTTAATTGAGAATTCTTACATAATTCGAAGTCATATTAAATATTAGACACCTATATTATATTTAAAGTATCCAATATAATATATATGTCGGATGTAAAAAATTGATATTATCATATAAATCAAAATTTAATCGATATTTAAAATTAATATATCATTTATATTGTCTTAGAATTCTATCATCAAACATTACTATTTGATATTAAATATATGTTTGGATATTAAATAAAAATTCATCGTTCTTAAATCGTGTGTGTGTGGAAATTATATGCATGCCCATCATTATTTTAAAACAAGAATGGAAGTAAATAAAAAGCGAAAAGAAAACTTATAAATGGCATTCTCGCAGCTGGCACATTGGTCATTCCGCGAGTAACTAGATCCAGGCCTCTCTCAAGAATATGGGAACATCGTCCATCCATAAAAAGGACATTTTGGTAATTCAGGAGAAAAAATAGTTGAGATATTTTATTGCAATCAATGCTATCAACCAAACTAATTCCCCTTTTTTCGTATCTGATATAATAAATAAAATTACGAAAAAGGCCGGCACCTGAAGCGCGTGTAGGAAAATGTCGGCATGTTGCAAGATTTATCAACTCCATTGCATTCAAATAATTCGTACGTTGAGCAGAAATATATATATATATATATATATATATATGATTTAAGGCACAAAAAATTTGAAATATTTGCTTTATATATTGGTTCTAAGGAAAAATATTACAAATTGATTAATATTAATTTGATCGATATATGTAAAAGATTAAAATTTACATCAGAATACGCTATCGTATCTTGTAAACTATCGGTGGATTTTCTATTTTTCTTAAATATAAGCTCTCTTAATTTTTTTTTATATATATAAAAAAAAAGTTTTGACGAAGAAAAAGAAAATGACGTTTTCCTACCGTTAACTCTACGAAAAGGCGCGTGGGGTTATTGTTCCCTGGAGCACTGAAAGAGACAAAACTGCTGTTGGAATTGGCGGCAAGTCACATGAAGCAAGGCTCGAGAGCATGTGAAACTGCTATTCTGCGAACCAATCAAACACTAAAGGCTTGCCTTGTTAACAAATCTAAATCTTTTAACCATAGTTAAAAATTAACCGCATCATCTGGTTAATAATGGAGATCAGGTCTATGGTGCAAAGTGACACTGATTGCTTGCTTGCTTTGGTTGAGGTCGAAGCATCTTCATCTGTGTGGATGTCTTGTGTCTTAACCACTCCATCTTTAAGATTATGAAACTAATGACAACTAAATATAACAATATTAATGATGCCTGTCATAATTCACATTATGGAAAAAAAAAAAAAAGTGGAAAAAGAAAACATTGATCGCAAAGATTTCTGACCATATAAAATGAATTTATTGGGAGAGGAGGATCGCGTGTATAAATAGATTGTTTTGTTTTTTATTTTTATTTCCAAATTAATTGTTTGATCAAAATATTTAAATCATATATTTTATTATAATATTTTTAATTAAAACTCGTTTGTAAAGAATCTGTAATTAAAAATGAGATACGTTAAAAAATGATGTCATGACATATCAATTAATGACATTTTTATTATCCGTGAAAAGTCAAACGTAATAATCTTTTTAAAATTCTACTAGGTTTACTGTTGCACTATTCGAAAGGAACTTGTGAACAATTTTATTTGAAAAAAAATTCACTTGGAATGAGGATTTATTTTACTTACCAAAATAAAAATATTATCATAATGCAAAAAAATTTACATTAATCATAGAATAATTATCAATATTTACTATATAAAAAAGATAAACGGACATAAAAAAAAACATGAGAAAGAAAATTAAAAAATAAAATTTGAATCAATGAAGAAATTTTTATTTTTTTTTGTAAGTTCGGATATGATTTTGTTTGTTTTTTTTTTTTAATGTCTGTCTATCTATTCAAAAAATAAATCTATGGAGTATAAAATAACTACTCTTAGAGTATTTTAAAAATTCTCAACATAATGCTTTGTCACACCCAACAAATTCGACTAATCATCTATTAATCCATCAATTTTTAAGTCTAAATCAATACTTAGCTTGTCTATAATTTTTCCTTTGTACTCACCGTCATTAATGACTACATGACCAGAAGAAGGAGCTGTCAAGAATTTATGTTATTATTGTGAATGGCGATGGTGCACTTTCATGGTCTTCTTCGTTCACCAACCAAGAAATAATTCGAGTAGGAGAAACGTTACTATATGCTTGTCAATTTAATTCTTGTTGCCTTCTAATATTTTATTTTTTTAATTCAAACATCTAAGATTTTTTAAAAAAATTAATTTATTAAAATTTGAACTCGTAAATTCTTTTATTATAAGAAATTATTATCACTTAACTACAAATTTTTTGATTTATTGCATTCTATATATTCCGTTTGGAAAATTCTAACTTAGTACACGAATAAAAAGCCTTCTATTTTGTTTAAAAAGCTAAATTCTTACCACATTTTGTATACCACCAGCAAAATAATAGAAAAATAAAATAAATTAGTCAAAAAGAGAAAAATAAAACAAGGAATTACAATATTGACAATCTATGTTTTAATTAGAATTTAACAAATATAAGTAGAGGGGAAAAAAATAATAAAGAGAGTTAACGTGGTTTTTAACTTTTCATAATAAAATTATTCGGTAAAGAGAATATGAATGGATAAAAGAATAATATCTATATGTGTGCGTGTGACTCTTTCTTTTAAAAAATTAAACTTATGATAGAATAGCACTTTACTAATTTTTATTTTTGTTTGATCCAATAAATTTTAGAAATTTGTGTTAGAAACTAATATTTAACTAATACTAATATGTGATCAATTATTGATATGAAAGTTTTGCTAAATATTAATTTATCTATTTTTATATTATTGATTAAAAAAATAAAATATATGTCCCAACATCAAAATCAGATAAATTATAGAAACTTATAAAAAATACATTTAAGATATATATATATATATATATATATATATATATATATATATATATATATATATATATATATAATGTAAAAGTTCATTTGGTAATTATATGGGCCGTGTAATTTACGGCCCAGGTCTTTTGGAAACCTGAGATTATCTTCTGCTGGGCTTCCTACTGTCCATAAAATGTGAGCTCGAAGCCGTTTAATATATAACATATGTTTCGTTTCCTTGGTATGCTGTAATGGCCAATGGGCTTTGGCAGGGGAGACAATATATTAATTATAAGCCTCGGGAGTAAATTATAAATTAGTCCTCCTAGTTTAAAAAATATAGATTAATTAGCATTATTTTTATAAAAAAAACTCCTTTCTATATATTTAAATTTTCTTGTAACTTAAATTTTTATGTTTTTTAATTTATTTTATTTTTTATTTTAAGAAATAAAAACCCAAAAATATGAAAGGATTAACGAGAAAAGATGATATTTTTTAATAAAATAATATTAAATTAAACATTACTGATCAAGAAACTAAATAATTAATTTTTAAAATAAAAAACTAATTAATTCATCTCAGTCGTCATCTGCCACAAATACAAAGGTGTTTCCCAATTATCAGCTCATGCGAGACAACTATTGGGCCCAATTCACTTTTAATTGGTCCTCAAGGCTTTTCTTTCAGCCTTGGAATTACTCTATGAATTATGAATTCCAAGTTTCCAATCTACCATCACAGCATTACCTCAAATTTTAATAGTTCACTTCAAAAATAATTACTAATATTCATTCTATAAGAAAATAAAGTTAAAAAAAAACTATTAAAAAAATTGAATATAGGTGGAATATTTTTTTTATCATTTTTTATAGGTTGGGATGTGATTTTTTTTTTATGTACCTGTCTCTTTTTCTCTAAATTAGATTCATCAAATAATTACTATATACTTATAATAATTATTTCTGAAATATTTTGCAAAAGGTGGTGTTAAAGAATTTAGAAAAACAGCAAAGGAGAGAAAGGCTATGGCTAGGCTATTGCATGTTAGAAGCTTCAAGATACTTGTTAGTCTCATCCTGGATGGTTTATGGTCCCATTTGTTTGTGAAATATTTTTAATGGCACAAATCATGATTGTTTGAAGAGGCAATAAGCATCAAACTTGTAAAGTAGTAGCTAAAAGAAGTAAAGATTAATCTAAGGTCAAATTCATTCATTATAGCTATTTTTGTTGCTTGATCAGCGGAAACAAAAAAAGAAGGTGATATATATATATATATATATATATAGTTAATAACAATGGTTGTTGGACGATCATTCTTTGTAAGATCAGTAATGTCCGTTAAGAATTCTTTTTCTTAATTTAGTGCATTGCTGGCCATGACATAATTAATATATCTGGATTAATAATTTATTCTATCCTTATTTAATAAAATATTTTTTAATAGATTTTTATATCTCTAATTAAGTCAATTTTATCGTTAAATATACGATGAGTTTCTAATATTTCATTTTGTTAAGTTTTTCAAACCAAATTATCGAGATTAGTCATGTAAATTACACATGATTATTTTTTATTTTAAAAATTTTTTTGTAAGTCGAAAAAAAAAATTGTGTGTAAATCGCGTGGTTAATTTTGGTGATATATCTTGAAAATCTTGTCATAATAATCGATTAAAAACTTAACATATATTCACAAATAAAAATGATCTATCTATTAAAGGATTGGTATGGTGGTTAAAATGTTTGTTCATTTTATTGATTCTTTATATTCAAATCTTGAGGTTATCATTCAAAAAAAATATTAAATTCTTATGAAGGCATCACATTGATGTAAAAGCACAGCTTGAAACTCATTTAAAAACGAATTTATTTTGGATTGATGCACAAGCTAATCTTATAATAAAAAAAAATGACCTACTTGAAATGTTAACGAAGATGTTGGGCTATTAAAATAAATATCCAGATAGACTTACCACATGTTAGGTAGAAAACATTAATCGTGGATGCATTTCACACCCAAACGCATTTAGAAAGATTCCACCACATTTATATCCGGATTAAATTTTAAAATATCTCTATAAATGAAGGTAATCGAAAACATATATACCACATCTTCAAAAAATATCTCTAAGATGAGATTTAGTATTGATACGAAAAAAAAAAAAAAACCTTAACGTTAAAGTGGAAAAGAAAGAAAGAAAATAGGATGTGGAAATAGGAAGAACATGTGATGTGTTGAAATTTGAGGCAAATAAAACGTAAGAGTGGATGAGAAGTAATAGCTAGAGCATGGAAAACTTTAGTCTTCCTATCGTGTGAAAGTTTTTTCACATCATAAATTCTACTCCTATGGAATCTAGCGAAGACTTTAGTCTCCAGCATGAGATTTTCTTATTATATATTATGAGCCTCTGGTGGATGGATCACGAGTTTGTGAGAATGTGAGTTTCTCTTCTGACATAGAAATAGATAAAAAAAAACAAAAAAGTCTATAGCTAAAAATTAAGACTAGTTAGCATTATTGTTTATTGATTTAAAAAAAAAAAAAAAGAGGAAAGAAGACTAGCATTTTAACTAGTTTTTTTTTTCTTGTTAATTAGCTCAGTATGATTAAAGAGATGAGTGCCTTCTCTAACATTTTTATAAATTTGTGAATAGATAAGGCTATGTTTTATTATAAATATAATTCTTTTTTGCTGGTTAGTGGTTAAGCTCTAATTATGTCAACTGCTCTTGCTTTTTTATTCCTCTATATTTGTTCTGCTGAAAAAAACCTAGTATATATAATTATAGTACAGAATTAGGTCAGCTTGAACCAACACTACAAAAAAAAATTGATTTAGCGGCGGTTTAAATTTAATGATTGCTTAGAGACGATCTAAAACGGTCCCTAAAAAGCTTCTCACTAATTTATTAGTGACGAGTTCTAGAATTATGTCGTGATTTTAGAGACGATTTATCTATTGTTAAAAAAAAATTCGTCACTAAATAACGAAAAAAGGTCACCAATTTAGCAACGGTTTCTCAAAATATGTCGGTAAACCATCGCTAAAATTAGTTTTTATTTAGTGACATTTATCTAAACCGTCTCTAATTTTGACTAATTTAACTCGGATTTAGCTACGGTTTTAAAACCGTCGCTAAATCAATTTTTTTTACAACATTTTCAATCAATTATTTCATTGTTCACATGTCGCTAATACCTTTTTGCATTTTCACATATCCAGATCCTATTTAATAACTACAATAAAAGTATTAAATAAAATTATAGAAAATACAAATCATTTATAATATATCAAATCAAATCCAATCTAATATATATTTAAATACCCAATTATATTAAAGTGTATTAATATTTCGGTAAATAAAAACATAATAGCAATAAAAAAAAAGATAGTGTGATAAAGGGGATACATGTCACATGTCGGCATTTTCATCCAACGAATGATGATCGATCGAAGGATTGGTGGAGGAATTACCTTTTTACATATTCGGTAACATCTATCGCATTATTGCATACCGCTCCCGATTATGCTCGCTCCAATTGCTTTGTAGTATCTAGGAGTGATGTAACAATACTGTCAAGTTTCTAAATCTTTTCTTCTTGTCTAGTAGTGTTAGCTTCCACTTTCTTTTAATGCTCCTTAATATCAATAGAGAACCACGATATGGTTGAACTAAAGGATGAATTGACATTAAAGTAATAATGAGAGGTCTATAACTCGAGTCCGTACATCTCCTCCTCCAACTGACCCTCTTAAATTCTCATTTATATTGATGTTTAGCATTGGAGTACCCTCCATCCCCCGACTAGCAACCTCATTCTCATACATTTTATTGACGGTGTCCTACATAATTGCACAAATTTTAATATTAAATAGTAATTCAATAAGTTATGTAAAAATGACATACGTATGAAATGAGCTTATAAATTACTTAACTCAAGATTTTTTACCCGCTGATCGAAGAATACATACTTATCATCAACTTCGTTTTCAATGAGTCTTCAAGAACCCCTCGTAAACATTGGATTTACAACCTAACTCCTTACCCTAAAACAAACATACTTAAATGCATATTGATGTTAGAATAATTTCATAATAAGATTTATTATGCATATTACGTGCTCCTTGTGTGTGATTGAATCCTCGTATATTTAGATGGGCCGACCACGATGCCACCCCGTCTCACTCATGCAATTTTGGACCACCTATTCAAATTGGACCTAAGACTCAAGTTTTGCCCATTCTTGTTGCCATGCATCCTATATCACTTGTGAGATATATATTGGTTTAGAGTGTATCTTTACAAACATACTTAAATGCATATTGATATTAGAATAATTTCATAATAAGATTTATCATGTATATTGCATGCTCCTTATGTGTGATCAAATCCCTTATATTTAGATGGGCCGACCTCGATACCACCCGTCTTGCTCTTGCAATTTTGGACCACACTGTTCAAATTGGACCCGAGACTCAAGTTTTGCTCATTCTTGTTGTCATGCATCCTATATCACTTATGAGATATACGTTGGTTTAGAGTGTATCTTTACATAATAAAAAGAAGTTGGAATACTACTTCGTGTCGGACTTTGCCATGCTTTCCTAAAGTTTCGATCGAACTCCTAATCCTACATAAAAAAACTTCGCAAGAATGTTAAAAATGTTCATTGGTATATTTAAATGAACATTAAGCAACTTAATTGAAATGTATTGTCACATAATTAATTAAAAAACATATTATGTTAAACTCTTCTCAATAGAAGACTTTAGTTTGCTTGGTAATTGACTTCCACATTGTTTTGGATAGGTAAACATACTCATAGAATATCTTATAAATTCGACAAGAGCACATATCAAATGGATACAATCTGTCAAACAAGACAATTTAATTAAACTAACACCTAATAATCTAATTAACAACTAAATAACTTAATTAACAACTAATTAAGTAAACTAACACCTAATTAAATTTTTTAAACAATTAAATAATTTAGTTAACAATTAAATAACTTAATTAAAAACTAATTAATTAAACTAAAATATACTTGGTTTTTTAAACAATTAAATAATTTAATTAAAAATTAGTTAACTTAATTTAACAACTAAATAACTTAATTAATTAAACTAACACCTTATTAAAAATTTTAAATAATTTAATAATTTAATTAACAACTAACAAATTAACACTAAAAAGAAAATAAATTAAACTAACTAACAATTGATAAAGGATTAATTAAACAATAATATATATAAGTATTGAAATTAAAAGCAAAAAAAAAAAATTGAATATAAATATTGAACTCACAATGATTGAGTTGGAAGGAGAGAAAGGAGGAGCGACCGCCTACAAATAAAGGAGAGAAGGGAGGAGTTGTTGCTAACTCATAGAGAATATGAGGGAAGGGAGAAGGAAAAAGAAAATAGAGAAAGAAGAAGAAAATGGAGGACGAAAAGGGAAGGGATGGAGGGAAAAAAGAAGAAAATAAAGAGAGAATGGGAGTTTTGAGAGATTAATGGCGTTAATGGAGGATTTTGAAGAGGTGGTGGCAACGACAAAGAAGAAGAAGGGAGAAGAGAAGAAGAAATAATAAGAAAAAAGAGTGTACGCCACGAATTTAGGGATTTTATGTTTAGCGACGATTTAGAAACGATCGCTAAAAACACAATCCCTCCTTTAAAAAAAATCATTTTCCCCTCTAGGTATAATATTTAGCAACGATCTTATCAAACCGTTGCTAAGGGCACCCAAAATTGGTTCATTGGCGATGATTTTTGAAAAACTACCATTGAAAACCTTATTTTTTTAAGGATTATAGAGATGGTTTTCTCTAAACCATCGCTATAAACCCTCAATATTTAGAGGAATTTAGAGATGATTTTCTAAAATCATCTCTAAATTCCCCCAAAAATTTAGGTGGCTTTTAGCAACGGTTTAGAGAAAACCTATTCCTCAAAAGTATCCGTTAAAACTTTTTTGGAGGATTTAACGATGGTTTGTTAAAACTATCGCTAATTTCGCCCTAAAATAACGATGATTTTTATCCACCATCATTAAATAACCGAAAAAACGAGGTTAGATTTATGATGGTTTAAGAAGATTGTTGCCAAATTCCCTAAAAGTATCTATTGGAGTTTATTAGGAAATTTAGTGATAGCCTATAGAAATCGTCGTTAGTTTTTGTCTAAAAGGGTTATTTAGCGACGATTTTGGTAAACTATCACTAAATAACCTAAAAAGGCGAAATTTGCAATGGTGTATCATACTCGTCGCTAAATACGTTACTTGTTAGCAATGGTCCGCACGAGCCATTGCTAATTTGATCATTTTTGTGAGGGGGTTTTCAAACCCGTAGCTAAATTTACATGTTTTTTGCAATGGTTTGGAAAACCATCGTAAATTTGTTAAAAACCCAAAATTGTAACGAAATTCATGAGAGTTTACACGGACCGTCACACATTCTTGGTTTTTAGCCATGGTTTTCTAAACGGTCCCTAATAAATAGTCGTTAATTCTATGTTTTGTTGTAGTGTAAACCCACTTTTCACAAAGATAGTTAAGAAAGGGAATAAAGACATAATTCTAATTAATCAACAATGAAAATTTTAGTAGTGAAGATTTTGATTAATATACATGATTCTATTTAGATTATGTGCCTAGAAATTTAGTTGGTGTTACTTGATACTTCTTATTTAAGATTTTAAGACGACAATAGATCCAAATATATATATATATATATATATAGGTTGATAAAGCTTATCATATGTTGAGACATAATTAGGATTCGTAATTAAAAAAGATGAAAAAAAACTATTTCAATACGTATTACTAGACAAAATAGAACTACTCTAATATGCAATATTGTTTTTTTTTTTAATATCATATCAAAATTGAATAAAAAACATAGTATGCTTAAATTATAATCTCATATGCAAGTATTATTTAATAGACGGAGCAATGTGCAAAAGTTTCAAAAAAAGAAGGGGGAGGGAAGCAAATATTTGAAAGTCCTAAAGCTATCAAGGATTTGGTATCATGGATATGATTACTACCACACAACTACTTCTTAGAAAAATTAAGCTAATACATAAGGTTACTTCAAAACGAAAGATGTTTGATGCAAGTCTTAAAGACAAAGACTGACTTTTGGAACCATGTGTTGTTGTGCAAGCTCATGCTTCCTTGGATATGACATAGGGCATGGACAGCTTGATTTTCAAAGAAAATCAAGAATCACTTTTACAGGGCTTGAAACTTTTTGCATGATAAAATTTGCTTCTTCGTGAACTTTAGATGGGAATCGTTGACAATTTGTCAGGAAATTTGGTACCCATTTCACCATGAGGGTATGGCCTATGCTAATTTAATTACGTATTGGGACTAACCCATACCAGCTGGGATTTGGACCCTACCATGTGAAGGTGTTGAGGATTCATTACAAACATTTTGATGGTTTTGCAATAAGATAAAGCACTTGTTCATAAGTTAGGAAAAAAAAAAAAAAAGCTAGCTACTTGCTTCAACCCATCTGACGTCTATCCCCCATAATTGCTTTTAAGACCCAAAAAAAAAAAGGTGAAAGAGAAAAGGACGATAGAGACTTGTAGACTACCCTGGGGCTTTAAATTGCTGGCAAGTTTGATTGTGCTGAAGGTGGGACTTCCTTTGGGAGATGTTGATTCTTCGTAATTCGAACCCAAACAAATCCACTTCATGAATTCAATGTCCAAGGTTTTTGTTGTGTTTCGTTTTCTATAATGCTGAAATGGCAGAAAAGATTATGAAAGTTAGGGAAAAAAAAAAAAAAAAAAGAGATTTTGGACCAAAGTTAAAATATAGTATGTGTTAGGAGAGTAATTGGCAGGTTAGAACCAATAACATTTTGATTGACTTAGACTTGGGTGCTTTACTATATTCTATAAGGTTGAAATTTGAGAGAGTTTTGAAAAATAAATTAACTTTGACAAGAGAATTAAAAACAAAAAAGGTTTAATACATACAAATTAAGTTGTGGAGAGCCATTAGAGTAGCTGAGAATCCTTAAAAAAAAAAAAAAAAAAAAATCGGAGCGCAATATAATAGTAGTCAATGAATTAATTTTATAATTTGATCCCCAAACGAAATAATAATAATAATGATCTTGAACTTAAAAACCTTAATCAAACAATCAGCACAATAATACATCTTGTAAAATAATTTCATGGTTTCGTTAATAATTTTTCACTGTAATATGAAATTGGTTAAATTAACTACACTGCATTGTTTTTCTCAATATTTTCAATTAGACAAGCAAGATTAATTCAATAATGTGAAATTAATTACATAAAAATCAGGGTTAACGACTTAAATTATCCTTATAACATGATAATTATCTAATCTATCATTGAATATACATTAAGTGTCTAATATATCATTCTAGTAAGATTTTTAGCCAAATTATTAGAATTAGTCATGTAAAAACCTTCTATTTGACTAACTTATAATTAATAAGAATATTTAAAAAATTAAAATTAATTATGTACGGACTATATGAATAATTCTAGCCGTTTGATATAAATATCCCGAAAAAATAATAGATTAAAAACTTAACATATAAAATTGACCTTGAACTATTAATTCTAAAAATTTATCAAAGAGCTTGTAACTCGAGTGTTAGTGGTCTCTTGCAATAAGAGGTCACGAGTTCAAATCTTAATAGATCGGTTTTGCTAGGAGCCTTGGGTGTGTGAGTTTTTTTAAAAAAAAACCATTCGGATGCCATATGATATTAGTCAATGAATTAATTTTATAATTCGATCCCCAAATAAAATAATAATGATGATGATGATCTTGAACTCAAACCCTTAATCAAACAATCACCGGATCAATGCATATTGTAAAATAATTCTATGGTTTCGTTAATAATCTTTCATACCGTAATATGAAATTGTTTAAATTAACTACATTGCACTATTTTTCTCAATATTTTCAATTAGACAAGTAGGATTAATTCAATAATATGAACTCAATTACATAAAAATTAGGGTTAATGGTTCAAATTATCCTTATAAAATGATAATTCTCTAATCTATCATTGAATATACATTAAGTGTCTAATATATAATTTTAGTAAGATTTTTAGCCACATTATTAAAATTAGTCACATAAAAACCTTCTATTTGACTAACCTATAATTAATAAGAATATTTAAAAAATTAAAATTAATTATGTATAAACTATATGAATAATTCTAGTGGTGTGATATAAAAATCTCGACAAAATAATAGATTAAAAACTTAACACGTAAAATTGACTTTGAACTATAAATTTTAAAAACTTATCAAAGAGATTATAATTCAGTGATAATAGTATCGTATCTATGACAAGAGATCAAGGATTAAAAAAAAATCTAAATGAAACAGTAACTAATTATCATAGCTTTTTTGACAATCTAAAAAGATTGGGAAAAAAGATAGGTAATGATGGGCAATGAGAAGCTAAGACCCAGAGGCCCACAAGACCATCAAAGTGGGGAAGCTAGGGCACATTAATTCCTGGGATTCCTAGGGCACATATATTTTGTTAAACCCTAATCATACGTTCAAACCTGCACTGTTAAATAATAAAAAAAAAAATAGAGACAAATGAGTTTCTCCATTAATATCACCTACCAAATGCTTCCCCACTACTAACCATCAATAAACAAACAATCAATCTATCTGTCTATCTATAAAGTTGGAAGGAAGGCTGAAACCAAACCTAGCCAGCTTTGTCAAATTGATTACCCGTTACATTTATCTATATATAGCCTTCGATCTCAAACATTAATTATACCTTAGTCCGCAAGCAACTTTAATGGACCGCTGGTATACGTGTCAATTTTTTATTGGATTGTGGTTTCACTTGAGCATGCATGTAGTGTGGGTTTCTTGCAGAAGCTCCCTAAAAGTAATAAGGTTGTTGTTTAGCCAACTAATTAATGATGATTGACCCTTGTTTAGCAAAATTACTAAAGCACCTCGATCTAGTTTCAAAATTACAGATACGTACAGCTTTACTCTTTTATCATCATCATCATTACCAGTAGTTTCATTTTTTTTTATGTTATTAAATTTGTTGTGGTCCTAACCAAATAATAATAATAAAAAATAAAATAAAAATAATAATAAAATAAAATTTCTTGGGCCATGTTTGGATTTTATGGCACAATGCACCCGTGGAGCCTGCAATAAAGTGAAGAAGTTAAAGAAAAAAGAAAATGGAAACACTAAATCCTTCATCATAAGTCTCTTTCAAGTGTTATTTTTTCTGTTCTATTGTTTTCTTTCAACAACCAATTCTGAGCTAGTGCCATATGCCCTTTTTTTTTGTGCTATAAAGGTAAATTCTATTCGGAATTTTAGTCAATTTAAAAATCAGTTTCTGAAATTTTAATTTGTATTTTGATCTATCTAAACTTTTTATTTTTATTTTTTGAAATTTAGTTCATTCTTTAATTTTCTATCTTTTATCTAAAAAAAAAAGTAATTACATAAATAATTTCATGTTGAAAATCATTCAGTTAAATGCATTTGGATCTCCTTAAAAGTTTTGAAATCATTTTAGATTATTTTCTATTTTTCTCAATTTTTCATATTTTTAATGTTAAAAAGATAAATAAATATAATTCTCGATTTTGAAAATTTATGATTTTTTATTAAATGGATTGATTTTTTCTTAACATGTATCCAGAATTTCAGATCAAAATAGTTAATATCGAATTGTTTAGAGAGAGGGATGATGACTGAAAATCATACGATGAATCAAATCTAATAAAAAAAGGTTAAAAAATGTCAAAATATAAATTAAAAATTCAAAGACTGTTTTTAAAATGAACTAAACTTAAGAAATTTTTTGGCTCTTCTAACTTTTTTTTTTTTAATGCCAAATTAGTTGTGCATTTGGTAGTTTTTTTTTTTTTTTTCCAACGAGAAGCTATATTATTAAATCTATTTCTTAGACGATCTTAATAACTCACCTCATATCCACCCTGAGCGTTTTTCTAGTTTTTTTTTTGTAATTTTATAAAATATTCTTAAACCGAAAAATGTTATTTTGATGTTTTGGCCAAATTCCAAAATAATTGACAGCTTCCTCTTGACCACACTCTCATCTCAGGTTCCAAATCTCCATGCATTGCCCCAACCTGGCAACCTCTAATCCGGTACTTGATAAGGACGCATCCTATGTTTTGTCACGCTGCCGTTGGACTAAGCCTAAGACTTCATCTTCAATCAATCCACGACAACATGCGCAATAAGCGAAAGAACATCCCATGTTTCGTCGTGCTGCTTACAGATAATCAAGTATTTTCGGATCAATTTTTACACATAATAAAATATTTTTGAATAATTTTTATATTAATTTATAGTAAATTCATTTGTATTTTTTTCTACATCAGCATCCAGTCATGTCTAAATTCATTAGCATCGGTTCTAAAGATTAAATTTCTTTGAATTCATTAGCAATCAATATTTATTATTAAAAAAAGAAAAGAGATGAGATTTTTAAAGATGAATGGAACTCATGATCTAACGAGTCAGATATATTCTTCTTACTACCTCAACTACTAATTTCGATATAAATTATCTATATATCTTAAACTAAATTTAATTTAATAGCTAATAAAGTTTGAATTCATATTGTACCCAGTAAGAAAACGTCATTGTTGGACATCTTTACTATTAACCATCATGAAGAAATATTCTATTTGTCCTAAAAAATTATTTTTTATATAAATTAAGAAAATTATTAATTATTATACCATGCTAACATATTTTGTTTATATCTTTCTAAAAACATATTTCAGAACATATATAAATAGAAGGGTTCTGTGACTGAATGAGTGCAAGAAAGATCATAGAAATTGTCATTTATAGAAGTATAATGTATTACCAAAATGGCCAATTTAGTAAATACTCTCATAAGTAGGGTGCTTTTCTTAAAAAGACCTCCTTCAACCAACCCAACAGCTTGCCAAACACACTGGAAAGAGCAGACCACCACCCCCAAACCCTAAGGTGGGTTAGGACCAAAACAAGAAGGTGGGACCAGCGCATGAAGAGAGCAGGCTTTGGCTTTCACTTTTAACTGTTTGACCACCCACTGTCTTTTATAACGGGAAAAATTACATTAACATGGCACATTCATTGTTGGTGGTGTTGTTGAGAGAGAAGGAAACATTAAACGCAGAAAGAAAAGAAGGCAGTCAGGCTACCCCAACAAAGTCTTTTCCTTTTCATAAAGCAAAAATCCTCCTTAGATTCTTCTCCTTCTCTTCTTACTTCACATTCTCCTCTTTTCCTTCTCTCTTTCTCGCTCTCTTTGTAATCTCAGAGTGTCAACTTGCTACAATAATCTTTCTTGCATGTACTGGTGTTAAGCATATTTTTGAGGTTTGGTCACACATTGTGCTGTTATCTCTGTAAGTGCTTTTTTTCACCTGGGTTTTCATCCTTTGGTTTATAAATTAAAATTTGGAGCTCAATTTTTGCTTTTTAGTTGTAAAGTTTTGATCTTGGCTGCCTTCTGAGTTTTGCTTGAGAATTTGGAATGTGGTTATGTTGTGTGTTTTGCTTCTGTTAAGAAAGTTTAGGTTTTGATTGGTGAAGAATTTTTTGTGTGGAGAAATTTGGTAATGTGGGTTGGAGTTGTTGGAATGTAGTTAAGAACATAAAACCCGGTAACTGCACCTATAAGTAAAGGACATACTTTTATGGCATAATTTGTTTCTTGCTTTAATTAAAAGCTTTATTAGGATGACATTTTTCTTTCCCTTTGTTTCATGGTTGTATTATTGAGCTTGAAATATAAGAGGTTTTTATTTTCTGTCTTTTTATCATGCTCTTTTGAATCATTAGAGTAGCTTGGGGAATCTAGTGTTGGCAACTGGAGATCAGAGTTGCTTCAGATCGACAACATTCTGTTCTTTGAATGAAGTTGATAATTTGGTTTGAATTAGGAAGTTATTTGAAGTTTGGTGCTTAATAAGTGATTTGATTTTTGGGACTTGTACTTGCGGGCACTAGCAAATTGAGTTTCCATTTAACTTGTAAACTCAACCATTAATTTCTTGCATATCTTCACTCATTGTAATACATGGCCCTTCCTTGTCTTCATTTCCTTTTTGCCTTTGTGCATTTGAATAATGATTTCCTTGGTTTGAGTGTATTTTTTTAAATACAATTCAATATGAATGATCAAGACTCTTGCTAGACTATATGCTGCCTTTTAAGCACATGCAGTAATTAAAAGTGAATTTCTATGGTTTTTAATCTGTACAAACATCGGGATGTTTACGCAATGAAATTTAATGAGGTGTGAAATTTATATGTTTGATTTTGTTTTTTGGGATTGGCTTATGGTGAGCAGGAACCTAATCTGAATAAATGGCGAAGATAAGTCCAGAAATTGAAGAAAATATGCAGGGAGAAGTAATTTTTCCTGTTTCAGCGGATGTGAGCTTTGCTTCTGATGGATTTCCAAAATATAAATTAGGACCTGATAACCAGATTTTGGAAGAGCCAAAAGAGGACAACAAGGGTCCATCTTTAAAGGAGGTCGTTGAACAGGAAACTACGCAGCTGTCCGATCAGCACAAGCGACTCTCAGTTCGAGACCTTGCTTGTAAATTCGACAAGAACTTGACTGCTGCTGCTAAGTTGGCTGAAGAGGTTCCCTAACTTTGCCATTTTTCCTATGTGGCTTTATTCATTTTCTTTTTATTTATGCTCGGGCATGCACAAATAAGGAATACTCAATTCTAACATTCAGCACTGTTTGTTTCTTGCAATTGAAAGCTATATCCTGTGTTTCCTTAGCTTAATTAAAGGCCATCTGCTCTTTCTCTTTCTGATGGTCTGTTACTATGCCTTTTTGCCCTGCCTTAAAAGAGTATGAACTTCTGACGTGGATCGATTACAAAATTAATTGTACTTTTTTCTCTGAAATCCAGGCAAAGCTTAGAGACGTGGCTTCTTTGGAAGGACATGTTCTTTTAAAGAAGCTTAGAGATGCCCTGGAATCTTTAAGAGGTCGTATGGCAGGGCGAAACAAGGAGGATGTGGAGAAAGCCATCTCTATGGTCCGCCTTCCCCCTCTTCCACCTTTCCATTTCCTTTATTGGCTGATAGTCTTTTGTATGTTTCAAATGGTACCACGTGGTGGATATTTTCAATATGCATTTAATAAGTCTGTACAATTTAGTTACCCTTTCCAGATTCTAATTCATTTTGTTGTTTTTTTTTTTTTAACCTCTAACTGTTATTTTTCTTTAAAATTTACTGAAGAAGTCTTTTTGCAAGTGCATTTGCATGCATTTCTTATTCTCTTTCTGCATTTGCAATATTTGATTGTTGTCAACTATAATCTTTTATGCAGGTGGAGGCATTAGCGGTTAAATTGACTCAAAAAGAGGGAGAATTAATTCAAGAAAAATTTGAAGTGAAAAAGCTGGCTAACTTTCTTAAACAGGTTGGTCAGTAGTGTTATAAATTTTCATATAGGTTCTTCAAAGAACTACTTCTTCTGCAACAGATTTATCATTTGGTTCCTTGCATAATTTTAGAGCATGACATTTTCCTATAGTTTCTGATGTTAGTAAATGAAACATAGGATGAGTCTGAACTTTGAGGTTTGGGTGTCACTTAGGATACCATGTGATTCTCTTACCCTAATGGCCTAACCATTTGTTTTCCTGGAATAATGCCTTAGAACTGTGGTCCTAATGTGCACATTTTGATTGATGAAGTTTCTGAAATTTGTGCCCCGTGAAAATCTTGTGTAAATGCACTTCTTATGGAGCCTTTTTTTTCTACCTTCTAAATCCTTAGTAATATGAAGTATTATTTTATTTATGTCTACAGGCTTCTGAAGATGCTAAAAAGTTAGTGAACCAAGAAAAATCTTTTGCTTGTGCTGAAATTGAAAGTGCCAGAGCTGTGGTACAAAGGATTGGAGAGGCCCTAGATGAAGAAGAAAGGGAAGCTGAAAGTTTGAAAAACCAGGCTGCTGTGAGTTCTTTCATCATCAAATCATTTGTTGTCACTCAGTTAATTCCAACACACTAAATTTTCTCATTTTATTGCTAAAATTGCACATTCTTCACATAAATTTGTTCACTATAATGCTGGAGATTTGGCTTGGATATTACTAATACTGCAATATAACTGTTGTTTATGTTATCTTTATACAGCTACAACAATAGTATTTTGCATGAAACTATATAAGTACTTGGTCTGTAATATCAATCGGTGCATGAGATGGCTATCAAATATGTCATGAGAATATCCCTTGACGTGCTTGTTATTGCAGGATATGGAAGAACTAGTTGAGGAGGTTCAAGAGGCTAGACGAATTAAATTATTGCATCAGCCTAGCAAGGTACATTAATATTGTCTCTTTTCATTTGTAATAGCAGATAGGATATTTATTGTATCTGTCTTATTACTGCATAGAGCTGACACACTGGGAGCTGTACAAGACTTTTGATTTGATTGGATCATCTTTTTTTACTTTTTGATTGGTTCAGATTTGGTTTGTTCTCATTCTAACGTTAAATTAAGTTTAACCCAAATGAGTTCTCTTCGGCAAATGATGACGCTGCAATTCAAATCAGTGTATTCCCTTAATATGCCACATGCCATTGGTAGTTGCAATTTTTGTAGCAGAAACTTTCTTATCACCACAACTAGTCATGGGGTTCATTGAAGTGAATTTCAGGATTACGTTGCCCTTTTCCTCTCTTCCTACCATTGCTTCATTGGTGTTAAGATGGATACTGTAGTTATGCTATCTTCATTCCAAGCCCTTCGATTATAAAATTGCATTTGTAAAAGCCTGGCAGTGATTGTGACCGACCCATGACAAATGGAAATTTCATTTCAACAGGATGAAAGTTGTTGTGATGTGTGATCAAATAGATGCTTTGATCTGTACATAAATTGGTAAATGAATTTGGAGGGGTTGGTCCTTTGAAAATGATTCATGCTCTACTGTTTATGTATTGTTCCATTTTCATTAATGACAATTTTGCAAATGCTTTATTTGCCCGCTCTTTGCATTTCTCTTGTGTCTTTGGCGCAAATATT
Source organism: Dovyalis caffra (assembly GCA_963924115.1). Classification (NCBI taxonomy): domain Eukaryota; kingdom Viridiplantae; phylum Streptophyta; class Magnoliopsida; order Malpighiales; family Salicaceae; genus Dovyalis; species Dovyalis caffra. The sequence continues at coordinate 11,955,388 of CAWUPB010001159.1, forward strand.
CAGGCCTAGTAATGAAACTGTGACGTGAAGAATGCATATCTCCATTATATTATTGTTCAACTTGCAAAGTGATTAGAGTTGCTTATTGTTCTTCACATAACCTTACAAGAATCTATTGATGGTAATTTAATATTAGCCTTGTGTTCTTTTTTCTAGCCACATTTTATGCGCAAGGCTCAGATTTTCCAGTTTTGATAGTGTTATGGATTCATTTTAACTATAATTTGTTGACTGTAAAGCATATAACACTTTTGCAGGTTATGGACATGGAGCATGAGCTTCGCGCACTACGAAATCAAATTCGGGAGAAGTCTATAGTTTCAGTTAAACTTCAGAAAGAGGTTTGTTGTACATTGTCTTAAATTTCTAAATTTTCTCATGCAAACAACTTCTATTGTACGATTTCGCTTTGGCTGATATGATCTAATTTTCTTTTAATACATATATGTCAGAACATTTGCACTAATGATTTCCTTTTCATTCTAGCTGGCAAAAAGCAAGAGAGCTGAACAGAATAAATCTGCACCCTATGTCCTAGATGGTTCTGAAACTCTAGGTTCATCTCTACAACTCAAGCCTCGTTCCGATAGTTCTCTGCTTCTTTCGAAGTGTTCAGTTCAGTGGTACCGTGTATCACCTGAAGGCAGCCAAAATGAAGTCATTTCAGGTATTCAGTTCATATAACAAGTTTTGTAGAACATTTAGGAAAGATACTACATCGATCATTTTGGAATATATATATATATATGAGTTTTGCTTTGTTTTCTCCCTATTAATTGAGGTTCAAGAAGTCCTTTCAGAAGGAGAGTGCTCCATTGATATTAATAATGACTTTGTAGCTCATGTAGTCTGGAATTTTCTTTAGGACAATTATGCGTCAAGTTTAGCCTTAATCCTCCTTAAGCATAATCCTAGATGGTATCATCAGCGATGAAAGCAGGCATTCCAAACATTGACATTATTCTGTGTCCTAAATTTTTAGGCTTCCAATCTATCTTCAAGATGGTGGTTGAGATGATTCAGGAGCCTTTATGTTTGTTATCTTACATTCACTCCATCTTACGAAAGTCAATGTTCTGATTCTACAGGTGCCGATAAAACATCTTATGCTCCCGAACCATTTGATGTTGGCCGAGTATTGCAAGTGGACATTGTTTCAAATGGCCAGAGAATCTCTGTAACAACTACTGGTCCCATTGAGCCTGGTTGGTGTTAATTATGTATATTGTTCCTCTAGATAATAATATTGTTCTGTGGTTGCCCATTCCTTCCTTTTCTCTGCTGTTCTTGTCTTTTTCTTGTAATCTGTATCAGATTTCTAGACAGGGCTCCTTTGTTACTATTGGTGCTTGCAACATTTATAGTAATGCATCAAATTACTTGTAACAGCTGCAGGATTGGCAACTCATGTAGAGAATCTTTTGAGAAAATCTAGCTCTGAATTTAGCGTATGTGACCTTGTTCTTCCCCTTTCCCTTTCATTTCTGTTTAATGTTTCTTAATTGTATTGCAATACTATGTATTATGGTCATCTTCCAAAAGCCAACCCACTTATGTGAGAACAAGCACGCACATATGATGTTAATGCATGCATTTCATTTGTTTTTACTTGGTTTTGACATTTCATGTAATGCAGGTGGTTATTTCCCAGATGAATGGACAAGATCATCCATCACACTCTGTTCATGTATTTAATGTGGGAAAAATGAGGATAAAGCTTTGCAGAGGGTGGATTACAAAGGCTAGAGAAATTTATTCAGCATCGATGCTGGTAACTTGTTCTGCCTATGCAAGACTAGTGTAAAATAATGCGACCAGCAAACTAAGAACACTGCCAATAAGTTTGTCGTATCTCTTTGATCATTGCCCTTTTCTACCCGCAGTTATGTGGAGTTAGAACCAATGGCAACACTGCTGCAAAATCATTGTTTTGGCAACCAAGGAAGGGCCTTTCCTTCATGTTAACATTTGACTCAGAGCGACATAGGAATGCAGCGATAATGCTCGCCAGGAAATATGCTTATGATTGCAATGGGGTACCTTATCATTCTTTCTATTTTATATGCCAATACAATCTTTTCGGCATTTATAACTTCCCATCCATTTCCCTGATTTTCGTAAAACTGCTCTCTTCTCGTATCAACCCTTGACCTTTTCATTCTTTCTATTTTATATGCCAATACAATCTTTTCTGCATTTATAACTTCTGTCCATTTTCGACCTCTTCATTCTTTCTATTTTATATGCCAATACAATCTTTTCTGCATTTATAACTTCTGTCCATTTTCCTGGTATTTTTCTTAAAACCACTCTCGTCTCTTATCAACCCTTGCATTTGCAGGTCATACTTGCCGGGCCGGAAGATCAAGCATAGAAGAAAATGCAACTGACCAAGTTTTTTTTAACAAGATGCGAGTATAATCAGGTTTTCATAGCTTGAGTGATTGTATGTGTGTGTTTGCCATGATGAAAGAAGAATACACCTTTCTGATTGTATTTGGGCTTCTACTAATCTGGTTCCTCTCGTTTTAGGCATAGTTTTTTATTTGCCTAATCGTCTGTTGTAACAAATTCACCATTTTTGATTGATTGGTTCTTTTGTGCCTTGCATATCTTTTTTCACTACTTTTGTGCACAATGTCCATTTGCTTTTTTCGGTTCAAAGTACGACTCTTAGACGACACAATAGTCCTTCTCAATTCCTAAACCCTAATTCCATCTCTTATAAAGATGAATGACTTGACATTTTAATGACATTACAGACATTAAAAGCTTAGTAATGAAATCTGTACTTGTAATTTATTGCTACTCTTGCAAAATAAGAGTGCTAGAACTCGAGTAAACTATAAATTAGTCCATCTAGTTTTGAAAAATAAATTAATTAGTCTCTTTTTGTACAAAAATTAATTTCTATGTTTCTTGATTAGTTTTATTTCAAAAGATGTCTTTTTTTTCCTTCTTCATAATATCTATTTATTTCTAGTTTTAAAACAAGTGCTAGAACTCGAGTAAATTATAAATTAGTCCATCTAGCTTTGAAAAATAAATTAATTAGTTTTTTTTTTTCAAAAATTAATTACTATGTTTCTTGATTGGTTTTATTTCAAAAGATGTCTTTTTTTTCTTCTTTAGAATATCTATTTATTTCTATTTTTAAAACAAGTGCTAGAACTCTAGTAAATTATAAATTAGTCCATCTAGTTTTGAAAAATAAATAAATTTATTCTTTTTGGCCAATTCTATCATTTGTGGCATTGATATTACATTCTGTGAATTCAGAAACACATAGAAGAAATCTATACTGTCAGCCCTTTTCAATTTTTTTGCTAATCTTAACCAGATTAAATTTAAACCCATCGTCATCCTCCTCCTCTATTGATCAAATCAATCACCACCATCCCGAATAATGATCTAAAGACCCATAACAACAGATCTGTTGTTGATATTAGAAGCCCTCATTTGAAGCTCTTTTAAATTAATAGACCATCACTATTTTGAATTAACACTTGTAATTAGGGATGGCAATGGGGTGCCCTGTCCAGAAAAATTTCACCCCATCCTCACCCCGTATCTTGTTTGGGCCGAAATTTTGAGTATTATCCTCACCCTAAATAGGACGAGGCTCCATCAAATTGTCATTTCTAAAAGCAAAATAGTGGGATGGGGGCCCGTCCTCGGCCTACTTCAAAAGTTTTTATCTTATCCTTGTCTTGTGCTTCATTTAAAATAAAATTTTGAGTATCATCCTTGTCCCAAAAGAGACCCCACGGGGGGTCGGTGGACGGGCGCGCCCTAACGGGAAGGGGGGGGGGGGTTTGCAAATTGCCATCCCTACTCGTAATCATCTGCATGCACTCGTCCACCTTACTCTTCTTCCTCACCAGTTCAACACTTGGGCGTAGATTTCCCATCGATATCAATATACCTGTCCTTGTCGGTGTCTACGTCCTCTATAGGGCGATGGAGCTCATACGTGGTGTAAGGGGACCCCATGGATTTCAGCATTCTTTTTAGCTCAAAAGTTGAGATTGCGTCGAATTTGATTTGTTGATGGTGAACTGGACTCATGTTTAATAGAAAAAAAAAACTTGAATTTTGTTTGAAAATAGAAAGGACTCGCTCAATATTTGAAGGCAATGGTTGAAAATTCGGAGAAAGGCTGAATTTAGGGTTTGTTTGAGGGATTTTGAGAATTGGAAATTTTAGAGATTTGAAAATCAAGATTTTCCAACCAGAGAGCATGAGAATGAATTTGAGAGAATGAAAATAGGATTTCATAATGAAAAATAATGAGTTGGGTTAGGATGTTAGGAAGGGGGTAATGCAGTCTTTTTCCATAATTTTTAAATATTAAATATTATTTAATAATAAAAATGTCATGTGGTTATTCGTGATTAATTACTATTAATTTTAACGTATAACAACGTAAGATAAACATTTAACAGAAAGTTCAAATTAACAAATTTTTAAAAATAAAATCAATCAAGATAAAAAAATTCAAGGAATACATGAAACAAATAAATAGTTAATTTGTTACATTTACAAAACCAACTATTTTACACGCATTAGAGAAAAGAATTTTCTTTTCTCATGAATCTCAAAACACAAAAGGTTTCAAAATTCAATAATTTCAGCTTTTTCAGCAATCAAACAAAATAATGAATCAAAACCAAATAAAACACAAATATATTTTTTAGTGCTATTTTTTTTTCCTTGAAAAATCTACAAAAGTTAGGCTTTCTTAAACCAAGAATTCCCTTTCCTAAGCACCAAGAACCGAGAAAAAAAAATTGAAAAAGTTCCGAACTTGAACAATTTCTCACATTTTTCTTCACTTTGTCAATAAAAAAAAAAAACATGAAATTTCTTTTCTCGTTTGAAAAATATGAGTTGTGCCAACTAAATACACAAAACACTTGCCACCTTCAGCTTTCAATTTGCACATGAGAACCATGACATAACTAGAAAATTCATGTGGTAGCTCTTTCCCTTAGACGGTTGTTTGGTGGTGGCAGGGAGGGAATTTAGTGGCGGTAGCAGTAGAGAAGAACCAGTGTGACTGGGGGAGCTGAGTCGGGTGAGTAGCGAGTGAGCCAACGCTTCATAACTCTGGTCGACAGAGGGGAGACTGAAAGAAAAAAAGGGTTAATTTTCCTTATGTTAATTTTTCTTTTTCTTTTTTTCTCAAAAAAAAAAAAAAAGAAAAGAAAAGAAAAAGTTTGTTTTTCCTTTGATCTTAAGATAATTTGCATTAATAAAGAAAGCAAAGAAAATATATTAGGAGAACAACCATAGGCTAAGTTTTAGAAATAATTATTTTACCATTGATATATGAATGTTGTAAATTAAATAAAAAAGTTTAAGAATAAATATATTCATCAGTCTTTATATAATATTTAAAGTCTTCCTTTTGTTCTTAGATTTTTAATTGCATTCCATATGTCTTTGAAATTTTTTGAAATTTTCAATTTGTCCTTCCAATTAAATTTTACGATCATGGAATTTTTTTTTAACCGAAATGCTCTTTACTAAAATAAAAAAAATACTTAAAAGTCATATGACCTATAAATTCTATTTTTTAAGTCTTTGGAATTTTATTTTATTTTAGTTTTGCATTTCAATCGGAGTATTTCGATCATAAACAAATTATTTGGCTGAAAAAATTGATCGAAAGGATATGTTGAATATTTTAAACACTTTCAAAGATAAATATGATGCAATTAGAAATGTAAGAATATACAATTTTTTTTAATATTATATAAGCACATATAAATATATTTATTCAAAGTTGAAAGAAAATATGTATTTAACATTTTGGATAAGCTAAACACTAGGTTTATATCATGGGTATTGCATAACATGAAAAAAGAAATTTATGGATTTGATTTCTTTATTTATTTCTAGGCTAAAAGGGAAAGAAGATCAGAAAAAAGAAAGAAACAACTCAGCCTCCAATAAAAAAAAAGAAAAAAGAGTATATGTTTGAATTATTCACTTGGACCCTTATGTCACCAAATCTCCATCAAATCATAATTATAACATGACACGCGTCAGAGACCAAGCAAGCAGCAGGCCAATATAACTCGTAGTACGGAAGTTTCATTAAATTTACAGTGTAAATAGCACTTCCGGCCTTTCTTACCTTGTATAATATTTTAACGCAACGGTAACTTTAGCCCACAGACTGCAACCCTCACCAACGGCTATAAATCTCTGGCGCTCTAGACACCGTAGGATCAAACAAAGATCCAACGGATCAAAATTAAAATAAATTCGACCGTTGGAAGTGAAGCGGTGGTTCCTTTAGCTTCAAAAAGAGAAGGGTTTCTTTCTCCCATTCGTATTATTTCCCAGTCTCTCATTTTTCTTCTCAGAAATCAAGAGAAAAGGTTTAGAAAAGACAACAAGAAAAGTTTTGAGAGAGTAATTTTAGAGAGAAGTAGAGAGGGATTTGTTTTATAATCAAGGGTTTTTCTCTTTAGTCAATCTAAAATGGCTTCAAGGGTTCAACAAGAAGCAGTGAGAGGTATTTTGATTTTCTTTCTCTGATTTATTCTTCTGTATTTGATTCTGTTTCTTTGTTTTTTGTCGATCATTGATTAATGGGTTCTTTTCTTTTTATTCTTCTTTACAATGGTTCTTTTTTGGTTGAATCTAATAGTGGTATCTCAAAAGATCTTTTTGATTTCAAGTGTTCTTTTAGGGTTTTTGATTAATCAGTTTGATAATTGGATTGAAACCCGATGTGATTTCATTTACATTTGTTGTTCTTGATCATGTTTTTAATTTGTATTGGGTTTTCTCTTTGATACCCACGTAATGATTTTGATGCTTCTTTAATATTTAAATAGTTTATGAGATTTATTGTTTTTCTTTAGGGTTTTCTTAATTACGGATTTTATCGTTACAAACTTTATAGATTTGATTAACCTTCCAGGAAAAGATTAGATCTTTGGTGTTTAGATTTTTCTGTTTTCCCTTTTTAGTTTGTTTTCTTTGTAATTTCTGTTTGGTTGCTGAGAAAAATAAAGGAACCCCACCAGAAAGAAAGCAAAAGACTGACTAAATACTCTTTTTGGAGTTCATTTTCTTTCAACATTTATTCTATTTTTATTGATTTCAATGGTTAACAGTGTGACTATTTTGATGGGCTTCTAATGAATGATAATCTGTCACAGATGAAGCAGTTGTAGGTGTAAACAAGAACGTGAAGAAAAATGTAGCAGCGGGTGAAGGAAAAAGCCGCCGTGTTCTCGGCGATATTGGTAATCTGGTTCCTGTTAGAGGAATGGAGGGCAAACCTCAGCCAAATCGCCCCATTACTAGGTAGGTTCATCTCTGTCTTTCAGTAATTTATTTGTGTTTTGTAGTCAAAATTGTTTCGTTTATGCTGATTTTGTGTTCTTCGATAGGAGTTTCTGTGCTCAATTGCTTGCCAATGCTCAAGCTGCCGCAGCTGCAGAGAACAACAAGGTTCAATCTCTTTAAAATTGTATCGACTGCAGATTTTGAGTTCTGGGTTGTTTGATTTCCTTACTGAGTTTCCTTTGAATGCAGAAACAAGCATGTGTCAATGTGGAAAAGGCGCCTGCTGCTGGTGTTGATGTAGTGGCTGCAGTGGGAAGGAAAGTTGCAGGAAAAAAGCCAGCTCAGAAGAAAGTTACTGTGAAGCCAAAGCCTGAAGAGGTGATTGAGATAAGCCCTGATGGTGAAGAGGTTAAGCAAGAGAAGCCAGTGAACAAGAAAAAGGAAGGAGAAGGATCTGCAAAGAAGAACAAGCCAACTCTTACTTCAGTCCTCACTGCTAGAAGCAAGGTGATTATATTGACATGTTCTTTTGAAACTTTTTGTTGGTGTCTGGGGTTTTCTTGTGCTAATCCGGTCCTTATTTCAGGCTGCTTGTGGTATTGCAAACAAACCAAAGGAGCAGATTATTGATATTGATGCAGCAGATGTTAAAAATGATTTGGCCGGGGTAGAATACGTTGAGGACATTTACAAGTTCTACAAGCTAGTTGAGGTATGTATAAGGAGGACATGAAATCTACATGTTCCTTAATCAGTTTTACGCTCCTTTTGTTTATGTATAAAGTGTACTTCGAGGCCTGATGTTCTGGACCTGGTTTTTGTTGATTTTGTGATGCAGAACGAGAGCCGGCCTAATAACTACGTGGACAGGCAGCCTGAACTAAATGAGAAAATGAGGGCCATTCTTGTGGATTGGTTGGTCGATGTGCACCAGAAGTTCGAGCTCTCACCTGAGACTCTTTACCTCACAATCAATATCATTGATAGGTTCCTTTCTGTTAAGACTGTTCCCAGAAGGGAATTGCAGCTTGTGGGCATCAGTGCCACACTTGTGGCCTCCAAATATGAAGAGATATGGGCTCCTGAGGTAGTAATCGAAACCTTCTATTTCAACTTTAGATTGTTCTTTTCAGGTATCTAACTGTTTGATGAATTGAATTTTGCAGGTCAATGACCTGGTGTGCATTTCAGACAGAGCTTACAGTCACGAACAGATTCTAGTTATGGAGAAGACAATACTGGCAAACCTGGAATGGACACTGACAGTGCCTACACACTACGTTTTCCTTGCTCGTTTCATTAAGGCATCAATTCCTGAGAAGCAGGTGAGTTCTTAATCTACTGATCTCTTGATCTTAATGTTTTTATACCATTTGCTCAAAATGCAAGGTTACTTATCTGCAATTGCTGTTTTTGATGACATGTTTAGATGGAGAACATGGTCTATTTTCTAGCTGAGTTGGGCATGATGCATTACGACGCTATCATGTTTTGCCCATCAATGGTTGCTGCCTCAGCAGTTTATGTGGCTCGATGCACTCTAAACAAAACCCCTTTCTGGACTGACACCCTCAAGAAGCACACTGGATTCTCAGAACCACAACTTAGGTTAGTCTTTTTTTTTTATCACTATCTTTTCAATGGACTGACAGTCACCCTCATGAAGCAACACTGGATTCTGAGAACAAATTGATTTATGGTATGATGATTCTTTGTCTTTCAACAGGGATTGTGCTGGATTGCTGGTGTATTTCCACTCGAAAGCCGCAGAACATAGACTTCAGACTGTGTACAGGAAGTACTCAAAGCCAGAGCGAGGAGCTGTTGCACTGCTTCCACCAGCCAAAAGTCTCTTGCCTGGCAGTTTGAGCCAATGACGAAGATCACAAATTGTTTAGTTTGAAATTCTTGACATTCATTTGCTTTATGCGAGCAAGAATATATATGATGACTGGACCAATCTATTTGTTGGATTAGATGATCAATTTGTTTGTTGGTCCTGAGCAATAGTTTTCTTTTCTGATCGTAAATTTGTTGTACTCTCAAAATATTTCATTTGAGCCATCTAAAAATGAAAGCCTCCTCCTTTTTGGCTTGTGGACTTTTTATTCATCAAGTTGTCCCCATTATTCATACAAAAAAAGGGTTCCAAGTGACCCTTTTTATGCAAGTGAAAGCCCAGCCTCCTTTCTTTTACCAATTTCATTCTGACCAACTTTTTGTACTTTGGTTGTCCCCATTATTCATACAAAAATCATCGCACTTTTTATATATATATATTAGCCATCCTTCTGCAATAGTTAATTTCAATTAGTCCAACAAATAAGCCTCCTCCTTTTTGCTTGTGGACGACCATTCATCATCATTACTATTATCTTTTGACCTCAATGTGCCGGACACAACACCCACCACCAACCTGCAACGCAGCCAAGAACAAAACAGAAACCCTAAATAGAGAAGGTTGTGACGTTGATTTGATGTATTCAATGAAATATTGGCCCACTGAGACACACTAAGAACGATTTTGGAAGACAAACACAACACTCTTCTTTGGTGGGGGTTATTAATTAAATTCTCCACCACTACCAGCAACCGTGTAGGCCGGCTAGGCTGGAAAGGGTTCCAAGCCTTCCTTTTTATCTTTTACTTTGGCTCTTCAGTCCAACAAATTAGCCTCCTATATCTATTTTTTGACCAATTTTTGTACTTGATGTGTACCATGCTTTTACAATGGTAAACTTTTACAATGAGCACAAATGCTTATCACTAAAAAAATGCTTTTACATTTGATATATACGAGAGCACCCTTTCGAACCGATATATTTTTGTCTAATCTATAAAAGTGTTAATTGCCACCTTATGATCAACGTCTATCTCTGGAGGTTAAAGATCTCGTCACGTCACATGGGATATTATGGAAAGGAGCCACTCGCTCTGAGCAAAACAGAAACGCAAATTAATGGAGGATTAACGTATTCAATACAATATTGGCCCACTTACAGCAAAGAAAGATTTTGGAAGAATGCAATGCAAGGAAGAGGACACTACTACTATTAATAGAAGGATATTGTTAGAAATTACAGACAAGTAAAAGACAGGTCACTCAAGTTGGGGTAAAAACTGTCGACAGACAAGGTGCAACATGACCAAATCAAATGGCCTTTTATTTTCTGGTATTTTTTTTTTAAAATTTTAAGTATTACGAAGCTAGTTTCATGGATTTGATGAAATCTTGCATTTCTAAAAAGAATAATCGTGTGCAATTTCTCTGAAGTTTGGATGTGATCAGAAATCAACACAAATTACCTGGTGCATGTGGTAGAAGAAACAGGAGTATTAGGTAAGCAAGCCTCGTTTGAAATAATTGAGGAAATATATGGAAAGTCAATCATGGTGCATGTAAGGTGGGGTTAAAGCAAGGAAAAAGTAGTTGAAGGTTAAAAACTTTTCAGGTGGTCAAATTCTTGATGCTTGAAAGGATCCAATTTTACATCAGATCGATAAATGGCAGCTGGACAAGAAGTGAGAATATGAGAATATATACATTAAGAGATTTGAGCAAAACATCTCTCATTCGGTTGCTTTAAATCCATATATATATATATATATATATAGACGCAATCAATATTCTGTTCTTTCAAACATGAAGTTTGGGAAGGAATTTGCCTCACAAATGGTGCCAGAATGGCAAGAAGCTTACATGGGTTATGATCATTTGAAGACCCTTCTGAAAGACATCAAGCGTACGAAGCAAAAAAAGAGGCCATCAGGTGACCTAAACCGAGCTTTAACTCTGTACAGAACTTTCAGTGGTCTAATACAGAGGCAGAAGAAGCATTCTACAGGCTCAAAGGACATTGAAAGCCAAGCCATTCCTGAGAATTCTGCGAGTGCCCCTGAAAGTTACGATACATTTTTTCTCCTGGCTGCCAAGGAAGGAGGGGAACCTGTGTTAGTGTTCTTGAAAAAGCTTGGCGATGAGTTTGATAAGGTTGACAGCTTTTACAAATCTAAGGTCCAAGAGGTGATGGATGAAGCTGAAATGTTGAGCAAGCAAATGGATACTTTGATTGCCTTTCGTGTGAAAGCGGAGAACTTGCAGGGATTGTTTAATAAGTCTAGAAGCTTGAATCATCTTGGTTCTGATGTTGCAGCGACAACTTCATCTATTGCTGGATCAAGTAGTAAGTTCTTATAATGGAGCTACCATGTTTCAGTTCTGCAATTTAGTTTTACAATCTCGGTTCCTTTTCGGTTATTTGAATTGATATATTCTGCTTCATGTGCAGGAAGTATCTCCATGGATGTACAGTCGAATCGAAGGCAAGTGGATGACCTAAATGACGGTATAGATGATAAACATACCGATACCATCCGCGAAGAGATTGATGAAAAGAAACTAAAGAACAGCAGTAGATGGAAAGCAGCTCCATTAGAAATACTTAATCAAGCGAAACTGAAAAGAATTTGTGAAACTCCTCGTTCAACCATCAAAGGCTTCTTCGACATGTCTAATCAAACCGAGCCAAAGTTTAGTAAAAAAATTTAAAGAAAGCTGAAAAACAGCTCAAGCTGGCTTTCAGTGAATTTTACTACAAGCTTCAGCTTCTAAAGAACTATAGGTGACAAAATTTTGTTCATGGACTTGATTTTTTCCTATCCGAATTGAAGTCTCTGCAGATACTTGGATTCCTATATGCTTAACGAATCTTCTTGTTTGCATTTGAAAACAGCTACTTGAATATCCGAGCATTTTCAAAAATAGTGAAGAAATATGATAAGGTATATATCCCCTGTTAAAAGACAGATCTCCCTCTCACCATATGCTAAGCTTCGTAATTAGAAGTTAACATCAACCTGACTTTCTATGTTTTGATTTCGTCGTTGCAGATTACTTCTAAACGCACATTAAATACCTATTTGAACATGATAGATAACTCCTCCCTTGGCAGCTCTAATGACGTGAGCATTATCTATTCATTTTGTTCAGGAATCAGTGTACATGAATTAGTATTTCTACATTCTAAATCCTTGCAATCTGCTTTGTTGATCTGCCATTGCAGGTAACCATGCTCATGGAGAGAGTTGAACTAACATTCATCAAACATTTCTCTGATTCAAACCGACAAAAAGCTATGGACACATTAAGACAAAAATCTAAGAAAGAAAGACATAGGATATCATTTTCCATCGGTAAGTGTGAAAATCAACGTAATTTGAACTTGCACAGACTGTTTTACTGAATCTGTTCTGTGGAAACCTTTCCAGGCCTCTTTGTTGGCTGTGCATTGGCTCTCATTCTAGCTCTTGCATTAATCATACATGCTCGAGATCTTCTGAACAAGGAAGGGCAAAACCAGTACATGGAGAACATGTTTCCTCTTTACAGGTATGTAACAGAGAAGGGTTGAAGCATCTGTGCTTCCGGAACTCTGTGATTAATAGAACCTGGCCAGGAGATTGTTCTTTATTTACAGTCTTTAGTATCGGTAACATCTTTGTTCTGGAACTCTGTGATTCAGCAGGGGCCTATACATCCCATGTTGTCTTTTTCATGAGAAACCTCTGCAGTTTATTTAACAAGTCATTTCATACCTGTTTGCAGCCTGTTCGGATTTGTTGTTCTACATATGCTTATGTATGCTGGGAATATATACTTCTGGAGGCGGTACCGGATCAATTATACCTTCATATTTGGCTTCAAACAAGGAGCAGAACTGGGTTACCGAGATGTTCTGATGTTAGGCTTTGGTCTAGCGGTGCTGTCAATAGCCAGCGTGCTTGCAAACCTTGACATGGAAATGGATCCCAGAACAAAAGATTACGAAGGATTGACTGAACTTGTACCTTTAGGTTTGGTTGTGGTAAGAAATAAGAATAGTGAAGCAATCCAACATCCCTACTATTTTCCCTGCCAAATTTATAAATGCATGTGCAGTACTGTGCTCAACTAGTTCCTTTTTTGCTGGTATTTGCAGCTTGTGCTTATCATATGCATCTTCCCATTCAACATTATATATCGCTCAAGTCGCTTCTTCTTTCTCACAAGTTTGCTTCACTGCATCTGTGCTCCTCTATACAAGGTAATATTGTCACAGTTCTAGTAGAATAGGAAATATAAAAGGGATCAACTTATTCATCTATGATTTCTCTTTCTTTGCAGGTCTCATTCCAGGATTTCTTCTTGGCAGATCAGTTAACTAGCCAGGTTTGTCGAGAAACCAGTTCTGCATATGCTTTCGATCATCATACGAGTACTGCCACTTAGTTATTGAGCATCGATCCCTCGCTGTTTAATTACAGGTGCAAGCCCTTAGAAGCTTGGAGTTCTACATATGCTACTATGGCTGGGGAGACTATAAACTAAGACAAAATACATGCAAAACCAGTGATGTATACAGCACTTTCAATTTCATCATTGCTGTAATTCCTTACTGGTCTCGTCTCCTTCAGGTAACTGTGATTCTAAGATGAAAAAAAGAAATGCTGAAGTTGGAATTACAGCTGCTTTAAAGACTTGTTACGCCTTGGCAATTACAACTATTTTCCAATTTTCAGTGCGTTCGACGCCTCTTTGAAGAGAAGGACATGAAGCAAGGATATAATGGGCTTAAGTATTTCTTCACAATTGTTGCCGTCTGTACCAGGACTGCATACAGTCTTGATAAAGGACTGGCCTGGAAAGCGATCGCCGGAATATTCTCAGCAATTGCTGCTGTCTATGGTACATACTGGGACCTAGTCATGGACTGGGGGCTTCTGCAATTTAAGTCGAAGAACTGGTTGCTAAGAGACAAACTCCTTATCCCATACCGAAGCGTGTATTTTGGAGCAATGGTGAGTAAGAATAATGCATGTCAAACCAAAATGCTTTTATCAGCACTTGCAGAGTGAAATCGAAATTGTGGTTTGTGGACCTTAAGTTGACAGAAAATGAGGAAAAATCATATCTGAGCATAAACATGTAAACCAGATTCTGATTCCTGTGATGTTGGTGAAAAATGCAGGTCCTGAATGTATTGCTGAGATTTGCCTGGTTGCAAACTGTCCTGAACTTCCAAGTGTCTTTCCTACATGCACAGAGCTTAATTGCAATTGTTGCCAGCCTAGAGATTATTCGTCGCGGATTATGGAACTTTTTCAGGTAACAATAATTTTATTTGAAAAGAACATAAAATCCTCATCAACTTCATAGCAAGCTGCATTTTGTGGACAATCTAAAGAATCACATTTCTAGTAGCTAACCCTGTTCACATTCTGTCTGATCGGCCAGGTTGGAGAATGAACATTTACACAACGTTGGAAAGTATCGCGCATTCAAGTCTGTACCACTACCTTTCGACTACAATGTAGACGAAGACAAACATCAGTTGGTTATTGCATCAGAACAAAATCAATAGACAAGGAAGTTAGTTATCCAAGAACAGATAGCAAAGATAGAAAATGCAACAGGAGGAATATTCTCAGAAGTAGGAATTCGGAGGAACTTGAATGTTTTCTCACTTTGTGTTTGTAGTTAGGGAGGGGGAAAGTCCCCTAAATGTGTATTTCTCCTTGCTATGAATACCACTTGGTTACTTATTGAATTATTTATGGAAGAGTTTCCCATCCAAACTTCCAACAGTTTCTTGAGGACTAGGGCTAACTGGAAATTGGAATAACATGACATGTATAATTGCTTATTTGATGCTGTCTAGAAAACATCAAAATCTAAACATCCAATTCAGTTTTCTTTCTTTCTTTCATCTTTATAGAGTTTTTTCGATTAAGCCGTAGCTGATAAGATCACTGATCGACAATGGAGCAGCAATTTCTGTCCTTGTTTGAGTCAGCCAAGAAATCTGCAGATGCTGTGGTCACTTCTGCTTCAATATTTCCTGAAATCTATCGATGCCTAGATGCTTTGGACCAGCTTAAGAGGTTCCCCGTAACATCATCCAGGGTTCTTGTCTCCACTCCTGTTGCAAAAGGGGTTCAGCGTCTCACAAAGCACCGTGTAAAGATGATCAGGACTGCTGCTTCTTGCTTGCTCGATACGTGGAGTAGGAAACTGTACTCAAGAAACCCTGCCATTGATGGAAAACCTCAGCCAACAAGGTCTGGCAGTGGGTCAAGAACTGGGGTTCTTACTGTCAAGATACACGGAAGAGTAATCGGAAGGATTAAAGTTAACATGCCTATTAAGACAGTAAAGATTGCAGAGAAGAAGATAAAACAAGAGAAGGAAAATGGGTTTACTTGTTTCAAGAAACCAACTCAAGAACCTGCCATGCGCTTCACAAAGCCAGGGAAAGTGCAAAGCATGAGGCGGTGTTTCAAGAAACCACCAGAAGCATCTGCCAAGTGCAACACAATGCAAGAGAAAGTGAGAGATTCAAGTGGTAGTTTCAAGAAACCCTGTGCCAAGGGCATTACACAGCAAGACAATGTGAAAGATTTTTGTAGTTTCAAGAAACCATCAGAGGAACCAGTGAAGCGCAGCGATGCCTTGCGTGGCAAGGTCAGAGACATTCTGGTCGAGTCGTTGAGCAGAGTCGCCAAGGAGGCTAAAGAGGCGTAACCCAATTTGCATTGCTGCAGATGTTGAATCAGTAATGTTTGAAAAGATGGGGCCTTTCAATGGCACCAAACAATTGAAGTACAGGTCTATATTGTTCAACCTGAAGGATCCAAAGAATCCAGATTTGAGAAGGAAAGTCTTTCTTGGACAAATTAAGGCAGAGAAACTTCTGACTATGACATCAGAAGAGATGGCAAGCAGTCAAAGGCAATTCGAGAATGAGCAAATCAGGAAGAAATCTATGTGCAAGAAGATGAAGAATGCAGAACTGGAGAACAAATCAGTTGATCCTAAGGAGTATTGAAGCCTGTATAGCTTGTAAAATCAATATGTATGCAAAAATGCAATTATTTTAACAATTAATGATGCTATTGTACAGTTACTCTAATTCACAGTTTATTTTAGAGATGTTGATTGTCTCATATTTTAGTGAAATCTATAGAGGGTAATTTGCACTTCAGTAGTTCGTTTTTTACAATGCAGTTGAACAAGAAAGTTAACAAACCTCTTCAAAAGTTTATCATTGTCCTCGTATTTCCTTCTTCTAAAGGAATCAAGGATAAGGATCCAAATCCCATGGAAATAATTGGTGAAATCCAAGTAACAAACCTGGTCTAGGGACCATTGAAGTTAGTGATAGTTGCCATTGGCCAATGCCTTTTATTCTAACATCAATGACCGCTTGGATACCACTATATATAAAAGAGAAGACGAGAGTTACATTGAAACATTACACATCAACCCATGTGGTCTCTTACAATAAACCCACCAAATCTATGAAAGTAAAGAAGCATATTTCTCAGCCAAGCTATTCCAATTTCCCCCACCCTGCTCCTTGAAAATGTTCCCATGGAGACAAGTTTCATTAAAAATTGCTTTCATGACTGCAAGAAACTATGTCCAACAAGATTGGCTCGCCTCCCCAAATTCACTCCATGCCGTTTTCAACTTTATCATGCCTGTCCTCTTTAACTTCCTTGAATTGATGTATAAGGAAAGGACTATTCTCCATTTAATACTCATCCCATTACCATGTGGATTGGCCTTGGTTGTTTGTTAGCATATTGCCTGCCTGGTTCATGGAGTTGAAATAGTCCATGACAGCATAGTTTTAAATTACGTCTATTACGTTAAACTATGTCACTATAAAAAATCATTAAATTAGATCATCGTTAATTCAGAAAAAGCCATTGCTAATGTAATTTAGTGACGGTTTTACGACGGTCCAAGGACCCCTCATAAAATGCCGGTCGCTAAATTTTAGCGACGATTTTTGGACCATCGCTAATTTTACGACGAACTAAACCGTCGCAAAAAAAAAAAAAAAAAAAAAAACCGTCGTTAAATATGATAGTAAATCGAGGGAATATTTACGATTGTGCAAAAAAACCCTCGCTAAGTCCGTCGTAATTTAGCAATGGTTTGTTTCCCGTCGCAATTTATTTAAGATTAACGAAGGTAAAAACCGTCGCTAATCGTCTTATTCTTAATTTTTTTTTACCCCTAATTTAAATATCTAAAATTAAGCAATTGCTATTTAAAAAGTCTACTAAATATCCAAAATATAATATTTTAAAATTTCATAATTTTTAATATAAATTGTATTAAAACATAATAAATATTATTCAATTATTAAATTCTTGAAAACGAGTACAAAGTTTGTTGTTATTACAAGAAAACATGATAGCTAGGAGAAATTGGCGGGATCATCACTCGGAGATTGGGTGGAGTCGTCGTCAATCTCGGGTATGATGGATGAACTACCACCTTGCTGAAAATACTACGGGAACATCTCGTCGCATATGTGCCATCATCGTATGTTCGTTGTCGAGTATACTCCTTTAACTCATTTGTTGTAGCCAACAACAATGTGACAAGTACTCTCTAATGATGTGATAGTACCTCGTAGCTTTTAGATCTCTATCGTATTTGCAAATGTTTGATCATAAACTTCCTTTCGTCGTGCCTCTCACCGAGCATAAACCGCAAAGTTGTCGATCTTGAGACTCGTATCGACATTAGAGTGATAGTGAGATGTGTGTGACTCGAGTCCGTACATCATTTTTCTCTTACTACCTCTTCCACCAACGGCCTTCCTATAAATCTCATTAATGTTAACGTTGATCGATGTAGTCCCTCCCAACTATCGGCTAGCAACCTCCTCCTCATTTATTAATCTTTTTACGATCTTTTGCATAATTGTGAAACACATAATATTAAACGAGTTATGTGAAATAACGTTACAAATTAATATATATGAAATAACTTTAACTTACGTCGATAAGTCTTGAACATTGATCGACGAAGACATACCGATCATCAACTTTCCTCCGATGAGTCCTCAAGAAAACCTCGTGAGGATCGGGTTCACGACCCAACACCTCATGCCGAAACCAATATACGTAAATGTATTAAATATACTCAAATATTTAATTAATTATTTTGGATATCATTATAAAAAATATTATATATATTTACTATGCGTATTACGAGCTCTCTATAATCGATCGATCTCTCCGTATGTCATGAAGGACCAACTCGACACCTTCGGTCCCAATCCTATGATTCTATGTCGCCATCTCGGATCGGGCAATGGCCTCGGGTTTTGCCCATTCCATAATCCATGCATCTTATGTGTCCTATGAGATAAATGTTGGCTTCGGTCTTATCTTGAGACGACTAAGAAAGTCGGAATGCTCGCTTCCATGCCAAACTTTTTCACGCTTTCTTAACTATGCTCTCGTTGATATCATCATCCCACGTCAATGATTTATGCAAGAAAAATAATAATATTCATTAGTAAATTTATTTGGATACTATTATTTGTTATTTAAATATAAAGTAATATAATAAATTAATTAAATAAATTAGTACCTTAAACTCTTCCCGATAGAAGTCTTCTATCTCTAGAGTCATTTTCTTTCACGTCCACCTAAAAATATGAACATACTTGTGGAATCTCTTATAGATCGTGCAAGAGAAAACATTAAAGGGATACAACCTATGAAAATAGAAATTAATTTAACAAATAAATGAATACATAATTATGAATAATTATGGTAATAATTGTTTTTATATATAAAATGAAGCATAAAACATACTCATTGCGATAAATGACAATAACCCTAACTCTCGGATTGAGCGTGGATCCGATAGGTTTTGAAGTTGATGAACGAGGGACATTCTACGATGGGACGTGTTTAGGATAGAACAATTATCTTGTTGTGATGACGAAGGCACTAACGACGACGAAGGAAAAGATGAGGGAACATGGAGGTTCGTAATAAGGATACGAGCTCGAGTTGAGACATGTCGGGCCTCGAAGGGTATGTCGAGGGGCATCGAAGAGTAGACGGGAGGCACGTCCATGGGGGCTCATCCGACCAGGAAAGGAATGAGAATGGCATCCACGTCCACAATCACTACCCGAATCGATATCGAACTACGAACCTCACTATATGACATGACCCAATGCATCCCGAACGTCCTCTACCTCGCGACATTATGATCTACACATTATTACATTCATTAGTATTAAAGTAAAATATTCATTATATAATACTAACATATAACATTCATATTAATATGAACAATTTTAAATATATTTATTTAACGAATAACATATATCAAACAATATGAACACACAAACATATATTTAAATGTTACCTTCAAAAAGTACACATAAACTATGTAGGATAACAAAATCATATACCTAATTTTTTTTAAAGAATAGAGATGTACCCCGGAGGTATATTGAAATAATGTGAAAAATTACATAGGAGGACAAAACCGAGTCTAGCCCAATAACTCGGGAGGACAAGGTTACCTAAACCCTTGATTTGCTACTACAATTACATAAAATCCATATGGACAATTTGTTAATTGAATGTAAAAAACAATATTACATAATCTAATAGGATCCACCATATCGCTAATCGGTAGCATGGTCATCATTCTCACATTATTCATCTAAGTGTTCCTCAACATCCGTTCAAACTCATCTTCATTCCGTACATTAATTTCACTCCCTTCTAAATCTAGAAACGCTCCAGTTAGGTCATTCAATGATTGACTTTCATCATCATCAACTTGGATAACATTGTGTTAGCTTTTCATTTTATTTTCTTGAAAGGGTTTGATATTTGTTTGGTCGACGGTAATTGACGATTCTAGCACATCCACTCGTCGAACTAGGTTTTACCTTACATACCACAAACTAATCGTGTCTAATGTATTTCGATGTAGGATATGTTACATAATATACTTGATGCGTTTGTAATGCTAGTATGAAGGGATTAGATCTATTTGAAGACCTATGATTATTGACCTTTATTAGTCCATGATGATCATGAACTCCCCGATCGATACCGAGTGTAGTATCATACCTATCACATTTGAACAAAACGATTTTCTTGGTTGGTAAGACAGGATAATCAAGTTCAAGTATATTAGTCAATCTACTATAGTAGTCATTTTTCACCACACTATAGCTAACTCTTTTTACACACTCTACTCCACATTGATGCTATCTCTAAATCATGAACATCGATGTAAAACTTATATTCATTCACAATGTATCCCGGATAAAACTTAGCTATTTGTAATGGTCCTTTTGCCGGATCTTTAATGCAATGATTTGTTACCGTATTGGGTTGTGTCTTACTTACTCGTAAAGCCCGGATCCATTACTTAATGTTAGTATAAAATTTGATAAAATCATTTTTTCATAATTAAAAAAAAATCTTTACTTTCTTATACTCACGTATCGATGGAACCAGGAAGCAAAATCGGTTTCAAGCCGAACATCTACCTCGTTCTTTTATATATCGGGATCACTTTCATAAAGTTGAGTGATAAAATATATGAGAAAGAAAAAATTCTTATTATGTGTTATTAAAATGATTGATACTTAATGAAGTAATGTATAATAATATTTGATAGTTATAGCACTTACTCCTTGTAAGGTGTCACCTCATCACAATTCAATAAAATGTAGCTATAAGATGTATTTTTCTTGATCCGTCAAGACATATGATCTTGCTCGACCAAGTGGTCTACCTTTGGGTTTGAATATTGAAAGCATTCCTTCAATGTCATCACTTGGTTCTCGAGGACACTCAAAGTTTGGAGGCACTTTTCGATGCCTAGTGTGTACATGAGGGTCGAAGTAATATAAACGGAATATTGAAGCTTCCTCAACCAAATATGCGTTGCATATTGACCCTTTAACTACGGCTTTGTTCTTAATATAGTTTTTTAATTTTTGAAGGTACCTATAATATTATAAATGCATTATACTTAATAAATATTGTCAAGAGTTAATTAATAATAGATGTATAAAAAATAATAAAAATATTTACCTTTCAAATGAATATATTCATCGATATTGTATCGGTCCCGCTTTTTTGCTTCATACGCCAAGTGTACGGAAGATGCTCCATGGATTTAAAAAAAAAATTAGGTGGAAAAAGACGTTCTAATTTATACAAGATTATAGGTATATCTTTCTCAAGATGGATCATATCTTTGACCTTAATGACGAGTAGATGTCAATTCCTTTAAGAATAAGCTCAACTCGGTTAGTGATTGCTATACATTTGTTGGAAACATGTCACAAAATGTGACATGTATTAATCTTTTTATAAATACATGACATTCATGACTTTTCATGCCATATAATCTAAGGTTATTCATATCGACACACCTTGCCAAGTTCGAGACATATATGTCCGAAAACTTGAGTTATTTAATCCATTCTAGTAATTGTATTTTTTGTTATTTGTCTGAGAGTGTAACAAGCTTTTAGGTATTTTTTAGAGTTTTCATCTATTTCTAATTCGGACCGTTGACGATATAGCTTCAAGTCTTCTCTAGAATTTGCATTGTCTTTTGTTTTTCCTAACACACTCGTAATCGTATTAAACACATTGTCAAAAATATTTTTTTCAATGTACATCACATCCAAATTATGCCGAATTAGATTGGAACTCCAATAAGGTAGATCCTAGAATATACTAAGTTTTTTCCAATCTAATATTTAGATATATTATTGTTATACTCCTCGGAGCCTTCTTTCGTTGCTTTTAATAACCCCCAATGGTGTAATTCTTACAAAATTTCTATTCCAACTTGATCGAAGGAGCAATGTTTGTAACAATAGACTTTTGCTTGAACACATTCCAGTTTCGCCTAAAAGGATAACTCGTGGGAGAAACTTTCGATGACAATCAAACCATGAAGTTTTTCTCGTCGTTATAAAGGCTGAAGGCATCGAATTTTCTATACAATATTAGCATGCTCTCTTACTTGCAGTACTCAACTTGACAATATTGAATATGTAGGAAAATTGCTAATTGTTCATATGACATCGGCTCTCATCTAAAAATTATCTTTACAAAACACATCATAAATAAGAGCACATGCTTCCCATAATTAAACCAACTCTTTAATTAAGGGTTGTAAGTATACATTTAGATTGACTTTAGGGTTTTTAGGATCTAGGACAATTATAGTTAAGAACATATATTCTTATAATAAACATTTCTATGGTGGCAAATTGTTAGGCGTTACAATCACATGTCACGAAGAATATTGTCATCCAGATTTACCAAAAGGTCGAAATCCATCGGTGCAAACACCTAATCTAACATTTTTAATTTCGATGTAAAAGAAGGATGTGTTTGGTCAAAATGCCGCCATGCAAAGGAGTCTAAACAATGACGCATGACGTCCGGCTCATAGATATGTTGCGCATGCCACATCATGTCGCCGACGATGGCGCTCGATGCATACATCCTCTATAATCATAGGGTTATCGAAAAATAATACATTTTTTATATAAGACATATGTTTCTCTAATCAATCCCCGCCTAGGGTTTCGATATCGAGGATAATCACATATTTTACAAGTGATTCTCTCATTGTCTTCACCTCAATAAATCATGCAACCATTTATGCAATCGTGGATCTTTTGAAGGGGTAAACCTATCATTTTCACTATTTTTTTATACTGTAAAAGTCTTCTAGCATGTAGTTATCGACGGACATCAACTCTTTCATAAGTTGACATGAGTCGTCGTAACACCTCTTCGAGAAATGATGCTCGAACTTGAGATGTAACAAACGAGATATTGCCAATAACTATGAATGATTTTCTAAACCGAACCATATTTCTCTATTCGATGCATCTAATAAATCATAAAACACTTGGGTAACGGGGTTTGGGTCTTCGTCCGTATTAGACGGATTAAATGATGGATTAGCTACATCCATCACTATTGTGTGGTATTGATAGACTTGACGATCATCAAATATTTGTTCTTATTGAACATAATTAATCGAATTATCATAAATGACCAAATCATTCTCTTCATGACGTCTCCACACATAATAGCCAAATACAAAACTATATTTCATCAAATGATACTTAACGAGTATCAAGTTTTTTGTAACTACGATTTTGACATTTTGTAAGTTTACATGGACATCGTATCTCCTTTCCATCCATACACTCGAATGACTAACCACAAAATTAATAAATTCGTTAATCCCTTCTATGAAACGCTCATTTAATAGTCCATCGGTTAATCGAAAGTCAATCCAAGAACGATTCGAATTCATTTTAAACTCAATAATTTTTTAATTAATAATTAAATTTGTAATTACTAAAAAATTTAAAATATTTCTAATGACTTAATATTTTTTTTACTAAATAATTTTTAAATTATTAATTAATTTTTTAATTATTTGACACCTTTACTTAATCAACAACTAAATAAACTTATTTATTCATTATTTTTTTAATTAATAAATCTAAATTCAAAAAGTATTAATTTTTTAAATACTAACTATTTTTTAATTACTAAAAATTTAAAATATTTCTGATAACTTAATTTTGTATTTACTAAATATAATTTTGAAAAAAATAATTTTTAATTCTTAATTAATATTCGAATTACTTAACTATTTAACTTAATGAACAACTAAATAAGCTTAATTACTAATAAATTTTAAAATTACTAAATAAATATAACAATTTAAATAATATTTAAATTGTTAATTAATTTTGTAATCACTTAACACCTTTTACTTAATGAACAACTAAATAAACTTAATCACTTATTAATTTTTTAATCACTAAATCTAAATTCAACAAGTATTAATTTTTTAATTACTAATTATTTTTGTCATTAAATTTTTTTAAAATATTTATAACAACTTAATTTTGTATTTACTAAATATAATTTCAAAAATTTTTTTTTAATTCTTAATTAATTTTCTAATTACTTTACTCCTTAACTTAATCAACAACTAAATAAGCTTAATTACTAATAAATCTTAAAATTACAAAATAAATATTACAATTTAATTCATATTTAAATTATTAATTAATTTTGTAATTACTAATTAACACCTTTACTTACTAAACAACTAAATAAACTTAATCACTTATTATTTTTTTAATTACTAAATCTAATTTCAACATGTATTAATTTTTTAATTACTAATTACTTTTGTAATTACTAAAAATTTAAAATATTTTTAATAACTTATTAATAATTTTATAAAATAATTCACTTTCAAAAATAACAACAATTAAACTAACTAAATTAATAAATAACATTTAACAATAAAGTAACTAAATTACCAATTAACAATTACACTAATAACAATAACAATTAAATTAACAACAAAAAATAATAAAAATTAAATTTTCTTAACAATAAAATTAACAATTTAAACTCTCACAGTTAACAATAATTAATAAAAATTATATTTTCTTAAAAATTAAACTAACTAAATTAACAATTAACAATAAATTAATTAAATCAACAATTAATAATAAAAAAATAAAAATAATTATAAAATTAACAATTAAACTCACAATTAACAAAAAGTAATGACAATTAAATTTCTTTAAAAATTAAATTAACTAAATTAACAATTAACAATAATATTAAATATATCAACAATTAACAACACAATTAACAATTAAAATAAAATTAACAATTAAATATTTAAACTCTCACAATTAACAAAAATTAATACCAATTAAATTTTCTTAACAAATAAACTAACTAAATTAACAAATTACAATAATATTAATTAAATCACCAATTAACAATAACAAACAACACATGCAATTAACAATAATAATTAATTAAATTAACAAACAATATTTAAATTAAATTAACTAAATAACTGCAAAAATTAAAAAAATAAAATGAGGGGTTAGATGGGGGAGGACCTTCCACCAACACAAGGAGGAGAGGGGGCTACGCCGATGGAAGGACTTCGACTTGACTGGTTTGGCCGAAAAACAATCGATGGAGGAAAAGAAGAGAATGGAAGAAAGAAAGAGGAAAAGAGGGAAGAATGGGGGAGAGATTGAGGGGAGAAAGGGAATGAGGAGATAGGAGAGATGATTGGAAGGAAAATAAGGGAGAGGGGAAGATTTGATGGAAAATATGGCCAAATCAATGCTGTCACGGGAGGAGAAAAAGAGAGGGGAGAGATTTTTTTGTTTTTTGAAAATTTTTGGCCAGATGGGTTTTTAAAGTTAAAGCCTTAGCAATGGACCCAAAACCGTCACTAATTGTCGATTATTTTTTTTATAAATTTGAAAAAATAATCATTTGCCCCCAACGGATTAAATTTAGTGATGGTTTACGGAGCGTTGCTAATTTCAATTTTTGCAACGTTTTTTTTGAAAAAAAACTATTACAAAATTGGGTTTTTAATTTTTTTTTAAATTGCAATTTGCAACGATTTTTCAAGGAAAAAGTTGTTGCTAATTATTTTTTAATAGAATTAGCGACGGTTTAGTGGATCGTTGCTAATTTCAATTTTAACGATGATTTTTTTCGGAAAAGCCGTCGCAAATACAATCTAAATCCAAAAAAAATAAATTAAAATCTAGGTAATTAGCGATGGTTTGGTCAAACCGTCGCTCAAAACGGTCGTTTTCGAAAAATTTAGCTATGGTATTTTGGACCATCGCTAAAGCAACTAAAACCATCACAAAGTTTGTAAATTAGCAATGATCTTTGACCATCGCTAATTTCCCATCGTAAAAATCACTTTTTGTTGTAGTGTGTAATGGTTTCGAACTTTTCGTTCTTGTTATTTTAATATTATAGTAAGTCATGATCCACAACGGTGATCACGATCATTTTTTCAATCGTTCGCAATTTAAAACTATGGTACTAAGTGTTTTCGGTCTCTAGTCTATGCCTCTACATTTCGTTGAAGCGTAGTGTTCTTTAGTTTGCTATCGGTAGTATGTATAGCTTCTATATGTCTTATGCACCTTATCGCCAGTGGGGTAATTACTATGTGCCCCAATTGAAGTACCAAAAAGATAGATTCCGTAAGGTAGAGTAATATTGAGAGCATCATATTCACAAGATAGGCTTGTGGGACAAACATCAATAATGCACATTGGCTCATGCCAAGCTCCTCCTTCAATCATCATTTGTAACTATTTCAAGTTGATACATTTGTTTATCGGATATTTAGAACATTTTATGATCAAATGATTCCCTTCCTAGTTCAAAGATCTTTAGACCGTAGAACACCAAAATCCTTAAAAATACTAACGTAAACAGACCTTGAGTAACTAGATTTATGCTTATGATTATCATTCTTTGTTTCATTATTTTGTTCATATTATTTTTTTTTTGGATGAAAACGAACTTTAAGATTCTTAGCATAAGTTTGAAAAGTCTTGCATCTCAATGTTTTCAAATATTATGATCTAGTGATGATACGGATAGCTCAAATGCAAACCAGTTAGAGATCATGTTAGGTATTTTGGACCGAAGTCCGGAACACTTCGGTAGTAGTATGCATGACGACTAGACTTTATAGTAATGATTGAGAAAGGAGAAGGAAATAAATAAAACGAGTTGAACAAGTAATACTTCATTTAAATTCGATTTTCTCATTAATAGAAGAAATTTAACATTTATTAATAAACAATCTAAGCCAAATATCCGATATTTTCTCGTTGTTTATTTAGTGAGGAGTTTCCATAGAAAGATTGTGTTTCTATAGTTCAATAAATATAGAAACTATCTTAAAATTCTAATTCTATAAGAATTCAAATTCTAAAAATTTTGTTGGTTTGCCAAATCAATCGGATTAATTTCCATATATTTTTTTTAAGAAATTAGATTCAATATCAAATTAGGATTACCCTCATACCTATAAAAATAAACATTTCCGAATAAGAATCTACATCCCCACCAAAACCCGAACATCCACTTTACTTTTCTTTCTATCTATCCTCTTTAGAGTTTTTGTGATTAAACCACTCTAGTTGATAAGATCACCGGAGTCGTTTCAAAAAACCACTACTAAGCACCTTCCAAGCATATCGAAACCAAGCATGGAAAGTAAAAAGTGTCGGAAGGCGATGTCAAGAGTGAGGGCGACAAGTTTGAGGCCAAGATAGGGACAATAGAAAAAAATAATTAGAGTCACCACCTAGTATTATGGTCACCGAGAAACCTTATGACTAATCTATTCGGAGTAATACTTCATTTAAATTAAATTTTCTCATTAATGGAAGAAATTTAACATTTATTAATAAACAATCTAAGCCAAATATCCGATATTTTCTCGTTGTCTATTTAGTGAGGAGTTTCCATAAAAGGATTGTGTTTGTATAGTTTAATAAATATAGAAACTATCTTAGAATTCTAATTCTAAAAACTTTTTTATTGGTTCACCAAATCAATCGAATTAATGTCCATATATTTTTTTAAGAATTGGATTCGGTATCAAATTAGGATTACCCTTATACCTATAAAAATAAACATTTCCAGAATAAGGCTCTACATCCCCACTAAACCTAAACATCCACTTTACTTTTCTTTCTATTTATCCTCTTTAGAGTTTTTGTGACTAAAACACCCTAGTTGATAAAATCACCGAAGCTCGTTTCAAAAAACCACCACAAGCACATTCCAAGCATATCGAAACCAAGCATGGAAAGTAAAAAGTGTCACGAGGCGGCATCGGGAGCGAGAGCGATGAGTTTGAGGCCAAGATAGGGAAAATGAGCAAAAATAATTGGAGTCGCCACTCGGTATTATGGTCACTAGGAAACCTTATGACTGGTTTGTTCGAGTTACGGATAAGGGGTTTATTATATGTCGGAAAGATTAAAAATCATCCCGCCCCATCCCGCCTAAAGCAAGTTCGTATTGTATACAAAGCCGACTTGATTTCTAATATTTTAATGACGAAAGACTATAACTATTTTTTAAATATTTGCCTACTAGTTGAGTGATTTAAGACTTAGTTGGTCAAAGACCTTGTCCTCACTCCGTAATGAATGGCTAAAAATGGTGGATGCAAGGATATGCTACTAATGCAGCTCAAATGACATGCGTGAACAATAAAACTTTTTTAAAAAAGGGCAAATAGGCAAACAGACAAGACAGACAAATTGGCAAAATAAGCAAATAGATAAGAATAAGCAAAAATATGCAAAATTGGTAAATTTGATAAAATTAGCAAATAGGCAAAATCAACAAAATCGATAAATTGATAAATAGGCAAAATCGATAAATTAGCAAAATTGGAAAACAAGCAAAATAGGCAAATTGGCAAAATCGATAAACATGCAAATAGGCAATAAGGCAAAATCGACAAATTGACAAAATTGACAAATAGGCAAAATCGAGAATTTGAAAAATAAGAAAAATCGACAATTAGGCAAAATCGAGCAAATTGACAAAATAGGTCAAATCAACAAGTTGACAAAATTGACAAATTAGCAAAAATCGACAATTAAGCAAAAATCAACAACTAGGCCTAAATCGATAAAAGGCAAAAATCAACAATTAGGTTAAGATCTACGAAAGGTAAAAATCGACAATTAGGCTAAAAATGACGAAAACCGGCAATCAAGCTAAAATCGACAAAAGATAAAAATCGGCAAAAAAATGAATATCAATGTAAAACCAATTGTCACAAAGTGCATGATTGGTCGTGTTTGACCAAAAGGGATCCAAACCCAAAACTCGGACTCGCAGCTTTTTAAGAACATATATACCGAACAACAATAAACATCCAAGCAAAAACATTATCCAATCATCGCAAATGCAAGGACGATTTAATTAAAACACATATAATGACATTTCTATTAAATTATGCATGAGTAACAAATTAAGTTAATTACGATAAAAAACCACTTAATTAATTACAAGCACGCGTTAACAATAAGCGAAATTAGTACATATTAAAATAAGATGAAATAAAAATAGGTTAAATATAAATTAATGTAAACGTAAGGCGGATTAATTATCGAATGAGGATTCGCTCCGGCTCTTTTCAACCTCGATGAAGACTAATATTGAATCAACTAGGGAGGAAAGATGGCTAAGATCAACGACGATCGGATCCGAAGTGGCCATTGGTCGCTACGATCTGTTGGGGGAGAGTTGTTGGCTCACGTTATGGCTGGTTGGTAGAGATATGGTGCCCACGAGTGGCGAGGCTAGGCTGGAGGGTCGTGGTGCACGCGGTGGCCATGCTCGGTTAGAGGGCATGTGCACGAAGCGGGCCGACAAAAGGGAACACGTGTGTGCTATGTCCGGCATTAGGGGCGTGCGTGCTGGGGGCCGGGCGGGTGTTGGCGCCTGGGGCTGGAAGGCAAGGGTATACATGTTAGGGCCGATCGAGGCATCGTGCATTAGGGCTGGGAGAGGCATTGTCGCGCACCTGGGCGGGGCCTGGCAGCGCAAGAGGAGAAGCTCTGTTAGAGCGCACAAGAGGGCTATGGCTTCGCTCACTGGGCCGCGGATGGGTGGCGCGAGAGAGAGAGCCCGAAAGAGAGGGGCTATGCGTGGTGTTGCAAGCGTGGAGAGGGTTGGTTATGCGAGAGAAAGGAGGAGGCAGTGGGCGTGTGGGCATTGGTGGCTATGTGTATGGGCGAAAGGGCGTAGGCGGTTGAAGTTTTTGGCGTGAAGGTCGGTATATGTCGTTGCGGCTAGGTAATTTTAGGAAAAGGGTAAACGAGTAGTTGCCATTTTTGGAGAAAAAGAGAGCTTTTATACTTGGTTTTTTAGGATTTTTTGGGCTAAGTTTGGTTTGGTCTCTCATCTCACAAACCCATTTTATTTTCATCCTTTTCTCCCGTCCTTGTTAATTGCATCTTCCAATTGTATTTTTTAATTCCCTTTTTTTCTTTATTTTTTATATTTTTTTAAAAATTGGGTGCTAACAAAAAGTATCGGTAGCGATTTAAGGAAACCATCACAAGCATCCGCCACATGCGTCATAATGCAAGAGAAAGCAATATTTTTCACTAGTTTGAAGAAACCATCATAAGAACTTGTTAAGTTCGATGAAGCCTTGCGTGCTAAGGTCCGATCCATTCTTGAGCAGAGTTGTTAAGGAGGCTGGACTCGGGCTTATGGGAAACAATAAACTTAAATGACCTAATTTGTGTTGCTACAGAGGTAGAATCAATAATGCTAGAGAAGATGGGCCAATTCAATGGCACCAAGACAATGAAGTACAACTTTATACTCGTTTAACATAAAGGATCCAAAGAATCCAAATTTGAGAAGGAAAGTTCTTCTTGGACGATTAAGCCAAAGAAACTTGTTACTATGACATCGAAGAGATGGCAACCAATCAAAGGAAATTTGAGAATGAGCAAAACGGAATGAAATCTTTGCGCAAGGTAAAGAAGAATGCGAGAGGAAGAGTACAAATCAATTGACCCTATGGAATATTAAGGCCTTTATTGCTTGTAGTCAATATGTACGCACGATGCAATTATTTTAACTAATGGTGCTATTGTACAAGTAATTCAATTCACAATTCAATACAAGAGTTTTTGATTGTTTCATGTGTTTCTCAAATCTATTAATTGTAATTTTTTTTTTGTCTAGCATTTTATTGAGAAATGCATTTGTTTTGTTCTATTTTGCAAGTTTTGTAGCTAGCTAGATTGGTTTATCTTTGTTTGGTTTTTGGATCAAATATTTTCAGTCTCCATTCTATTTGTCAGCAGCTTCATATTAGACCATTGTTTTCAGATTCACAGTCACTAGCTTCTTCTTAGCTATACATTTTCCGGATTCTGTGCAACCATAGTTGAAATACCAAGGAGATGGGTTCAGGATAGACTATTGAGACAATCAGATTCTGAACTTGAGGCAAACATCAAGTAATGCACATTGGCTTGTGGGAAACTCATTGGATCAAGGAAATTATAGGCTTCATCTCTGACATCTTTTGTAAATATGGCAAATTCATACATTTGAAACAGATATTTTGAACGTTTCAGGGTCAAACAATTGCAACTAACACAATCAAACTCATTAAGTAAAAATCTACCAATTTAGATGATCCCAACAGAACCTCAAGACTAGTGATGTAGCCACTTAGCCCTTTTTTAATCTCTTTGTAGTACAATGATCTGCAGAACACCAAAATCCATGATAAACTACAAAGAGAAGAGGTGCTTAAAAGGCTCTAAACCAGCCCCAACGGGCCTAAAATCCTGGCAGGGCTTTTTTACCTCGTTCTTGGTTAATGTAATTCTTAGGGAAAAAATATGTGGGGCTTTTCCTCAAGGCCTAATAATTGGAAAAATAAAAATATTGGAGGGATCAAAAAAGAGGGTGGGCTTAGCTCTTTGGCCCAATAGACCTATAGCCTAAAACCCTGGTCACCATTGACAAGGGTTTTAACCTTCCCCCGTCTCTCTCTGCCCTTGTGTCACCGGAGAAACACCGAGCAGCTGGGTGCGAACTGGCAAATTCAAGCTCCCAGCCCACAAGCCCGAATTTTTTTCAAGAAACTCAAAATCCCAGAACTCAGGTTCCTGTTTTATCTCTCTTCAATTTTTTTTTTTTTTTTTTCCCTTTTTCTCAATCTACAGCTCTTTTTTATATGTGTGTGAAAAGAGTTAAAAGAGTGCAAAATATGCTGTTTTATAGAAATTTTAGTGAGAGAGTGCAGATTTTTTTCCCTTTTCAGCTAAAGTGTTTATCTTTAATAATTTGGAAGATCACATTAATCCATTAAAGAATAAATGCTAGTGAATGCTATTCTTTTTATTTTTTTATAGGGATTTTTAAGCAAAAGATGCCTTCAAAGACAAAGAAGAATTCGAAGGCGCCATCAAGGCTGTCAAATTCTGACCAGTCTGCTGCATCCCCTAGAACACCATCATTGGCATCTAGCGTAGACTTAGAAGATAGAGAACAAGAAGATATCGCGTTGTCTTTAGAAGACGCATCGAGTAAATATCCGTCTTTGATTGGTAAATCTGCTTTCATTGGTCGAATCACCGATGTTGAGCCGGAGTCTACTACTGCCGCAAGAGGTTGTAAAATTTGGCTTTCGGAATCTTCCCTGGTTTCTTCTTCCCTTGCCCCTGGTTCCATTGTATCGGTAATTATTTTTTGTTATTCTTATTTTTATTATAGTTTTTGAAGTTAATTAAGGTTTAATATTTGTTTCTGAAATTGTCTTAGCGATAAAATTGGTAGGTGTCGCTTGCTGCTGTTGAGAGGAGATTTTCGAGTAGTAGTTTTCCTCTCAGCTCGTTCTCCCGTGAATGGACCAGACAATGTGAGGGGGAATCTGTGGATGAAATAACTGATGAAGCTGGGAATTACTTTGCTCTTGCAACGGTTTTTCCTTCTTCTAAGGTTTGGAAATAAACACCCAGAAACTTGGCATCAGTGTACTTAAGCAGTGTCTTTGAATATTATGTGAATAGCGGGAGTTTCATCGGATTACATTTAATATTACTGCAAGGATTGGTAATTGTTTTGAATATCCGTCCGTCCCGGATGACCTAGCGTATGAAACCTATTTCATTTTGGGTGGAAGCCTCTAGGTGGTTGGGATTTCGGACGTTTAATCCTTAAACAAGAAACGCATTGGTGAAAAATGACTTCTGTGAAGCAGGAGAATTTTTTTTGAAATTGGGGAAAACATGCTAACTGTAGATAGAGCTAGCCATATGTATCTTAATTGAATCTGTAAAGTTCTAACGATTGTTTGATTCAAGCAAACAGTTTTACAAATCAATTCAGGCTTTTACTGAGAGAAAATTAGTCTTTTACCCTCTGCCTCCCTGAAGTCATTAGTTGTTCTGTAATTTGTTATTTGATTTGCAAATTTACGGAATCCAACAAATTTGCTCTTTTATGCTTTCTTTTCTCCAGGTTTCCAAGATTGGAGTGCAGTTGTCTTCAAACCTTGCCTACACGATGGGATGTCCTGCTTTAGGCAGGGTCATATTTGTTTACACTATTAGAAATCAACTCCTAACTGATATTGTAAATGGGAATGATAAGCCACTAGGTGCAAAGGCTGATAATCTTTCACTTCATAACTGCAATGAATTGTATCTGGAGCCGGTTCCTTTTATGGACAGAGTAAAAATGAAGAGTGATACTATGTCTGTAACAAAATTATCTGCAGAAAAAAGACATCACCAATCTGAAAATGGCACGATTTTGTCCCCTAAGACACCTTTGTGTCAGCCAAAGCTTAGCTCTTGTAGTCCCATTAAGTTAGCTTCACCAATATGTGAACAAGCAGCATCCAATATATTCAATTCAAACGGCATGGATGTTGATTTACTGGATATTAGAAAGGTATTAGAGGATGAAAGCGCCAAGAAACTTCTACAGGTCTGTGCTAATTCATGGCTGTATTCTCGTGTTCTAATATGTGGAAATTTTGTGGTCATCCCAATACTTTCAAATCTTTGTGTTTTCCGTGTCATAAGTGCAAATGAATTATCTGCGGATGGTAGTGATCAAGATTTGATGAAAGATAGAACTCATGGAATGCATCCTCAAGATTCTGAAGAATTGAGCCATATGAAAGATGCTTTTTCCATAAATCGTGAGACAAAAGTATATTTTCATCAACAGATGAATTCAACAGCTGAAAGACCACAACGACAAGGTTTTCCATTAATGCAAAGTGAATGCAGTGATGGTAAAACAATTATAGGACATGATAGATCAAAGTTGGGTGGTCTGCATAAGGAATATAAAGTTTTGAGGGACATAATTGTATCATCCACAAAGAACAATTTGTCGAGGTATGCTGTTTATGTTATTTTGTTTGAAATAATTTCGAACTTGCTGATTTAAATGTTTCTTTTGATGGCATGATACTGTCTGTCGTAGGTTTTGTTGTTTTGATGCGGTTGAATGACATAAATACTGACATTGGAACACCCATAAGAGATGAAAAGTCTGGATGCTGAAATGTTGGGACCATGCATGATGGTACTAGGATACCTTAGGGGTTTTGAGATCTTTTGTATTGTGTCTATTGTCTAATGCAGATAACATGCTCTAAAACCTTACCCTTTTCTTTTTTAGCCAGGAATGCCTTTAGAACTTGTGAAATCTGCCAAATGTAGGTGAATTTGGATTACATTACAATGAAATGTCTAGAGCTTTCCCAATGCTGAAACAATTTAACAATCGCTGCTCTGCGGTGCATTCAAAAGTTTTATCTTTCACATGTTTGCCTTTGGAGTCCAAGATCACCATGTTGCTAGTTCGAATGCTTTGGTCATCATCTCAAAGTCCCTTCTGTATCAGATTGCTCTGTTGTGTGCGTGTCTGTTTGTTTTCCTTTCACTGTGTGGCTTGGCCATGTTGAGTTCCACTGGATTTGTTTAGTGAAGTATATTGTCTACCCTAAACAAATGTTGTTTTATGAAAATATTAATTTAGAGTCCTATTGTAAACTAGTTCTAAATTAAATCTTAGTGCATTTTAGGTGAAAGGCTAAACATAGGCAATCTTCATTAAAAAGATCTAAATTTAATCAATATTTTGGAGGCTTCATTATTGAACACCTCTCATGGAGGGAGAGATTTTCCCCTTCTCACATGGTAATTTATTTGCTTTTGTCTGTTTCCTAGACTATATTTTTGTTTGTACTTCTGGATATAAACTTTTCAGTTTCATATAAAATATTCTGTTTCCTAGACTATATCTTATTATCAAATGATAAGGTATAAGTTCGTGTTTTACTGCTTTGCAAACTTTTTTGCATTGATCATTAATGCAAGTGTTTTAGTTTTGGCTTACGAACTACAAAGGGAGTGCTTCTTCATGGCCCGCCTGGCACGGGAAAGACTTCTTTGGCTCAATTATGTGTTATTGATTCTGGTGTCAACCTTTTCTCAGTAAATGGGCCTGAGATAATAAGTCAGTATTATGGAGAAAGTGAACAAGCAATGCATAAAGTTTTTGATTCGGCCTGTCAATCTGCACCTGCCGTGGTTAGATTTCTTCTCTCTTTGAATTTTTTTCTTCATTCTTCTCATTTTTTGGGGTCTCCCCTCTTTCAAACTGAACAAGCGGTCGAATACATTTGTTTTAAAATGAAACAAATTTATTATAACTCTTCAAGGCACTGTTGTTAGAAAGTGGCAGTTTTTGGTTAGCTATAAAAAATCATTCTTTCTAATGTAGTACTTTCAAACCAATTGCAATTGTATGACTTGTTGACATTAATGCATAGGGAACCAGGATCATGAAAACGAAAATGAAGTTGTTGACCTTTACAGTTGGCCTTCCTCTTCGTTTGTCTACAAACTGATTGATCACATTTAAATTTGAACTCTATTTTTTAGAACTATAAAATTTTGAAGATTATGCTTCTCTGAACCTCAATTTACCATACCTTATGTTCCTAGGTGGGTAACTAATGGTTATGCTTTTAAAGGTGTTCATTGATCAGTTGGATGCCATTGCACCTGCACGGAACAATGGAGGTGAAGAACTATCTCAAAGAATGGTAGCAACATTATTGAATTTGATGGATGGGATTAGTAGGACTGATGGACTGCTTGTTATTGCTGCTACAAACAGGCCTGATAGTATTGAGCCTGCACTGAGGCGGCCAGGAAGACTTGACAGAGAAATTGAAATAGGTAAATAACAACACAAATTTTCTTGTCCTTTTCCTTATTTTAATCCTAATTACTTGTTAAGTGTTCCTCACGTATGGCCTCCCAGTGTTCAGTTTCTGCTTATGATCCATTATAACTATGCATGATATTTTTCTCCTCACTTTGTCATGATATTCCCCATATTCATCTAATGAGCATCTCAACGAATTAGAGGATATAAAAAAAAAAAAAAAAACCCAAACATATCATTACCTTTATCCTGCCATACCTGTTTATTTCATTTCTTTTTTCATGCAGGGGTTCCTTCTCCCAGCCAACGATTGGATATACTCCATACTCTTCTTAGTGAAATGGACCACTCAGTTTCAGATATGCAACTTCAACAACTTGCCATGGCTACACATGGTTTTGTGGGTGCTGATTTGGCAGCCCTCTGTAATGAGGCAGCTTTGGTCTGTCTTAGGCGTTATGCTAGGTCCAAAAATCTGATTATTGTTCTCATCCCAAGGGTTCGTCTATTGCATATGAAGGTTGGTCTGACAGTGTGGTAAAAGGATCCGATTGCTCGACAAGGGTAAGAGATATGTTGAGGGATAGTGCAGATTCTGCATCGTCAAGCACCTCATATTTGCCTGGAAACCCGCCATCTTCTTGCTTCAGTGGAACTGTCTCAGAAGTCGCAGATAATATAGAGAATGGTGTTATTGCTTGTACTAAAGAGGAACATATGGTGGAAGAAGAATCCATGTTGAATATTGTTTCTGAAGATTTTGAAACAGCCAGGATGAAAGTGAGGCCTAGTGCCATGCGAGAGGTATGATTGTTATTTCCATATTGCTTAAGGACTTGAGTTTGATCAAAGTACAGTATCTCTTTACCTGAATATGGAAAAGCTACTTTATAGATGGGCACTGCACCAGATAACGACCAGTTACACCCAGTGTTCGTGGTCCAGCACAATTATCATGTCTAATGAGCTCTACTTACATCATACCATATGATTCATTCTTCTGTTATTTAGTGTTAAAATTTCTTCATTTTGATTTTGGAGTATTTGGCGTATGGAGTAATCTATTCATGTGTTCCAAAATCATGTAGTGATTGGAGACATGAAAGAATCATGGTACTGATTTAAACATCAGATTTTATTGATCTGGAAGTAGGTCATGTTCTGCCACATCTTTTTGATTAAGACTATTAGAGTTTATAGCTTTCAGTTATCCAAAGAACCGAGATACCTGGTCAGAACAATAAGCTCCACTACCTGAACTTTGGCATATAAACATTCATAGCACCCATGTAATATTGGAAATGAACTTCCTCAGATTTAGGCATTAAAACCATTTTAGTTGTCACTCTAGATTCTAGAAGGATTTATATTAAGGGGTAAAACGAAAGAATAGGGTAATGAGTCTTGTTGATCTACTTGTTTTTCTAAACTTGTTCTGCATATAGGTAATACTTGAGGTTCCAAAAGTTAATTGGGAAGATGTGGGCGGCCAAAGGGAGATAAAAACTCAATTAATGGAAGCAGTGCTATGGCCTCAAACACACCAGGATGCATTCAAGCGCATTGGTACCCGTCCCCCAACAGGGATATTGATGTTTGGTCCCCCTGGTTGTAGCAAAACTCTCCTGGCCCGTGCAGTAGCTTCTAAAGCAGGATTGAATTTCCTTGCAGTTAAGGGTCCAGAACTTTTTAGTAAATGGGTTGGTGAATCTGAGAAGGCCGTAAGATCCCTCTTTGCAAAGGCAAGGGCAAATGCTCCATCAATCATATTTTTTGATGAAATTGATGGACTTGCTGTCATTCGTGGGAAGGAAAGTGATGGGGTTTCAGTTTCAGATAGGGTTATGAGTCAACTCCTTGTCGAATTGGATGGTAAGTAAGTTTTTATTAACATCAAACTTTATTGGGCTTTTTGCGTGTAGGATTTTGTCAGTGCATGTGATGACTTTCCTAATGTGATGTGCAACTCATTTAACAAGGGAAATTATCAACATCTAATTTGTTTTGGGATATACCTAATCTTGAGGCTTTATATCTTTTAAATTAATAAATATTTTACTGGTTGCTGTAGGTTTGCAACAAAGAGTTAATGTTACTGTGATTGCTGCTACAAATAGGCCAGACAAGATTGATGCTGCCCTTTTGAGACCAGGTGCTCCAACCCTCTCTCTCCCACTCTCTACCCAAGCACCCCCGGACATGTACCATTGTACTGTTGCAATTGTGGTTCCTTCCTAATTGATAAACAATTTGAACAGGACGCTTTGATCGACTGTTGTATGTGGGTCCTCCAAATCGGAATGACAGGGAAGACATATTTTGCATCCATTTGCGCAAAGTTCCATGCAGTTCTGATGTCAGCATAAAAGAACTAGCTTGTCTCACTGATGGATGCACCGGAGCTGATATATCATTAATCTGCCGGGAGGCAGCTGTTGCAGCCATTGAGGTTTTCCTAAGTTCTTTCTGTATTTTCTTGTATACTTCACTTTGGTGTTTATTTATGTAATATTTTCCTTGTTACCAGGAGAATATTGATGCTTCAGAAGTATCCATGCAACATTTAAAGTCTGCAATTCAACAAGTCCAGCCAACGGAGATTGATTCTTATCAAGATCTGTCAGCAAAATTTCAGAGGCTCGTTCACTCTAGTGACAAAGATGAATTAGGAAACCAAGAGTACTCAAGTAGATCAAACTCACTTTCCATCAGGTAAGACATTTTTTCTCCTTAAAATCTCTTGTTTTCTTTTATTTGGTCTGGAAACTGGAACGAGAATGTGCCACTTGGCATGAATGCATTTTATAAACTACCCCTCTCTCTTAATGGTGTAAGACAGAAGCATGAAATTTCATGCTTATCAATTTTCATTTCTAAAGACTATCAAAAATTTTTTTTTACACTAGCACTGTGCAGATGATCGTCTCTTCCAAGGTGGCCTTATTTTTTCTTGTCACATTGATATTACAGGACCGTTATAAAATCCATGATGCAGTTCTTGAATCGCTCCTCTGCGTCGGGCCCGAAATCTTCTTCGAATGGATAGTTGCGATTCTGCAGCAAGTTTGTTGCACATCTCTTGCATAAGCAGCAGCAGACAAGAAATGTTGTGCACAGTATGCGTAATTGCACATGAGTGGAAAACTGCTCATGTCTGCTTTAAGCATGGTCCTTTGGTGGCTGAGTTTAGGATTTCACCTGGATGTATTGGGCACCACCAGCACGTTCTGACTAAAAATGTATACATTAGTGAAATGCAACTGCAAATTTTTACGAGGCTAAATCATGTATCTATAACCTTATAGATTGCTTATACCTTTTTATCTGGAGCCAGCCACTGCTGGATACTGGTCAGGGCTTGTGTTTAGAAATGGATTCTTAAAAAAAAAAGATAAAAGACCAGTTATTTAGAACTGATGAGATGAATGTGTGTGAAAAATAGTCTTAGTAAAGAGAGAGAGCAATGAAAGGTCTTGTGCTCGTTGAAATTTCCTTTTCTCCTCCATAATGTTTAAAAAATTTGAGAAAGGTATGGAAAATTTTGTCCTCAATTCTTAATTTCCTAAATTTCTTTCTTGGAATTTTGAAAAGATGGATTGTTTGAATTTCAGTATTTTGACAGTTCACGGGTAGGTTACCTGGGCTGGGTTACTGCCAATAGAAATGCTAGACATGGAATCTTGTGTTTCTTTCAGCTGGGGCCAAGGTCATTAAAAAAGAAGAACTACCCTCTTCATATTTTTTTAATGACCTAGGAGAGTTGTATGATTGGGTCTTGAAAATCTTTTTAAGTGTCAGTTTAGTTAGGGTTTGTAGATAAAGATGGAGACAAGTCAAAAATATCTGCTGGGACTACCAATGGAAATGATGCATGATCTTCAACCATTTAATTATTGGTTTCATATAAAAACTGGAATGACAAGAAACATTATCTAAAGTTCAAAGAGATGTGAAAGTCATTTCCTGTTGCTTGGACTACAGGGAATTATATATATATATATATATAATTTCCCATTTCTACAAAAAAAAAAAAAAAAACCCCATTTCTACAGTCAAAAAAAGATGGGGATCGTATAATCTTGTCATGTCTTTTCGATATTTAATTTTCAGAATTGAATGGAAAATAGAAACAATTATTGTGCCAATTCTTTGGCTCAAAATAGAGACACAACTACCACATTCACATTCATGTATTTTAGCACCAAACATAGGAATTGAGATTGGTAAGGAGAAGGTGTTTAGTCCCAACAAGCAAACAAAGTTGTCTAGGTAATTTGTGGTTTCGTTTCAATCTCATAAAGATACTTTCTGCCTTCCTTTTTTTCATTTGTCAATTTCTTAGCTAAAATGGACCAAAACAAACACTGTTTTGGATCTTTTAGTGCAAAGTCAAATCTAGTTATTCCCATAACATTTATAATCACCATTAATCATCCCCCATCAATACTCTACCATAGAACCTTCTACATCTAGCCCAAATGCCACATAAGTCCTTTCTCCAAGTTGCCATCTTAGATTCCATGAAATAATAGGTCATCAACAACAAAATTTTCTTTCTTGCCCCCAAAATTAAAATTGAAACAAAAGATTTTTCCCTTTTTTTTTTAATCAACTCCATCAAAAAAAATTCTACCTTTTTTTTTCATTAACTACAAAAAGTAATTAAAATTAAGATCTTATCACTTGAAAAATAATAATAAGAAGAAAAAAAAAAGGAAAAAGAAGTTGATTGATTCCCTCATCAACAAACCCAAAAAAATCTATCTCTTACAAAGTGACCAAACTTTGCACTTTCTCTCTCTCTCTCTAATCCTTTCCTATGCCAGTACAAGTCACTTTGGATTCATAAAAGCTTCTCTCCACTCTCACCCAAAAGCAAGTCAGCTCCACTCTCCTGTACCACCAGATCTTCCAAAGTACCAACCTTGCCGTTGCAGACACCAAAAATGAAGCCAAACAGGATTCTCTGCTACAGTTTCTACAGCCAATCTTACCCTAGTTCAGACCAAACACCCGCCTGACTGAAACAGTTCCAAAATAACAGTGGCGCGTGAGGGACACTTTCCATTACCAAAAAAGTTTGTAGGGAGGTTAAGGATGAAAAAAAAATCCTTAAAAATCCAATCTTTGTAGCCCGAAGTATGATAGAGGGAAAGAAAGTTAAGAAATAAAGACCCCCAAATCCCGGAAAAACAAAAAAATAAAACACTTACAACTGCATAAAAATCATAAAAGCCTTAAAAGGAAAAATACAATTAAAAATAAAAATAAAAACCAAAGCATTAGCAACAGTACTCATAATAAAAGCTGAAAAGAAGCAAACAAGATCCACCTCGAACCTCTCTCAACCTCCATCATCCCCTTCTCCTCCTCCACAATTCCCACCACCATCACCAGTCTACCACCACCTGTCTCTCTCTTGTCAAAACAAATTTTCTTGAGAGAGAAGAACAGGTGCCGGTATATTAAAAATCCAATCTTTTTGTACTAAAACAAATAAAAATCCCATCTTTGTATGGATTCTTACTCTGCATCTTTCTCTATTCCTTTCTTATACAAGTTCCCCCATCTTTATTTTCTTTCCTTTTTGTTTCCTTTTTGTTCTTCTTGTTCTTCTTGTTAGTGTTCCATTAAATACCTTCATGTATTGTTATCCATAAAGAAAGTTCCAATTTTTGGAAAAAGCTCAAATCTTTTTTGTACTGTTTTTTATGCCAAAAAGAATAAGTGGGAGAAAATAAGAGAGAAAACAGTGAATTGGGGTTTTTGAGAAAATGAGAGAGGATGATTCGAATTGGTTTTCAAGATGGGAAGAAGAGCTTCCACCACTTGAAGAACTTATGCCTTTATCACAAACCCTAATCACTCCTGATCTTGCTCTTGCTTTTGATATTACAAACCCCACCAACACCACCACCACCATCACTACTAATAACCATAACTCTTCTCTCCATCAAAATCAGCCTTTACCACCTCCTCCACATCCCCCTGCTGTGGTTTCTCCAACCCCAACTAATCCAATGGCCTCACCACAGCCTAATTCAGGGGAATTCGCAGCGGATTCTGGTGAATTAGGCTCAGGGGCTGGAGGTGATGAGCCTGCAAGAACCCTTAAAAGGCCAAGGCTTGTTTGGACTCCACAGCTTCATAAGAGGTTTGTGGACGCTGTGGCACATTTGGGGATCAAGAATGCTGTCCCTAAGACAATAATGCAGCTAATGAATGTAGATGGGTTAACCAGAGAGAATGTTGCTAGTCACTTGCAAAAATACAGGCTTTATTTGAAAAGAATGCAGGGTTTGTCTTCTGGTGGTGGTGCTGGTGGCAACGGTACAGGTGGTGGTGGAGGTGGATTGACTGGTGGCACTGATGCTGCTACTGATCATTTGTTCGCAAGTTCGCCTGTGCCAGCGCATTTTTTGCATCCAGGGAGGCCTAATTCGGAGCATTTCTTGCCATTTGTGCCAGTAGCTGCATTGCAACACCACCATCACCAACAGCAGATGGCTGCTGCAGCAGCTGCAGTGGGACTTCCTCAATTGCAAAGTCAGTATCATAGGCCGATGCACTTTGGGTCGCCGACAAATGGTCAGTTTGAGAATCCATTTTTGGCTAGGCAAACGCAGCAGCCTGTGCATAGGACGGGGGCACCGTTGCCCACTACAATTCCGGGTTATGTGGAGGATTTGGAGTCAGCGAATGGGAATGGAGGAAGGAAAGTTCTCACTTTGTTTCCAACCGGGGATGATTGAGTTCGGGTAATTGTTTGACTCCTTCATTGATCTTTCTCTTTTATGGTTGATTTGGCTCCTGGGTCTTTGTTAAATTGGTATTTGCGGGTAGTTTTGTTAGAGTTCAATTTAGAAACTTTCTTGTCATTATTGCATTAGCTGCTTCTGTTGTCATTGTTAGCAATCTTAATGGTAGATATTGGTCTGGGGTTTCCATCTACAAATCCTAAAATAGTCCTTCTTAGTTCCTTGTAATATCAATATCTCTTGGGATTAAGTGGGAGGGATGGATAGTTTTGTTTATGGTGTCCTTCAATTCTACGGGCTTCTACATGTGTAATTAAGATATTGGTAGCAGTCTGTATGTCCTGTCAGCTTCTGGTGACAGATCGAGATGCCATTCTTGGTGGCAAATAATGGAAGCGTAATCCATGTCAACAATTGTTACAGTCTTGAGATATTGGGTCAATCTGGATTTCGGAGAGGGTTTGCTTTATCCCAAGATTGTATGGGAATCGGCTCGGTCCTGTTATATTTATAGTCTTCTTGTTTGCCATTGGTCATGATGGGCTGCTGGAGCATTTGTGCTTGCTTATGAGGATAAATAATGGTGGCAAGTGCATTTTATGCTCTCCAGAAATCTAAGCATGGGGTTAGTATCCTTCGTTGGCACATTCGTACTCAGTTTCTCAGCGAGGTTGGAAAATATCTCTACTATTAGAGCCTTCAACCTTTTTTCTTTTCTTTTTTTCTTACTCCTGTGTTATGTAGAGGTGAGTGGTACTTGTTGTATATTGTGTGACTCCATAGAAGACTTGAGACCCTGAAGGGTTCTTTTAAAATCTGATGTTTTTAGAATGTTTAATTTAATTTAATGTTCCAGTTGAAGTAGCTGAAGCTTATCCATGCCCATGACATTCCCTTTGTTTCTTGTGTTAACTTATATATGTTTCATGTCACACGAATTAGGCAATCAGGTTTGTTTCTCACTCAAAGAATGCAACTGCATATAAACCAAGATTATTCCGATGAAGCTTTTTCATTCTTGTTGCTCTTGTTTACAACTGAAAGATGAACAGTCTAAACAAGCTGTAGGTACAAAAGAACTTAGCTAGGATTCTTTTTCCTTTTTCTCAACTTAGCTATTTAACCATTTACTGTGAAATGCTGAAATTACCCTGCTTGCTCTATCAATAATGTTTTATCAACTGTTCTTGGTGAACCTTGATTTTGGCTTGTCTAGGTTGTACAATATAATATGTATATGCATACCCGATGGTTTTATTTGATCTTCTTTAGTAAATTTGACTCATGTTCTTTGGAGTTGTTCAAATTTGTAACTGTAGCTATTACCATTTTCTGCTTTTAAACACATCATGCAAGAACAACTCATTATTTACTGTGAGTCAACTTCAGAGGAAACTTTGCATCATATCGGCTACCGGTAGTTGCAAATTGATTGGAAATGGTGCGGAGACTTAGAATATAAAGAAGGGTTTCAGTTGAAGTGAATGTTAAACATTTCTGGTTTCCTCTTCCTACCCACATCTCCACGCATACTTCTATTTTCCTTTATTTTTCTCATGATCTTGTACAGGAATTAATTGCGCATCAAGTTTTCAACGTTTTTCAGAATGATATCATTCTTGCATCAGATATGATTACACACTTCTTTTTTATCAAATTGGTTCTCCTTTCACATACATCATACATTGTTAGGCTTGAGCTTAACAGCACATTAAGAGATCTGAGATCAGGATTCCTTAATCGGCTCGCCGGCTGCTGGTCATCTTTATTGTTTATCCTAACTTTGGTATTCTTCTCTACTTCCAGTTGTGTATATTATCTCACCCAATTTGCCAGTTCACTTTTCCACTATGTTGGATTTTGTTAGTGCATGTACTAGCTAGTTAGGTCTATCTAGCTCACTTAACCGTGTCCTTTCAGGCACCACACCCTTTTACTCCCATATTCCTTGAAACAGATGCTATGGGAATCTTATTTGTGTTGGGAAACATAATGGATAGTTTTCTATTGCTGATAATGTGAACTGATAACAGGAATAAAAGATGCATTTTGCATGCCATTGTTGAATTCTTTAATCTTAGCCAGTGTGATCCATCTTTTTATATTACTGCTGCATTCAATGATTCTAAGTGCAACTAAGCATGCACTTAGTTACCTCAATTTTTTATGTGGCACGTTGAGGTTCAGAACAAGTAATTAAAAAAAAAAAGAGGAAGAAGGAAAGCCCTAAAGTATCATGGGAGTTCATTAGCTTGAAAGAGAAACAGGAGCACATGGACAAGCTGGTAATAGGTGTCACGCGTATGCTACCTCTTAAATGACCTAGCTTTGTTATTA
The DNA here is from genome assembly GCA_963924115.1 of Dovyalis caffra. NCBI lineage: Eukaryota > Viridiplantae > Streptophyta > Magnoliopsida > Malpighiales > Salicaceae > Dovyalis > Dovyalis caffra. The sequence continues at coordinate 12,000,285 of CAWUPB010001159.1, forward strand.
GTCATAGCTTTACTTGGTTTTTGTTTTAATTACAGGATTAATGAAGGTTTTAAACTCTTAATTAATGGTAAAGTCAGCAATATATAGGTTATCTTAGATGTATTTTTTTAGTCTTGGGATCAGATCTGCTATTCTTGAGGATAAGAGGCCATATTGAGCTCTGTTTTTGTGACCAACATAATAGCTTCATGTACAGTAGAATTGTATTGCTCAAATCATGCAAGATTTTTTCTTAAAAATTGAGCCTTTTGAATCAAAATTTTGTTCTAGCTAGCGTTTAGTTATGGTGTGGGAAAGCTGACTCCTGATATCTTTTTGATTATAACAGGAAAAAACGAAAAAACTGACCTTTATATATATATAAAAGGTCAGTTTTTTCGTATATATATATATATATATATATAAAAGGTCAGTTTTTTCGTTATATATATATATATACACACACACATATATATATTCTCTCTTTAGAGGCTAGAAGTGCATAGGAGATGTGGCCCACCAAATCATCAATCCATTTCATTTATGACCAAATAATCTAAAAGCTTATATGTTACCTCCTGAAGCAGGTAAACAACAACCTGGATCCCACCAGCCAGATTTTTACATCTTATCAGAAACATGTCACTCAGGCATTATTGAGTGTTAACTTTCAGTTTCCTGGTCATGTTTCCTATGAAAAAAAAGCAACCCTTCTCATTTTCATTGCATAGGTACTTTCAGCTTAGGTAACCCCAGGAATTTGAAGTTTCTAATTTGGTCCTTCAGCTTTGAATTATTTCACAATGATTTTGCATTTGATGCCCAAAGCTTTACCTGTTTTCTTTCTAACTTTTCTTTACCTTTGACTTGTTTTCTACTTCAGATTTGTGCTCGTAAAATTCTGGTTCCATCATTGCTGTTTGAAATATTTGATCAAGTGGTCAATAAATTAGATTTTCTTCAAGATATCTTCGTTATTGATCTAATAGTAGCAAACGACTTCCATGTATATTCCTAGGAGGACCCACCATAAGTTTAAGATTTTATATTTTCACTAGAAGTCTTGTTAGTTATCAATTTTGTTTCAGATGTCATTAATTTCGGCTTTTTTTATTATTATTTGCATGAGATATGTCGGTATTTTGAGGTATATAATTTTCTATAATATTTTAAGGTATAAAATTTTCAACGCAAATGTAAAAATAATTATCTTTAAACAGTGAAATATAAACAAAATTTCCAAGTTTACAACATACCCAAATGTTTGAGGAAAATTGACACGTCTTCAACACAAATGAAATGCCAATATATATATATATATATTATTAAAGTCCAAGTTGTAAGAATGTCAGAAATCATTGTCGATCTAGAAATAAAATTGGAAATGCTTGCAAAATTGTCGGTGCTTTATGTTGTCTTTAGTCATGAATATATATATATATATATATATTGCATATTGTTGTTGTTGTTGTTGTTATTTAAGAAATGTAGATTGTCCACAATTATGATGAAAGAAGAGAATTGTAACAAAAAAGAGTGAATTACAATTTAGTTCTTGTATTTTTGATAATTTTGTAAGTTGGTCTTTTTTGAAAAAAAAATTACAAGTCACTTTCTTGATCAAAGTTGATTGTTAATTGTTTTTTTTTAATAAATAATTCTAAATTTACCTTTTTTAAATGCATTTTTAATTTGTGTGTAGTGAAAAAGATTAGAAAATTGATATTTTAGAAAGAAAAAAAATACCTAAATATAAAAACCCATATTAAATAATTTTAATTTTGCCACGTGACCCAAAATTTTTACATGCTTATATCTGAAAGGAAAAAAAATACCCAAATATAAAAACCCGTTGATTTTTCTCTCTTCTCTCGCAGTCGATCAATCGTTGTTTTATCCGGACGAAAAACCCCCGTCATCCTCACACATTTGCCTTCAATTTTCTTTTCACCATCAATTTACAAGCAATCGAACCCAAAGAACTTTGGATTTCGTTTGTTATTCTAGTAAATTGATCATTAAGTAGCTCGAATCCCCAATTCAAAACCCTAAATGCCCCATCTAATTTTTTAACGCCAAGTATATGTTATTATTGGTTGAAAACTTATCTTTGTTGTCCCTAACCAATATCAATTGATTCTTCATTTCTCTTACTTTGTATCGCGATAACGTGGACAACATTAAAGAAAAAGAATATTTGACAAAAAAAAGTAAGTTGTTTTGTCCTTCATTATTAGTTTATTATAGTTGTGTTATTTTGTTGATCGATTAGTAATCCTTATTATTATAAAGACAACTTAATAACATGATAAAATATACGGAAAAGGAACCGAGTATTTTTTTGGGAGCCTCATTGTCTCATGTGTGTGATCCTTGATTTGTCATTGGTTTGCCAACAATGTAAATTTTTTATTCTCAATCAACTTATTATGTTGTATTTTATTTTAAGACTCTAACTATCTCATGGGTTGATTGTGGTTAATGTTTTTCTTTATTGGTTTTATTTGATAAATGAACACATTTACTTTTCATTTGGGTGGATGTGTGAAAAGGTCAGTGGGTCTAATAGGTTTATGGATTGAATACATTGATGGATATGTGTTTGAGAAAAAAATATTGACCTAGAGTTATTGTGCTTTAGAACCCTCTTAAAATTAGCATGCCGGAGACGATAAGAATATGGATCGGGAGTGGCAGTCATGAATTTTGGGGATTATGAGGTGGACGACGGCTTTAGGGATTTAGGAATTTGAGGACTTGGATTTCTAGCTAGAGAAAAAGGGAGAATGGGGTGGGGGCAATGTGATGTTTTTTTTAATAATTTGTAAATATTAAATATTAGTTTAATAATAAAAATGTTTTTAATTTTTTTCAATAGGAGATACTCGTCCATCCATGTTTGATTAGTTATCGTTAGTTTTAACTTGTCGCGTAGGATGAATATTTAACGGTGTTATAACGGAGGATCCGAATTAACAAATTTATAAGAGTAGAAAATTTCAATCAAGCTAAAAAATCGTAGAAGGTCTCAATCAAAAAAATTTGAATTAGGACCAAATATGGGACAAACCCATTTCAAGATTGAAAGGTTAATATATATATATATGCTCCCATACACCATTTAAGATTTTTCACTCCATCTGGCCTTGTATATTCATAATACACTTTTCTTACTTTTTGGACAAAAATACCTCTTAGACCATTAAAAAAAATATCGAATTTTCAAAAAACACAAAAATTTAAACAAAAAAACCAATAAAATTTGAAAAAACTAGAAGCATAAAAACTTTGAACATACCAAAAAATGAAACAACCTATAAATTCATTGAAATAAAAAATATGCCAACAAATGAGAACTTTGACAATTCTGTGTTCTGCAAAATCTATTTTGTTCTCATAGACATATTTCTATTTATGAGACATTATAGACATGGTTTTTTCATTTTCAGATTTGACAAGTTAATACTGTTATAAAAAGTTTTACAATTTTCAATTTTTTTCTAGGTTTTCTTTAAAAATTTTTTATGTTTTGTGGATTTTTTTTTCCTAGATATTTTTGTGTTTTGTAAAATATTTTAAAGTAATTCTATTTCATTTTTAGGCCTTTTCAAATTAAATTTTCTTTAAATGATTATAGGGTATTTTGGTCTAAAAAGTGACTAAGAAGAAGAAAATCCATAAAAGAACATGTGAAAGAATACCCTCAATATATAAAAAGTAGATGGATAAATTTTTATTTTGTATGAGAAAAACAAAAAAAAATTAGGTCGTTCCCTTTGATTTGGATTATTGGCAAACGAAAGGCAAGATTAGATACCCTCACCAAACTCTGGAATATAAAAATGAGGGAAATCTGATTGCAACTACAGATCATAAAACACTGATTCTTATATTGTATTCTTCTTGTCAGGCAGCAAGAGAACATCGACACTGTGACAGTTCAGAGTTCAGACTTTTGATTAAAGCAACTAACAATGCATTATCTACGAAGACAACACATAGGACTTTAGTTTATCAAGTAATTAATTGGTAGCTATCAAAGCATATGATGAGATCAGAGCTGGCAATGATATCTCTTAACCTATTTTTTATACACAAATCCCCATGTGATTCCATCACCTTTATTTCTCTAGTCAACGATTTGGATATTTGGATTCAATTGTAAGGCTGTTGAGCCATCACTTTAGACCTAAAAAGCAAATCATCACCGTATTGGCCATAGCCTAACCAACCAATTATTATCAGATCTAACCACATTGCTTTTGCGTATGATATTGGAAATGTGAGTTTGGGCAAATAAAACGGTCTCATTCATTACACTCCTTATTAATATTTAGATCCACACAAAGCAGAAATGAACTAAAACTGGAATTAAAAAAAAAAAAAAAAGTTTATAGCAAAAAGTCTTTGAAAAATCCTAACAACAGGGAGTTTCCCATTATAGAGAAATCTGCATGTAAATCAGTAACACAAATCCCATCTGGGTGACATTAAGGGTTTTGGGAGTAATCAAAGCTAAGAGGTTGCTGACAAAATGGAGCCTGCAAAAAAGATTAAAAAAAGAAAAAGTGTGTTTTAGATGTGAAAATTATGAATTGTAAGCACACAAATGAAGTCGGTTCACAAAACAAGAATCACACAGTTCCAAAGAGCAGTCATCAAGAAAGAGCAAAATATTTGGGCTGCAAGGAAGCAATTATAATGGGGTCACTTGGCCCAGAGAACAACAAAATAGCTTAAAGATGGTCTTTCCTTTTCTTCCCTTTTTTTATCAAATAAAGAAGGTCAAATTTGAGGTTCTACCCCTGCTCCACCCCAAGGGAATATATATATATATATATATAGGCAGAAACAAATAAGTGAATAACGGAAATCCTAACAAGACTTACTCAAATTCAAGATTGTAAGCAATAAACTGCAGCCCTACCTGGAAAGTAGCATGTCTAAACGGCTCATATGAATGTGCATACATCATTGCAGCGCTTGGCCATTGTACATATGCAGCATCCCTTGATGTCTGATTTGATCCCACTGCACAGAAGGGGCTCATAACTGGGCTTGCAGCAGGCTGGTAGCCAAGGGAAGCCTGTGTCCTTGGCATCTGACCTGGTTGAGGAAAACCAGTATCATACTGCACAAAAGGAAGTGGAATCTTCTGCATATTGAAGGGTGTCAAGTTGAAGTTCTGAATAGCTGGAAGGCTTCTAACATACCTGCATCAATTCAAAAGCAATTTAGTTTGACCAAAAAAAGCAATCTTCTGTGACATAGAAAAAGCAAATTAGGGTTACAAGGGATTCAATTATTTCAAAAAATTTGATAATTGAACAATCCTTAAGAATCAATCTCTATCCAATCATGCCGTCCAGGGATAGAGCTGTTCTTTTTAGGTGCTCCTTTCGGAGGAAGTCGTATTCTCCCTCGTGTGCTCGTTAAAATTTGTTAATTAACAATTCTTCTGGAAAGGAAGTAGGGAAACAAGCCAAAAATGCATCTCAAATCATCATAAGGTAGCAATCCATCATAGAACAACCCTTCAAATAACTAAAGTGCCATCACTAAGGTGATGATATTTTGTCAATATGTTCATCACATGAAAGAATGACCAGCAAAAACATCCATGATATGAAGTGATCAATCATTTTCATATCAGTCAACCCCCAAATATAATGAAATATTCCTTACCTGTCATAACTCCGATCATAATCTGGGTCAGTACGATCCTTCTCCCTATCTCTGAAAATGGCAACACGAGATGACATACCATCCCTGATGTAGACAGTTTTTTCTGGATCAACTACAGAGTTCCTGCACTCATCGTTCTCATCCTTGCTTGAACTTAAATTCTTGCCATCTGTAGGGAGCTGAGGCACAGTATCCTCTGCAGTGGGGCTGCTGGGGCTACTGAAGATGCGAGCTCGTGCCCTATCATAATCCTCCTTCCTCTCTTCCACGCTTCTCACAGGACTCCGTTTAATCCCAAACCCATTAGGGTCATTTATAGATCCATTGTTAGGTCGAGGTCTAATGGCAAGCTTAATCTTCTCATGTTTATCACTTTCCAACTGTTTAGCAGGAATTTCAGACAGGCGAACTGCAGGAAATCTGCTTTCAGCTGTTTTCTGCACCAGAATCTTATTTGCCAGACCATCAATGCCATTATCCTGTACCGTGGTTATCAGCCCATAGTGTTGAGCGACGCGATGTGCTGCAAGCCTAAGGTAGGAGGTAGGGAAATGCTGGAATTCAAATAGTTGTTGATCGGGGCTTTGCAAAAACCTCTGGATATCAAGTTCCATCCGCAAAACTGATCCAGCAAATTGAGAAACAAAATAAATCTTAGTAGTCCGGAAAGAAAAACAGAAAAGCCAAAACACGATAACACAAACCAAACACAGCCAAAAGCCACTGCAACTGTAGCAAGTCAATGCCAGTTGTATAATAGTTTTCATCAGAAAAGGAAAATAACTACAAAATACTAGAAAGCCAAATCTAACTACTATCAAGGCCCGCAGAAATTAGACCACATTTGAGTTTTTGATGCCTAGAACTTTCAAATGCATTGATAATCCTAACATCATCTAAAATTTTAGGTTTCCATGCCAATGAATTACTGTTCTTGACTTGAAAGGGTTGCCATGGTTGGACATCCAACACACAGATATGCACTCAAAACACATGTATGTGGCTATGTATGAAGGGCCTTAATCCTGAATTTATATTGTTTGAAACCCTATTGTTACTGTCTTGGCTCATTTTGCAGTGATATTCTCTAGCCTTTTGCTTTTCATTTTTTCCTCCAGAGTTGGATCCTGGAGCACCTCCTTGGTGCAACAGATGCCTACCACCCAAATACTGTGAGGGTGGACCATTGACACATAGGAGTCCCCTTCATTCTATGAGAGTTTCTCGGTTTTGCCAGTGTTACCCAAAACCAGGGGCAACTACATGCCAAAAATAAAATGAGAAGTTCTCATTTTATTCCTAACAATTCTGATTATTTTAAGGTTTAGGTTATTTGAGTTTCAAATCTACCTTAGTACTATACTACACAGGCACCCCACTACTAAAATTCTAGTTCCACCACTGTCCGAGACCAAAACAGTGTTCATACAGCAGCAACATCTACTTTTACTTAAATACCATAAAAAAACTGTGAGGTTTTCACTTTCCATGGTCTTTCTTCCAGTAGACATAAAATATTCTCTACTTGCCAAACTACAAATGCCATTCTCAACGGTACCTAATTTGTTAAACATAACAGGCATGTGAGCTTTCAGAAAGTAAAGAGGCGAGTAAGATTGAATCCTACTCAATACAGAAATATTAGAGCTGCAATTCTGACATAGTCTAAAGTGGATATCTTTAATCCAATCTCTTAGCCTCGCCATGGAAATATTAAACAAATCATAACGCAACTTAATCCTAACTAAGCCAGCCTATCCCTTTCCGTAGATAAGCTAGGTTTACATAAGAGCAGGCAGATCAAGTGATCCAAGGCCTCTAACTTTATTGGAGTCACAAGGCCAAACAACAATGGGTATGCTAGATGAAATACCACAGCTCATGCCATTTATTAGAAATATGGGCATTTAGTTACTGGAAATAACGGGTGCCTGGATAACAACATACTCATCTCTATGTTTCACATAAGACTTTCCATCTATTATATAAATATCGTACCAATGTCCTCTGAGATGCTAGCATACCACCCCATTTTTTCTTCCACAACCAAAATAAAAAGACAAAACCACCTCAGATAAGGAGACACGGTAGTTTATCCCCATGCAACTTCAGACATAACCAGATTAAAAAAGGAACCTTAAGACCTATAAGTCTCTCACAGAGCAGTAATTACCTTAGCATGCACATACATAAAAGCGTGCAGTCAATAGAAATCCAAGTAACAAACCATGCACAACAGTATTAGTGAACCACAATGACAATCAAATTGCAGGGAAAAAAAAACAAGGGAAGACTAAGAAATCAACACCAGATCGATGCTGCATTCAGAAGCAAACTGTTCCCTCCAACAACATCACTCACCCCAAGGAAGTGAAAAGCAGATGTTATAAGGGGCATTGAAACACTCAAGTTAATACCTAATTTATTACAAATAACAAGCCTATGGTCACCAATTAGAAGACAATTAAAAAAATCAGCATCGGATCTAAGCTACATTCAGCACCAATTATTCCTCGCAGCACTTACCAAAAAGAATTTAGATAAATTAGAGACGTCAAGACACTTAGGTTAGCAGCTGATAAAATTAGTTATAGCTAACCTAAGGTTATAAATTCTGCTCAAGTTACATTATTATTTCCTTAGCAACCAAAACAACCTATAATTCCCAATAATTAAAACCCAGATCTAATATGTCTCGAAACTCTGAGATAAATCAATTTCCAAATCAAACAAACCCCAATTCCCAACTCAAACACAAAATCACAAAACCCTAAAAAATCATAAAACACAAAATTCACCAAGCACGTCCACAAAATCAATAAAGCAACAAAAACCCATAAACCCAACTAGCCAAACAAATCCAAATAACCTAAAAAGCTAAAATTTTGAAAAAAACCCTAAACAGCGCAAAAAAATTGGAGAAAAAAGAAGAAGCAAGTACTAACTGGTGAGACGGTGACGCGGGTTCCGTAGAGCCTCAACTAAGAAAGGATCTACCATTGACTCCTTCTCATTAATGGCTGCCACTGTTTGTTGTGTTGTTGACTCCATGATATTAATATATCACCACTCTCTCCGTTTGTCTCTCTAGAAAATTCCTCTTTTTTATCGAACCTCTTCTTCTGCTTCTGCTTCCCCGTGTTTAGGCAGAGAGGAAGGGAAGGGAAGAGAGAAGTCAAAGAGGGGATAGAGGTTTGTGTTAAAAAGCAAAGGGTTTCATTGTTAGATTTTAGAGAGAGATAAGCCAACCCTTTGTTGTTTTGTTTTCGGTCTTATCTCTCTCTTTATTTTCTAACCAAAACGAAGGAAAGGTAAAGATGGCTATGCCTTAGATTTTATATTGGTGTGTTTATTTGTCTCAACGTTCTTTTTTTTGGATTTTTTTTTAATTTGCTAATCATTTTCTTTTTTATTTATTTTGTGGAGACGAAGAAAAAAGAAGGAAAAAAATCAAGTCTTGTTTTGGATTTTTTGGGTTTTGCCAACGTGAATGTGAATGAGTAAATTATAAACTAGTCCTTTCATTTACAAAATTAATTAATTTTTTTCAATAATTAATTATATACTTTTTATTAGTGCTGATAAACTTAATTTCATTTTATTTTCTTTTAAAAATTTCTTTTTTATCAATTTTTTCTGTGATATCTATTTTTTATTTCTCTATTTTCAAAATAAAAAACAAAATAAATTAGAAAATAGCATAAAATAGACAAAAAAAAATAGAAGAATTAATCAATTTGTTTCTTAAAACTTAAGGGACTAAAGTATAATTTGGTTGTATTGGTGACTGGAATTTTTGCCCTTTTGCTGTATTGGGGTGGTTTGCTTACAAAATTGTAAATTAGGATTCATCGGTAAAGAGACTAAGATGGCCCAAGTTGCATAATGGGCGTAAGACTGTGTAAAAGGCATTGATCAAGCCCAACCCACTTAAAAACTTTTCATCTAGCCACTTGCGAGTCTTTGCAGTCAACTATAACAATTCTTAGTCCTTTCATCGGATCGTTCCAATTTACAATTGTGATCGAACAATGCCAATTATGGTTAAATAGATTTTAAGGCATATCTCCTTATATAATATTTAAAATCTCGTATTTATTTTTAAATTTTTAATTATATTTTATTTGTTTCTAAAATTTTATAAAATGTTCAGTTTGTTATTTCATTCAATTTTTTCGATCATTAACAAATTTTTTGATTCACATATTCTTTACTAAAATATGAAAAAAAAACATATAAAGTCATGTGGCCTGTATGTATTGTTTTTTAAGTCTTTAATACTTTTTTCTTGCATTTCAATCAGAGGCATATATATATATATATAGTAAAAAAAGATAAAAAAATAGATTGAACATTTTAAAAAATATCATAAACAGATAAAATGAAATTAAAAATCTAGATACAAATGAGAGATTAAAAGTATTATATAAGGATAGATTTGATCTATTTAGTCTAAATTTTAAGGATACATACTTATTTTAAAATTAGTTTTTTTATTTTTTAAATTAAAATATTTAATAATTATTATAATTTTTAAAGATGATCAGATTTTTTTAATTTTTATTGAATTTATAATAATAATTATTATTATTAAATTTTTTTTCAATTTTTAATGATTTTATAATGAGTATTAATAAAGAAAAATTTTAAAAAAAATCTAAGGAATTTTTAATCATTTTATAATAATTATTAATAAATATAATTTTAAAAAAATCTAAATAAATTTAATGATTTTATAATAATTATTAATAAAGACAATTTAAACAAATCTAAAGAAAAGTGTTTAAAAAAACTGACAAAATTGATAATCGATTTTTTTTTAAATAATTAATAATCTTTATAAAATCATTAAACATTTCTTTAGATTTTTTAAAATTTTCTTTATTAATAATTATTATAAAATCGAAAAATTCTTTATATATATATATCTAAAAATTTCTTTATTGTTAATTATTATAAAATAATTAAAATTTGGAAATTTTTTGATTATTTTAAAATTTTCTTTATAATTTTTTCTAATTTCATTGATTTTATAATAATTATTAACTATTTTATCTTTAAAAAAATTTAAAAAATTATATTTTAATCCTGAAGTCGACACATGTCGCTATTTAATTAATCAAAAGTTAGTTAACTAACGAAAATTAATCAATCCGATGAAAAAAATAAAAATAAAAATTATTTGTCATCAACGTCCAATAATACAAAATTTAAACTATATTGAATAAAGTTTTTGCAACACTATTTTTGGTATAGTATAGATACACAAGGTGTGTTTAACTCAAAACATTAGTCATATAAAATCAAAAACACAAATTGAAAAAAACAAAAAAAAAATCATTAGGTTTTTACGTTGTATTTAATAATAAATAGAAAATTGATCATTTTTAAATTAATTTTTATAGTAAATTAGAACAATGTTCTTGAGTTGATGAAATTACAAATGTCTATAAGCTAGATAATAATAACAATAATAATAATAATAACAAAAGTCTCTAACAATTGAACATCAATAAGATAGATTTGTCAAATTTGACTACAAATAGAAAACTTGAGATGGATTTTTTTAGATTAATTTTTTTTGGACTGTGCTTATAACTTGAGAAAACTCCCAACTTCAACCTTGATTGCTAAGCATAGAACATATTTCATTAAGCATCATGCCTGTTCCTCGTTGCTCAACATTCCAGCAAGATTCCATAGTACAATAAATTCAATAAATCTTAAAAAAGAAAAAAAGAAAAAGTAATGAATGAAGTTTATCCATTAAGAAAATTATATAAATATTTTAAAAATATTGATTAAGATGATTAGTAGACTTATTTTTCAAATTTTCAAGGTGATGTTTGAAATTAAAAGGAAATTATACACATACAATAAATAATGTTGGTTTTCTAAATATTCGAATAAGATACAATTTAGTTGATTTATTGATATGTAAAAATAATTAAAAAATATTCCGAGTTATTATATATACGAAGGAAAGAAGAAAAGGAACAAGTTTGGAGTAATATCAACGAGACTCAACGTCACGTCAAATGCAAAAGAAAGTGGAAATTAATGTACAAAAACTGATAAAATATGGCTAAATTATAAATTAATCTCTTTATTTTTAGAAAATAAATAAATTAAATTTTTTCAATAATTATTATTTAATTTTTTAACTAGTATTGATAGTGATTAATTTAATATTATTTTTATTACATAAAATGTTTTTTTCTCACCAATCCTTCCTCACATACACACATATTTTTAAAAAAAATTAAATTAATTTATAAATAAATTAAATAATATAAGAATTAAATAATTATTTTTAAAATAAATAAACTAAATAAAAAGAATTAATTTATAATTTACACATGAAAAATATCCGAATTATATATATATACATATAAAAGGAAAAGTTTGACGTAACGGCAAAGGGACTCGTCAAACGCGGAAAAAAAGAAAAGAGAGTCGAAGGAAGTAGTCCAGCATCATGACAAAGAAAGAAGTTTCCAGACGCTGAGGAAGCAACAACTAAGAATCTCTCGCTCTAAACTTGTAAAAGAAGGCCCACGCGCGTCTCTATTTCTCCGCAGCCGTACACTACACGAGTTAAAATCGATCCACCAGTATCGTTCCATGGGCCCCGCTTACTTCAATTTCCTTTATCTTTGAGCAAGTGATACGCACGCTCTGTCGGTACCTTTTTGCTTTTTTGCCTTAAGGATGGACTTGACTTTTCTTACGGAAGGTAGTACGGAGGCGTAGATTACAGTAGAACCTGTTTAAATTAATACTCGATAAATTAATAAATTATCTAAAATAATATTTTTCTTCACTCCGACTTCAGCCAGTTGAAAAAATCATCAATTTCGATAAGATAATAAAATAATATATTTTTATAAAATTTCTATATAAATATATGGTCCCATTAATATCACAAATTAATAATTCTTTTAAATTACAAATATAACAAAGACAATTTAGTGAAACATGATTCTAGTGTTGTCTGTTTTTTCTTAAAACTTAAATCTAGTTGGAGTTCATCTATAATTTTTCTTATTGCATCCAAAAGTTCGATGTTGTGTTCTCGAACTCGTACTAAAAAATTGTGAAGAGTCTTAGATGCGATAAGTGCTTCCTTACGCATAACTCGGTTCCAAAGGCATTGTATCATCTTCAACTTCATCATCAACATTATTTTGAAGGATGGTATCCACAATTTCTTCTAAGCTCGGACCTTTGAACATGTATCATTTTCACCGGGTAATCCAACGAGCTATTGACATCCATTTTATTGCGATAGCATCGAGATCATTAATCATGACCTCAAGTTCATAAATGTCATTTTCACAAGTAGATTCATCTAAATTCCTTGAGACTTCATCCCCAAACGAATTTTGCGAGTGTCGAAAACAATTTGCTATTGTCTCTTGTTGAACATTTATCGTCCAAGCCGAGACTCGAAAGATTGATAGCATCCAAAACATTAATCTTTCCCGATTCGGATTACCCCAACTCATAGCCTTCTAATATCCTACGGTAAAAGGCAAGAGAAGGCAAGAGATACAATTCATTGTATTTTTACTAATGTTCATTGTTTATGGAGGTTTAACTTATTAATTAATATTCATTGTATCATTTCTTAAATAAATAATGTTCATTGTTTCTTAATAATTAAATACAATTCATTGTTTCTTAATAATAAATAGTAAAATGAATTTATTTTTTATATTAATTCAATAAACATGATACATAAATCAACTTGTAACCTCTTTAAATTCATCTAATCAAAATTCAACTTTGTTGAATTCGAAAACACTCTTTAAATTAATAAATATTAATTTATCGATTAATTAATATCTCTACAAAATAATAAAATCTCATGGTCCTAACAATATTAATTTATGGAGGTTTTACCGTAGTTGGTTTGTGGCGCGTGATCCTACGCTACCGCAAATACAGATTATAAAATATTTTAGGGGCACTACGAATGGTACTCAACTTGGTAACCATATATTCTATATAGCTACAATTTTACCCTTAATCTATAAAATTGTGAAATAAAATTGAAATAATTAACGTAGTTTCACAAATATTGGAGTGATAAGGAGAAAATGAGCCAAATTAACATAACACGGGGGTTAATTTATTCTAGTAGTTCATAATATAGGAGCTAATATGGGAAATTTCTAAAAAAATAAAGAAATAAAATGTTGAAAACATTGAATATTTTTTTATAATAAAAAATGTTGATTTTGTTTCCAATAGAATGGACTTTAACCCATCTCTTTACTCTATTCCAATCAAATCATTTTTTTGAACCTTTTTTTAAAAAAATTTCAATAGTTAGGGTCTTTTTAAATTAATTTTCACCTATCAAGAAATAAATCTCTATAAAACCATCTTGTTAACTCCTTAAATTCCAATTAAAAAAAAATCCTACCATCAAAACTAAACCTTAAACGTTCCAAGTCAAAATTCCAATAACAATATTTCTATAAAAATTCAAAACCAATTAACCATAAAGGGTACTAAAGTAACTTTTTCTTTTTTCTTTTTTCTTTCTAAAAATAAACATTGATAGGTTTTTTAAGTTGGTTGGTCAAAGTAAATTGCTTCATAAAAAAAAAAAAAAATTAAAGGATTTTTTATGGAAATATTTGACTACACAATAAAAAAATGAACCAAAAAAAAATTAGAGTCTTGATACTCAATTAAAAAAAAGTAAACATTGATGCATGGACAATGTAAAATTTTCTTAATTAAAGTTAAAAAAAAAATTTTAATGCAATTGTAAGAAGTGGTATCAATAAATTTTAGAAAGTCGGTGTATGATAGTAACTAATTAGAGCATAAAAAGTATAAAAACGAAAAACGATTCTAAAAAATAAAGAGAAAATCATCCCTAATATTTTATTCTATATATAGAAATATGAGAATATGGCAATATGTTTTCTCTTATTGAAGTGCATGAGTATAACACATATATATACAAGTCTAGGATTAGTCTAAATCCTTAGAATCAAGCTATCATCAACTTCCTAGAAATCAACCCTATAATTAACTTACTATTTACATGAGAATCAATTTTATAGTTGATTTACTATATTTACAACACTCCCCTCAAGTCGGAGCATAGATGTTAATCATGCCCGGCTTGTTACGTATATAATCAATCTAAGGACCCCTTAAAGCTTTGGTGAAGATATCATCTAGTTGTTCTCCAGCTTTGATATGACTTGTAGAGATAAATCATTGTTGAATTTTCTCACGGATAAAGTGACCGATCTCGATGTGCTTAGTTCTTTTATGAAAAACTCGGATTTGATGCGACAAGAAGAGCATCTTGATTGTCACACCACAATTTCATAGGAAGCGAATTTTCAAGACCAATCTCATTTAACAATCGAGATATCCACACAAGTTCACACGTGGATTGGACCATTGCTCTATACTCCGATTCCGTATTAGATCGAGACACAACATTCCGCTTCTTATTTTTTCATGACATCAAATTTTCACCAACAAATACACAATATCCTATAGTAGATCTTCCGTCAATCTTGGATCTAGCCCAATCCGCATCCGAGAAATACTCAATACCTGGAATGGTCATAATTACTATAGAGCAAACCACGCCTTGAAGTCCCTTTGAGATAACATAAGATCTATTCTAACGCCGCCCAATGAGTAATTCGAGGAAAGGACATAAACCGACTCACAATGCCGATAGGATATGCGATGTCGGAATGAGTTACCGTGAGATAATTTAGGTTTTCAACTAACTCTGTGATATCTCTCGGGATTAGCAAATAACTCCGCATCATCCGTTGTAAGTCGTAGATTAGTAATCATTGGTACACTAGAAGGTTTAGCTCCTAATTTTCTAGTTTCTTTCAATATATCAAGAATATACTTTCGTTGAGAAAGAAAAATACCTTTCTTGGACTCGGTAACTTCAATGCCCAAGAAATACTTCAACAAACCCAAACTTTTTGTTTGGATTTGGTATAGAGAAAAGACTTAAGGGCTAAAATATCGGTATCATCACCGTCGGTAATCACAATATCATCAACATATACAATTAACAAGATAATATCAGTTTTCGATCGTTGGTGGAAAATAGTATGGTCATAAGTACTCTTTTTCGGACTAAATTCTTGAACTACAACACCGAGTCGCCAAAACCAAGCGCGAGGACTCTGTTTTAACCCATACAAAAACATTTAAAGTTTATAAACTTTCCCATACTCTTCCCGAGCAACAAACCCGGGTGGTTGCTCCAATAGACTTCCTCCCGTAAATCACCATGAAAGAAAGCATTCTTGACATCTAATTGATATAAGAGCCAACCATTAATAGCAACAAGAGAGATAAAACAAACGGATATATGTAAGTTTGGTAACCGAAGAAAAAGCATCGAATAATCTACACCATATGTCCGAGCATACCTTTTTGCAACTAATCAAGCTTTGAGACGAGCCATAGAACTGTCGGGATTAACCTTGGTAACATACACCCATTTACAACCAATAGCTCGTTTACCTTTTGGGAGATGAACCAATTCCCAAGTACCATTATCATTTAAAGCCATCATTTCTTCCTCCATAGCTAGTCTGCTAACCGGGATGGGATAAGGCCTCATGCAATGTTGTAGGTATAGAAATCGAATCTAACAAAGCAATAAAACAATACAAAGAGGGAGACAAGTGATCATAAGAAGTAAACAAAGAGATAGGATGAGAACAATGTCGTTTACCTTTATGAAGAGCAATGGGAAGATCAAGACTAGGATCCATAGAGGGAGGAGCCGGCGGAGGATGTGAGTCTTGATTTGGTTGTAGATCTCGTGGATGAGTACGACGAGAGTAAACTTGACTAATAGGTGGCTTAATGGGTATATAAGATTCGGTAGTTATAGTCACAATATATATGAGAATATCATCTTCCCCTCCTCACAATTATATGTAGTAGGTTCATGAAAAAATGGAATAGTCTAAAAAAATATTACATCAACTCGAAATTAAATAACGACCCAAAGTAGGAGAATAATACCTATAACTTTTCCGAAGACGAGAATATCCTAAAAAGACACATTTGAGAGATTTTGGATCTAACTTAGACATTTTGGGATTAACATCACGAATAAAAGACGTACAACCAAAGACACATGGTTCAATTGGAAATAAACATTGAGAAGAGAATAAAAGAAAATGAGGAGTATCACTAAAAAGAACGAGAGGAGGATAGCTGATTGATTAAGAAATATGCCGTAGACACAACATCAACCTAAAATTGTTTAGGAACTTTCATTTGGAAAAGAAGGGCTCTAGTAACCTCTAATAAATGTCTATTTTTTTCGTTCAAGCAACACTATTTTGAAGTGGTGTGTCATCACATAATGATTGATGAAGAATTCCATTTTATGGCATATAGGTATTGAATGACTAAAAAAATACTCTTTCACATTATCACTTCTTAAAACACATACCGAAATATTAAATTGAGTTCGAATTTCAAGTACAAAAAGCATAAAATATAGAGAACAATTTCGGATCAATTTTTCATAAAATATAACTAAGTAGCACGAGAATAGTCATCAATAAAAATGATAAAATATCAAAAATCAGTTGTAGAAGTCACCGGATAAGGACCGCAAACATCGAAATGAACTAATTCAAAAGGTGACATAACTCGTTTATTGACTCTAGAAAAGTATGACACATGATGGTGTTTAACAAACCGACATAACTCGCATTCTAAAGCGAGATAAATTTTGAAGCCGAGAAAATAATTTCTTTAAAACAAACAAAGAAGGATGCCCTAACCGATAATGCAACTCGGGAGGTGTTATACTACTAGAACAAGTGATAGGTTGTGGTATATGTTGTGATATAGGTCGAAGATGATACGACCCTCCGGACTCACGTCCTCTACTAATAATCTTCCCCGACGTATGATCTTGAAATAGACAATAGTCGGGAGAAAATAAGACACAACAATTGAGAGCTCGAGTGATTTTACCGATCGACGAGTAGATTAAATAAAAAATTGAGTAAACATATGACGGATGACAGAGAGAGAGATGATGTAGGAAGAGCTTTTCCAATTCTTATAATAGATGTGGTTGACCCATCGACCGGAGTGACACTAGGAAGATTTTTCCGTGAAACGAAGGAGGAGAGAATATCTTTATTACCTATCATGTGATCCGTAGCACTCGAATCAATGACCCATTTGAAAGAGGATGACACGAAGACATGTAGTAGGTTTACCTATCTCATCACTTATAGTCGGAGGCGGATTGAAATACTTTAACGAGGATTGATATCGAGTAAACCGAGCAAAGTCATCGGCGAGACACCATTGTAAACTTTTCGGACGAGGAAGAGGCGGGACTAGCTTTTGGGCCGCAAATTTTACGAGCATGAATCGTAATAACATCGGAGATCATAGTTTTCTTCATCGTTTTGTCGGCCATTAAAAAAGAAAGGAATAAAATTAGGTAGCAAGGTCACGGTGGCTCACTAGGGCAAGCAGAAAAAGAGAAAGAAAAAAATATGATAGCTCAATAGGGCAACGACAATAGCTACTCAATTAGGGCGACGAAACTCGATACCATGTAGAAATATGAGAATAAGGCAATATGTTTTCTCTTATTGAAGTGCATCGATATAACATATATATATACATATCTAGGATCAATCTAAATCCTTAGAATCAAGCTATCATTAACTTCCTATAAATCAACTCTATAATTAACTTACTATATTTACATGAGAATCAATTCTATAGTTAACTTACTATATTTACAACACTATAGATGTGATTGGTCACTTGATTGATTTTTGTTAATTTAAATAAAAATATATAAGATTTATTAAGATCAATAAATTTTGATTTAAATAAACTAAAAAAAATATGAGCAACTCCAAAACACTCTTTTTAAAAAATAATTACCCGGTAATAGAAAGTTGGCCTACATTTTTTTTCCCATCCTTGCTTCCTAAAACTTCAAACATGTTTTATTCCCACTATAAAAGGGTATCTGTTACTGCTAGGATCTTCCGACACATGGATTGCGTCTGGCTCACTTAATTAGGAAGCTTTCCTTTTTTTCAGTTTAGTCCTTGTATTCTAACAAGACTTGCCAATGTCCTTGTACTTTTAAATACTATTTGAATAGGTCAAGCCCAAGGGTGATTTCGTCTCTTAAAGTTAATTAATGCAAAATCCGAAAGAGTATTATGAGCGTGGGAATAGTTGCAATTTTTTCTCGGACAAAATTGGATATCTACATGGTGTAATAAAAAAATTAAAACGATAACTCTAAACACGAGAAAAAAAAATGAAAAGTTAGTATACCAATAGTATAATTATCCATAGAAAATTAAAAAATATTTAGTACAACACTCTATTTTGTTGTAATAAGGAATAATTAATTAATAATTTTCTAAAATCCAAGAGGAGCGTGTGTCACACTCTCTTTATCCAAACGTGGAAACAAAATCCTAGTCCTTTCCCATAACAACCAAAATCAAATTCCACGAAAACTCATCCTCTTCAATAAAACCTCCCAAACCGTGGTTTCGGATCCCTGAAAAATGACCGATCCCATCCTAACCCAGAACCCACCGCCACCGCCGCCGCGACAGAATCCGAATCCTTCGACGGAGGATATGGGGGAGGAATTCAATTCCCAACTCCCAATTCCATCTCTCGATCCTCTCTTTTTCAATCAAAATTCTGATCAAAACCACAACTTTGACGTCCCAGATCTGTCCACTAATTTCGACGATATTTCCGATTTTGACATCACCTTTGATGATCTAAGTGACCTCTACTTCCCACCAGAGACCGAACAGTTCCTTATCCCCGACAACAACACAATCAATCCGGATCCGGGTCAACCCGATAACCCGGATGTTCAACCTACTCCTTCCGAAGACTGTTTCGGGGATTTTGCTTCCAATCCGGTCAATTTGGAGTCGCCGGAGTCAGGTGGATCCGGAGTTTGTGGTGATCATGGCGGTTTGGAGGTTGATGAGTATCTCAATCATTCGCCGTCGGAGGCTGGGAGTTGTGATTCGGATGGTTCTGATAATCGATGCTCTGATTTGGGTCCGGTATCGTCTCATGGGTCTGGGAATTCTGGGTCGGGTGTGTTGAATGCTGGTTCGCCGGAATCAGGTACGAATGCTAATCCAAGTAATTTTGTTGTTGAACAAAAGCTTGTGAAAGCCGAAACCGAAAGCGCAAAAAACCCTAAAAACGCTAAAACTGCTGTAACGAAGAGGAAAAAAGAAATTGCTGATGGAGAAAATGGAGAGATTACGCGAAATTTGAAGTCCCGGAAAGCTGAGATTGAATATGTGAGTGTTAATGTTAGTGGGAATGCGTGTTTGAGTGAAGAAGATGAGAGGAGGAAGGCGAGGTTGATGAGGAATCGCGAAAGTGCACAGTTGTCTAGGCAAAGAAAGAAGCATTATGTTGAGGAATTAGAAGATAAGGTGAGAGCGATGCATTCTACGATAGCTGAATTGAATAGTAAAGTTTCGTATTTTATGGCTGAAAATGCTACTTTACGACAACAAATGAGTGGAAATGGTGTGTGTCCGCCACCAATGTATGCGCCAATGGCCCCTTATCCATGGGTGCCGTGCTCTCCTTATGTTGTTAAGCCACAAGGGTCTCAAGTGCCACTGGTTCCAATTCCTAGGTTGAAACCACAACAGGCTGCACCAGCGGTGAAGGCTAGGAAAGGGGAGGGGAAAACTAAGAAGGTTGCTAGTGTTAGTTTGTTTGGTTTGGTGTTTTTTATTGTGTTGTTTCGCTGGCTGGTTCCAATGGTGGATGTTAAGTTTGGAGGAGTCGGAGAGGGTGGGATTAGTGGGTTTGGTTCTGTTAGTGAGAGGTTTTATGATCAGCATAAAGGAAGGGTTTTGATTGTTGATGGGTACACAAATAGGTCGCATGAGAAGGTTGGTGTTGGTTATTCTAATAATAGAATACATTATGAGAGAGGTCGTAATGGCTGTCTGGAGCATGATTCTGCGAATAAAGGAGCTTCCGAGCATTTACCTGGATCAGATGAATTTGGTAAGTTTGGTAATGCTAGTGAACATCTTGTTGCGTCCTTGTATGTACCCAGAAATGATAAGCTTGTGAAGATAGATGGAAACTTGATAATTCATTCTGTTCTGGCAAGTGAGAGAGCTATGGCCTCTCATGAGAGTCCAGAAGTGAATATCACTAAGGAGACGGCACTGGCTATTCCTGGTGTTGGTATTAATAGAGGGAGACATTCTCATGTGTATCGAACTCATACTGAGCGACAGAAGGCCATTGCTTCTGGATCTGCTGACACTTCGAAGGACAATTTGAAGTCATCTGCAGCCAAAGGTAAACTGCAGCAATGGTTCCGTGAAGGCCTTGCAGGTAATTATTATGCCTTCTCACTCGTTTTATGCATTTCATGCATGCATATAGGCTGCAAGTAAAGTTGCTATATATTATGCTTTTATATATAAACTGTCCATTGAAATTTAAAATTTTATTTTCGTCCATGGCATTCTGGTTGATGTTTATTTTTGTATTGTTTATCATGTGCCAAGCGATGAATCAAACCTAGATTAGGTGGTGTATGGACAGTCAACATCAGTTATGTTTTTTTTTTTTTACTGTTCTTTAAGTTCAAAGAGACCAGTAGAGTCTTGCTTATTAAAAAGAAGTCAAACATAAGAAAATGGACACTAATAAAGGATCAGTTGGAGTAATGGCAGATACTGAGTTGAATAGAAGACGAAGAATGTGATAACAGAATGGGTGTATGGAAATACTGGAAACTTGGGAGCTCAAAAGTAAATGTATTTGCAATTCTGTTGTCTGATCGACTGAAATTTGGATTGTAGGATTTAAGTGTTTCATTACTGCCCCCTTTGCTCTGCCTTTTAGTTACAACTTAGAGATTTTGGATTGTCTATTTCCTCCTAAACAATTTTCGGGACTTTTTTTTATATATGCTGTGTGCTTAAATTTGTGTTTATGCACAACCGTCCATTCTCCTAGAGTTGTTTTCCATTGTCGTTGAATGTTTTTTATTTGCTCTTGCAGCACTTGGGAAGCTGGCAGTTTGTTACGCCTTTTTTGGCTTGTCTAGTTCTTATTAACAGTGCGAGGTTGCTTTATTTTCTTCTTTTCAGGACCATTGTTGAGTTCTGGTATGTGCACTGAAGTTTTCCAGTTTGATACCTCACCTGCACCAGGAGCCATAGTTCCTGCTTCCTCAGTTGCCAATATGACAGCAGAGCGCCAACAGAATAACTCTAGTCGCCTGAAGAAGAGAAAGAATAGAAGGATCCTCCACGGCCTCCCAATTCCTCTTCCGGGGTCTGATCTCAATATTACTGGAGAACATGTTGGAAGGAACACTAAGAAAGAGAACTTTCATGGTAATAAATCGGTTTCTCCGATGGTTGTCTCTGTCCTTGTTGATCCTAGAGAGGCTGGCGACATTGATGTTGATGGCGTGATCACCCCGAAGTCACTTTCTCGGATTTTTGTCGTGGTGCTCGTAGACAGCATAAAGTATGTAACTTATTCATGCGCGCTTCCGAGCACTGGTCCTCACCTGGTGACAACTTGAGGATGGAAAGCAGTTGGGATTATTTTAAAATTCACCCAACTTGAGGTCCCAGTTTTGTATATAGGAGAGCAATAACATTATCACTAGCAACTTTAACCTCCTTATGTATTATTCAACTTATTTATTATCCTTAACATTTACTTGTCATAACCGTCCTGTTCTTACATATGGCTCAGAGAATCTGATCCACAATCCTTATATTACCTTTAACTGGTTTGCGACTGACATTTATGTATTAAATGATATGTGATTATGTAAGGCAAGGGACTAGAAAATTTGAAAAATTGTATTGCCCTGTCTTGATCTGAATAGGTTGAATGTTTCAATCTTGTAATGACACTAATGTATGAACTTAGTTCCTTGTAAAATTGGATTTTACCAGGAAAAGCTTTGATCATATATAAGAATCTGCTTTTGGATTTGACCCGATTTGTCAGAATTTGATCATTTTATTTTCTCTTTGTGAAATTTTTATGGGTGATATTAGATGTAATTAAGGTTTAAAATCATCGAGTGCCAGACTGATTCAAACTGATTCAACAATAATAAGAAAGTAAATTGGGTTAACAGCCGAAAAGAAAGTAAATTCAACAGAATAATCTGGCTTGTAATTAAAATATATTGATGAATGAATAATTGATTTCTATATATATATATATAACAAACAAAAAAAGAACTGAATTCAATTGTAACAGCAGGTACAACATAACTAACATAAACTATGAATGAATAATTGATTTATATATATATATAACGAAAAACTGAATTCAATTGCATCAGCAGGTACAACATAACTAACATAAACTATGAATGAATTGACTGTGCAAAAGAATTACATCTCTTATGCATATTGATTACAAGCTACGAAGGCTTCAATATTCCGTAGGAATACTTGATTTGTCCTCTTCTTGTCCATTCTTCATCTTCTTACACAAAGATTTCTTCCTGATTTGCGCATTCTCGAATCGCCTCTGATTGCTAGCCATCTCTTCTGATGTTATAGTCACAAGTTTCTCTGCCTTAATTTGTCCAAGAAGAACTTTTCTTCTCAAATCTGGATTCTTTGGATCCTTCATGTTGAATTATATAGATCTGTACTTCAATTGTTTTGCGCCGCTGAAAGGCCCCATCGTTTCAAACATTACTGATTCAACTTCCGCAGCAACGCATATTGGCTCCCGGGAGCTTACTGCTTCCCTCAAGTCCTTTTTAACCTCCTTGGCAACTCTGCTCATCGACTCCACAAGAATGTGTCTTACCTTGCGACGCAAGGCATCACTGCATTTGACAGGCTCTTCTGATGGTTTCTTGATGAAACTACAGGAATCTTTCACATTCTCTTGCTGTGTAATGCACTTGGCAGAAGGTTTCTTGAAACCACGACAAGAATCTCTCACTTTTTCTTGCGTTGTGTTGCGCTTGGCAGATGCTTCTGGTGGTTTCTTGAAACAACGCCCGATACCTTTAACTTCCCCTGGCTTTGCGAAGCGCATGGCAGGTTCTTGTGGTGGTTTCTTGAAACAAGCGAACCCATTTTCTTTCTCTTGTTTTATCTTCTTCTCTTCAATCTTTAGATTCTCTTCTGTCTTAATAGGCATGTTAACTTTAATCCTTCCTATTACTCGTCCGTGTATCTTGACAATAAGAGTCTCAGTTTTTGACCCATTGCCAGATTTTGCTGTCTGAATTTTACCATCAACGGCAGGGTTTCTTGCGTACAGTTTCCTCCTCCAAGTATCAAGCAAGCAAGAAGCAGCAGTCCTGATCGGCTCTGAGCGGTGTTTTGTAAGATACTGGACCCCTTTTGCAACTGGAGTGGAGAGAAGAACCCTAGATGATGTTACGGGGAACCTCTTAAGCTGGTCCAAAGCATCTAGGCATCGACAAACTTCAGGAGACGTTGAAGTAGAAGTGGTCACAGCATCTGCCGATTTCTTAGCTGACTCAAACAGCGATAGAAATTGTTGCTCCATCGATGATAAATGATCTTATAGACTAGGGTTTAATCTCGGTAACTACCAAAAAAAGACGAGACGGAAGATTAAATTGGAAATCTAGGTTTTCTATTGGGAATGTAGGGTCTTGTTATGGAAACGTTACATTTTATAGATATGGATGGTCCTGAATCCGGTTGCTTAGAGGAAACCAATGCGGATTAAGTTTCAAAACTATAAATCCTTACAGAACGAGGATTCTTTTACTGAACCCTGATCCGATTGTTTTGAGGAAACTTTTACAATTTGATACCATGAGGAATTCTTATGTAAAATATCTAAGATTGGTTTCTATTTTCAAACTACAAATTAACAGATTGGTTTTTAAGGCATTGTGCCAGCTAGTACTTGATGATGTCCTATTCTTCCGACTTCTGGCTCTGGTCTTCGACTAGTGAACTTAAGAAAGCTGTTGGTTCAATAACTAACTAGCATCCCTGGCAAGGTTGTACCCCCTGAGTTTTTTTTCTACATATTATTGTTGTGGGTGTTTTAATTTTATTCTTATTTTATCAATGTGATTGATATTTATTTTTTCTATGTGAAGTGTTTTAGATTAAATGTGTTTTGAGATTAAAAAAGACTAGGATATTAGTATTCGTTAAATTTGATTAAATTTATTAAGAGAAATGGATCAAAGTAATGAAAATTTTGAGTTTTGAATGAAAGTTTAGAAACGAGTTATAAGGAATAATAAATAAATAAATAAATAAATAAATAAAATAAAATTGGCAGCTAGTTATAAAAAACGGGACAAATGCCATTTCCCGCATTTTCTCTCATTCTCTTCTCATTCTCTTCTCATTCCTTTCTCAAACCTTAACCTTCCCACCTCATTCCCACCATCTCACACATTTCTAATTTATTCCACCACCGAAAAAACATTAGATTATGTTAGTTTTTAATGATATAAGTTGAAATCAATTAAGATTGGAGTTTCGAGAGCCAATGTTCTTGAACTTGAAATTCATACCATAAAAAAAGGTATGATTTTTTTTCTATAATTTTTATTTATTTGATGAATTCTTAAATAATTATTGATGATCATGAGGTCATATTGTGATGAGTTTGTCATTTGAGTCATGATTCATGAAATTAGGGTTTTGAGGCCCATTTGATAAAAGTATGGTTTAAGTAATTTTAATTAGTTAGATTACTAGTCGAGTTTTTCGCGTTATGCTTGTGAGTCCGGTAGAATCAAATCATTTTGAAAAATTTTATTTAATTAATTTTTTCTAATTTTTTAAAATAAATTTTATGCTTAAAAAACATAAATCATTCTTCTTTATGGATTGATTTTAAAATAAAAAATTATGATAATTTTAACTAAACTATCAATCAAGAATTAAAAAAACTTTAACAATATAATTTTCATAATATTGTATTCCAAAAAATAAAGTTATAATTAATGGATAAACTTTTACAAAAATTAGCAAATGAAAAAAAAAATTCTTATTTAATGCCGATGAGAAGATTAATTTTTGAAATAATACGCACAACGATACAAGTAGATAAAACAAAATTATTTCAAAATTTCATAATTTTTTCATTAATTTTTTTATTTCATTCTAACAATATTTTTTGTGTGTTTTTCATAAAATTTCTACTTAAAAAACATGATTTATTCTTCTTTATTTTGGGATTCTTAAATAAAAACTTGCAATAATTTAGACATAAAATATTAATTAAGAATTAAAAAAAAACTTTAAAATTATTTTTTATAAGAATATATCCAAAAAATAAAGTTACAATTAATGTATAGACTTGCATGAAAATTAACCACTAAAAAAATAAAATTTTATTCTTATTTATTGTTGATGAGAAGATTTTTTTGTCAAGTATATGAATTTTATCTTTATATATTTATTTACAAAATAATCAATAAAATTAGCATAAAAAACTATATTTGAATAATTGGTTGGTTCCTTTAAAAATTTATTTTAATTATTTTATTTCAAATAAATTTTTTCTATAATGTTAAAAAAATATTCATAGTAAATAATTTGTATTATGTTGGAAGATATATAATTAATTTTTAATAAAAAAATAAGAATAAAAATTAACTTGATGTGAATTTTTATAATAAATTGAAAAGATCAATTTTAAACAATAAGAATAGTATATATTTATTCTAAAATCTAAAAACATATTATATATATTATATAATTATCAATTTATGTGAAAAAATTAACGATTGATATTTATTTACAAAATAATCAATATAATTAGCATAAAAAAAACTATATTTGAATAATTGGTTGGTTCCTTAAAAAAATATTTTAATTATTTTATTTCAAATAAATTGATTTTATAATGTTAAAAAAAATTCATAGTAAGCAATTTGTATTATGTTGAAAGGTGTATAGTTAATTTTTAATATAAAAATAAGAATTAAAACTAACTTGATATGAATTTTTATAATAAATTGAAAAGATCAATTTTAAACAATAAGAATAGTATATATTTTTTCTAAAATCTAAAAGCATATCGTATATATTATATAATCGTCGGTTTATGTGAAAAAAATAATTATGTTGGAAGATGTACGGTTAATTTTTAATATAAAAATAAGAATAAAAGTTAAGTTGATGTGAATTTTTATAATAAATTGAAAAGATCAATTTTAAACAAGTAAGAATAGTATATATTTATTCTAAAATCTAAAAATATATCATATATATTATATAATCATCATTTTATGTGAAAAAAATAACGATTGATTTTTCAAAATTTTAACACCCAGTTAAATAAAAAAAAAAGAACATAAATTGAAAAAATCAAAGGAAAAAAAATATGTATAGTGCATTAGCCAAGGGGTTAAAATTTTTATTTTAAAATTCTAGGGACCAAAATAAAACAATTTAGAAATTTTTATTTTAAATGTTTTTTGAGAATATTAAAGAAGACTAGGATAATTAGAGTTAGTAATTAAGTTTGATTATACTTATTAAGAGAAATGGATCAGAGTAATGAAATTTTTTATTTTTGTTTTGTTGTTTTGATTACATATTAGATTAAAAACCTCAATTATTCATTTAAACCATCTTTATCATGCTTGCAATCCTACAACCCAACTAGTTTTGTGGGGAGAGAGGGGGAGGCCGTGATTCCCTACCAAGAGTTTTCAAGCATATTGCAGTTTGATTAATTTGGTTTAATTTAGCTTTCTTATAACATAAAATACCAAAAACATCATTAGGATTATTAGTAGTTTATTTTCAAAAGTCAATTTGGTTCATTTACTTACATAATTGGGAGATTGACTGTCATGCAGAACACATCATAATAATAGTTTGTATTCTTTTGTTATAAAATCCTCTTAGTTGAGGCTGACATAAAAGAATCGACAATGGTTTTCTTATCGACATCTAGATGACCCTAAAAAGAGCAATATCAAGAGTCTCATTAGCTTGAGATGAAGATGACAAAAGTCATCCTCCTGTAACAGACATGGCTATGCAGGATGGGGGGATCAACATGACACAATGGGTATAGGCCCTTTTTTTCTGATGTCAACACTATGGATGCTTATTCTGCAATTAATATGATTTCTCTGTCTCCATTTGACAATCTAGTTTAATACTTTTAGTGATCCTTTCCAGGTTCAGGTGGTGACGTTTGACACTGACTGCAAACGAGTATTTCGATCACTTGGTGCAAGCAAAGTTCGTAAAATTTACCAAAGAGCTTGTAGCCCAGTGATAGTGATCTTTTGCAACGAGAGGTTATGAGTTCAGATCCTAACAAGTGGCCTTTTGCAAAGGTCGTAAAATTTGCATATGTAATATCCTTTCTCTGCATATAAATATCAATAGATGATACTGATGAATTTATCTTGAACCATCCTTTCAATTCTTTTCTTGTTGTTCTAATATCTGAGCTCTAGTCCTGAACTAGTGAACTTAAGCCGTAGGAGTTTTGAATTGGAAACTCTTTCATAAATACTTCAGTAACTAACCTAGTATCCCTGGCTTACATTATGCAAATAGAAGATGTTGAATTGTCATGTGTTACTTATACAGGTCATTTTCTTTCTTAGAGATTCGTTCTTGGACAGCTCCTTGTAGTCTTGCAAACATAAGATGTTAAATTGTCTACTGATTTTGTTCTGATGCAATGACCAACTCATGCTTGTTTAGTCCCACGTTGTAGTCAAATGGTAGTGGTACAGACTTGAATGCGCGATACTTTCCAACGTTGTGTAAATGTTCATTCTTCAACCTGGCCGATCAGACAGAATGTGAACAAAATCAACTACCGGCAATTTTGCAGTTCTTTAGATCATCCGTAAAAACTCAATTTATTTATGAAATTGAGAATTCTATGCACATTTTAAATGAAACTAGAAGTACCTGAAAAAATTCCATATTCCGCGGCGAATAATCTCAAGGCTAGCTACAATTGCAATTAAGGATTGCCTGTGTAGGAAAGGCAGCTGGAAATTCAAGACAGTTTGCAACCAGGCAAATCTCAGCAATACATTCAAGACCTGCATCGCCAGCGTCATGAGAATTGGTCAGTGATCAGGACTGAATCTGGAGCTGATGCACATAGTTTGGAAACCTGGTTTACAGTTTTATGCTCTGAATACAATTGTTCTTCATATTTTCATTTCGTTAAGACAACAAGACCCAGGGTCTGAGTTTGATTTTGTCATGTATGATTCTAACCATAGTTGTAAATCGCAAACGGTTGAAAAACGGTCGCGGTCGCTATCACGAATCGCGACATATTATAATACTAAAATAACGATAATGGGATGCTTTGAAATCGTTATATAACGGCCATTATATAACGTAACAGATATTATTTAAAACTATGATTCTGACTCACCATTGCTCCAAAATATACACTTCTGTAAGGGATAAGGAGTTTGTCTCTCAACAACCAGTTTCTAGACTGAGATTGGAAAAGCCCCCAGTCCATGACTAGGTCCCAATATGTACCATACACAGCTGCAATCACTGAGGATACTGAGGCTAATATTTTCCAGCCCAGTCCTTGGTTAAGACTGTAGGCAGTCCTTGTGCATATGGCAACAATTGTGCAGAAATATTTAATCCCATTATATCCTTGCATTTTGTCCTTCTCTTCGTGGAGGCGTCGAAGACACTGAAAAATTTGATAATTGTAAGTGCCAAAGCCTAACCTAAGAAGTAAGAAGTCTTTAAAGCAGCTATATATAATTTTAGAACAACTCTTTAGTATCACAGAAGATTCAAGTTACTCACCTGAAGAAGACGAGACCAGTAAGGAATGACAGCAACAATGAAATAGAAAGTGTTGTATACACCATTGGTTCTGCAGGTATTTTGTCTTAGTTTATAGTCTCCCCAGCCATAGTAGCATATGTAGAACTCCAAGCTTCTAAGGGCTTGCACCTGCAATTAAACAAGGAGGGATTCTCAATAACAAAGCAACAGTAGTTTTTATGCTGATTGAAGGCATATATAGACCTGGTTTCTATACAAACCTGGCTAGTTAACTGATCTGCCAAGAACGAATCTTGAAAACTCACCTGTAATCAAGAAACAGAAATCACAGATCAATAGGTTCATCCCTTTTATATTTCCTATTCTACTATATATATTTCTTAGATTTCTGACCATAATTTTCAACCTTGTACATAGGAGCACAGATGCAGTGAAACAAACATGTGATGAGGAAGAAGCGACTTGATCGGTATATAACGTTGAGTGGGCAGAGGAATACGACAACTACAAGCTGAATAGACCAGGAAAAAAGAAACTGTTTAGAGCTCATATATTTACAAATCTGGCAGAGGAACCTTGTCGAGTAACTTTACTATTCTTACCACAACCAAACTTAGAGGTACAAGTTCAGTCAATGCTTGGTAATCATTTGTCTTGGGATCCATTTCCATGTCAAGGTTTGCAAGCACGCTGGCAAGCGACAAGACTGCCAGACCAAAGCCTAACAGCAGAACTTCTCGGTAACCCAGTTGTGTTCCTTGTTTGAAGCCAAATATGAAGGAGTAATTGACACGGTACCGCCTCCAGAAGTATATATTGGCAGCATACATGAGCATATGTAGAACAACGAACAAAAACAGGCTGCAAAACAAGTTGGGAAATGACTTGTTAAATAAGCTGCAAGGTTTCTCATTAGAAGGACAAAATGTGATCTTTTATGCTGGTTTGGAACAGTGATTTTACTGAAGATGTAATTGCTGTATAAATGATAGAGATAGCAATGAGGCCGTACTAAAGCAAAATCATCAGCCCGAGTTCTATTAATTCTTGATACTCGTATAGTTTTAAATAACGATTGTTATGTGACAGTTTCGGAATATGCCGTTACCGTTATTTTAGTATTATAATAAGACGCGATCCGTGATGACGATCGTGATCGTTTTTTTCAACCGTCTATGATTTAAAACTGCTTGATACCCTTAGTTTGCAAAGGTCATGTAAAATTAGGAAGCACAGATGCTTCAAAACCTCTCTATGCTACATACCTGTAAAGAGGAAACATGTTTTCCATGTACTGGTCTTTCCCTTTCATATTCAGCAGATCTCGAGCATGTGTGATTAATATAACAGCTAGAATGAGAGCCAAAATGCAGCCAACAAACAGGCCTGGAAGTTTTCAAAGAAAATAGATTCAGTAACAAAAATGATTGCCGAAAACTGCTTTTTGTTAATTTTCTTCAGTTGACATCTTACCCATGGAAAATGATATCCCATGTCTTTCTTTCTTTGATTGTGGTCTTAAAGTGTCCATGGCTTTGCTTCGGTTTGAATCCGAGAAATGCTTGGTGAATGTTAGTTCAACCCTCTCAATGAGCTTTGTTACCTGCAATGGGAGATCGGCAATCAGATTGCAAGGCGTTAGAGCACAGAAAACTAATTTATTAACATTGATCCTTGAGTAATTTTTCTGCAACATGAACAGAATGCTCACTTGATCGGAGATGCCAAGATAAGAGTTATCCACCATGTTCATATAGGTTTTTGATGTTCTTCTTGAAGTAATCTGCAATGGCGAGGACAAAAAATAGAAAGCAACATTGATGCTAACTTTTGATCACAAACCTTAACATACAATAAGATACAGATCCTTTTTTGTAACTAGGATATACCTTGTCATATTTCTTCATTATTTTTGAAAATGCTCGTATGTTCATGTAGCTGTCAAATTCAAGCCAGGGGATTGAGTACAATTTAAGGAAACAGGAACATGATTAGCATATCCAGACTACAAGAAAATTAAGTGTCTGAACAACAACTGTACCTGTAGTTTTTTAGAAGCCGAAGCTTGTAGTAAAATTCACTAAAGGCCAGCTTAAGTTGTTTTTCAGCTTTCTTTAGATTTTTCCTACTAAACTTAGCCTCAGTTTGATTGGAAAGATCGAGACAGCCTTTGATGGTTGAACTAGGAGTGTCAAGAGTTTTATTCAGTTTCACATGATTAAGTATTTCTAGTGAAGCTAGTCTCACTCCACTGCTGTTCTTCAGTTTCTTTTCAACAATCTCCCCTTGGATGGAACTGTTATGCCGATCATCTGTAACATCATTTAAGTCATCTAATTCCCTTCGATTCGACGTCTGTCCAACGGCAGTAGCATCCATGGAGATAATTCCTGCATAAAAAACAGAATACATCAATTCAAATAACCGAAAAGAATCGAAAAGAAGTTGAATCGAAAAAACTAATTGCAGAATGGAAGCATGGTAGCTCCATATGTAATAAGAGCTTACTACTTGATCCAGCAGCAGATGCAGCAGTAGCTGCATTATCGAAAGCAAGACAATCCAATTCACCAGTCCTATTAAACAGTCCCGGCAAGTTCCGATCTTTCATACGAAAGGCAATCAAAGCATCCATTTGCTTACTCAACATTTCAGCTTCATCCACCACCTCTTGCACCTTAGACCTGTAAAACCTGTCAACCTTGTTAAACTCATCACCAAGCCTTTTGTGGAAGTCTAGTTCAAATTCCCCTACTTCCTCCGCAGCCTTGAGAAACATAGTCTCGTATCTTTCAGTCCCATTTTGCTTTACGTGACTCGCAAGAATGGCTTGGCTTTCAACGTCATTTGTGTTTGAATCTACGGTGTGCTTCTGTCTTTGTATTAGACCACTGAAAGATCTGTATAGCGTTAACGCTCGGTTTAGCCCATCTGGTTGCCTGTTTCTTTGCTTCACACGTTGAATTTCTTTCAGAAGGTTCTTCAAATGATCATAATGCATGTAAGCTTCTTGCCATTCTGGTACCATTTGGGAGGCAAATTCCTTTCCAAACTTCATACTTGAAAGAATAGACGAGTTACTTGCGTCTATAATGATATTCTTGAAAAAGAAAGCAATCCAATGAGCAATGCTGTTTTCTGCAAGTATCTATATATTCACTGTGTAAATTAATTAATTAGAATTAGAGCCTGTTCCATCAAAAACATAAATTTGACCACCAGGAATTTATGTCGATAAAAAGAAATCAAAGTTTCCTCAACTACTACAACTTTCTTTTCTTTTCTCCTACTTTTGCCATGGTTAACTTCCAATATCTTTTCTCAGCGCATTATTTTTGATCCTGCTACCTAATAAGTTACAGGCACATTTATGTTGAATACTGTTGATTACTATCTTCCACTTTTTGCCCGTAAGTAAACACCTCAAAAAAGTTGGATAAATCGTTTCAGACAAATATTCTTTCACTGATATTTTTGTTGTTTCATATTTTTTGAATCAAATGTGGTGGTTGTGACAAATATTCTTTCATTCACTGCCCCACTCAAGCTATCATTCAATTCAGCACGTTTTGCTTTTTCTAAAGTGCAGTACTGTTCACATGGACGGAAAGCACCGATTTATTTATAGGAAAAGCTGTTCTTCCCTTTTCCAGGTGATGGGTGGCGATTAAAGTACAAAAAAGGGACAGAAAATTTTTTTTTAGGAATTTCGGTGTCCCTAAGTAAAAACAGTCATCTCGTGATTTTGATCGAGGGATAATCTGTGCAGTGTTAATGACACAAGCTCCTGCATATAGAATGAATTTCATATTTCACGTTATGGGTGTTGTGGTCTTGGAACAATACAAGAGGAAAATGCCAAAAAAACAGAGCAAGAATCAGAATCATATCAAGAAAAATAATTTTGTCAAGCATTGAGATCTGGATATTTGAGAGCCAGAGAATTAAGGACAGAGAAGAAAAAATATTGCTCCCATAAAGCAAATTTGTCTGCAATTCCCACCTGAATATAGGTAAGTATTCATACACGTGCTCCAGGGATTTTGCGTGAGTGGTCTAATGATGGACTTGGTCTCATTCTGTGTTGGTGATTATAATATTAGAAAAGTACTAAGATAATAACAAGGCTTATTCTATCCTAAAAACAGCAACTATACACCTTTTAATACTTATGGTAATTTTTTTTTAAATGTATGAAAAATACATAGACACGTGAGATGACACATTGGAAGAAAATCCATATAAGATGACACGTGGATTGAATTATAATTTAGTTATGATGGACGACATGTTGTTTGTCCAATTATTAAAATCAATTCCTAAAACTAACCTAATTCAATTCAATTCTTTTGAAAAAAAAAAACAAAATCTTTATTTTCTTCTCTTCTCTTTTCTCGCTCGATCGATGAACAAGCTAGCCAAATCCATAATCTTCTTCTCGTCTTTGCCCGACGAACAAGAACTCCAATATTCTTCTCTTTTTTATGCATGACAAACAAGAACCTTAATCTTTTTCTCTTCTTCAACCAATCCTTTTTCTCCTCATAAAATTTCTAACCAAAACCCACCTCTACATTTGCATACATCTCAAGAAACTCATGAATCTTCAACTAGTACCCATTACCCTACAAATCATCAACTATAAGGTTCTTTCTTTCTCTATCTATACATGTTTTCTTCTCATTTTTTGTGGGTTTTCTCATTTACGTCTATTTTGATGATTCTAGGTTTTGGCACCTCTTTTGCCTATGTAAATTATTCAACTATATTGTGATCGATCAACCGCATTGTGATAGATCAAAACCTACACTCGTATTACCCACACTTGAATTTAGCATAATTATTTTTTTATTATATTAAGTTTGTATTTACAAAGTTTATTATAATTTGTTTATTCTTTTAGTGTTTCGTCAACGGGATGGCTAAAACATTCAAGTTGAATTTTCATGTTGGTGCGGTATTCAATAGCCTAAATCCAATACTTTTGTTGGCAAGGTTAGGATAGGATTATGTAAGTGGTCGAAAAATCGTAGTTACATGACATTAAAAGACCTTGACGATGTTGTTATTGAATGTGGATATATGACACCTAAGGTTATGGTAGTGAAGGAGGGTTAATTATAGATGAGGGTGAGGTTTTTATGAAGATGATAAATGTTGCATGTGAACATGAGTCTACCGATGTGTATGTTGAGGTAGAAGAGAAAGTGGAAGGTGATGGTAGTTTGGGTGAAAATATAGCTACTACAATTGATGTGGCAAACGACGAGAGATGTAGGTGATGATGATAATAAACGTAACGTTACCGATAATGATCATGAATAGAATGTTGCTAACGATAACAATGAAAAGAATGTAGGATGATGATAATGAAGAGAACGACAAAAGTGATGATGATGATGACTACTTACTAATCGAGGAATCACGAAGTGATAGTAGTTTTAGCGATATTGATTCGAAAGTTCTATGGATGAAGAACTAATTGAGACTAGAAAGCAAAGGAAGAGTATGAGGAAGAAGTGTGGTTCTAGTCTTCAATTTAGTGATAAATGTATGGTTCCTACCCTATTAGTTAGAAGAACTAATGAATCAACGAGAGGCCAGTATACCTCAACCTACTAAAGGAGGTTACACAAGTGAATATAATAATAGTGAGGTTGAGCAAATTACCCTTCCTAAAAGTGATGAAGAAGATGTATGTGCCTATAGGAGGAGGAAAAATGGATTGTTTATGATCTTACATGCAACCACACAAGGACTTGGTGTTCAAGGTCGGCATAAAATTCTTATATGAAAAATAATTTAAACGAGCTATGTATTTATATGGTATTGAAAATAGAAGAGATTTGACTTGGGTAAGGAGTTCAAAGTGAGTTATGAAAGCTAATGTGTATAAGGTTATGGATGGAGAGTGTATGCAAGTAAGAAGCAATTAGAGCGCACATTTGAAGTGAAGTGTATTGATGTTGACCATAAATGTGAAAGATTATTGACAAATAGGTTAGCTTCTCATTTATGGTCAGGCCGAAATATATAGCCATAGGTTTCAAAACAATCCTATATGGCTTGCAAAGGAACCGCAATATGCTCGTTAATGAGAGGTATGCATTAATTGTCAATATGTAGATATTTTATAAGGCTAGAAATTTGGATTTAGATATGTTAAAATGGTCTCTAAATAAGCATTATGCAAGATTGAGATAGTATATTCTTGAGTTAAAGAGGATAGATAAGGTAGGAACATTCTATTTTGAACCTATGGAGTATGGTAATTTTGAGTTTAGAAGATTCTATATTGGATTTTTAGCATTAAGAAATGGTTTTTTTAGGTAATTGTTAGAGAGTGTTTCGTCTTGGTAGTGCTTTTTTGAAAGCACTTTTGGAAAGTTATTTACTAACTACAGGTAGGGAGGGATGCCAATAAGCAAATGTTTTTAATAACATGGGCTATCGTGGATAGTGAAAATGAAAAGAACTCGTAGATGGTTTATGGATTTGCTTATAAAGGATTTTGGAATCATTGATGGAAATTCTTGGATAGTAATAAGTGACCAACAAAAGGCAAGTTCAAGTTTTATCTCTCGCTTAGCTTTACTTATTCATAGTTATAAGTTTAAAATCACGTATATTTTTTGTCATCTAAATGATTGTTTACTTATGATTACAAGGACTACAAAATGTTGTCAACAAATACATGTTAAACTCGTGAATATAGAAACTATGCACAACACATTTATGTAAACTAGAAAAAAAAAAAAAAGAAGCATAATGTTGAACTCTACAAGAAGTTGTTCCGGAGGGTAGTGAATACTACTACTTTGGTGGATTACAATGTTGGACCGAAAGGGTTGAAAGTGGTGGATAAGGCAACCTTTGATGACTTCGGGAAGATTGGGCCACCAAAATTTTACAAGATTTTATTTAGAACCAGTCCGAAGTGTGATGCATCTATAAATAATATGTCGAAAGCATTTAATGGAACTATATGTAAGTTTAGAAAGAAGCCATTAATCGATATGCTAGAAGATATTAGAACCTATGTGATAGAGAGAATGTACATTAAGAGTAAGATATTTGAGTCACTCAATGATGAAATCGCTTAAGAATAAAAAGAAAGCTCGAAAAAATTAAACCACAAGCTTGTGCATCTAAGATAGTACGTGCGGTTGGTGATAAATTTCAAGCAAGATTTGGTGAGGATGTATATGTGTATTTAATTTTAAAGAACATACATGTAACTGGAGGGAATGGAATGTCAATGTTATTCCATGCAAGCACACGATAGCAAGCATTGCCTTCATGAGGTGTGACCTCGTAGATTATGTTGATCTTTATTTCAAGAAGAAGAGACATGTGGGAACATATTCAAATGGTTTGAACCTTTGAAAGGCTTCAAAATGTGGCCTAGGAGTGAAGGTCGTGATATACAACCCCTTTCTTATAAGAAAATGCCAAGAAGGTCAGTTTATTTAGCAAAGTTCTTACTCCTTTTGCTGTTTTTTTTTTTCAATCTTTTTTATTTTACTTTTGAAAATTAAATAATTATGGTACATGATTTTCAAAATGAAAGGCTAAAGCAAAAAAGGAGAAAAGCTCAAGGTGAAGAAATGAGTTATATAAAAAAATTCTTCATTTAGCAACGGATCGGCGACTAAAATTAAATCTCTTTGCGATGGACACACATACGATCATTAAATAACGACGGATATGGCGACAGATTTGCAAGAAAATTTAACAAGTATAATTAGCGACTGCAATTCCATCGCTAAATAGCAACAATAATACAGGAAATAGCGACAGCTTTGCAACGGATTCTAGATCTGAAAGACGATCGTTTACTTTGCTTTAGCGATGAAAATACTTCACATTAGGGATGGATAAGTCATCGCTGATCAGCAATTGATAGCAATTTTCGGTGTTAAAAAAATAGCAACGACAGTTCTAACTACTGAAAAATACCATCGCAAACTTGTCATTAAATGTAAATAGCGATGGAAAATGATGATTTAATGACAGAAAATTCCATCGCTATTTTACTGCTTTCTCGTAACTACGCAAGGCATCACTGCATTTGACAGGTTTTTCTGATGGTTTCTTGAAACTGCAGAAATCTTTCACATTCTCTTGCTGTGTAATACGCTTGGTAGAAGGTAACTCGTGTTAGCCCTCACACTTGCTTATTCTACACCAGAAGCGGTACTTAATTGTTTTATTTTTTTTCTTTTTACTCCTTTTTCAGACTCCTGGATGTACACTACTGCAGCTTTCTGCTCCAGTTATGTCTTTTTAAGCTAATTTGACGAACGTAGAGTTTTAGTTTCTACAAAGGTAAGAATCTGCTAAGAAACTTACCTGATCTTAGGACTATTTATGTAATTATGTTTAGTGACCACCTATGTCTTCGGTGGTCCAAGAATCAAGACTCTAATGACCATCAAGTTGACTCAATTCTTAGTCTAATGAATTGGAATCTGATTCAACCTAAAAAACAGAAGTAAAAAGCTAAGTATGAAACAATACACTCACCCAAGTAAATACTTTGGTAGAACCCAATCTAGCTACCAAACTTGCAGAACAAAACGAAAAAACACAATTCCAATTATATACTCCAAGCTTATAGTCCATCTTCCTCAACTTTCTTGAATTAATGCATCAAGACAAGCTTCAATCAACATTGCATTTTCCAAAGCAAGAAACTACTTCCAGCATAATCAGTTTACTACTAATTCACTCCATTCCGTTTTCTCCTTTACTGTGGCTGCCCTCTCCTCAACTTTCTTGAATTGATGTATCACGGCAAGGATAGAACTCCATTTGATACAAATCCTGTAACCATCTGGGTTAGCCTTACTTGTCTGCTAGCATATTGCTTGGCCTATTTGATACTAGAGATGACCTGTGTTACACATTTTTGGTCCCCATGTTATGTCACAGAACCGTGTTGTTTGGTTCGCTGTCATCGGCGACTTTAGCCTCTATATTTTCGCCGCATAGGATCAAGCCATTCCTCTACGTGCTCTGCATCTTGATTTCAATGGCAGAGCTACTGTATGCACCATTTGGAACCTTGTGGAAATGGATTTAGGTTAGACTACTGGGACTATCAGATGCACAAGAAACGCAAGTGGGACAAACATCAGCTGATATACATTGGCATGTGTCAACCTCCTTAACAGATCGAAGAAATAGACTTCCTGTTTAAACTGGAGGATTAACATGTTCAGAAATGTGGGACACACTTATCTGATGAAACATTACAATCAGAACATTATATAGATCTCATATGACCAAAGGCAATCGAAGGTTTTATTGGACTGTTTACATATGTAATATAGGAGCCAATGTCAAAATGAATCAAATATAACCTCTTATTTTCATCAGCAAGTAACTAAATTTGAAAAGAATCAAGAATGGCTTTTAGAGTTTTCTCAGATGCTTGCCATTGTTTATCATTTGCGCTTGCTACAAACAACACAACAGTGCTTCCTTTTGCTGTTGCTTTTGCCAGATTGTGTGTTCCCGTCAAAGCAAATGGTGTCTCAAGAACATACTTGTAATACTGCAAAGACAATGACAAGTTTGAGATGACTAGAAACAGGAAGGAAAAAGAAAAAGAAAAAGGGTTTTCCCTTTTGCCTTTCAAAGAAAGACACATCGTCAAAAGACAAGCAATAAAAGTTCAGAGAGAAAATGCAGATTAAAAAAAAAAAAAAAAAAAAAACTCAATGAAGCTTTAGTGTGCCACAGCCATTTTTACAATATGCCCATGTTTTGCTGGTAATCACATTTTTGTATAAAATAGACTTCATTCAATTAACTTCAATGCCTAGGGAGAGTGAAGCATCAAGAGCCACATAGCTGCCGAGCCGAACACTGTAAATTTCATCCGTTCAAGTTATTGAAAATTTTTCACTTGAAAAAACTTGAGTCAACGTACTAATTCACCACAAATAGACATTCATAAATAGTCCACATCCTCAAAATATCTGAACTCCATAATGAATCATCAAACAACTCTTATTACCAATATCTAACCATCTTATGAAATGAAATAAAGCTAATGATACTATTGCAGAAATTCAAAAGTCAGTTTGCATTTCACAGAAGCATCAAAATAAGCTAGTGTCTGATTGAAGGGTACCAAGATCAAGTTTCTGCAAGATGCATGAAAATTTTTATTCTATCCTCTGATTTTGTGTCAAGAAGAAAATTTCCTGAATATTTGTTAACCAATAATAGCTTCGTTTTATTTTGCCAAGCCAAGGGCCAGGAATTAGACAGTAGCCGGTAGCATAAATGGGCAAAATGCAATAAGAAAGGCAATAATTTGCAGGATGAGTTAACAGGATCGTACCGTCTGATCACCGAGTTTTTCAATTCTTGTTTCCAAGAGCTCATCAGGATCATAAGAGTTTCCTGTAACAAATGGGCCAAGAGAGGCAATCAACTTCTCCGGGCTTCCAATCTCTTCAATGGTTGCATTAGGCTTGTTGGTCAGGCGGATCAAAGGAGAAGCCACCACCTGGACTTTTCCTTGCTTTTCATCTTCGAACTTCACCTCAACCCAGGGCTCTGCACATTTAGGTTGGCAGTAATTACCAGATAATATATTTGCTACTCGTGTTTGCTTCCAACTCGGTGGGAGGATGAACTGGTAAGGTTGAACATTTCCTGCAAGAAACTAAATTTCAACTATCATTAAAATGTGAAAAATTACGAAGACAAAAACATCTTCC
The DNA here is from genome assembly GCA_963924115.1 of Dovyalis caffra. Taxonomy (NCBI): domain Eukaryota; kingdom Viridiplantae; phylum Streptophyta; class Magnoliopsida; order Malpighiales; family Salicaceae; genus Dovyalis; species Dovyalis caffra. Next base: position 12,040,525 of record CAWUPB010001159.1, read on the forward strand.
TCATTACACTGTAATTCTTCTCATCCTCACATAAAGATGTCAATTGCTTGTATCGGTGATATTCTCCACTGATAGCCAGAGTGCTCTTTCACATGGATACACAGATCATAGGTATTTGTTTGGCTCTCATTTAAGGTTCTTTTTACATTGTGTTCATATCCTATTTCATAATTACTGATGCATCCACATTGCTCCACGGATCCCCTCCCAAAACGGAAGAAATTAAAGAAACAAAAAAACCCCAAAAGCATGGAACACATACATCAGAAACCTCAACATCCTCAGAAATATAGATCACCCAAAAATTCATCTTTCAAAGTTTCATATAAAGAACAAAATAAGGTCTATATTTCTATTAGTGCTTCCCCTAGTCACATTTGGGCCTTCTTCAATTCCTTAGCAACAATTTTTTTTGCCCCAACTGTTAGGCTACAAGAAACCCCAGTAACCCTATCTCAAATGTAAGTAGAATTAATTTGAATGCGTCAAAGTAACATGCCAAGTGACTCTATCAACTAGGCTAATTGCCACCATATATAATATAATTTGTTTGTCGTTGCAATTCACTAGCTAAGGACAAAAGGCAGGTGGTGGAGTAAGTTGACACAAGCACGCAAATATAAAATGGAAAATGAGAATTTATGTACCAGCACGAAGAGCAGGGGTGTCTTTTGGGCTGGCTTTGAAGAGAACAAAAGAAGGGTCTGATGGAGAAGGTGGCAAGTAAGAACCAACTTCAACCTCTCTAGCTTCAGAACTTGGGGGTTCTTTAATCAAAATTAAAGGAGACAACACTAGTCCTTTCAAGATTTGTCTCCTCAAAATAACCTGGTTTCTATGTTGGTCCAACGTTGCTGTTGCTGTTGCTGTTGTTGTTGTTAATGTTGTTGTTTTTGAGGTTTTGAGTGGAGATTTTGGAGATGAGAAAATTGGAGTTAGTGAAGCAGTTGCCATTTTAGAATTTTCGAAGAAAAATGAGGGAGAGTGAGAGATTTTTGTAGGATGAGGTCCGGGCCATCCCGCGCTTACTCTTATCCGTTTATGGATGAGACACCTGGACGGGTAAGTGCTGGGTGTTTGTTAAACTGTGCTTGTTGTCAGCACCTAACCGCAAGAAAATTGTTTTAATCGGAACAAGATAAATGTTCAATTTTTACTATTTATAAATAATTAAGCGTAATTATTTTTTAATTGTATCATTTTTTAGCTGGTTTGATTTAAAAGAAATCTCACTAATCAAACAAAACTAAATGTGTTTTGGTGTCTGTCTTATCCTGAAAAATAATAATTTTAATTTCGATTGATATGAAAACTAATTCAAAAAATACTTTACGATATGTAAATATCAAAAAAATAAAAAAAAGTGACGTAATTATTTTTTTAAGTAGGAATCTAATAAAGATATATAAATGATTGAGATAAGATATATCATTCTTTATATACTAAAGGAGTTATCACATTGCACTTAGATAAATGTTTACCAAAAAATCAGTGCCTACAGTGAAAATATATCAATAGAGCATAATTGATTTTCTTATGAGCTAAGACATTTTGAAATTGAAGAAAACTTATGTGATCATAATCAAACAGATTATAAACCAAATTCGAGATCACACTGTGATATATTGACATGAGGATTGAATTGTGTAGAAACCATTTTCGTAAAAGCTAATTGCAAATTAATTAATTCTCAAAGAGAATTGGGTAGTCATAATGCTTTGCTAGAGGAAGTCAATCTTGATTTATGTATTAAGAGATAAAAGAAGTATCTTTTATCTTCTGATACATTGTCAAATATCTACGAGCTCGTTGAGGCACACATATAAATTTAAACATTCACACGATAAAAGAGAAGCAAGGGTTTTGAAAAAAAATTCTGATTTTGAAAATTTTTCTAAAATGGAAATTAGTTTCTTATTTTAAAAATCAATTTCTTAATTTGAAAGTTAGTTTCAAATTTGAAAGTCGATTACCTAAAATGAAAATCATTTTTCTAATTTAGGTTTAAGGATAATTTGAGAAATTGTTTCCTAATATCTAACTGCCGAAAAATATTTAACCAATTTATTTAGATTATCCAAATTAATTGATAATTAATTGAGTTAAATGAGTTTAGGCCAATAGGTTAATTAAAAAGTTCGTAAGATATTTTTGGTGGATGGATAAACTTGAGCACTAAAGGATAAGACTTAGGATTTACAAGTATAAGATTAGTCAAAGCCCATATAAGTAACTCCTTTCCTAAGAAGGAATTGTTGCTGCCCCTATAAATAAGAAAGAGAGAGAGAGGCGGCAGTAGAGATCGTAAAAGAAAAGGAAGAGGACTCTCTCCCTAAAGAAAAATTTGGCCACCCTCTCTCTCTTAAATAGGTTGGCACAAAACCCTAATTTATTTTCTAAAGGAAAGATTTGCTATACAAAATAGTTGGAGCTAGCACACCACGATTTCGTTGCTTCTAAGTGAGTGTTTGAGTCGCGTGAATTATCATTAGAGGCCGATTCTTAGACGATTTCTTTCCATAAAGTTTAATTTTGAGGTACAAAAGATAATCACTCATTATTATCTTGTTTATGTTTATATGATTAGTTGATTCAATGACATGATCTTGAAAACTTTAGATGGAGGGGAACAAAAATTTGTGTTTATTCTACACCTTCATAAGATGCATTATCCTTCAAGCTCCCGATCCAAGTACATTTACGAGGGATTCTTTCCATATGATAGAGGCTATGATAGACACAACTAGTGGTGGTGCCTTGGTAGATAAGACACTAAAAGCAACTAGAATTTTGATTTCAAACATGGCTACTAACACCTAACAGTTCGATACTCGATGTGATCCTCCTCCTTCAAAGAAAGTAAATGAAATCGGTACCTCTACACTCGAGTAGTAGATTGCGAGATTAACTTTCTTGATGAGACAAGTAGCAACGAGTGGTGTTCAGCAAGTGAAGGTATGTGATATTTGTTCGGCTGTAGGGCACCCTACCGATATGTGTCCTATTTTATAAGACAATCCTAGGCTAATCCCGTACATGAGTTTTTAGGGTTGCCACAACAAAGAAGTTATGACATTCATTCTAACACATACAATCCTAGATGGATAGATCACCCCAACTTCAGCTATGAGAATAATCATGGTGGTGCACAATAGCAAAGGCCCTACCAAAAACCACTTCATAAGCAATAAGCTTCGGCTTTAAGTTCTACCTCTTCGTTGGAAGATATGGTGAAAATATTAGTTTAGAATATCGCTCGGCTTCATAATAACACCATGCAATTCCAACAACGAACAAGAATAAGCATTCGTAACTTAAAGACTCAAATGAGTCGAGTTGTTACTATTTTGAAACAATAAAAAATCGGACAAATTGATCGAACCGATTCTTAATGGATCAACTCTTGCTTACCCTATCTATAGTTTTGTAATTATATTTAGTAAGGAAAAATAAATAGATAGAATATCGCTCGACTTCATAATAACACCATGCAATTCCAACAACGAACAAGAATAAGCATTTAGAACTTAAAGACTCAAATGAGTCGAGTTGTTACTATTTTGAAACAATCAAACATCGGACAAATTGATTGAACTGATTCTTAATGGATCAACTCTTGCTTACCCTATCTATAGTTTTGTAATTATATTTAGTAAGGAAAAATAAATAGATAATTTATGATGGTACGACACGCTACCACTCCCATATCAGTATAATTGTCTCTCTAAATATACATTCGTATAAAAGATATAATATTTTCAGTAGAATGTTTGATGAGTAAATTATAAATTAATCTTATAGTTTCAAGAAATGAATTACTTATTTAAAAAAAAAAACTAATTATTCGGTTATTGAACGAGTATAGACCATATCTAATTAAATATTACTTTATTTAAAAAAAATCTAATTTACTTGTAATATATTTTTTTTTCTAAAATAAAAAGATAAAATAAATTGAAAAAATATTAACTCGGAAGAAAAAAATTAAGTAATTAGTTTTTAAAATAAAAGAAACTATTAATTTATTATTATTATTTTTTTAACTAGATGGACTAATTTATTATCTTATTTATGTTTATATTATTAGTTGATTCAATAACATGATCTTGAAAAATTTAGAAGGAGGGGAACAAAAATTTTTATTTATTTCATATCTTCATAAGATGCATGATCCTTCAAGCTCCCGATCCAAGTACTTTTATGAGGGATTCTTTCCACATGATAGGGCTATGATAGACACGATCATTGGTGGTGCCTTAGTAGATAAGACACTAGGAGCAACTAGAATTTTGATTTCAAACATGGTTGTTAACACCTAATAGTTCGGTACTCGATATGATCCTCCTCCTCCGAAAAAAGTAAATGAAGTCAATACCTCTACACTTGAGCAATAGTTTGCAAGATTAATTTCCTTGATGAGACAAATGGTAGCGAGTGGTGTTCAACAAGTGAATATATGTGGTATTTGTTTAGTTATAGGGCACCCTACCGATATGTGTCCTATTTTACAAGACAATCCTACCGAACGAGCTAATGTTATAGGTGATTTTCTAGTAGTCGTCACAACAAAAAAGGTATGACATTCATTTTAACAAATACAATCCTAGATGGATAGATCACCCCAACTCGAGCTACGGGAATAATTATGGTGGATACCAACCACCACTCCGAAGCAACAAGCTTCGACTTCGAGTTCTACCTCTTCATTGGAAGATATAGTGAAAATATTAGTTTAGAATACCGCTCGGCTTTAGAATAACACCATGCAATTTCAACAACAAACAAGAATAAGCATTCAAAACGTAGAGACTTAAATGAGTCGAGTTGCTACTATTTTGAAACAATCGTACATCGGACAAATTGATTGAATCGATTTTTTATGGGATCGACTCTTACTTACGCTATCTATAATTTTGTAATTAGATTTAGTAAGGAAAAAAATACATAGTTTATGGTAGTACAACACACTACCACTCCTATGTCAAGTATAATTGTCTCTCTAAATATACATTAGTGTAAAAGATATAATATTTTCAACGGAATGTCCGATGAGTAAATTATAAATTAATCTTGTAGTTTCAAGAAATAAATTACTTATTTTTGGAAAAAAAAACTAATTATTTAGTTATTGAACGAGTATAAACCATATCTAATTAAATATTACTTTATTTCAAAAAAAAAATCTAATTTACTTGTAATATCTTTTTTTCTAAAATAAAAAGATAAAATAAATTGAAAAAATATTAACTGGAAGAAAAAAATTAAATAACTAGTTTTTAAAATAAAAGAAACTATTATTATTATTTTTTTTTTAACTAGATGGACTAATTTATAATTTACTTGATGTGTGATGGAAACTATGGATATGTATCCTGTTCGGAAGAAAGAAAGGGGGAAATGGGATAGATTAGATATTAGTCGTGACCAACTCAAAATTGTCACCAACTTTCTTCTCTTCCCGGCCCAATGGGCCAAGATAGAGAGGGAATTTGCAAGAGCCCAATTTACTATGAGCCTAGGAATAGAAATCAATGGACGAGTAGGTCCATATAGGATCCACTAGTAAGCACACTAGCCAAGCAATTCGGGGTCATCCAGGTGTTATCGCGTCAAATAAACGTATGTATTTGGATTTCAATAGAATATTTGAATTCGTGTTTCTAAGATGATTTTAGAAATATTGAAAAAACTTATTCTTACATCCATGATTTCAACCATTGATGCACATTATCCAAATGTATAACCTCAACCTCAAGGGATTTAATCACATTGTGGTAGGTCTATGATCAATTTAAAATAGATTTCACATAATTCATGTAAAACAGATTTAAGATTAACAACAAATAAACATCCTTCTATTCTTTGTTTTTTTTTTTTTTTTCATATGATCCCTCTATTTTTTTTATTTATCAAAACCTTCTATTCTCAAAATTTTCTTAACCCTTTCAAATTAAGTAATTTTAGAGATTTCAAAAAAAGAAAAATCCAAAGTTGTTTTATCTTGCTCGTGTTAGTATTAAAAGACTTGAAATACAAATGTCTTTTCCTATCGATCGTTTTGAATCATTTAAAATAAAAATATCGGTAATTAAGGTTTCTTATGAATTAAATTTCTTTATGTTTTTGTTTTCGAAAATTGCTATTCGAGAATAATCATTTGAATTGCCTACATATTTCATAAATAGAAATAGTTGTGGTGGTTGTGGCATGCAATCCAATCTTAAAATAGAAAGATTCACTCAAATACAAACTCGATTAAGTATGCTCTAGATGAAACCCTACAATAGGTTCATGACCTTTACAAGGATTGAGTTCTTAAAAAGGTATAGGTAAATTGCCTTTTTTGAACTATTGTAAGTTATAACCATTATGTATGATCAGTCATGTTTCTTAATTTGTTTCTAAATCTCTTATTTATCTTTGTATTTTATGTTGTGGTGTATTTTGGCTTGAATTGAATTTTTTTAGCAAGACAAAGAGAAACATATGGAAGTCGAAGATGACATGTTTATAGTTTATCTTTTATAGTTTCATCTCTTTAATTAAAGATAGAAAACAATTGACTTGACAAGTCATGAAACGTGATAACTTTTTTTTTTTTTTTACCGTAAAAACTAAATCTAGCATGTCATGATACATTTTTTTTATTTTGCCCTCAAGTTTTTTCATCTTATATTGGAGATAAAACTAACAATATTTAAAATAAAAAAGACAAGATTTGACAATTCTCAACAACTATAATTTTAAAATTCGAATCTTTTATATTGACGATTTTTAAAAAAAAACCAATTTGTTTATATTAAACCAACAACTTGTTGATTCAGTCACTTTACTTTATAAAAGTAGATGGATCAAATTAATAAAATATAAATAATACATGGATGTTTCTTACAATTAATCCAACATAGTTATGACAAATTGAGTTTATTGATAAATTTTTATTCTACATATTTCTTTAGAGAAAAAGTTTGTTTATTTGTTTATTTTTATTCTTTTTCCTTGTTGCTTAAGAATTGATGTAAACTTCTTCTTGAAGAACCCCAAACTCTTTTCAAAGAAGACTCCATAGTCTTCATATCAAAATATTTGTACACACGAAAAAAGAAAAAGAGAGAGAGAGAGAGAAGTTCAAAATGTTAGAATTCACATGTCATAATTATCATTGACATGAAGTCCAAACAGGAAAAAAAAATGCATTGAATTCACTAAATAATTTTCTTGTGAAGAAGGGAAGGAAATTTGGAGAAAATGGCAAAGGAAAGCATTATTTTAATCTCAAAGTGAACCAATATGCTTGTAGCCTTTGGAAGGGAATGTTGGTGGCCGATTAGGTACATTGATTGGCTTCAAAGAATAGTAATGGCAAATGTGTGATTGAAAATACTTAATTAGAATAATATTAATAACAGTTAGCTATCTAGTAATGCATGGTTTGCTTAGCAAATATCGAAAGACAATAAAAATAATATAGAATGGGAGTTTGCTGGCCTTTGGGCTGGGATACTCTATGTCCTTGCAATGCATAATTGATGTCCCTTATAGCAAAGTAATTTTTTTTCCCCTCGAGTTAAATAATAAATTGACACAAATAAAATTTGAACTCGAAAATCTCGCTCTTTGTTTTTTTTAGTTTTTTTTCAAGTATTTCCATCTTATATCGAAAATAAGACTAATAATATTCAAAATGAAAACGATAAGATTTAACAATTCTCAATGACTCGTAATTTCAAAATTCGAATATTTTATATTCACGAAATTTTTTTAAAACCAATTTGTTTATATTAAACCAACAACTTGTTGATTCATTCACTTTACTTTATAAAAGTACTGTTAAACTATAAATTCATTTCCATTCAAATAATGATTTTTTTTCAAATAAGAAATAGTTAGTTTAACTTTATTGAAATGGTACTTAAGTTTTGTAAGAAATTTTGATAAGATTTTTTATGTTTATTTTTTTTTTATGCAAAACGCAATATAAAATGTTATGAAAAGTATATGTTCAAATAGGGATAGGGTAAAAATAAACACTTTTTTAGAAACATTTTTTTTATATTTTTGAAATTGAAAAATTTTACCCCAAAAAATAAAGAAATGGATAAAAATAATTAAAAAATCAAATATTATGGTTTTAATTTTAAACATTTTCATGTTTTTATCTCTCTCCATAACAAAATAAAGCATTTAAATTCAAAGAATAGGGATTGGTCTTATTTTCAAATCTGAAGGATCCCAAAAGAATTTTCAAAAAAGAAAAGAAAAACTCAGATTATTTATGTTTCTATAATTACACACACTTGATAAAACTCTAATCAATATATTTCTGCCACGTCAGCCTTTTCAAGCACTAAGTCAATAGGAACGAAGCTGCATGATTTACTATGTACTCCCAAACTATCGTACGCTACGCGTGGCCGAATCAGAACAAAGGATTGGAAATATCAATTTCCTTGGATACAACAAAGTACAAACGACAACAGAAAGAAAACAAAAACATAATCTTTTACATGAATTGAAACTAACGATAAAATTACCTTAATTGATCACAAATTTCATTGAAAACAACAGTTTCTGTTCAAGGAGTGAAGAATCTAAGGAAAAACCCATTTCATTTCTTGTTTTACATTGCAGCAAGAGAGCAAATTTGACGCAAAAGGAAGGCCTCTCTATACCTCTTTGTAAGTGTCGAAGTTTTAAACTTTGTTTGATTTTGTATCTGGGTTTTCATTTCTGCTATCTGGGTCCTTTTTATTGTTTGTTTTGTTCACATTTTGTATGTGGTTGATTGGTAGTGAATGTAGCTAAAATTTGAAATGGGGATTTGATTTTGATCTTCACTGTGTTTGTAAATTGATGAATTCTGTGTTTGATGAAATTTTTTGGTTATAATTTATTAAATTTGATTAATCAAAGATTGGTTTTGCCATTCTTTTTTTGATGTTTTGCATTGTGTTCTGTCTTTGAATATTTATTTCTGTTTGAATCTTTTAACAAAAATGGTTATTGAAGAAGACATTTGGATAATTAGCATAAATTTTGTTAGATATGATTTATTGTATGCTTTTTTTTATTTGTTTGGTTAAGATGGTTGAGAAGGAGCTTTGTGAGGGGTTTTTTATTTAGTTTCAAATGCTATATGTGTGTGTGTTTTTGTTTTGATTGTTTCAGGGTTTAATGAAAGCAATGGATGCGAAGCCTAAGAGGAGAACTGTTGTAGATAATGGGGATGGAGGAGAGGACTTAGTGCTTGCGACTTTGATTGGCAACGGGGAGGATTTGGGTCCGATCGTCAGGCATGCATTTGAAATGGGCCGGCCTGAATCGCTGTTTCATCAGCTCAAGTCTGTTGTGAGGAAGAAGGAAGTTGAAATTGAGGAGCTGTGCAAGAGCCATTATGAGGAATTCATTCTTGCGGTTGATGAACTTCGTGGTGTATTGGTTGATGCTGAAGAGTTAAAAAGTGAACTTGCAAGCGAGAATTTTAGATTGCAAGAAGTTGGGAGTGCTCTTTTGATCAAACTTGAGGAACTTCTTGAATCTTATTCAATTAAGAAGAATGTGACTGAAGCTATTAAAACGTCGAAGATATGCATTCAAGTTTTGGAACTCTGTGTGAAATGTAACAACCACATGTTAGAAAGCCAATTTTACCCAGCATTGAAAACAGTTGATCTGATTGAGAGGAATTACTTGCAGAACATCCCTGTGAAGGCACTTAAAGTGGCCATAGGGAAGACAATTCCAGTAATAAAATCACATATTGAGAAGAAAGTTACCAGTCAATTTAATGAATGGCTAGTTCAAGTAAGGAGTTCTGCTAAGGATATTGGACAAACAGCAATAGGTCATACTTCTTCAACTCGTCAAAGAGATGAGGAAATGCTGGAACGTCAGAGAAAAGCTGAGGAACAGAACATTTCAGGGTTAGGAGATTTTGTATATACTCTGGAAGTCGAGGAAACTGATGAAGATTCTGTTGTGAAGATTGATCTTACTCCTCTTTTTCGGGTGTATCATATTCATGATTGCCTTGGAATCCAACAGCAGTTTCGTGAATACTACTATAAGAATCGGTTATTGCAACTCAATTCAGACTTGCAAATCTCTACTACTCAACCATTTGTTGAATCTTATCAAACCTATTTGGCTCAAATTGCTGGGTACTTCATAGTGGAGGATCGGGTCTTACGAACTGCTGGGGATCTTTTGTCAGCAGATCAGGTTGAGACAATGTGGGAAACAGCCGTAGCTAAAATGACATCTGTTCTGGAGGAACAGTTTTCCCATATGGATTCTGCGACTCATCTTCTGTTGGTGAATGATTATGTCACTCTTCTTGGGGCAACTGTTAGACAATATGGGTATGAAGTTGGCCAAATCCTCGAGGTACTCGATAGTAGCCGAGATAAGTATCATGAACTTCTTTTGAGAGAATGTCAGGAACAAATTTTTAATACTCTTGGAAATGACACCTATGAGCAAATGGTAATGAAGAAGAATACTGATTATGAGAATAATGTCCTCTCCTTTCATCTTCAGACCTCGGATATAATGCCGGCTTTCCCATACATTGCACCATTCTCCTCCATGGTACCTGATACTTGCCGCATTGTCAGATCTTTCATCAAAGGTTCTGTTGATTACTTGTCTTATGGGACGCATACTAATTTTTTTGATTTCGTGAGAAAATATTTGGACAAGCTCTTGATTGATGTGCTAAACGAAGCTATACTTAGCACTATCAATGGTGGTGCACTTGGTGTGTCTCAAGCCATGCAGATTGCTGCAAACACATCTGTTCTTGAGAGAGCTTGTGATTTTTTTCTTCGACATGCTGCCCAACTATGTGGAATGCCAGTCCGATCAGTTGAGAGGCCTCAAGCTAGTTTGACTGCCAAGGTGGTTCTGAAAACTTCAAGGGATGCAGCTTATCTTGCTCTGCTGGATTTGGTGAACACCAAGTTAGATGAATTCATGGCTCTTACAGAAAATATCAATTGGACTTCAGACGAAACGCCACAAAATGGGAACGACTATATAAATGAGGTGGTTATTTACCTGGACACTATTTTGTCGACAGCACAACAAATTCTACCGTTGGATGCTTTGCACAAAGTTGGGAGTGGTGCCCTTGAGCACATTTCAAATTCCATTTTTGGAGCATTTCTTAGTGATAGTGTAAAGAGGTTCAATGCTAATGCAGTGCTATCTCTTAACAATGATTTGAAGATGTTAGAGGATTTTGCTGATGAGAGGTTTCATAGCACCGGCCTGAGTGAAATATACAAGGAAGGTACTTTTAGAGGCTGCTTGATTGAAGCACGGCAGTTGATTAACCTCTTGTCAAGCAGCCAGCCAGAGAATTTCATGAATCCTGTGATAAGGCAGAAAAACTATAATGCTTTGGATTATAAGAAGGTGGCCAGCATCTGTGAGAAATTCAAGGATTCCCCTGATGGAATCTTTGGTAGCCTCTCTACCAGAAATACGAAGCAAAGTGCACGGAAGAAATCGATGGACCTGCTGAAAAAGAGATTGAAGGACTTCAATTGAGAAGGCTTCAGAATCTGTCTTCATTAGAAGTAGTTTCTCAATGTTAATTTTCTATCCTATCTCCTTCCAATTATACATTTATCTTCTTTCTTCTTTCTTCTTTCTTCCTTTTTTTTTTTTTTTTTTTATTTTATCTCCCTCTTTTACCATTGTTGTGAGTTTGAATGAATTTTCTGCTGATTAAATTCATATAATAAAGCTTCTAAATTTTCCTTTGACCTTGCGAGCAAGGACGCCTATTCTTGTTGAAGCTATGTGGTATCCATGTCTTGTTTCTGCTATTTCCTTCTTGAAATTAAAATGAAACAGAATAGAGTCAATTGTTTCGAGAAGTACTGGAGTGCTCTGCATTTGCACTTCCACCTTCTTAATACTTCAGGTTGCCTTCCTTACTCTGCGATATTTGGCATTTGTTTGCATGAGGAAAAACGGCCAGAGATGCTTTGTTTATGGCTCCACTTGGAACTACTGGCTCTTCATCAATTCATCAGAAATCTCTATCCAAGTACTTCCAGATCATATACATGGTATTTTCTTATTTGTCATTCTATCTAAGCCTCGTTTGCATTTCTTTACTCTTATCTCTGTATTTCATTGAAGAATTGCTGGATTTGCTTTTCATTTAGGTAGAAAGCTTAAAAAGCAATGCACAAGTGGTTTGCATGCTGAAGGAAGTTGGCAAACAATCTTCTCCAGAACATGTGTTGCATCTACTTATACTTCAAAATGGATCTTCTCAGGGCCTTTATGATGTTTGTAAGTGTAACTGAAGGTACTGCTCATTACTCTCTCTTTGTTTGTTATTGAAGGCATGTTGATTTTGTTCTAGAGCAGACAGTGTCTGATGCATAGTTACCAGATGTTTTGCAATCCAGATTGTAAGGTCCTAATAATAATAGGCAACACCATTTTATTTTGTAAAACATTGTTCATAAACTACGAAAACTATGAAAAACTGCATGAAACAAGTTCTAAACGAAACCAGACTCGTAATTCTATTTGGTCTATAAATGACTTATAACTGGAGACACAGATTAGTTATTCCCAACATTAACGTTTTCAATTTATTTAGTTTATTTGCAGTAACAGAAACAAGACAACCGTAACATCCTGAACCACAATACAGTAATTTCTGAAGTTCAAGTCTAGGAAACCCAAACCCCTCATTTTTTGCAAATTAATATTTTTACCACAAAGATAATGACAAATATATACTAATCTATTTTTCAAACAAATAAATTGTATCCGAAGAAGTTTTTGTACTGAATCAATTTGCTTAATATGGATCCTCTGTTTAGTAATGTTGCTGACATGGTAAGTAAATTGTATAATCCAACGATCATATCATTTGACTTTGTTGATCCCATTAGTTATTTTTTTCTTCTCATTTTTTATTATAAAAAGCATTTATTGAATTATTTTTTTTCAAAATTTTCTTCATCCCATATTTTATTATAGATAACGTTTAGGCTAAAATCAGATCTTAGACCTTTGTCACTCCAATTTCAACCAGCTTCATCTACTAGTCCAAGAAGTTATATTTTTCGTTTCCAGTTCCTTAGTTGACACACCCAGGCTTCAATAGGTTTGTAGAGGAGAATTGGGATACAAAGTCTGGTCTCCTTCAGTTGATCAAAGAATTTGCTAAGATGTTACTTCTTGAAACAGGGATGTCTTCAACAACATATTTCAAAAAAGCGATGGCTTTCAGCACGCTAGCTGGTATTGAAAAGGCCTTGGAGCATAACTGCAATCCTTCTCTTGTTCGGATCGAAGCACAGTTGAAGGATTTGGAACCGGTTTTATTTCAAGAAGAATTGTTCTGGCTTCAAAAGTCTAGAGGTAACCAGTTATTACCTGGCAATACAAACACGAAATATTTTCATATTTTGATTGTGGTGAAACGCAGGAGAAACAAGCTTGATTGCTTAAAAGATGTTCAGGAGAATGGATTTATGAGACACAAGACTTATTAAAGCTAGTGATGGACTGTTACAGAAATCTTTTCGCAGCTGATCCTCCTACTACGTACTCCAACCTTAGTCTTCATGGAGCTTTCAGCCATTTAAACTAGAGACACTACAATGCTCTCATTGCTCCTCTGTCAAACGATGAGATCAAATGAGCTATTTTTTTATATGGTTCCATATAAAAATTCTAGATATTGATGTTCTACTTCCAATCGTTTGCAAAGTCAAGGGAAAATCATAGGGCCTAATGTTCGTGATTCCATTCGAAGTTTATTTATTCATTCTGGATGGGATTTGACTTTAATAGGGCTCTACGAGTCTTGATATTGAAAGTGGAAGCTCTAGAGACTATTGGGAAATTTAAACCAATAGAGTTGTGCAATGTATCGTACAAAATCCTGACCAAGGTGCTGATGAACCGTATCAAATCCATTCTGCTGAATCTAATTTCTCTAACTCCAGTTAGTTTTGTCCCTCTGTGTCACATAAATGATAATGCTATCATTGCTTAGTAAATGCATGACTATAAATGACATTTTCATGATGAAATTAGGACGGCATGTTATTCAGAACAACAATGCTCTATGGATTAATCTTCTTCGCAACAAATATCAGCAGGATTTTTAACTTTTGTCGGATGCCTTGGTCTTTAAGAATGGATTTGTCATTTGGAAAGGTATTGTAGTAGTTTAGCCTAATATTGTTGTAGAGATGGATCTAGAGTTTGGTTTTGGACTGACAATTGGGTCGATGGTAATGGTCCTCTACTCCATGTTGCTTCTGGTAATCTTTTTGATACTCTACTTACTTTCAAAGTTTGTGAGTAGGTCAATAGTGGTAGGCATAGTTTTAAATAGCACCGTTACATTATATAATGGTCGTTATATAATAGTTTCGAAGCATCATGTTACCGTTATTTTAATATTGTAGTAAGTTGCAATCCGCAATGGTGACCGCGATCGTTTTTTCAATCAGCTGCGATTTGAAACTATGGTGGTGGGATAAATTTGCTTATATGTTGCCTCATGATGTTTGTTTGCGAATTGCTAGTGTGCAGCCTCCCCATATAGCATTAGGGTTGACTGTATGTTATGCAAGGGTGATAGCACCAGCAAGTTTTCGATCATGTCAACTTATTGGTTACTGAAGATTCTTGACAGTTCCCTAGACAGGTGGTATGGCAGTGTGGTGGTCTTAAGCATGTTTGTGTCTTTCTTTGTCTAGTGGCTGATGGAAAGATTCTTACTACTTAACTGATGATGGCGCTTGTATTATTTGTGATGTTGCCAAGGAAACAGTCTTGTATGTTTTAAGAGACTGTTCGTATGCCATCCTGGTGTGAATGGATGGTCGTACACATGTTGTTAAACCCAACATTTTTGTGCATGATCTTCAAGAATGGCTACTCCCGAACCTTTCTTGTACCATGATTGTGGCAAGAGGAATGCTTTAGGACATTTGGTTTGGTGTGACCTACTGGAGATTATGACTTTGGCAAAATGAGACTATTTTCAAGCCTAGGGCAAATTAGGCAGCTTAGGACAGGGAGAGTGAGTGACTGACGTTAGGAATGAAAAAATAATAATAAAAAAAAAAAAACAGATTCGCACGGAAATATACACCAACATTTGGTGATTTACCTGTTTGTAGGTTGTTCACTATGATTCAATGCACTCGTTACAAAAGAAACTAAAAGGCATGATGATTTTACTATTGCTAATCTATTCACTCTCACTCATTAGCATGGTTGATTGAGCGTTGTTTTTTTTTTTTTTTTTTTTTTTTTTGGCCTTTGTGTTATAAGCAGCCTCTCTTTTGTTTTTAATTACTATCACTATAAAAATCCACAGTTGCTCTTGACTAATTTTCTTTTAAATTTTTCTTCTTTAACCCTTTTTCGTAATTTCACGTTTTTTTGTTTTCTTTTGCATTATAAATGGTCTTTTTTTCACTCTTAATTACAATTATTGCCATTCAATGGATTTATGAAAATTCATAATTACCCTTAACTAATTCTTTTTTTTATTATTATTTCCTTTTAGCCTTTCTTCGTTAATTCACTTTCTTTTCTGACAGAGTATTTAATGCTGCTATCATTGCCTTTTTTCTTCCTTATTTAATAGGAATGAGTAAATTGTCATTCTAGAATAAATTATAAATTAGTCCCTCTTTCTTGGTAAAACAAATTAATTAGTCCATCCGATTTTTAAAACTAACATTTTTATCCTTTTTTCTACTTTTCAATTTTTTTTTTTTTAACTTTTTGTTTTAAGAAATAGAAAAGAAAAAAATAGATAAAAATATGAAAAAGATTGATGAGAAAAAAAAACATTTAAAAAAGGATAAAAACATTAGTTTTTGAAATCGGATGGACTAATTAATTTGCTTTCCTAAGAAAGAGAGACTAATTTATAATTTACTCTAGAATAGCAATTTACTCATTCCTACGAAATAGGGAAGAAAAAATAGATAGCTACTGTCCTACAAAATCAAATGGACTATTTTTTTTTCTTTTTGTTTTAAGAAATAGATAAAAATATGAAAAAGATTAATGAGAAAAGAAAATATTTTTTAAAAATAAATTAATCATGGTCAATACTAGTTAAAAAAATTAAATAATTATTTTTTAAAATGAAAATGACTAATTAATTCATTTCTTAAAGTAAGAAAGACTAATTTATAATTTATCTATCACTATTTTCGCATCAACTACATAAAAATAGTACAAGTAATATGTAATTTGCAACAACGAGCAAGATTTTTGTAGTTAATAGATATATCTATGGTGGTTAATAATTTTATATTTTGTTGGATTACAAACAAAATATAGATGTATAATAACCAAGAGTGAGCACCCATTTAATTTGTATTGTTGTTGTGTGGGTGGGGAATTCTTGAGTAAGTGTGCCCTCGATCGACTTATGAATGGACATCTAATTTGCATTGTTATTACTTATTGACGGTATTTAGTTTAGAATTAATTTTTCATTTTTTATAGTGGTTGCAATTTTAATATGTCTTAATAATACTTTTTTTCTTTTACTCTTTTAATTACAAGCTATTAATTATTAAAATCAAATTTTGATCGCCTAATAAATGATTGTGAGGTCGTAGAGTTTTGTTAATTAAAACACTAAAAAAAGATTACTAATTCACAACACCCAATTACACTTCTCATTGTCACTAAATCCTACTATTTATTTTCATTGTTTATTGGTATTTTTGCACTTTAATCTCTCGGGTTTTTAGTAAAAAAAAAAAATTGATCCCAAACTTTATTTGTATTGTCATATAGTCCTTGAATGCTTATAGGAGACGGAAGAAAGAGAGAGAAAATCGAGGGCCATTCCCGCCACATCTATTGTTGATATTACCACTAATTTGTTCATCTTGAAAAATACAATCCGTTAGTGGTGGTTACAAGTTATGAAATGGCTTGAAGATATAGATCATGATCCAAAAATATTTTTTAAGTTCTTTGAGTTTGATTTGAATAATTATGTGTTTTATGTGCATTAAAATAAAATTTGAGACTCTAAAATAGTTTTTTGCCATTTTTTGTGATTATAAGTTTTTTTTTTTTTTTAAGATTGAATTTGGCTTTGCGGAAGCCGAAACCAAAAACACGATTTTTCGATAATGTTTTCATTGAACACCGACTTGCTAGAAATTGTAGTTCTTTTTTTTAAAAAAAATCTTTCCTAATAGGGCTTGCTCCTCCATGCCTAGGCGTGCGGGCTCGGTTCTTAGCTCGGACGTCTTTTTTTTCTAATTTGTTTCTAAATATTTTTAGGCAAATATTCTGGAATGTCGAATGCTATTTTTTTTCTCACGTGGTCCGATGAAAAACAAATATATATGATATGTTTTTATATTTTAAAATAAATATATATTTTAAATTATCTTATTTTTATTATTTAAAATTTATTTCTTCAATTTCTCATTTCTTATAGAGATTGTCATCCAATTAATTTTTATTTTAAAATTTTATTTTGTTTAAATATTATTTATTGTTCTCTATATATGGATTTTAAATAAAATTTTAGAATGTGATTATTTTATTTTAAAAAATAAATTTATATAATTTATATGATGAACTCTTAAATTTTTAAATGATAGTAACATATATGTATGTATGTATGTATTAAAAAAAATTCAGAGAATTTGTATTAGATTATTTGAAAAAAAAATTTACAAAATGAATTTTTAGTTAAAAATTCATGGAGTTTTAGATTTTCTTTTTAGGTTATTACAAGTTTTTATATGATGAACCAATAATTTTTAAATATGTTTTCTTTTTTATAAACAAAATTATGAAAAATATAATGAATAATTAGTTAAACATAAAATTTTAATAAAAATAATAAAATTGAATAGATTTTTTTAAATCTATATTTCAATATATTTTGATTGATTTATAGTTTAGCATAAATCTTTAAATTAAAATAATTTTACATGTTATATTTGCTCCATGGTGTAGCACATGTGACAACCTAGTTTATACTATTTGGTCTCTTTTTAGCCATTGATTGCTTTTTATAGCAACTTCTCGCTGATTGATGTGTTTTTTTTTCTTTTTTTGTGCCAAATAAATTAATTCTTCTACTGTTTTGTCCACTTTTCAACTTTCTTTATTTTTTTTCCCTTCTATTCTGTCTTTAATTTCTTTAATGTCATCAATGAGTTTGTGATATTACTGTTATACCCTAAGTAAAATACTTTTGCCTTTTGCTTTTGCATCCTTTTTGGTCATTGACTTTTCTCTTTTGCAACGATGGCACATTTTTTTGTTCCTTTGTTTATTTTTTACTTTCACTTTTGATCTTCATGAGTCCTTTTTTATTTATCTTTTATATCATGAAGTGGCCATGTCATTATATTTTCACCTTTTATTGCTCTTTGCAGTTCCATGCTTTTTTTTTTTTCCATAACTTTCTAAATCCATTATGGAGCATTTAATGTGCAAATTTTCTATGTGAGACTAAGGTTTAATACAAAAAATTACCTCCGAAGTTATTAAGTTATGGCAATTTAAAACTCATAGTATCAATTTAAGCTATTTCAACCCTAAATTATTATTTTTTTTAGGCAAATATTATCATTCTTCCATTATTTATAATGGTTCAAACATTGACCATTAATTGGAATAAAGTTTAATGGTAAAATTTATCCCAAATTAATGAAGTTGTTGCAAAATAAGGTATAGACTATCAATTTAGATTATTTGAACCGCTAACTATAATTTGTTTTGGCAAATTTTATCCTTCTCTATTATTTGTAATAATCAAAGTGTTGATTGTTAATTGAAATGCTTAAAACAACATTGTTTTAAGCATTTCAAGTTTATTTTAGAATTAAAATTAATTTTTAATTTTTTTTTTTTTTTTTTAGCTAGATGGATCCATTGCACAACATTAATTATCCGATAAAAAAAAGAAAAATACATAAAAAAATCATCTAAGCTACCTTAAAACTAATTATTATTAAATATTTTTTAATTAATTTTAATTTTAAAAAAATTAATAATTCAAGTTTTTTTTTTTTTTACTAGATGGATCCATTTCACATCATTAATTATTCAACTACAAATGTCAAATTTACGAACAACAAAATCATTTGAACTTTCTTAAAATGAACTATTAATTATTAAAAAAAAGATTGAAATTAAGTTTAATTCTAAAAAAAAATGTGGAAAGATAAAATTTGTCCAAAAACTAAAAGTTTAGAACCCAAATAGCCTAAATTAATAACATGAATCTTAAATTGCCATAACTAATAGTTTTATTTGATGAATAATTTCTTGATGCCTTATTTTGAATGACTTGTCCTAAATTTTTGTAAGCATAAGAGTTTACTTGGCTTGGTTATGTGAATTCTTGCTGAATTGATGGAAAATTGCGTGATACTTTGTTTTGAATAACTTATCCTAAATTTTGTAAGCATGAGAAGACATGTGTGGGTGCCTATGTATTTGCTTGACGAACTTGTGGATTCTTTGACATGGTGAATTTTTGTAGCATTGTGCTATGAATTCTTGATAAATTGACATTGAACTTTTTGAACTCATGACATGGTGTTGACATTAGATTTCAAGAATTATTGTTTTAAGGAAGCAAAGAGGTCAAGCGCATGTTCATAGAGAGGCCACCCACGAGAATGATATGATGTATACCCTAGGGTTGGCTCTCGACTAGATTATGTCTAGTTTACGATGTTTTCTTTAAGGTTTTAAAAGAGAGCTGAATCGGACATTCGACAAGGCATGCTTGAAAGATAGAAAAGAATTTTTATCATAAAAACATGTTTAACAAAATCATACATAGTTGCATTTATTGAGCCTTGGCTAACGGTTTGTGCCTTGTGGTGTAGGTGATCGTAACGAGGCTTAGAGCATGCTTGTTACGTTGGAGGTGCTACTGGATACATTTTGAGTTTGTCGAAAGGTGTGCTATAAATGTAGGTTTAAGCTCATAGTCTAGACATTATCCATGTAATATGTATTGCCAAGTTTTAGTTTGTAAAAACGATGAATGAATAGCCTTTTTGGCCATGACAATGTGTGAACAAGTTGACGTTTTCAAAAATGAAACTTTGTTTTGCAAATTTGCATTGGTTTAATTTACGTTGAATGTTTTACGTCATGACATCCTTTTTACGTTGATGAAATATTTTTGTGTCATGACATGGAAATTTACATTGCCTTTTAATAAATTGAACCAAGGGTGCCACATGTTTAATTTTATACCTTTGAGCTTTAAACGAAAAATATTTTTCATTATACATTACATGCTCCATACAAGGTCCTATGTCATAAAGCGTTGTTGTGCATTCGACAAGTGTAGGACATTGCGGCGGCATGCCTAGCCTTTACTAGTCAAGTGTATCGCAGCCGCATCTAACACCTACGAATGTTTGACACTATCATAGCACTTGTGGCCTCCTCGTTGGGCTACGTGCGCTATTGGTGAGCAAATGGTTAAACGGTTCGGTTTTGCGTAATTCAATTTGGTTTTCGGTTAATCGAATTAAGAAAAATCAAAACCGAAACCAAACCAAAATAGGTTCGATAAATTCGGTTTGAAACCAAATTATTTCAGTTCGGTTTCATAAAATTTCGGTTTTAACCGAAATATTTTACTTGTAAAAAAAAAAAGTTGCATCAACCAAGCGAGTAACTAGTTTCATTCAACAGTTAGAAATAGCATTATGAATCGGGAAATTTTGGTGCCTATTTAGAAATTGAATATCCAAAAATATGTGGGAAAGAACATAGAACTTGTGTGGAAAATAAGCCGGGGAGGTTGTCAAAGCCCAATGAACTAAACAAATATTGGCCGCCTATAAGACCCAACAGAAATAAATGGATGTAAAAAAAATTATACTATAAAGCCTAAAATATAAAATACTTGTACTTTGGTTGAAACAATCTAAAACTTATCTAGAACTCGTATTATTTGATAGAATTTTCAAAAATTCTCTCTCCGAGTATCACGAATTTCCTTCACCTCTATGATTTGAAAATTTACCTTTCTTTATTAGTTTCTTATTAGTCAAATGCCATTGTAACCATTCTATATTTACCATGTGCTTTTTTTATACTACATCTTTTAAGCATCTATATTTATCGCATTTGCGAGTTAGACAAATAGAATCTAACAATGGTCGGACAGAAAACATAACATTTCTACCTCCGGAGAACATAAATACAGCAACAACAAAAATAGGAGGCGGAGATCCATGCGAGGTACTACCTCCGGAGAAAGCTTAAAAGATATGGACTTGTGCTATATGTCAAGTAACGATCCAAAGTGAGGCGGTTCTTAATTCACATCTCCAAGGAACCGGCATAGAGCCGCTTGTGAATAGCTAAAAGTCAAGAATCGGACACCAAAAAGTGAAGATTCCCCGCTTCGAGTGGGAAAGAAATCCAATTTTACCACGAAACCGTAGGGACCGGTTTTTCTTGTATTGTATGTCGGTTAACACTTGAAAGTCCGGTAGTCCTTAAATCACATGGGCCGAAGAGGGTGAGATGAATGGTGACTAATGAGATTAGAGGAGGGGTCGGAGGAGGGTAGATTGCCGGAAAAAGAATGAGAGAAGTGGGGAATGAAGGCCGAAGGGGTGGTCGAAGTTTTTTGATTAAGTGAAACTATGAAGGGAAGCTACGTTGCCGAGTCTTAGGGTTAGTGATTTAGATTAGGAATTAGGAATTTTTTGTAGCTATGAATTTTGATTTTTGATTAAAACCGATTTTTTTTTTCAAAATCGAACCGAACTCGAAATAATTTTGGTTTTTTTGGTTCGGTTTTAAATTTTACAAATTTAAATTTAAAACCAAAACAAAATACATAATTCGGTTCGGTTTTCTTCGATTTCGGTTAACCGAACCATTTGCACACCCCTAACAGTGCGCTTTAGGTTTGCTAGACTTGGGTTGGCTTGGACCTACCCTATGGGTTAGGTCCAATGGACCAAAAGCCTAATGGGTCTAGAGGCTCAATAATTTTCTAATTTTTTTTAGGATTTATTTTACCTAGTTTCTCTTGTTTAATTAAACTTGAAAGTTTTATGCAAGCTTCATGTTTTCATTTCTAGTCTTGGTTTAATTCTTTTAGAATTTTTGAAGTTCTTTGGCCTATTTATTTTAATTTATTTAATTTCCTGCCTAGTCATAAATTTTTTTTACTATTTAAATTTTAATTTAGCCTATTATTTAATATTAATTAAATCTAAAGTTGTGGTGGTAAATTTAAACTCATATGCATGTTTTGGTTTTTTATCTTTTAGGTTTTAAAAATTTAATTTTAGATTTATTTTAATGTTGAATATTGCTTAAATACCTTATAGTTAAATTAGGTAATTAATAGTTGAAAGAATCATCAAGTCTTTTAATTTTTAAGGATCGATAACGATTCTCCACCAATATTAAAAAATATGTCAAATGAGAGTGATAAAAAAAAGATATATCCAAAAAAATTTAAAAAAAGAAGAAAAAGAAAAGAACTAAAAAATATATAGAGAAAATGCTAGATTAATTTAACAAGTATTCTATTTAATAGAACTGATACTATTAACTAAAAATCATATCAACTACCTTAGTAATTAAGCTATTATCCGATATACTTGGTTATTGACGAGACGTCCGATAATAAGGTCCGACAATTAGTTCAATATGATGCTAGAAACGAAAATAAAAAAGTTAATTTGACTTAAGTAATAAACTTGGAATTTAACTTGGCAAAAATTGAAATTTCTAAGTGATAAACTTTTAGGATTAGACTAGACATGATATTTTTTCTCGTAAAGAGTGCATTTGGGTAATTGATATCTTTCTAAAAATATAACAACTCCTTAATTTATAATCTCTAAACCGAGTGTTATTTTTACGTTTTCGATTCAATATGATGTTACAAACGAAAATAAAAAAAAAGTTAATTTCACTTAGGTAATAAGCTTGAAATTTGACTTGGAAATTAAATTGGCAAAAATTAAATTTTTTAGGAGATAAAATTTTAATATCGGACTAGACATGATATTTTGTCTCGTAAAGAGTGCCTTTGAATAATTGATATCTTTCTAAAAATATAATCAACTCCTTACTCTATAATCTCTAAATCGGTGTTATTTTAGGTTTTTTTAGTTCTTTTAATACAAGGTAACAGACTTTAAAACATAATTTAACTCACATTTCAAGTAAATAAACAAAGTAAATAGTTTTTTTTTAAGTCTCCTAAATGTTAGGTAGCGACACTCATCTTTATTTTTTTTTTTATTCTTTTAAAATGTTTTTCTCGTTTTCTTTTACTTTACTTTACGGTCAAGTAATATATTCTTTCTCGGCCTTTGCATACAAACATATCGAAGCTAAACAAAATTCTTCAATTTAAGATAACTAAAATTAAAAAACTCATGATAATTTTATTTTTTTTATAATTTTTTTTAAGATTTTGAATCTTAATGGCTAATAGAAATCAATTTAGTGCTCTCAACTTAAAGGTTTTTTTTTTTCCCTAATGAAGCGTTGCAGTTTTGCAGACACTTAAATAAAAAAAGAAAAGTTTCAAGAAATGTCATTTCAAATTCCTCAATCTGTTATACTTATTAGACATTTTCTGGCTTATATATATACACACACCGCCTGGCCTTATAGTAATCTTTTATTTTTGGTTTTGTTGGGGGGTGGGGTTTGGTAGTATTAGTGATTCCAGTTCTTATTATTAAAAACCAAAAAAAATGCTCTAGTAGCAAGGAGATTATTTTGATTTAACCAAGATTAAGAATTAATTCCCACTGCTCACGTATAATTAGTTATAATTATTTTTTAATAGTAGTAGCTTGCAGCGGCAGACACACATGTATTGCTACAGGGCCCGGGCCCCTCTAACTTTTTTTTTATTTTTTTATTTTAACCATACTAGAGTAACACGGGCCCTCCTCTGACCTTTTTTTTTTTTTTTTTTTTTTTTTTTTCCTTATACATGAGTAACTAAGTAAATAAAGTAAGACAAACCCAGCATGGCTTGAGTTCCTTAGCATAGTCCCCGCCTTGCCCTACACTAATGCGCCGCCACTTGAGAAAAAAACACGCATTGCTTGAGTTTTTTTTTTTTTTTTTAATGATAATTTTGAATAGTGATTTTTCTGTGTTTGCCAGCGGTAAATTTTCATGTTTTGGACCGCTACTAAATAGCACATATTTATTTAATTTGATCCAGCTGCCACCCATTACTATTAAGCTTGTTCCTTCTTTCTTTTTTCTTAATTCTTACCCTATTCAAAACACTAAAGAGAAATTCTTTTCTCTTATCTTAATTTTTCTTATTCGACAATATAACATGTATTTTTATAAAAAAATTAATAATTTATTAATTCTTATTATATTGTCTACATTATTAATTTATTAAGTTTTTCATTTTATATATTGATTTAATCTTGAAAACTCTCAATTTTTTTTTAAAATAATATTTTATAATTAAAATATTAGATTAGTTGTCTTCATAATCTTATTTTGATTAAGGTATCTATTGAAATATTAGATTCATTGCTTAGTAAAATTCGATAATCTATCGACTTGAATTAAAATTGTACTATTGATCTTGAAATTTTGTGTCGTTGTTGTGCTTCTAGTTGTAGACCAAAAAAAAAAAAAAAACAAAAAAAAAAAAAAAAGAAATAAAAGAAAAGAAAAGGAGTTGTAACAATGGGAATGTAAGATTACAATTTACAAATAGTCATTCTTCTTTCATTAATGGTTATTAAAAAATATTTTTAATTATTTTAGTCGCAATCATATTTAGATTAATATATTACATTTTCAATTGTTTGTTTGTTTATAATAACGAGTTTTTTTTGTTTATATTTTATAGGTTTTATATTACTAAAGTGACTATTTTGAAATATATTTAACTTATTAGTTAAGCAATCGATGCTATTATAATCCTTAATATTTTTAGATACATATAATAGTGAGCTTGGGGGTGGGCTCTCAGTAGACTTGGGTGGTGGTTTGTTTATATATTTTGTTTGAACATTTGAATATTTTATTTGTATTTTAGGTAAATTTATAATTTATCGTATATCGTATTTTAAAAAGTTGATGGCCTCCATCGACCTTTGGTTCTGCGTCCATCATTGTCAACTTGAGCTCATTTGATCTAAAAAAAATTCAATAATTAACTAAAGATTAAATGTGTTCTGATACTACTTAAACTAAAAAATTGTGAAGTTCATAATATTTTCCCATTGATACCACATATATATATATATATATATATTAAAGACTAGATCTTGATGCTTCGATCTGTGTCACGGGCTTCACAATCAGTCACCAGTCGGCATGCGCCTCCCTCTCAATCCATTTAGGCACAAATTTACTTTTGCTTTTTATCTGCAATTTGTTTTGTAGTATATGGTGGATGTTTTCAATCACATTT
Organism: Dovyalis caffra; assembly: GCA_963924115.1. Lineage (NCBI taxonomy): Eukaryota > Viridiplantae > Streptophyta > Magnoliopsida > Malpighiales > Salicaceae > Dovyalis > Dovyalis caffra. The sequence goes on from CAWUPB010001159.1 coordinate 12,065,984, forward strand.
TGTTTCATACTGATTTTGTTGACGTAAGTAGGGACGTCACGTTTTGTCTCTTTTGTTAATAAATAATTGCCCACCATGCCTTCCTGCTTTTTTTTTTTCACGGTGATCCGAAATTGTCAATAACATATCAAGAGTGGAAGATTGGAACTGTACTGATACTTTTGTTGTTTCCCCGTTTAAGTGGTTTGGTCCACAGCTTTTTGTTGTTCTCGTCAACCACATATATTTATGAAATCGTTGCTAGCGGTTCAAATTCTTTGTTGGGAGAAGATTGATTGCAGAAGATCTTTTTGTTTGGTTCAATTCATTACAGGTATGAATCCATTCTGCTTTCACATGGTTCTCTGCTGACTCCAGGAATTCCTCACATACGTGGAATTCTAGATTCATCTTATGGACCAGAGTGAATTATAAATTAATCCTTCTATTACTTAAAAATAAAATAAAAATTGATTAGTTATTTTTATTTAAAAAAATTAATTATTTAGTTTTTAATCAGCATTTACTATATATTTAATTTAATATTAATTTATTTTTTAAAAATGTTATCTATTCTCTTCAACCTTTCATATTTTTACACATTTCTTTTTCCATTCTTAAAAAAAAATAAAATAAATTAAAAAATAAAAATGATTAAGTTATAAAAAATAAAAAAAATCAATTTTTGAATAAAAAACTAATTAATTCATCTCCATCACTAATTAAGTAAAATCAGTCGCTATTCTCGTTTAGAGACGGATTTGTGGTAGTAAAAAATCACCTGCTAAAACGATTGTCGCTAACCCCAACGAATGAAGAAACATATCCATTGCTAAATAACGACAGAAATGTTTTCGCTAAAATAGGGGTGTTTACTATTCAGTTAAAACCGAAATACCGAACCGTACCGAACCGAATTAACAATTTCGGTTTGGTTTTTTTAAAAAAAACCGAAACGGAAAACCGAAATTATTTCGGTTCGGTTCGTTTTTTTTTTCAAATTCGGTTTCTACCGAAAACCGAATTAGTTTTTTTTTTTAAAGACATACTCAAACTCTTTTAAAAAAAAAAAAATCAAAGAGGCATCTATAGATTTAACTAAAAGAACAATAGCTTTAATGATTTTTTTCTATTTAAAATAGAAATATTTTTCATTAATTATTTATTGAAATAAAAAATAATTAATTATATTATATTGACTCACAAAAAAATAAAAAAAAGATTATGTAAAGAAATTCTTTATAAAAATACAAATTTATATATTGATGAATCCTAAAACCTCATAGAAAAAAATTTGACCCACAGCTTTTTGTGTTCTCGTCAACCACATATTTATGAAATCGTTGCTAGCGGTTCAAATTTTTTGTTGGGAGAAGATTGACTGCAGAAGATCTTTTTGTTTGGTTCAATTCATTACAGGTATGAATCCATTCTGCTTTCACATGGTTCTTTGCTGACTCCAGGAATTCCTCACGTAAATGCAATTCTAGATTCATCTTATGGACCAAAGTGAATTATAAATTAATCCTTCTATTACGTTTGGAAAACAAATTGATTAGTTATTTTTATGTAAAAAAATTAATTATTTAGTTTTTAATCAGCATTTACTATATATTTAATTTAATATTAATTTATTTTTTAAAAATGTTATCTATTCTCTTCAACCTTTCATATTTTTACACATTTCTTTTTCCATTCTTAAAAAAAAATAAAATAAATTAAAAAATAAAAATGATTAAGTTATAAAAAATAAAAAAAATCAATTTTTGAATAAAAAACTAATTAATTCATCTCCATCACTAATTAAGTAAAATCAGTCGCTATTCTCGTTTAGAGACGGATTTGTGGTAGTAAAAAATCACCTGCTAAAACGATTGTCGCTAACCCCAACGAATGAAGAAACATATCCATTGCTAAATAACGACAGAAATGTTTTCGCTAAAATAGGGGTGTTTACTATTCAGTTAAAACCGAAATACCGAACCGTACCGAACCGAATTAACAATTTCGGCTTGGTTTTTTTTAAAAAAAACCGAAACGGAAAACCGAAATTATTTCGGTTCGGTTCGTTTTTTTTTCAAATTCGGTTTCTACCGAAAACCGAATTAGTTTTTTTTTTTAAAGACATACTCAAACTCTTTTAAAAAAAAAAAAATCAAAGAGGCATCTATAGATTTAACTAAAAGAACAATAGCTTTAATGATTTTTTTCTATTTAAAATAGAAATATTTTTCATTAATTATTTATTGAAATAAAAAATAATTAATTATATTATATTGACTCACAAAAAAATAAAAAAAAAGATTATGTAAAGAAATTCTTTATAAAAATACAAATTTATATATTGATGAATCCTAAAACCTCATAGAAAAAAATTTGACCCACAGCTTTTTGTGTTCTCGTCAACCACATATTTATGAAATCGTTGCTAGCGGTTCAAATTTTTTGTTGGGAGAAGATTGACTGCAGAAGATCTTTTTGTTTGGTTCAATTCATTACAGGTATGAATCCATTCTGCTTTCACATGGTTCTTTGCTGACTCCAGGAATTCCTCACGTAAATGCAATTCTAGATTCATCTTATGGACCAAAGTGAATTATAAATTAATCCTTCTATTACGTTTGGAAAACAAATTGATTAGTTATTTTTATGTAAAAAAATTAATTATTTAGTTTTTAATCAGCATTTACTATATATTTAATTTACTATTAATTTATTTTTTAAAAAATGTTATCTATTCTCTTCAACCTTTCATATTTTTACACATTTCTTTTTCCATTCTTAAAAAAATAAAAATAAATTAAAAAATAAAAATGATTAAGTTATAAAAAAAATCAATTTTTGAATAAAAAAATAATTAATTCATCTCTCCAAGCTAAAAAAGTAATGTATAATTTAATGCATGGATCATGATGAATTGGTTCCAAATAAAAAGATGCCAAGAGGGATCTAAGCACAATAAGCGTATAAAAAGATATTGAAACACAACAAGAAAATTGATAATTAACGACGAATTTTCATCGCTAATTAAGTAAAATCAGTTGCTATTCTCGTTTAGAGATGGATTTGTGGTAGTAAAAATTTCATCGTTAAAACTATTGTCTCTAACCCCAACGAACGAAGAAACATATCCATTGCTAACTAGTGACGGAAATGTTGTCGCTAAAAAGCTAAATTTCGTTGCTAATTGGTTGTCAATCCTAGGATTTGTCGTCACTATTTCTTCTCAAATTTCGTCGATACATGTTTTTGTTGCGATTCCATTGTTATTGTTATCGCTAATTTAAAACGACAATCCGTTGCTACATTTATTGAATTTTTTTAATTGAAAAATTATGTTTTTTTTTGTTTTAAAACTTATAATATTCTCGGTAGTAATTAACGATTAGAAAAAATTAAATAAATACATGCAAAAACTATTTATTAGTACGTTAAAAAAAAAGGAAAAGAAATGTCACTCATTCCGATCATCCGATCCCCTTTTCTCATCTTGTGGCTCAATGGGACATGTGTGGCGACCTAGTCAACATGGAGGAAAGTATGTCATACCGAAACCGCAATCCGTGTATGGGACTCTACCGTTACGTGACAATGTTTTACAGACTTGTCTTGTTTGGCTTGCATCCCCTGTATTGTCCGTTTCGCATCCTCGTATTGCCTTCGTACCTCCTCATTAGACAAGTCATCGGTATCATGTGACAACATAGAAAACGAGCCGACGCCAATTGACTAGGACGGATAATATGATGTCCATATGCATTCTTGTCAACCTCTAACTCTAGGATTCCTTTCACCTACCGCATTACAATAACTTCCCGTGTGAGCTCTTCAACACGCTCCCGCATAATCAAAGTAATTATATCATTAAAAAATTAAAATAAATTTTAGATGATATTTGCATATATAAAATATAAAAATGAAAAACACTTACTATTGTATGTCGGGAGTGCGGATCGATGAAAGAACCATCTTGTCACTTGTAAGTGGCCCGAAACATACTCAAAACTCATTGGCTTATCCCCCAATTTTTCCTCTTACAAAAAATGAATCATAAACAATATGAGATGCAAATTAAACTTTTCTAAAAAATTTAATTGATAATTTAACATATAATTTTTCATACGACGGGTGTGCTTTTCCGTAGAGATAGATCCTCTTATATGTTCGAAAGGGCTCGCACCCGGTTCATTGATCTTCGACATCCTATTTCGTGATGCTCGTTTTGAACGAGCCTTGCTATTATGTCCGGCAAAATCTTGATTCCACAAGTCCCAAACCTCCCGTCTAATAAAATGAGGTTGTTCGGACATCAAACCATGACTTGTGGATGAATTTAGAGTAGCGCTTCCTTGCCGAGCCTCTCAAACTTCTCTAGCAATTGCCTCGATGGCCGGATCTTAGTAAAAAAATTTCGCACGAATTAAAATAATTAATATTAACTACTTAATTTAATGATAAATTAATATTTTAAATGTAATAAAAGCAATTAATAAAACGTTGTCCTAAATTGACCAAAGTAGAATTTTTTAATGATATCCAAGATGGACTTCCATGTTGACCCACCAACGTCGAACCGTAGCTTAAAAATCTTGGTTATGTTGGTAAAATAATCTCTACCAAGCGGACTAAAACTCGTTGAGCATCACAAAAAGCAAAAATAAAATTAGTAAGTAACTATTGAAATAATATATTAAAATGAACAACTAATAACATTGTCTTTAAAAAATAACATACCGTTTGCAAGCAACAAAAATAATCTGCCAACAGGATGAACTTTGAGAGCTCTCCGGAGCGGCGGATACATTGATGGAAGCGGCACTCGATAGGATCATAGCGAGAACTTATGTAGTCGGCGTGGAAACCTCTATACCCGGTACGGAAACCGTGTTCTCGTTGTAGGACCCTCTATGGCTGGAGACGTTGTAGATGTGCTAGCTCTATAAGAGATCCCCGACTCGCATACGGCGCTTGATGTGGGAGACCCCCGATCGATGCTCGGTTGATGATCCTCGTGGGTTGTCGTCAATCGGGGATGGACGTTCATGACTATCGAAACCACGTGTCATAACCGAATAATATAACCTAAGACTATTAAACAAAATATCGATATTAATTAATAAATCATAATACTATAATCAAAATTAAATCTAATTGATTTAATTATTATAATCAATTATTTAACCATTTGGACTATAATTAATATTAAAAACAATCAATCAATTCAAATAGTCATAATTAAATTAACCCTAAATCAAATTAATTTAATTATATTAATCCTACCTAATTACAATATTAATCCTAATTGAAATGTTAATTATATTTTAAAATAACGAACAATAAATCAATAGTTAATTTTAACCAAATAATTAACAAAAATAATAAATAAAATAACAAATTAATTAAAAAATTAACAATTAGGAAAAATAATAATAATAAAACAAATTAACAATTAATTAACAAAATTTGGCATACTCGATTAATGAAAATTAACTAATAATTAACAAAATTAACCTAATAACTAACCATATTAATCTAATTAAAAAAAATTAAAGATTTAGAGAGAGAGAAAAAAATACCAAAGGAGAGGAGGGAGAAGAGAGACTAGCAATGGATCTCAAGGAGAAAGTTATGCATTGTAAGATTGAGTGGGATGGAGAGGGAGTTGGGTGGCATGAGGCGAGGGGCCGGGTCAGTTGGGGTGGCAACGAGCGGTGAAGGAGAGGGGGAGGAGAGAGAAAGAGGGGAAATAGGGGAGGAAGAGAAAGAAATTGAAAGGTAAAGGGGTTAAGGATTAGCAATAGACACGCATCCGTAGCTAATTTGAATTTCAAAAGTTTACTCAATTTGTCTAGAAGCATTGAGAAGTTTGCCAAATTTTGCAATGGAATCATGTTCGGTTGCTAATCCGTCCGTAATTATCGACAAAAATAAGTATTCATCGCTAATTTAAATTTCAAATGTCTCGCTTAAATTGTCTAGAAACATTGAGAATTTTCTCAAATTTTGTGATGGAATCATGTTTGGTCGTTAATCAATTAGCAATTATCAATGAAACAATCGTTGCCATTGCTGATTTCAATTTTGTATATTCGACAATTTTGTTTACAAAATTTCACAAGGTTTGCTAATTACTAATGGCATTGTGTCCGTTACCGAATAGTGACAAAATATCGATGTATATGCATTGTCGCTTGTCCCAATGCTCGCATTTAGCGACAAAATTTGTATTTTGTCTTTAAAATCTCTCGTAAGGTCGTCACCAATCCATTGTTGCTGGCGACGGAAGCTATTCTATCATTACTTTTCCATCTCGAAAACATTCCCGATCCGTTGTTATATGATTTATTTTTTGTTTTCTCGTTATTCGATCGCTATTCGGTAAGTAAAGGGCGATGAATTGAAGTCGTCGCTATTACATATTTTCTTGTAGTGAAAAACTTTCTTCCAATTATTAAAAATCCTAACTCCAACTCATCCAGAGTTCGGTGAACTTGATTCACTATTTCATGTCATGGAACAACTAATTTTTTATTTTCTTATTAGAAAGATGGAGAAAATGGTTATAGTAGATTAGGATTTATAGTCGACTTTCATCATCTTTTCTAATATGGCCTGGTAAAATAATATATCTCTATAATTTACAATTTAGAATAATGAACCAGATTCACTTTTTTTTTTTGTGCGCTTAGTGTGAAATTAATAACATGGTGTTTTGCACAGTTTTGGAAAAGAAATTCTTTTGTAACTCACTCTTGTCTATTTCATGAGCAATAATTTTCACACCAATGTTAACATAGAGTTGTCAGTGTTTTTATAGAGGGTTTCAAGCAAATTAAAAAAAAAAAAAAAGATATCAATTAAAAAAATCAAAGTGGACGGAGACCAAAAATGTGAAGTAAACTTTTTTTATATTCACAAACCGACAAGATTAAGGAAAAAGTTTCAACTTCATTACTGAAATCCTCAATTTCATGATAATTTCTTCATGCTATTATAAAAATGTTGCCAAACAGGGTAATAACGCGTTTAGTGTTTGTTTCCTGACTCAGCTCGCAAAATTGGCCGTTCAAAACACAAGTTGCTCAATAAGAAAGAATTTCACTAATATATGAAATAACAAAATTAATTGCCACTCACACAAGTAGTCTTTGTTTCAATTTTTTTTTTTTTTAATTCGAGAATTGACTATTTTCGATATTTTTTTATAAGTTCAAATTGATCTTAAAATAAAGATTCCAAACCTCTCACATTCTTGAAATACGAAAAAAATTGATATAAATTTTGTTAATGATCACGAATAGATTTAAAAATAAAAATTAAAAATAAAAATTAAAATTTTGATGGAAGTCCAAAACTCCTGTTATTGAGCCACTTCCTGTGGTTTTGTTTCATTTCTTTAAATAAATATTATATGCATGTTATATTAAAAAAGTATATATACATTTGGTAAAAACAAAAATCATTTTAAGAAAAAAAATTATTTTAGGGAAAAAAAAAAAAACAGAAACATTAGACGACCAAACAGTCAAAAGTAGACTACATAGTGCTCATGGACCAGAGTTTCGCGTGACTTGACAGCTAGTTCAGTTAACTTCTAGTAATTAACAAGGAATCCAAAACGAGTTCCCCAACTCTGGACCTTGTCTTGATTGAGTACACCGAAATTGAACAGAATGATTAATTTTTTTTTTAAATGGTCATGAATAATAACTGAATGGTTGGTTTGATTGTTGTTATAATTATGATTATAGTTATGGTTTTAATAATTACCGAACCAAAAAGAATATATTTATTTTTATATATGTTTTTGTATAAATATTGAAATGTTACAATTGTGTTATTGATTATACATAATTACTAATTCATTTTATGCTTTGAGAATGACTAATTTTAAACTTTTAAGGTGGTATTGAGACTCGTCTCATGTTTATTTTTTATACTGTTGTTATTATTATAAATATATATTTTATGTGGTTTAACATATTTTTATGTGTAAAAACTAAAAGTGTCCACGTTGAATAATAATAGACAAAAAATAACCGATATCCCATATTCTTAGAATGTTTTTAAATTACAATAAATCTCATATTATTTAAAAGTCTAAAATACCCTTATTTATTTATTCATTTCTCTTTATAAAGCAATTAATTTTCTCCAATTAGGATATCTTTTAGTTTTTTCTTTGTTGTTTGAGAATTAGGAATCGGGAAGAGAGCTCGGAATTGCTTGACAAATTATTTTGTTTTAGAAGCAAATAATAAAATAAATAAATAAGGGTATTTTAGACTTTTAGATAAAAAGAGATTTATTGTAATTTAAAAACATCCTAAGAATATGGGATATCAGCTATTTTCTGTCCGTTATTATTTAACGTGGATACTTTTATTGAGCAAGTGTTTAAAAGAGAGTGTTGCTAGCACTCCTCTTATTATAAATATATATTTTATGTGGTTTAAAATATTTTTATGTGTAAAAACTACTTGATTATCGTTATTATTACATTTGGCACAAAGTATGGCGAGAGATAGGAGTTGATAATTATCAAAAACCCTAAAAACAATAACAACGAGTAAAGATGTAGAGAAAGTTTCAAAGTCCGTAATTTCTTGTTTAATGATAACCGATGGTCATAGGCTTAAAAGTAGCATAAACGAGTCTATCAATTACAAAATAATAATAATAATAATAAGTAACAAATCTAAAAGTATTCAAAACTTAAGTAAAAATAAGGAAAATGATAAATAGTAAAACTATAATTTCTAATAGTAATTTGGGATATCTTAAAGGTTTAGAGCACAAAAAGTCAAAAAGATCTAGAAATAGGTCTTCAAATTGGATTTTTACATCGAAAGTAGCCTATAAAGCTTTACCCTCAACACCTATATATATATATATATATATATATATCGTAGCTTCGTAGAAATCAAATACTAGAAGCTGAAAAACTCGATCTTCAAATCTTTTCGGGTTTTTAGATCGAGTTAAGAGCAGATACAAACCAATAAACATGAGTTTGTTAGAGCCATTAGAAACTAACTTAATAAGATATAAATTGTTTGTTGCAGAAAGACATATATATATGATTTATAAAAAAAAAAAGTATAATTTAGACCAAATCCGTGAATGAATGGAATAGAAAGACTCAATTTATTGAGATTTTTCTAAATTAACTTTCTCAAGAAGCTTTTGAAGAGTTTAGAGAACAACATCTAGATAATGAGTTTAAATCCAAAAGGTAAAACATTTATGCGAGAATTAAATTTCTAGTAAAAAAAAAAAATCAATTAAGGTGTAAATGATTTGTTTAAATCCTACTAAAAGTTTTTTAAGTTTCTATTTAATAAGACTAATACTAAATCGAAATCTACGCCAAACAAAAAATAGAATAAACAACTGGTGGGGTAAGGGATGACCGATCGATGGCTATGCATTTTAAAGACTTTTAAGGAATCTTTAGAGTTTCAATCAGTCCTTAACGGTATAGCTTATATCAATAATCCCATGTTTTGGCAGTCCCTCGTGAACAGCCGGAAAGTGAGTTGTCTTAACCATTGATTAGTTGAGAAGGAAGGGATGACGTGTATACACTTCATTCTCACGTCATGATATCCTAAGAAATAATATCGTTTTTTTCAAGAGGTGTTTCTTTTGCGTATAATCTTTTTTTCTCCCCTATGTTTGTTTCTTGTAAAATATTTTACGAAAAACCATTCAAACATACATAAAATATTTTACCATCATCCTTTAAACTTAATTCATTTATTGAAAAACATTTTCAATTCATGAAGTTTCATAAAATATTTTATAAATAATTATTTATTTATAATATTATCAAACTATTTCAACTATTTACTGTCACCATCATCACACCGTCGTGCCATTATTACAATCTCGTCATCGCCTCCACTCCATCATTGCTAGCTGCCACAACTTTACTACAACAACCACCATTTTCGTCGTACTGCAATCATCACCATCAATCATCGCCACTACTCCACCACCCGCATCGATACTGTTCCATCTCCACCACCGATACCATTCCACATCCACGACCTTCAATGCTGCTACTACAAGACCACCATTTATATTCATGAAATATAGTAGGGGAAGAAGATTTAGCTAGAAAGAGTTAAGAAAGAGAGAGAGAGAGGGAGTGAAAAAAGAGAGAGCAAAGAAGAGAGAAAACAAATTATATTCAAGAAATATTTTACGAAAAAACAACACCGGCTTAGCAGTTAATTAATTCTATACAGTCCACACTCATTCGACATTTCTCAAGCAATAAGCCAATTAATATTGGGTTTTGCAAATGCATGATCCCTAGCTAGGAAAGAACATTTCCAACCAGACCATGCCAGACAGTACTTTACCCGCACACGTGTATGCACAGGTTAATTGTCGTCTCCTTCTAATAATTTATTAAAGATCCTTTTGATATTTATTTACGAGTAGTTTTTATTAAATATCCATATCATGTACTAATCCACGTTACCTCGTGTTTAATACTTGAAAAATTAGGAATAATGAGGCTTGAATTCAAGACTTCTGATCAACAAAACTACGATACCATATTAAAGGATCATCTCATCTAAAAGCTTAAGCTCGATAAGTGAGGTCTCAAAATATAATTTATAATAGTCTCTAATAATTTTTTGACGAAAATATAGCAATTTTTTCTATTCGTATGGAGATAATTGAAAATAATTTAAAAATAAAAATAATTAAGAAAAATTTTAAACATACTTATATTGTCAATTAGTCATATCATACATGCAATCATCTGCTACATTGATTTGAGTTATTTCTAATAATTTTTATCTGTGGATGACAGAAGCTATATACTTATCTTAATTTTAACAAAGGCAAGTGCAGTTTTGGATGGGTCGGGTTAAAAAATGTGACATCAGATAGCGCATCACATGGAAGTGTGAGTCATTTTGTGGACCCCATCTCTCCTATAATTTGCCCGATAATCATCCATCGATCTTTGTCCTAACTCTGGCACTGAACCATTATATATATGGCCATGGAGACCTTCCCTTTTGCAGCAACGAACCACAAAATGGAAATGGCGGTGGATGAGAGGAATATGGCTGGCAATGGGAAAGAGAAAGAGGAGGAGGAGAAGGAAGATGGTAAAAGGAAAAAGCTGGGAGGGGTAAAAACAATGCCGTTCATCCTCGGTGAGTTAGCATTCTTGAGTCGGTATTGTGAATAAATTTTTCCTTAATTCACCCCCTCCTTGTAAAGAGATAATGCCATAGATGGCATTTACAATTAGCTTTTTTTTTTTTTTTTTTTTTTCATTTTTATTAGTGGAGTAATCAATATTAAATCAGCATTCGTTTTTTCAGTGCTTGAGCTAACACTACGTGACATGCTAGTCAATCTCATAACTATAGGATTTTGATGATTTAGATTAATTCTTATTATATTGAAATGTTTGTAGCGTTAGCAAAGACAATTGCGGAATTCTAAACTTTAAAGGCAAGAGAGTTGTCTTGGTTTGATTAAAATTAAGATTTAGTTTTTATAATTAACTATAATTATTCTTTAATGATATCAATCTTGAGCTTATTTGGTCTACGAAAGAATCTGATGATTGACTAAAAACTAAACGTATTCTAGCACTATCTTAGCCTAAGAAGTGATAGATTTAGTTTTTATTAATATAGAAGTGGGCTCGAGAATATCCTATTATCTTTTTATATATATATAATTCTAAGGTTGGAACAATGATTTAAGATTAATGGTGTTTTACTTATGAATATATATATTCTCTAGATATGTAGACATTTTTCCAATTAATTAAAGATGATATCCAGCTAATTAGAGTGTATATGGTACTGTGGTGCAGTGATTTTGTAAAAATACATTTGTATAGAAAAAATATTAAATTGATGTGTCACTGTGCACTTTTGAATGGTTTTTCAGTTCATATATATTTTAAAAAATACCTTCAAATGCTGTTCAGACACAACTGATCCTCTAGTTTCATATTTTCCTTGGTGTTTGAAATTTTCAGACAGAGAAGTGTGAAACTACTGTGAAAATGTGGTCAATTTTTTTTTTTTTTATTTATCAACAGATTTGATCCCATTTGAACAATTAAAAAATTATTATTTTTTTTAAAAAAAATGTCCTTCAACTATATAAATAGTTTTAATTTTATACCTAAACATTTTTTTTTAATTAATTTTATCTTTCAAGTTTCAAAAATTCTCAATTCAATCTTTCTATCTATGTTTGGTCATGATTTCCATCTTAATTCCACTCTTTTTTTTTTTTTCGTTAAAAACATTATCGTTTTGTAAATTAAGAACTAACATTTTATGTTGAAGAATTCTAATAAAAAGATTGAATAGATAAATCATAATTGCTTGCAGAGAAAACTAATGTACAAATTTATTTGGAGGTAAAATTGACAATATATGACGTTTTTGAAGTTTGCCCAAAAGGGAAATAACTTGCATGTTTACGTATAAGAGAGAAATTGTTTATGGAAGGCAGAACATTAAATTAATAAAGTGAACTCTTTTTTTTTTTTAATTTCTATGTCATCACTGTCCTAATAATTTTTCTACTAATGGTGAAACGTCTCTCTCATGCACAATAATTATATTTATGGTTTTTTTTTTTTTTTATTCATCGTGAGGTTCGGAAGTTTTAAATTTCATAACATATATATGATAATTTTCTTTGATTACATAATAATCAAATAATTAAACTAAATTATTAAAATTCAAATTTTTTTACTAAAAAAGAAAACTAAATATGCAGTCGTTAACCTATAACTTTTTTTATGTACTTCTATGTTATGCTGGAATACTCGTTATCCAACCTTTTTTTTTAAAAAAAAAAAGAATTTGCGATACAACCTTAATAATTATAACATCCTTAATTTGATACGCAGGAGGAGACCCCCAACTTTTTCTAATAGAATTTAATTCTTACATATGGCTCAAAATCATTTTTTTTCTTTTTTCTATAATTAATCTTCTCAGCAGATTTAATTACATTTGCTTTATATTTAATAGATCGAGTTCTAATATATATTAAATCAATGTCACTATCGAAGCAATCTATCATTAGATGTAGCACTCATTAATTTGAATGATATTTTCGAATTAATTTTTAGATATTAAAATTAAATTTATTCTATAGATTTAATAGATAGATTATTATTCAAATCAAATTAAATTGAATAATTCATTATAATTCATAATTTATAATCTTGCTATATTACTATATATTAACATTGATCCTTTTGTTTTTATTTATCTAATTTGATACAGCAAATGAAATATGTGACAAGTTTGCTGCTACTGGTTTTTATGCCAACATGATAACGTACCTGACCCAGCAGCTGAACTTGCCTTTGGTTAAAGCCTCTAACACTCTCACCAACTTTGGTGGGACTGGTAGCTTTACCCCACTTATCGGAGCTTTGATCGCCGATTCTTATGCCGGCCGGTATTGGACCATCATCGGTGGTTCCATTATTTACGAACTGGTAACTTCATCTCTCTGTGTTTATGCTAATAATGAAATGTTTTTTTTAAAAAAAAAATTGATGAGATAGGCATATATGTATATATATGAATGTGAATCCATGTCAATTATAAATGAAATCACCAACTTGCCAGAATAATAATTTAACATGGAAATGGATAGAAAAATCTTCACTTGACCAGTGTTTTATTTTTTTGGCCGCAGGGAATGATCAGCCTAACAATGTCAGCAATACTCCCATCACTGAGGCCACCTCCATGTCCATCTCAAGTGAACTGCAAAGAAGCCTCAAACTCTCAGCTATGGGTCCTGTATATGTCATTAATCCTCACATCCATTGGCTCTGGTGGCATCAGGCCCTGTGTTGTTACCTTCGCCGCAGACCAATTTGACATGACCAAATCAGCTGTTGGGTCACGAAGCTGGAATTTCTTCAATTGGTACTATTTTTGCATGGGAGTGGCCACACTGACTGCCTTGACTGTTGTAGTTTATATTCAAGACAATGTGGGTTGGGTTTGGGGCCTTGGAATCCCAACTCTAGGCATGGCGTTATCCATAGTAGCCTTTATATTTGGTTCTTCACTTTATTATAAATTGAAACCAGGAGGGAGCCCTTTGCTTAGACTGGTTCAAGTCATTGTTGCTGCTGTGAAGAACAGGAAAGAAGTAGTGCCAGAAGACCCCAGTCTGTTGTACCAAAATAAAGAACTTGATGCTGCTATTTCTGTCAATGGAAGGCTTTTACACACCGATCAGTTCAAGTAAGCTATGCTAAACAGAATAGGTAGTTTTTTTCTATTCAACGGTCCGGTGATTAGGGCCATCCCCATCCCCACCTCACCCTAGAAAATGTCGCCCCATTCCCGCTTCATGCCCCGTTCGGAGTGATATGTTGCATTCCATCCCCACTCCAAATGGAGTGGGAAGGGGCCTCGTTAGATTGTCATTCCTAAAGACAAAAGGATGGGATGAGGGTGGGGATGGCTATCTCCGTCCCCGCCCCACCCCAGAAAATGTCACCTCATCCCCATCTCATGCTCCGTTCGGATGATAGTTTGCGTATCATCTATGCCTCAAACGGGATGGGGTGGGGCTCCATCAGGATGAGTCAGATTGCCATCTCTACTGGTGATATGCTCGGGTTAGTTTGGCATACGGAGACCGGGTCAAAGCGACCTAATAAATTTGTTGCATCTGTGTTGGCAGGTGGTTTGACAAAGCTGCAATTGTAAAAAATGATGATGAAAAAGATTCGAAGTCACCAAATCTATGGAGGCTTGCCACTGTCCACCGAATCGAGGAGCTGAAATCCATCATCAGAATGCTGCCCGTTTGGTCAGCAGGAATCCTACTTGTAACAGCTTCTTCACATCTCCACAGCTTTGTTATTCAACAAGCTAGGTCTATGGACCGTCACTTGTCCCACTCCTTCGAAATCCCACCAGCTAGTTTGTCCATCTTCAGCATCCTAACGATGCTCACAGGACTTGTTCTATACGAACGTCTTTTCGTCCCCTTCGCTCGTCGCTTCACAGGAAACCCTTCAGGCATCACTTGCCTACAAAGAATGGGCATAGGATTCTTCATTAACATAATTGCAACCGTCGTTTCAGCATTAGTTGAGGTCAAAAGAAAACAAGTCGCGGCACATTACAACCTATTGGATTCTCCTAAAGCCACGATCCCAATAAGTGTGTTTTGGTTACTTCCTCAATATATCCTCCATGGAATAGCGGAAGTTTTCATGTCCGTAGGGCACATGGAATTTCTTTATGATCAGTCACCCGAAACCATGAGAAGCACGGCTGCCGCACTCTATAGTCTAGCAATTTCCATGGGGAACTACATAGGTACACTCATTGTGTCCCTTGTTCACAAGTATACTGGCCAGACAAATAATTGGTTGCCTGATAGGAACCTCAATAGGGGAAAATTGGATAACTATTACTGGCTTGTAACAGGGATTCAAGTTATAAATCTTGTGTATTATGTGATTTGTGCTTGGTTTTACACTTATAAACCTTTAGAAGAGGTCAAGGAAGAAGATGCTGAAGTAGCAGCTGAAGATGAAATTCAACATAAGCGGCTGAATGATGCTAAAGGGAATGGAGAGTTAGAGCTTGGCAGAAATGTGATCGTATAGAATTATTTAGAAGATTAAAGCTAGTCATGTAAATTCTGCTTAGTTACATTACAATGGCCAAATAAACCGCAATGTTAAGCACCTTCCTCAGTTTCGATCTTTTTCCTTCTTTCTTTCTAAATTAAATCAGAAATATAAATGTTATGAAAAATGGGAATGAAGATTAAATATTTAGTGTTATAAATTACTATTCATATAACCTATTCTGTGTATTTACTATAGCAATGCTTTTTTTTAGTTTTCAATTTAATTGAAGTTTATCCAGGTAAGTTAACTCCGCCTACGTTACAAGGGTTGTTCAATTAATGTTAATTTATGGTTTATGTGCCTTAATTTGTGAATTTTATGTTTAATTTGAAAAATTAAGATTAGGATTTTTAGTGAAATAAATTTAGAGGAAATGGATTTAAGCTTGTAATTCATGCAATGTCCTATGCAACAAAAGGACCAAATAACTTTAGTGAGTATAGGACTAAAGTGCAATTTTGTAAACTAAATTTGGAAACTCCTCAAGCAGAAGGTATTGAGTTTCTCACACCAATGCTCCATTTTTTAAAAAAATTTTAATTTTATATCAAAGTAAATTATAAACTAATCCTTTTAGTTTCAAAAAACGAATAAATTAGTTATTTTTTTTTCAAAAAAATAATTATTTAATCTTTATATTTTTTAAAATCTACTTGCAACTTATTTTTTTGTTCATTTTCAAATAGAAAAAAATATGAAGAAAGATTGATGAGAAAATAATTATTTTATGTATTAATCAAATGATTAAATAATTAATTCTTAAAATAAAAAAGACTAAGTAATTTGCTTCACAAAACTGTAAGGACTAATTTATAATTTACTCTCTGATTTTTACGTAATAGATCGGTTTGATCTCTCAACCGCATGTTCTAGTTCAAAGCCACTGAAACATCGGTTTGATTAGCAAAACCTGTAAAACGGATTTTCTTCGAGAGGGCCATATATATTTATTGTGTTTCTTAGAAAAATGAAAAAAAAAATTTCCATGAAGTTGGAAAGAGAGATTTCATTGTTTAGAGCAGACTACACAGAGCAGGCTATGGCCGTTTCAGTGGATGGTATGTCTCTATTAAGAACCACGTGGCCATGCTAGCGATCTATATTGTGGTTGGTGGATCAAGTTTTCCATGACAACCACTCATCATAGGGAAGTCAACCAACCTTATCAACAGGACTTAATGGTTCAGCTAGTGTTAGTGACTTAATTATAAGGCCCTATCTCAATTCTATGAAACTACGTACGAACAATCATAGGTTGGTAAGCCTAGTCAGTTTTTCTTTGTTCCTGCGGCTGTTCAAATCTGACAACTGATTCTCATTTGATGCCTTTCTCTGTCATTTTTGGCATCTATGTATTTGAGAAATTTTGTAATCCAGAAAGGTAAATAAGTGATATATACTATAATTATTTTATAAATTTATTTTAAGAAAAAATAGATATATAGAAAAAAAAATTATAATTGAATTATTAAAAATAAGAAAAAAAATTTTATAATCGCATAATTTTTTTTTATATGTATCTATCTTTTTTTCAAAATGAATCCATGAACTATATATATGCTATTAGTTATTTTTTATATATTATAAATTTTTTTTTTTAAGTATTTTACTTGTTGACAAACAAACCACCCCTGTGTGCACCTTCCTCAGCTTCACCTTCTTATGTGAATTTTCAATAAGAAGACAGATTCCTATGTGTAGGGAATGAGAGTACTAAAATATAAAAAAAATTTGTTAGTTTTTCCAAACATTTCTTTCAAGTCTACATGAAAAAAAAAATAATTTTGAAATATATATATATAATAAATTCAATAAAAATAGAACTATACAAAAAAGATCAATTAGATATTCCAATACAGTAGTTACTATAAATACAAATCTTACAAGAATATGTGAGATGCTGACTCACATTATTCTTAATTAATACTCTGAATTCAAAATGAAGGTACGTAGGAGATTTTTTTTTTTTTTGGTTATAAATATATATATTAGCCAGAAAGAACTAACTCACATTGCGTTTTTCACATCCATACATGTTTAAAAACACTTATAAGGAAAAACCAAAATTTAGGATACATTTGTTAACGGGGCTAATAAAAATCCTAAGAAGGAATATGAACCTGAAATTTCTAGGCTAAATAAGCCTTCTCATTATCTATACAGATAGGATTGGAGCCAATCCATTTGGGGCACTTTTCATATATATCGAAAAAACGAATATTAAATCAAAGCCATAAGTGGGAAAGCAGATCAACCTAATTGATAACAATCTTAAGACATGATATGGAATTAGATTGGAAGGGAGAATCTGAGGACTCGGATGCTATATATTCCTCGGCATTGGATTTGGATCAATATAAGTACAAATATAAACGGACAGACATGGCATAAATATCTTTGGCGAATGAAAATCATAGGCGTTGACGTCTGACGTATAGGCCCTACCTCTCCTATAATTAACCCCTCTCCACTACAGTAGTTCCACTGCCCACATATCCATTCACTTTGTTGGATTCCTGACGAGGAATTGGACCAAAGATGGAGTTTCAGGACAACAACAAATCTCGTGAAGATCAGAAGCAGGAGGAGGTGAAGATCAAGGAGGATGATAAGGGAAAGAAACTTGGAGGCATCAAAACAATTCCATTCATACTTGGTGAGTTTGTTTTGGACTTAGCAGATGTTTGTACTATGTTGATGAACTAAGTTGGAGACCAATCTGTTGTTTTACCTTCATGTTTTGGCAGCAACTGAACTATGCGACAGATTTTCTACCATTGGTTTTCATGTCAATATGATAACCTACCTCACTCAGAAGCTGAACTTGCCTCTTGTAAAGGCCTCTAACATTGTCTCGACCTTCGACGGAACCGCCAGCTTAACACCCTTGATCGGTGCTCTGATTGCTGATTCATTTGCTGGCCGATTTTGGACAATCGTCGTTGGCTCCATCATCTATGAACTGGTTCGTCTCCTCTCTCTCTCTCTCTCTCTCTCTCTCGGGGCATATTTCTGTATAACTAAGTCTTTAACTGAAGATCAACGCATGAAAGTAGAGTTTTAATGCAGATTTTAATAAAATTTCTTAGGCTTCCAGTATAATCTTCAAATCAATCATTATCGAATGAGTAGGTTTGTTCTCCATGTTATTATCTGGGGTTCGAACTTTATATTTATGTGTAAGGATTCTCGGGCTGTGAGAAAGAGGTTTCTCATGAACTTTAACTGGTCCAAACTTGTTAGTTCAGGAAGCTGAAGACTTGATTTGACACAGAAATGCTTAATTTCATTCTAGAATACAATTCAACATATGCCATTTCAGCTGTATTACTAATCGATTCTCATCTATAATTATCACAGGGATTAATTAGCATCACCACTACAGCACTATTGAAATCACTACGTCCTCCACCATGTCCTACGCTTGTGGGCTGCCAAGAGGCTTCCGGTTTCCAACTAAACATCCTCTACTTTTCTCTGTTCCTCTTAGCTGTTGGCTTGGGTGGCACTAGGCCTTGTGTTATGGCCTATGCCGCGGACCAGTTAGACATGAGCAAATCAAGTGTCGAATCTCGAAGCTGGAACTTTTTCAATTGGTACTACATTAGCTTGGGATTTGCGAGACTAACTGCAGTGACTGTTTTGGTCTACATACAAGATAATGTGAGTTGGGGATGGGGTCTTGGAATACCTACCATTACCATGGGCCTAGCTTTCCTTGTCTTTCTATCTGCTTCTCTACTTTATAAGAAAGTGAAACCAGGAGGAAGCCCACTGGTCAGGGTAATTCAAGTGATTGTTGCTGCTATAAGGAAGAGAAAAGCTGTCTCACCAGAAGATCCAAGTCTTTTGTACCAAAACAAAGAACTTGATGCTGCTATATCTGCACATGGAAGGCTTTTACACACCACTCAGTTCAAGTAAGCTATGTTAAATTCTGAATCCTGATGTTGCTAAGTGTTTAAAATCTTTTAGAATGTACAACAACATTGGAAGCCGATCTGGGGCAGTACCAAGTGGTCATTGACCTTAGATTTGCAGGAGAAAATTTCTAAACTGGCCTTTTTCATTTTGCAGGTGGCTTGATAAAGCAGCAGTAGAGAAAGATGGTGAAGCAACAGATTCCAGTCCACCGAATCTATGGAAGCTAGCAACCGTGCATAGAATAGAGGAGCTAAAATCCTTTCTCAGATTGCTTCCAGTTTGGGCAGCTGGAATTTTACTTGTCTCAGCTAATTCACATAACAACAGCTTCAACACTCAACAGGCTCGCACTATGAATCGTCATCTGTCGAATTCCTTCCAAATTCCACCGGCGAGTATGTCTCTCTTCGGCATCCTGACCGTGATCATAGGGCTCGTTCTCTACGAACGCCTCTTCGTGCCCTTTGCACGTAGATTCACAGGGAATCCTGCAGGCATCACATACCTGCAAAGAATGGGCATAGGCCTAGCCTTTAACATTCTTATGTCAGTCGTTGCTGCATTGGTTGAGAAAAAAGAAGAGCAGTGGCAGAAAATCATAACTTATTGGATTATCCTAAAGCCATTGTTCCCATGAGTGTATTCTGGCAGGTTCCTCAGCTTTCACTTCATGGAATATCAGAAGTCTTCATGTCTGTTGGACAGTTAGAATTTCTTTACGATCAATCCCCAGAAAGCATGAGAAGCATCGCCTTGGGATTATTTTGGATAGCAAGTTCTATCGGAAATTACTTGGGCACATTTATGGTGTCACTAGTTCATAAGTACTCAGGACACAAGACGAATTGGTTACCTGACAGGAACCTGAATAAAGGAAAGTTGGACTATTATTATTGGCTTGTAACCGGTATCCAAGTTGTGAATTTTGTGTATTTTGTAATTTGTGCTTGGTTTTACACTTACAAGCCCTTGGAAGAAGCCAGGGAAAAGGATTCTGAAGATGGTGCTGAAAGGAAGGGAGAGGTAGAACTTGGTACTGCTGAAAAACTTAAAAATTAATTGTTGATGACATTATTACCTTGTAATATCAAAAACCTTGTACTACATTGATAGTAATATTTTGTAATAAGAAATTACGGATTCAAATTTTAGTCTACTAATAGCTTTAGATGTGTGATTTAAAAAAATAATAATAAAAAAAGACATTAATACCTTGTAGTCTTTTTTTCTTGGGAATCGAGTGAAAAATAACATAAATCAACATTATGAGCAACATTAGCAAACCAATCCACACAACGAGTTTACAAGCTAAGTTGCTTTTACAATATCTACGTTTGGGAATTTTTCAAGTTCGTTCCAAAGAATAGAATCACTTAAAAGGGAGTTTTTATTTCATTTATTAGGAAAGAGAAAAAAATTGACTGCACTTTTTTATTCCCCCCCCCCCAGTTATTCCTTTGTCTTTTTATTTCGAAAATATACAGCATTTAGGCTTAATGGGCTATGGCAATTGGGTTAGGGTATTTATTTGAGCCTGGTGGATATATTTTTAGCAATATTCTATTGGGCTCCTTATCCAACTTTCATAAACGTAACGGCTCATTTAGAGGGCCCATCCAAATTTTGAATTTAAATGAAATTATTAGATAAAAAAAAAAAAAACTTAAACAATCACCAAATATTAAATGTTATGGACAGATAGACAAGTTTCCGAAAATATGGAGGGTAGGTGTCTAGAAAGATGGGAGGCTAATTTAAAACCTTAAAATTAACAAGGACTCTCATGAATTTTTTTGAAAAATTAAGCCCCCTTATATCTTCCATTTATCTATTGCCTGCCCCTTATCACTGCTGGTTGAGGTTGGTACCATATTTATAACACCTGTCAGTTTAAATGTTATGATATACGTGTATATTTTTATTATTTTATTTAAATTTAATGATTTAAGAGGTGAATGAGACATTATATATTTCTTATAATCATTATCTAATAGTTTAATATTTTAAATTAAAAATAATATTTATTAAAAAAATATTCATATGCACGGCAATAAAAAAAAACCCACTCAAATCTCAATGCTTCAACTTGCAGGACTTCAATTAGAGATTAGTTTTAAGTCATGTACCATGAAGACCAAAGTCATCTTATTATATGTGAAATAACTGAATTTCTCCATACCATCTGACGAGGTAGTCTATAAACATTAAAGTTCTATTCATTGTTATGTACCAAGTTGTTGTGTTAAATGAAATATAATGGTGGGTCATTTTGGGATTGGCGAGTTTATCCCATCACTACCGGAAAAATAGGTTTTTGTGGTGGTTCTTTAGCGACGATATAGAAAACCATTGCTTAAACTATAGAACCGTCGTTATTCTCTTCTCAAAATTAGGTATTTAGCAACGTTTTGTAAACCGTCACTAATTTGATCATCTAGAATCGTTTTTAGCGTCGGCTTTAAGTAAACCATCGCTAAAAAGATAAATATTTTTGGAATTAGTGAGGGTTTACCTAAACCATAACTAATTCCAAAAAAGATGATTTTTAGCGACGATTTATGTAAAGCCGTCATTAAAAACCATTTATTAAGAGTGGTTTTAGCAAAGGTTACTAAAAACCGTTGCTAAATCCATGAAGTTGGCAAGTCAAAATTGAAAAAAGCATTTAGCGACAATTTTTTTATGAAAACCGTCACTAAATAACAAAATTAGTGACAGCTTATGAAAATCGTCGCTAATTTATTACCGTTGGAGGTAAAACAGGACAAATTGGAATAAATTAATGTTTGTAACGACGGTTCAAAACCATCACTAAAAACTTAAGTTCCTAAAACCTATTGCCCAAATTTTTTTTCAATTTCTTCTTCTTCTTCTTCCAAGAATCGCAAATCCACCACTTTCTTTCCCATTTCCCCTCTAATCTCGGCTCCAACTCCCTCCAAATCTCCCCCTTTCTCTTCTTTTCTTCTTTCCCTCCATCTCTTCCCTTTTCCTCCTCCCTTTTCTTCTTTCTCTCTCTCCTTCCCTCCTCCTCCTCCCTTCCCACCTCATCTTCAATCATTGTGTAGCAGGAGCGACAACAACTCCTCCACCTCTTCACCATGAGTTGGCAGTAGCTCCTATCTCCTTCTCTACTCCTTCATTTGTGTAATTGGTAACTAATTAATTTTTTTCCATTTATTTCATTAATTTTATATTTGTTGTTTAATTAATTATTTGTTAATTGTTAGTTAGTTTAATTTAGTTTGATCTTATATGTAATTTGTTAGTTGTTAATAAATTAATTATGTGTTAAAAATTAATTAAGTGTTAGGTTATTTAATTAATTATTTGTTAATTGTTAGTTAGTTTAATGAATTTAGTTTTTTTTTTTAAATATTTAATTTGTTAGTTATTGATTAAATTAAATATATTTGTTGTTTAATTAATTATTGGTTAATTGTAGGTAGTTTAATTTAGTTTGTTTTTATAGTTAATTTATGAGTTGTTAACTAAATTAATTAATTATTTAAAATTTTAATTAATTGTTAGTTTATTTAATAATGTTGTCACATGGTGATTTCGGGGTGAGGGCGATGATTTTCGAAAAATAGGGAAAATGAACAAAAATAACTGGAGTCATCATCTAATATTATAGTTATTAAAAAACCTATGACTCGGTCCGTTCGGAGTTTTGTATAAGGGGTTTATTACATGTAAAAAAAATTAAAAATTACCATACCTTGTCCCGCTTAAGGCAAACACCATTACATATAACATTGATTTGATTTTTGATTTTTTTTTTTATTAATGAAAGTCTATACCTATTTTTCAACATTTGCCCATTAACGAGTGATTTAAGACTTGATCGGTCGGAGACCTTGTCCTTACCTATAATGAATAGTTAAGAAACTAAAAAGACATTATGAATGCAAAGATATGTGGCTCGTGTGATTTAAATGGCGTGCGTGAAAACAAGGCTTAAAAGTAGACAAATAGGCAGAATAGGTAAAAACGAGCAAACAGACAAAATAAGCAAGCATGCAAATTAGAGAATAACAACAAAATAAGCAAATAAGTAAAATAGGCAAAATCGATAAATATGCAAAATAGGCAAAATCGATAAATAAGCAAAATCGACAAATAGGTAAAATAGACAAATAAGCAAAATCGACAAATAGGAAAAATAAAAAAATAGGTAAAAATAGATAAAATAAGCAAATAAGCAAAAATAGACAAATAGGAAAATAGGTAAAAATAGACAAATAGGTAGAAATTAGCAAAATAACGACAGAAAATGGCAAAAATAACAAAAATGAAAAAATTAGCAAAAATTATTGAAGTTGGCAAAAATGATGGCAAACTTGGTAAAAACGATAAAAATAGCAAAATTGACGAAATTGGCAAAATTGGCAAAACAATGACAAAGACGACAAAAGCATTAAAATAGGCAAAAATGGAAAAATCAGCAAAAATAGCAAAAAAAATATGACAAGCGGGGTTCGCATCGACACAACTTTGAATGTCGTGATTTTTAAGCAAAATTGACACAATATCAAATTACTTTTCGAATGTGCAACAACGAGTCCAAAACGAGGCTCGGATCAATGCGACTCAAAAATTCACTTTTTTTTAAGACAAATTAGCATAATATCAATTAAACATTGCAATGGGAAATAACAATTCTAAAACGAAGTTCGAACCGACACAATTCATGAATCATTTTTTTTTTGACGAATTGACGACAATGTCATAATTAATTGTTATTTGATAAAAAAAAATGGTTCTAACAAGGAGGTTCAAACTGGCATGATCTGAAATTATTTTTTTGTAGATAAAGTTAGCACATGAATGATTTAACATTCCCAAACATCCTGTTCTTTTAAATTGCACCTCCTCAACTAATTTTAGCCACTTATTTTTAATTGCAGTCTTCCCTTTTATCTATTTATTTATTTTTTGCTAAGAATTAAAAGAAAATAAATTGGGAGTAAAAATTATTTAATAACAATAGCGACAACTCGTCCGTCACTAAAATTATTAGCGACAAATGATAACCGATCCGTCACTAAAATTGTTAGTGGTGGATGTACTTCAATATAGCGACAACTCATCCGTCACTAATTTTACAATGGATAGTAACTTCTGTCACTCAATTATCAACGATAAATATTTTACCTACAGTCTGATTTTATCACCATTTCATCACTAAAAGAAAATAATGACGAAATATATAGATTTAACGATGAAAATTTCGTGGCTAAAGGCTTAGTTTTTTGTAGTGTCATGTATCAGAGCCATCCAACATTTCTTTTGAATAACAAACCCACACTCCACCTATACAAGTAACGTCTTACTTACATTATTACTGGACGAGTCTTTACAGACTCATTATGTTAATTTGATTTTTTCCACTCACGTATTTGTTAGACATATGGAACTTCACTAGGGAAACAATAACCATTTCATACTAATATTTTTGCATCAGTATAGACAGGTAAGAAAGGGATTTCAGAGAAATTATTCAGACTTTTCTTGCACTTGTTTTTCTTCAGTAATTTCGTAAGCAGAAATGCAACGAGCATCTGTCTGAAATAAGGGAAGAAGGATTCACCATGTCAATAAGGCAAATTTTGCACGCTCCTTTGTTTTTCCATACCACAATTCTATTTACTACAAAAGATTCATAGCTAGCTAAGTCTAGTCAGTAATGTCGTTTTCTTTGTTCCAATTGCTGTTAAGTCATGGCGACTGAATCTCATTGACACCTTTCTTTGTCTATTTTGGCATTTATGTAATTTTATAAATCACGTAGCAATGAATATATATCTAGCTACACGGTAGGTCAAAGTTGGCTTATATATATATAGACACACACATAACAGTTGTTCACAAATAAACCACCACTATATGCACCTTCCTCGGTTCTCCTTCTTCTGTAAATTTTCAATAAGAACATACAAGAATCCTACGGATAGGAAATGAGAGTACCAAAATGTGTGGGTCATTACTCATTACATTTTCTTTATTAGTTTTCCTCATATTCTTGCAAGTCTACATGAAAAACCAAATCATTCGGCAGACCTAATCACTTACAGACTATATATATATATATATGACTTTACTAATAAACTAAAAGAGGTAGGGTTTTTGAACAGTGGCCATCAGTGTTCATCCCCTCACATAAAATTGTTCATTCCTGTAGCACCTTCTGTTTTTTTTTTTTTGCTGTGGGTGGGCCTCTCTTTCGGCCTTTATTATATTCGGGCTTTTAGAATTGTACATTCTGTAATCTAGACTCATCTATGTCTTGAAGGTCGGGGCCCATGTTTTTTTATTTGTTTTTTTTCATCAATCTAAGTTCTTTTTTTATTTAATTTTTTTAATTTTCAGATTGTTTTATTTTTGTTTTTAAAATTTTAACCCTCTAACTGATGTAGTAGACATGTCTTTTTTTTCCTTTGCCTTTTTTTTGTTGTCAATTTATGTTTTTTTTATTTGTCAATTTTTGTAAAAATTTGTTCATTAATTATAAGTTTATTTTTTGCAATACAATATTATAAAAATTATATTTAATTTTTTTAAAATTCTTGATTAATATTTTAGTTAAAATTATTTTATTTTTTATTTTAAAATCAATCTATAAAGAAGAATGATTTTTATTTTTTATACGTAAAATTTATAAAAAAACATTGAAAATTAATTTTAAGTTGTTTCATTGTACATGCTTTTTTCCATCAATCTAAATCTTTTTTTATTTAATTTTCAGGTTGTTTCATTTTGGTCTAAAAAATTTTAAAATAAAAATTTTAATCTCCTAACTCGATGCACTACACATGTCTTTTTTTTCTTTGATGATTTTTTTTTGCTTTTTTTCATCGATTTATATTTTTTTTTTTAATTTTTTAATTTTTGTAAAAGCCTATCCATTGATTATAATTTTATTTTTGTAAAATTCTTTCGAAAATTACTTGGGCACATTTATATATGCATGGTGTCACTAGTTCACAAGTACTTAGGCCACGAGAACAATTGGCTACCTGACAGGAACTTGAATAGGGGAAAGTTGGACTATTATCTATTATTTAGTTTGTAACAGGTATCCAAGTTGTAAATCTAGTGTATTTTGTAATTTGTGCTTGGTTTTACACTTACAAACCCTGGAAGAGGCCATGGAAAAAGATTCTGAAGTTATAACTCATGAAGACGGTACTGCTGAAAGGAATGAAGAGTGAGAACTTGCTACAACTGAAAAATAATTGTTTGATGATATTTGTAATTTAACTGAAAATTCTGAAGTTATAAATCAAGTGTACCTTGCAATTTAATTAGTTAATGTAATGGAAAACATCATCATTCATATGCCTTCACTAAGTTTTTGTGAAGACATTTTTACAGGCACAGGCTTCATTTTGAAAATTTTCAAACTCATATTGGACTGATATTTTAGGAAGAAAATAATCATTCAAAATTAAGGAAATTAAACAAAACAGTTTTTTTATGGGAAAAAAACAAGATTGACTATGTTTTTTGGTTTTTTCTTTCTTTCAAATTTTTAGTTATTCTGCTTAAATTATAAATTAGTCTCTCTAATTTCAAAAAATAAATTAATTAGTCCCTTTTGTTTTTAAAACCACTTATTTAGTCTTTATATTTCAAAATTCTCTTGTAACTTAATCCTTTTTGTTCTTTTTTCAATTTATTTTATTTTTTTATTTCAAGATATAAAAAAAGAAATATAAATAAAAAATATGAAATAATTTATGAGAAAAGATGTCATTTTATGAATTAAAATAATATTAAATTAAACACAATTAATACTATCAAGATACTAAATAATTAATTATTTATTAAATTAATTCATTCATTTTTAAAAAATAGAGGGAGTAATTTATAATTTACTCACTTATTGTTTTGTATTTTCATTTTGAAAATAATAAATCATTTGGGCTTTATAGGCTATGACAATCGGGTTAGGTTGGTTATGTTATTTATTTGGGCCAGGATGATGTACTATTGGCTTTGTACCCATTTAGAAAATCATCCAAATTTGGAAACCCATTTAGACATCCAAGCAAGTTTTATTGCGCATCTTCTAGTTTTCATGTTTCATTATTTATATACCCATGCTATGCTATGATTACACAACTATTATATATGTAGGATTAATAATACGTATAGTATGATGCGAGTAGATATTTTGTTTCGAAGATTATTGTAAATCAAATCTATATATTGAGCAAACTTATTTGATTTATACATATTTATTAACAAAATAATTTATAATATTAGTATAAAACTTTGTATTTGAATAATTAAGAAATTCTTTTAAAATATTAATTAAATTATTTTATTTAAAAATACAGATTTTAGAACATGAAAAAATAAATAACAAATAATTGATTTTATGTGTGCGGATATAATTAATTTCTAACAAAAAAAAAAAATATATATATATATATCGTATTTAGCAGATTCGAAGTATATAAAATAAATAAATAAAAAATATAAAAAATCCACTTAAATCGCATGGAATATATTAAAGTGAATAGATTTAATCGCATGAAATATATCGAAATGAATAGATTTAGATAAAAAATATTATAAAATTGGTTTCGATAAATTCTAATTTTATATATATATAATCAAATAAAACCTATGAATTTTTTTAACTAATTATTAATTTAAAAAACACAAGTCAAATTATTTTTTAACTGATTATTAGTTTTAAAAAAATTAAGTTAAATTATCTAAAACACACTTTAGCTCTCTCTCTCTCTCTCTCTCTCTCTCTCTCTCTCTCTCTCTCTCTCTCTCTCTCTCTCTCTCTCTCTCTCTCTCTCTCGTTAGAATTTATATATGCAACCATGCTATTCTCATTTAAAAATCATAAAAATAATCAATCGTATAAATTTTAATAATATATTTTAAAAAATAAAGCAATCATCTTCTAAAATTTTATTTCAAAACCAATATACAAAAAAAATCAAATTTGTTAAAAAATAAAAATATATAAAATTAAAAAATTAACTCAATGAGAATTGTAATGAGAAACAAATAATTGAAGAAATAAATTTTAAATAATAAACATAATATAATCAGGTATATATTATCAAATTAAAATCTTAAAAAATATCATATATATTCTATTATCATCAAACTATACATAAAACTAAAAAAAATAACGATTTTTTTTATACATATTTTTACACCTAATTTCATGATTAAAAATATAAAAATAAATTATTTATATAGAAGAAGAATAATTGCTATATGAGAACATATAGAAATCAAAAATCACTCCTCCTTTCTTTTATCAGTTGCCAGCAGTCAAGCCCAAATAAAATTAAAAAAAAAAAAAGAAAATTCTACAGTGAATGTAAAGTAGAAACCGAAAACCAAACATCTTTTCTTTTCTCAATTGCCAGCAACCCAGCCTTAAAAAAAAAACAAAATTACTATAGTGAATGAACAGTCACACATCCAGATCTTTTATTTATTTATTTATTTTTTATAATTATAATAACATAATAAAGGGGTCTGAGTTCGAAAGGCCTTAGCTTTGCTTCTCTTTTGCCAAAATTCTTCTCCTTTTTCACTTCTCTATGGTATTTGCCACCTAGAAAGATCTTCCCTTTTTCTCTATTTGCATTTCATTGTACTGAATTACAATAATAATAATAGAAAAAACTCATCACTAAGGACGACTTTCTTGACGCCAAGTCATTGCAATTTGCACGCAGGATATGGTGGCCTTTTCTGCATCCGATGATACTTGAAAGGACCCATCCAGCGGTTCTGCTTATTTTTCTTCCTCATCTTGGTAATTTTGGGTTGAAGAGCAGAAAAAACGTAGCAACCAAAAACAAAGAAAGAAATGTGTTAAAGGGCAGAGAGAGCAGCTTTTAAAGAGAGAAAAAATGCAGCAGAAGCAACAAACAAAAAGATGAAAGATGTGTTAAGGCTAAATAGGTAAATGAACAAATAAAGTCAATGGCAAGATAGAAATTAATGGAAAGGTTGGGACTGAAAGCAAAATAACACACCCGCCACACGAAACGAAAAAACAAATCTGAGATTCAAAAAAGAAAAGCCAAACAGTGCACTTGGATTTTTTTTTTTTAATTAAGCAAATCATGCATAAATATTATATTTTCCTTTTAAAGATTCAAATCTAGATAATAATAATAATAAAAATAGCTTGGTTAAACCTATGATTTACTTAAGGTGTATTTTTTATTTTAATCAATAACATATAATTTTATAAAATTAAACATTTATCTTATTTAATTGACTACTTTTCTTCACTCAATGATTTATCAATATCAAATTTCTTTTATTTTGTTATATTATCATTTTAATTTAAATAAATTATATTTAATTAATTGAAATTAAATATATATATGCTAAATTAATCCAATTGACTAATCGATAAAAACAAAATGCGCAAATAATAAATTTCGCCCAAATAAATACAATTATCATTTCAACCGTATTCCAAATAATAATAATAAAGCCTATTGGGTCGGGTGAAGTTACCGTAACTGACCGTCCAAGTTAAAACCAACCCATTTAAAAGAAAATTAACCCATTTAGATATCCAAACAAGTTTTCTAACTAACTTCAAAAATCGACTTACAGGGGTTTAGCTGAAACTACCTGATTTTTTTCTCCCCTCTCTGTTTGGTTTCCGAGAATACAAACACTAAATCCCGGAAAACCCAAAACGAAAGAGAAAATTTCGCAAATCTGTAGATCGAAGAAAGGAATCATTTTTCTTCTTATCTGATGATGGAGGTGACGGTGGCGTGCAACAATAGTAGCGGCGGTGCACAGCTGACACCAGAAGAAGAGAGGGTTTTGATTAGAGACATTGCAATTACTTCAGAATCTAATAGTAAAGAAGGCGATAGCTTTTATTTAATCACTCAACGGTAACATTTGTTTCTTTATTTTTCTTTTCTCTGTGTGGGGTTTTTAGCGTTAAAAAGCTTGTGAACTTTAAAAATGTCAAAAGTTTTAGAGCGAAATTTAAGTATTTTTGAGGATTTTATTCTGATGGTTTTGAATATATATATATATATATATAAAGAAGTTTTTAATTTAAAAAATGCAAAGTGGGTTTGTTTTGTTTTGTAGTTTTCTCCTATAAGAATAGGTCTTCACCTCTCTGAAATTGCTTGAAAATGCAAATTCCCAAGTCTATTTTGGAAGTAAGTTTTTTATTGCTTAGTTGTCAACTGGGAAGTAAGGAATTTACCTAGTACTGATGTTCTTTGTGTGTGTGATAGAGAATGGTATGGAATTGAGATTGCTGGTAGTTTTTGAATTATAATTTTGGTAATGTATTTTTTGGTTGGTTTATAATAGATGGTGGCAACATTGGATTGGTTATGTGAACCAAGACCAGACAAATGTCACGAATGATGGGTCATCTATGTTAGAGAATTGTGATACGATTAGTTCTTCAAAAAGGCCTCCTAGTATTGATAATTCTGATTTGATATATGATGCGAATTCCGAGGAGTCGAATGTTGGCATTGAGATTCATGATACTTTATTAGAAGGCCGCGATTATGTATTGCTTCCTCAAGAAGTTTGGAACCAGTTGTATTCCTGGTGAGTTGTTTATGAATTGGTGGAAGAACATAAAATATTACATTACTTTCTTGCTGTATTTTGTGTTTCGTTTTTGCCTTTTTTTAATTCCTTATTAACACAAGGCCGGTGGTTATAATCTTAATTTTGGTAGGATTTTTATGCTCAATACCCATATTCAATAGCTACTGCGAACATGAATAGAGAATATAGGTAGGAGTTTCTTTTATTGCCTTGTTGTCATCACAGGCAATAAAAGATTGCTAAATTGTATCTTTCTGTGGCCACTGTAGTTTGGAAGAAAAAACAAAATGGGGGAAATGCTCTGATAAATATGATGGTATTGTTGGGTGTAGGTATGGAGGTGGTCCGGCGTTGGCTCGGAAGGTAATCAGTTCAGGTCTTTCTCAGACAGAGTTTGCTGTAGAGGTGTATCCTCTCCGTCTTCAGCTACTTGTTATGCCGAAGGGTGATCGTTTTGCAATAAGAATTAGCAAGAAGGTATGACTTGAAATCTGTCATAATTTACTACTTTATTGAGCTGCTTATTTTTGTTGTAACTTGACTTAAGGACATGTTCGACGACTCAATTTAGCATTGACTATCCATAATTTCCACGCCTAATCCTTTGAGTAACTTTGGGAATGGTCTTTAATCAGTATTCTTGTGTTTCTGAATATAAACTAAGTCTTGAAGAACATTTTAAAAATTAGTACATAAAAGAAAATTGCTAAAAATGTTAAACACATGACATTACGTTTACACCATCACAACAAAGTTATGCTATCTCATCGGGAAAGTATTACATTATCACCTCCCTACCACTATTTACCTAAATCTATCACAAAATTGCCCCCTCTTCATCAAATTCATCATCATGACCACCTTTACAACTACCATGCTGGGATTGTTGCATCAATATTGGCATAAATCTGGAATTGGTGAAATGACATCACTTGTTTGCCAAATAAATTCAGTTTCAACATTGAATCATTATAACTAACAAATAATTAGTGTCAATGCATCAGTTCTAAATGGTGCGTAGAATTTGAATACTACAATTTGAGTAGTATAGTTTAAAGTTTCAGTTGTAACTTTTCATCTTATGAAAAGTTCCCCAAGTGTATCTTGTGTTTGATTATCAAAAACTGAATCATTTTTGCAGGAGACAATTGGAGAGCTTCACAAAAGAGCTTGTGAGATTTTTGATCTGAACTTAGAGCAAGTAATGGCTTAAAAATACCCCAGCTATTTTTTTTTTTAATTTCAAAATATAGATTGTAAGTTTTGCGTAAAATATGTTGAACTATTCCTTTTATTCAGTTTCTTATCATGTATTATTATTATTATTATTTTTTACAGGTATGCATTTGGGATTACTATGGCCACCGTAAACATGCTTTGATGAATGACATGGATAAAACACTTGACGATGCCAACTTACAGATGGATCAGGATGTAAGTCTTTTTGTAATGTGTCATGGTGTAAATTACATGTTACTTTCTTGTTTTTATGCTTGACTTTTCTTTTGTTCTATAACCATGTACAGATTCTGGTGGAGGTTCATAACAATGCCAATGGTACTGCATCGAGTGGATCTATAAGATCTGCTCAGGGCAATGGATCTACTGTGAAGGAAGCTAGTTCTTTTCTTTTAGAGCCTTCTAAGTCAAGCTTATCAATTGCAGGAGGTTTATCTGCAAGCAAGGGTGCTTCTAGAGGCAGCAGCACAGAGCTATCTCAAAGTCCAAATCTGACATCTCAGAGCAGGGAGTTGGATAACACATATGGGATCAGTACTGTTACTACAAGGGGGTCTTCTGGTGGCTTGATTGGGTTGCAGAACCTAGGGAACACATGCTTTATGAATAGTGCAATACAATGTCTTGTTCACACATCAGAGTTTGCAAAGTACTTTCGGGAGGATTATCATCAAGAGATAAATTGGCAAAACCCACTCGGTATGGTGGTAAGTTTGATTATTGATGAACAGTACAAATTATGCTAATTTTCTTCCAAGCATGATTTTGAAACACTTAAAATACTGAGTGAAAAGGTACACTGGAGAGCAAAAACCTCTTGGTTTTGAGCTTGTTAGTATCATCTAAATGATATGGTCTTTGAAGTCTCTATGTTGATAAATAGTGCAGTTTTCTTTCATGTTGCAAGAACTAACTTCTGAACTTCAGATGTTGATTGAGGGGCAATTTGTAATTTGATCAATATAACTGTTGTCCTTTTTTGTCTTTGAAGTACAGACCATTGTTTCTTTCTTAGGTTTTGTTTTTGTTTATTGTTCTCTCTTGAGTTGGTTAGATCAAGATCATTTATTGCAGTGATTGGTAGTTTGGTACTTTATGTCAGATATAAAACAGATAAACCTTTCTGGTGCACTGGTGCAGGACAGCTAGGGGGCTGTTCGGATCTGACTTTGGAGGCTGTTTAGGACTTTATTAATGTGGATTTTTGCTGGAATTGTATAAACTATTAGAGTGACACTAATAGGGTTTCTAGGAGTCATACCTAGAGGGTAGAAAAACCTAAGCTTCACACCTAGGGTTCTTAGGAGTCACACAATGAAAAACAAATTGCTGGAATTTTATTCATAAACTTCTATTCATAATATTTAAAGACTAAATACTTATTTATAGAGTTCTAGTAGTCCAAATCCAATAAGGACTTAGATTCCTAAATAAGAAAATTTTAAGTCTGTAGAATAGGAAAAAATCTAGTAAAGCCATTTACTCCTTAGGACTAATAAAATGCTAAATAGAAAACAAAACCAAGACTCATACGAAATTCCAGATTTTTTTTTTCAGAAATTACATAAATGCCTTTGTCTACAAAAAGACATAGAGTTTTTTTGTTCCCTTTGTTGTCTGCATCACTTTCATTTGTTTCCATGCACAAGTAGAGCTTCTAATTAACAATGGTGATTACTCCAGCTGTTGTTATGTCATTTCTAATCTAGGTTTTATTCAGCAATTTTAAGTATTGCAAGTCATTGTTGAACTATTCTGTTAATATCCTATTGAATTGAGTTGGCCATTTTGTAGGGTGAGCTTGCGCTAGCATTTGGTGAGTTACTTCGAAGGCTATGGGCACCTGGGCGAACAGCAATTGCTCCTCGACAATTTAAAATGAAGTTGGCTCGATTTGCACCTCAATTTAGTGGCTATAATCAGCATGATTCCCAGGTTCTCAAGTGCAGCAAACTTTTCACAAATGGTCTGTTTTTCTATGTGGATTATGTGCAGTTTGTGTAAGTAAAATGGTCTGTATCATTGCAGGAGCTTTTAGCATTTCTTTTAGATGGTCTTCATGAAGATCTGAATCGTGTTAAACACAAGCCTTATAAGAAGTCTAAAGATGCTGATGGTCGTCCAGATGAAGAAGTTGCTGATGAGTATTGGGCAAATCATATTGCTCGTAATGATTCCATAATTGTTGATGTGTGCCAGGTGCATATTATTCAAGCTTGCTTACATCCAATCCTTGTCTTTTTGGTCTTGGATGAACTGATCAGACATATTTAGGATGGAATTGGATGGTGCACAACTAAAACACATGCACGCACGTGCACACACACAGAGGCACCCCAACAAATGTGCATGGTTTTTTGTTGCTAAATAGTTTTGATAACCATGAAAATGAAGTTGGGGGAAAACAAGAGATTTAGAGTTATGTACAAGGTTTTATGTAAGCAGGACTAAAATGGAGTACTTTTATCGTAATCCTAGCAACATGAATGGAGCTTTTAGTTTGATTTGATTAGAGGTGCTTCAATGTGACCATTTCTGGCACCTAGGTTGGTGAAAAGAAGAAGCATTTCTGGAGTATCATGCAAGTGTGGATCCCTGGTTCGTTGAAGGGTGCGTTCTATATAATTGTGATTAGGCCTGCAGCTAGATTCTTGATGTGGTAATGTGTGTTTCATGGTGAAGATGAAATTTGTTATAAAATATACATTTATTAAGACGAATGTTTGAAAATTCTTGACATAGTCAAATAAGAGGTGATTGCAATTTGTAGGAAGAGAGAGAATATTAAGATAAATATGCTGAGGTGACACTCATTGAGGATAGGTTAAGATAGCGTCACATGAGGATGCACTGGTGCAGAAGTGATTGAATTTAGTGTCATTCTAAAATCCACAAGATTCCACCTTTATTAAATTTTCATGAAATTCTTTGACTTGAAGCTTGGTATTCTTGCTTCATACTGAGGATGTGCTAATTGTTATGCTATTAAGTTGACACATACTCCAATTAATTGCCCTCATTCCACTGTTTTTGCAGTTCTAAATTCATTCTAAAATTGTTCAGTTGACTGTTTCCTTTTAACAGGGCCAATACAAGTCGACTTTGGTTTGCCCAGAGTGCAATAAAATCTCAGTTACATTCGATCCCTTCATGTACCTCTCTTTGCCACTTCAATCCACCACCACTCGTTCTATGACGGTTACGGTTTTTACTTGTGATGGAAGTGCCCTGCCATTTCCTTGCACTGTAACTATACCGAAGCAGGGGCGATGCAGGGACTTGATCAATGCGCTTAGCAGTGCATGTTCCTTGAAGAATAATGAAGAGCTTAAACTTGCTGAGGTTAATAGCATTGGCTGTTGTCACTCAAGTTCATAAAATTATGGATGTGCAATTCCTTGGCTGGACTTATTTGAACATGTTGTTCACAGGTACGGAACCATTTGTTTCAAAGATTTCTAGAAGACCCCTTAATATCCCTTTCCACGGTCAAAGATGATGACCACCTCATTGCCTACAAGATACCGAAGTCGCTGAAGAAAACACTTCTGCTTAGGTTGATTCATCGCCGTCAAGAACAGTATGTATTTTCTGATCTGGATATTCATATCTTACACCAATTATTGCCTTTGTTAGTTTGGAAGGTGCTGTGCATTAAGTTGCTATATGTTTCTGTTTGTACATGCATGTGTATGCATCTGCATGTTAGATCTCTTATTTATTGCCAAATGACAGGGAAACGGGCGATACACAGGCTGCACAATGGTGGAAGCCCTTTGGAACACCTCTTGTCTCTTTGATCTCACGTGATGATGTGATTACAAGAGGTGATATACAGACTTTAGTTCACAAAATGCTCTCACCTTTGTTAAGATCTGAAAGTTTGAGACAAGCTGACACTCCTGAGCCCTGCTCGTCTTTGGCGGCATCAGATACGTGCCGTGACAACAGTTCTGGTGGAGCATGTACTAACCCTTTGTCAAATTCAATGAACAAGGATAGTAGTAGTTCCAAGGCAGTAACATTATTCAAACTACCACTTCAGTTGGTTGAGGAAAGTAATGCATGCATTGATCTTTCTGTGGGAGAAGAAAAAGCAGTTAAATTGTCCTCAACATCAACATCAATACTGGTATATGTTGATTGGTCACAGGAGCTCTTAGAAAAGTATGATACTCATTATTTGGAAAACTTGCCCGAAGTGCTCAAGTATGGACCCGTGAATAAGAAAGCTCGTACTGAACCTCTCTCCTTGTACACATGTCTAGAAGCTTTTCTGCGTGAAGAGCCTTTGGTGCCTGAAGATATGTGGTTAGTGTCTATTCTTCCCCTACGTGCAATTTTTTATTTGAATGTACACCAATCCTTAATGGAATATCTTTAGTTGGCATTTCCCTTGTGCATTTGCATGTCATAGAATTATTTATTGTTCACTTGTTGAAGGGAAAGGAATTGCATTAAAAGATTAGTGCGAATATATCTGAAACAGGTACTGCCCAAAATGTAAGGAGCGGCGACAAGCAAGTAAAAAGCTTGACTTATGGAGGCTTCCAGAAGTGTTAGTCATCCATTTGAAGAGGTTTTCATATAGCAGGTCAATGAAGCATAAACTGGAAACTTTTGTCAACTTTCCTATTCATGACTTTGACTTGACAAATTATGTAGCCAACAAGAACAACACTCAACGTCAACTCTATGAACTTTATGCATTGACTAACCATTATGGTGGCATGGGAAGTGGGCACTACACTGCACATATCAAGGTGAGCATTGAAGGAACTGATAATATGTGCACGAGTTACAAGATTGGTGTGCACCTCGTATTATTGGCTAGTAGTGACAGTTCATGGACATCTTGACTTTTTTGAATGCATACCTATATACATGGTTGCCAATAGGTTGTTTCCTTTAATTATCCTTCATGAGAAGCGAAAGAAAGGTTCAGTAGTCAGCACCAATTAATCTTTAGTTAAAATGTTTGGGCATTGAGACCTTTGTGCAGTTAATGTGTTTGATAAGGTAACAGATTTGTTCTTGTCTTTATTTGTTGTGATTAGTTAGATTTAGGAGTTTCAGATGACAGAACATCTCTGTTCGTCCAATTTCAGCTTCTAGATCTAATGTTGGGGCATTGGGCTTTCTATTGATTGTTTCATGTCTTGAACTTTTTGGATTCAGCATACATCCCTCTCTCTCTCTCTCTAAAAAATAAAAAATAAATAAATTTGTGCCTTTATTGTGCAGCTTCTGGATGAGAACAGGTGGTACAACTTTGATGACACCCACATATCACCCATAAATGAAGAAGATGTGAAATCAGCTGCTGCTTATGTTCTCTTTTATCGAAGGGTGAAGACAGGTGATGCCATTAGCAATGGAGGAAAGTCTGGTGCAGGTCGTAACAATGGTTCATCTCTGAAGTAAACTTTTGTGGTCATGCCTTCTTGCCAAATAAGCAAGGTATGTGGCTAGGGTTCTC
Organism: Dovyalis caffra; assembly: GCA_963924115.1. Classification (NCBI taxonomy): domain Eukaryota; kingdom Viridiplantae; phylum Streptophyta; class Magnoliopsida; order Malpighiales; family Salicaceae; genus Dovyalis; species Dovyalis caffra. Next base: position 12,103,891 of record CAWUPB010001159.1, read on the forward strand.
CTTGGGTGCAAAAGACCACTTAAAACAAGCCTTTTGTAATGGAATTCCTATATTTATAGATAGCCCTTCTAAAGTTTTTTGAAGTTCTTAATAGTATCTCTCTTCGGAAAAAATATTAAGTCATTGCTCAACGTGGTTATGTAGCTAAGCAATGGTACCTAATATTTAGGTGAAGTTGATTAATGATGGTCCTGATATTGAGAGTGCTTTGCGTGCTGGAAGAGAACCGACATAGGGGACTAAATTCATTTTAATGGCTAATTACCCCCACCATTACCCTGCTGAACCCACCCGCACACAGATTTTTGCTTGAGGTGGGGCTGAACTTACTACTGCATCAGAGGGATGAGAATTCAAAGAAAATGTCTTGGTTTCTAGTAATAACAGTATAACACCAGATTCCTGGGATGGCACTGGCTGATTTTTTTGGTTGAATGCATGTGGACTTCCTTTTCATATTATACCTTTGAAGTGCGATTCTAATACTGAATGTAAAAATTAGCCAGGGAGGGATGCAGTGCCTTATTTTATTTTTCAACCAAAGAAACTCGGAAATAGAAACAAGAGAGAAGAGGAGCAAGAGGGGAAAAAGAGAAGTAGATGGTGATGAGATGGCATTTTCTAAAGTTTTAAACTATGACATTTTCTAGGTTTTAAAAATTCTTGGGGCTAAAAATAAGTCCCTTAGGTCTTCACCATACAGCACACGTTAGACTTGCTATATTAGGAGCATTTGCTATAAAACTATAGTATACTAGGTAAACTTTGCTTTATTTCAGCCCTAAAGGAGACAGAAAGACAGGTCTGCCATTTTCTGATCGTAAATTAGGTAACCTTATCCACCAGAAATAATTCTTTATTATTTGAAAGTCTCCCAGATTAATGGGATTCGCATCATAAATAGCTAGAACTTAAAATTTTGTATTTATATATATATATATATATATATATATATATATTTTTTTTTTTTTTGGGCTATCTCCATATTTGTTATGGGTTACGAAACTCTATTTCAGGATCATTTGGGTGGATCTACTACTATTTTTTTTTTTTTACTTGAATTCCCATGTCCACTCATGCTATTGTATTGTATTTATACCAACACTCTTCTCCTTAACAATGAATTTTGTGTTAATAGTTAATGTTGTTTTGGTTTCATATGAAATTTATCTGATCATGTTGGGTGTTGCAGATTCCCAGGCTTTATTTTGTGTCAACACAAATACTGGTCATAGAGGCCGTCGAGGTGCATCAAATAGCAAAGCTAACTCTATAAAACGTGAGGAGACGTCCTTGCTGGTTCCGAAGGTAAGGGCACCCAACGATTGATAGTTCTGTATATCGTGAAGCTCTCTGAACTTCAATTTTGTAGACTAATTAAATGATGGAAGAAATAGGCAAGACTAGGACAACTCGATTTTTCTGTATAAAACAATTAGCATACACACCCTGTTGTCATTGTGGGGGAAAAGAACAGTCACATTCTCTTTTATTCTGAGGATGTCTGATTTAGCAAACTATAATTCTGCTATTATTGCTAAACTCGTCTTGTTTCTGAAGCGTTTGTCGAGGAAGGTTTTGTGTAATTAGTTAGGGGCTGTAATATTATCACGCATCATCAATCTGCTTGGTTATTTCGATGGTGGTCATTTGTATCAACTGAATCCTTCTTACGTTTGATTTTGTTATTCAACTTGTTTGTTTCTCCGTCCACAAATTGGAAAACTTCATACGCAGAGCAGAACCCTCTAACTTTAACTTTTTAACTTCAAACATTCGAAAAATTTTATAATACTCAAGGAGTAACTAGTGATATGTATAGTAGTTATTTTTTTCTTTTTTTGTTTATTTTTTTCTTTAAATGGATTCATGGAGTAATTATTGTATATATTACTAGTTATTTCTTAAGTATTATAAAATTTCTTCAAACATTCATCACTTTCGTCGGTGCTGCTGATAATTTTATAAAATTTATTTAGATATTTTAATTAATTATGAAAGTTTGAACTTATGAAATAAAAATCTACTAGTTGTGGAAATGTTTTAATGTATTATTAGTTTATAATATCTATTATCATGTGTGTATTCTATGTTTGAGTTTAAGAATGAAAAGTAGATAATGAAAGTTGCGTAATATTAAATGATGACAATAAGAAAAATTATAATTTACTTATAAAATTTATAAATTGCCTGTTTTAAAATGCAATTGGGAGCTTGCTATTTTTTTTTTATATATTTCAAACGATTTATGATCACAAAATATTATTAGAATTGTAGAAATTAAATTTTTTAAAAATTAATAATCTTTTTACTGAAATTTTTCTCAACTAATATACTACCTGAGCCACACAAGATGCTTTTTGACTAACAGCTACATAAACACATATTACATTTTGTACTTGTTGATTGAGAATCTTATCTGTGACTCCTGCTGTTTTATCAGTCTGTCTGTCCTCAATAATTAATTCTCACTGACCACTAATTAAATCTCACCTACCACCTGTAATTAAATCTCACCGACCACCTGTAATTAAATCTCACCTGCCACCTGTCCCCACTAATTAATTCTCACCGACCACGTCCTATAGGAATTATTGCCTGTCCCCAATAATTAATTCTCACTGACCACGTCCTACAACAATAAGTCCTTTGAAATTCTGGATGGTATAACTCTTACCATTCAAATTTTCTTAATCCATACAACATGTAATGTCTTATCATTTTTATTTTTCATTTTTAATACGTATATGATATTAGATGAATATAACAATTTTTTTTTTTTTTTTGATATCAGAATAAAACAGTTATAACTAAACTTCATATTATCAATAATTAAATTTAATCTACAATCGGGATATAGAATATTTTTATACTTCATTCTATAAATAAATAATTTTGATAAATAAAAATTTAAACTAATATATATGCCCATATAGGTAGTTTTAAAATGCTTTTTTTTTGGCTGTGCCATTCATCGAAATTATAGAACACTCACCGATTCGCTGAGTAACTTCGAGAGAGATTTAGTTTAGATATGTAAGAACCGTGACAAAGGAAAGCCAGTCCCCATCATGCGTGTCTCTTCCTTGCAACCAAAATGACTGCTTTATCTCTTGGTCTGCCTTGAATCCGTACTTGCCTAGCTATCTTATTTTCTATTAGTGATGAGAATTATAGAGTACTTAAACCTGTACATCCAAAAAAGATTGCTTGGACCACCAATACGATATGTTTTATTTTATATATATATATATACATATAAGCCATGTGTCAAAGATTCTAAAACAAAGATGCAAATCTCATCGAAAATGTGATATTGTTTTTAATATTATCTTGCTTAGATTCCCTTCTTCTTAATTGTGATGCGAGGAGCAGTCGTGAAAATCCCACTTAATTTCTTACAATAATTAATTAAGTAGTTTGGCAAGATATTTTTTGATTTGAAAGCATAATAGTATTTCATATTTAGTAAAATATTGGAAAGTTCAAGCACTTATATATAAAATAACGTGTTGCTTATATATCGCCAATAATAAACTATTACGTACTAATAAATAATACGGACAGTAATTAATTAATAAAATTACAAATGGTTGAGGATTTTTTTTTTTTTTTAACTTATATAATTGATGATAAAGTAAGAGTGATTGAAAGCGTAAGGGAAGATAACTAAGATTGAGAGAATCAAATTTCTTTCCTTAAACCTAATATTATTTCCTCTCTCTTTCTATATATATACGCATCTGCCGTTCAAACCTAATATTATTTCCTCTCTCTTTCTATATATATACGCATCTGCCGTTCAAACCTTCAAGCCCAATATTAGGTGGTTTGAACGGCAGATGCGTAGAGAGAGAACACTTTATGGCTTCATGTTTGCCACTGTCATTATAAGCCAACATCAGGGTTACTACCGTTGTAGTCATTTTCCTATCAAGCTTTCACTTTCCTTCCACAGTCATGGAACTGACCTTTTTTCTTCAGCCTGTCTCATTTCTTTTCCTTCTTTCCCTTTGTACTTGTCTTTACCTCTTCTCCACATCAAAAAAGAAACCGACCAACAAAGCCTTCAAAAGCTACCCTATTCTCGGGGCATTGCCTGAATTCTTGGGAAACTATCATCGTTACCTCGACTGGATCACAGAAATCGCCATTAACAGCCCTGGCAATACTGCTGTCTTTCACTTTCCGGGAAACATCCACGGTGTCTTCTCGGCGAATCCTTCGAATGTTGAATACGTTCTGAAAACCAACTTCGAGAACTATCCGAAAGGCGACGAGTTTGTTTCGTATCTTGAAGACTTCTTTGGACGAGGAATCTTTAACTCTGATGGTGAAGCATGGAAAGTCCAAAGAAAAACTGCCATCCACGAGTTCAGCACAAAGTCACTCCGAACTTTTGTCGTTGATAAGGTTCAAGTTGGGATTTCGACGAGGTTGGTTCCGATCCTTGCAAAAGCCTCAAAAACTATGCAGGTGCTTGATTTCCAAGATGTTTTGGAGAGGTTTTCATTCGATATTATTTGTAAAGTTGTGTTAAATTTTGATCCTGACTGTCTTGGTGGCGACGCAACTGGCGGCGAAAAGCTTATGCGCGCATTTGAAGACTCTTCCGGGATTATTTTTGAGAGATTCTTGACTGTTGCTCCACTACAGTGGAAATTCCTTAAGTTTCTCAACATCGGAAGTGAGAGAAGGCTTAAAAGATCGATAAGGATTGTTCATGAATTTGCAGATAAGCTTATAAGTTCAAAGTTGGAAGCAAAAGGCATCAACAAAGACGAAGATTTAGTATCCCGGTTTATGGTAAACCATGAGAATTCACCTGAATTTCTTCGAGATATCTTGACAAACTTCCTCTTTGCAGGCCGAGAATCATTATCTGCGAGCTTGACATGGTTCTTTTGGTTATTATCATTACATCCAGATGTAGAGACCAACATATTAAAGGAGCTTGAAACAATTCGGGCACGCAACGGAAAAAAGATAGGAGAAATGTACAGTTTCGAAGAGCTCAGGGAAATGAACTATCTGCCCGCTGCAATTTCAGAATCATTAAGACTGTATCCCCCGGTACCAAGTGAACTTAAAACTTGCAAAAGTGACGATACATTGCCAGATGGTACATTTGTTGGAAAGGGTTGGTCTATGGAGTTTAGTGCATATGCCATGGCCAGGCTGGAGAATTTGTGGGGCAAGAACTGCAATGAGTTTGTGCCTGAAAGGTGGCTTGATGAGAATGGGACGTATAGGCAGGAGAGCCCATTCAAATATCCAGTATTTCTTGCTGGGCCAAGAATGTGCATTGGAAAAGACATGGCGTTTATTCAGATGAAATCGGTAGTAGCCTCAACTATTGAAAGGTTCAAGATTGATATGCATAATAAGGAGAAACCCCCTGAGCCTAAATTTTCTATGATACTCAGAATGAAGGATGGGATGAAAGTAACAGTTAAGGAAAGATCTGGGGGCATGATGGGTTGAGAAGGCCAGCAGTTTGTGCTAATAATGCAATTGTTTACTTAATTGTATTGATGTTTTTTCCCTTCGAGTTTGCCAAATTATTTTCTGTTCTGGTGTTTTGTGATTGTCCCCATCTCGGTCTAGTATTTGTTGGTATTCTTTGGGATGCTGCATTTCTTGTATCTTTTTCTATGTTCCATTGCGTGTAATTCTTGTCCTTGAAATCTTCAAGACTCTACGTTTCCTCCAACCTTTTCCATTGTTTGCTCGAATTGTTTCATGCTCCTTTAGTATATATGTTTGTCTCTAACATCTGGATGCAAAGATAGTAACTGATATATCTAGGATACTCGTCTACTTCCGGACTCTATTTAAGAGCGGTACGTAAAGAAATTATGATCCATTCTCAATCTATCATATTCCATATGAGAAAAGGTCGAATGAATGAAGCTCATTTGGATAGTCTGTCTGTAAACGGGCAATCATCAGTGTCCTCAGCCATCCGTCAATTGGCCAGACGGGTTTATACGGATCCTCCATATACCAAAAGCACATATGGTATACTCATTAAATAAATAAATGATGCCAGTATTTGGAGCCAAACACCAAACAATTCAACACACCCGTATGTATCACATAAATCACTTGAGAAAAACAGTGTCCGGATTCAAAACCAACACCGTATATTTTAATTCAGCATCACATATTTCGTAAGCCATTTCACAAAAATACAGCGTCTGACGTTCCAAAATCGACACCAAATACTTTTTCACGTAAATTTTATAATACGTGAAAGAGTAACTCAGTAGTATATACAGTAGTTACTTCACTGAATCTACGTTGATGAGAGATATAGACATATATAAAAAAAAAGAAACAGAAGAGAGAAAATTAAAAAAAAAATTGAACAAACGTGAAAATCTTTTATAATTTTTTATGGATCCGAATGTAATTTAATATATCCGTCTCTCTTCTCAAAATAGATTTATAAAATAATTATTATACATGCTATTAGTTACTATCTCGTATATTTTAAAATTTCTCTTTTTCCACGTCAACACATGGATCACATACCACATAATTGTTTAATAATAAGGTGTCCACGTTCAGAGCCAGCACCAATCGTTTAACAAGCATAGATCACATGTATTATCTAGCAAACTCGACATCAACCTTCGAAGTTAACATCGTACATCACAACACGTACACACATATCACACATATTCATTTCAATAAAACACGACATCAACTTTCAAAGCTAACACTGATCACTTTATCTCACACACATCTCATTTAATCAATCACAAACATGGTGTCAACCTTCAGAGTTAACATCGATCAGAATCTTCGAGCTTGACTTGGTTGTTTTGGTTATTATCTTTACATCCAAATGTGGAGATAAACATATTAAAGGAGCTTGAAACAATTTGGGCACGCAGCGAAAAAAGGACCGAAGAAATGTATAGTTTTGAAGAGCTCAGGGAAATTAATTATTTGCACGCCGCAATTTCAAAGTCATTAAGATTGTATCCCCGCAATACTAGATCACTGGGTCCATTGGAAATAAGAGTGTCCTCTAAGTTCTACCTTTAATGATATTTTTCAAAATAGTTTTCTGTTACTAAAGTGATGAGATATTTTTAATTGAAAATTTTTTATTTTCAAATAGCGTTTTAATGATATATAAAATTAATATCAAACCCTAAAATTGTACTTCGCTTTCTCTTTTATTTTCGCACTTCTCATTTTCTACTTTGTTGCTTCTATTCAATATCTTCTAGCTTCCAATTACTCTTATCTTCTTTTCTCCTTCATTGTCTTCTTTTATGTCCTTTTTTCTATTTCTCTTATTTGTATTTCTTAAATCCAATTTTTTTTTTTACTTTTATTTCTTAAACTCATAGATTGGTACCTGACAAGACCCATTACAAAATAATAATAATAATAATAATAATAAATAAGGCCTAATTTTACATATCCTAGATTTACAAATCACAAATTACAATAAATAATTCAAAAATTTGACACATTCTATCAACATTAATACACAACATAACATGAAAACTCCATTTTATTTTTCGAACTCATTCTTCAAAAAATCTAAAAAACTCTAACCAACAATCCAAATTCAACACACTTTACATAAAACTTGAAAATATGTTAAAACTAACAAAAGCAAATTCAAACTAACATTAACAAGTCAATTTCATGACTACAAACAAATTATAGAAAAAAACAGAGAGAGAGAGAGAGAGAGAGAGAGAGAGTCGCTATTCAGAAACTATAACAAAAATAAAAAAGGATGGGGAGAGAGAGAGAGAGAGAGAGAGAGAACATGGTTTGGTTTATTTATGGGAACAAAACCATCATTCAAATATTAAAAGGCATGAAGATAATGAAAATGTTTAGAGGGAGTGAGAGAAACCACAATGATAGAAATAACAAAGAAGACATAAGAGAGTGAGATATGTTTTACTTTTGGCATAGGTTTATATGTTAAAGAAATATTTTAAGTATGGATTGAATGATTAGTTTTTAAAAACAAGGGGAGCTAAATGATTCATTAATCAAAATGAAAGGAACTAAATTATATTTTACTCTCTATACGCCTGCATCGAGGAATAATAGAATGATATACCACTTCATTCTTGAATCCTTTTGTGAAAGAAAAAAGTGTTATCTGTTTTAAAGACCAAAAGACGTTTTTCAACCTTAAAACCTTAATTTTTCTCGACTTGAAAATGAATTACATTAACCAGTCTTATAAAATGTAGTTAAACATGAGAAAATCATTAAACACTTTCAAGCAAACAAATAGAAAATTACTGTAACGACATTTTACAATATAATTTATATTGTTGTCAAAAAATAATTAAAAAAAAAACCCATTTAGATTGCTCAAGGAAAAAAATGAAGACAATTGACGGAAAAGTACCGAGGATTGCAATAATAGTAAAAGAGCTATTAAATATACTACGAGAGATGGTATGTTACTATAATCATAAAAGGAAAGGCGAATATCATAATAACAAAATTAAAATTTTGAATGAACTTTGCAAATTGATTAACAATGCATATCCCGACTGCATAGGGATAGCACCGAATGGATACTCAACCTATTTATTTAAATTTTTATCCCATTCGTCAAAAGAAAACCCTACTCATCATCTATTAAAAAATTATCATATAAATCTATACCCCATTTATGCCCAATACATAATATTAAAAAATTATCATATAAATCTTTATCCCATTTATACTCAACAGATAATAATTCACCCGCTTATTTTTTGCTAGCTAAATTTAATTTATTAAAAATATTCATTTTAATCTTTATAAATTTCGAAGAAAGTTTTTTGCTCCTAAAAATTTAATCTTTTTCTACATTTTAATCATTTATTCATAAATTTTTTTTATCCTTAAAGTTTTTAGAAAAAAATATTTTAATCGTTAATTCTTAAATTTATACAATCAAATCCCTACATGATAAAAAAAATCTAAATAAATTATTAGATATTAATAACATAAAAAATAGATAATCATAGCTTAAAATCATATTATGTATATTTTTTTTACCCTTAACCACTTCTTATTTGAATATCCATTAGATATTTTTAACACGTATTTATTGAGTCAGGTAAAACAAGTGTCCATCTTATAACTGACCCGTTGCCATCCCTACTTCTGCCATTGTACACTCCTATTCCAATAACATAGCAACAGCCAAGAATGCAAACCTAAAGTTTTGTGGCATACAAAATTTTTTCCCAAATATAAATCCGTTCCATATATAATTCATTTAACAAAACATTTTAAAAATAAGAAAATTCTATACAAATAAATGTTTATCACGTATAATTGCATTAGATCAGTAATCTCCTCTCCTGCTGTAAGCAAGATCGCCAAGAAAATTGTCGTCGTTTTCACATTCTTCCAAGAAATCCTTGCGAGAAGGATCATAAGCAACAACTAATCGCAGATATTTGACAGCCTCAACTTTTCGACCTTCCCTACTTAAAGCACTGAAACATCATGTCCAATCCAACATTTTAGCGCCAAACAAAAAACAAGTTAGGACTGGAAAATATAAAGTGAAAGAAGTTATGGAAACTGAAATTTACGAGCAAGTACAGTTTTAAGAAGCAAAAGATCAATAAGTTCCCACATTTTTTTTGTTCACCAATAGGTTCATCTTCAGATTTTTTTTTTATTTTTTCAAAAACCAGTGCAGCCTCTGTTATATTTCTTGAAATACTCTTTGAATATAAGAGTGTCAATCCAACCAATCAATTACAATCATCATTTCAAGACTCCAGGAACAAGAAGCGCTACATCTTCTTTACCAAATTGTAGACATTGTCTTCTCTACAGTATCAATGTATTGCCATAAAAGAGAAACACAAGGGTTTCATTCTTCTTCTTCTAATATAGGCATCGGTTTTAACGTCCAGGGTTTCACAATCAATTATATGAATTTCACAAACACCAGTCATTATATGTACTTAATATTTAGAACTGTTTCTCTAAAGCATCAACAGGCATTGTTTGCAAAACCACTCAACTGCCTTTCTTATTTTTTCTTTTTCTAGAGCAAGAACTGCATTATCAATATGTATATATTGAAAAGAAATGCACAACGATCTATTGTTCAAAGACTAACTCAGTCAACCATGAAACATTGGCAAGCGATTTTGTCAGTACACAGACAAGACACTTATAAACCATCTAGCAAGTTCTCTCCTGAAAATTATAAGGGGATGTAACTCTAAAGAGCTGAAATTGCATAGGCCCAAAAAAAAAAAACAAAAAAAACAAAAAAATCTGAGAAAAGGGGAATAGAGTTGGAAAAAAAAAAAAAAATCTGAGAAAGAAAGAGAGAAAAGGGGAATGGAGTTCTATAGTTTTCTTTTACAGGTAAATTGACAATTCATTGTTTCAGAAGGTATTTTAGTAAGTGCAAAAGAGGTAGAACAATTTTGAGAAAATAAGTAAAAAATGAACTTATTGGTCAATAAAAGAGATGATAAAACTTATTTGTCTTTAACTTGTAAAAAAAGTAAAACAATTGCTACTTTCTCATAGTCCTGCAGTCCCTTAAACTAAAGGAAAATGCTTGGTAACACCATAGTGACAGACACTATTTCTAAAAATAGAAAAGGTTTAGGGATAAATTTAAAAAGTAAAAATGTTAAATGACATAATACCCATTGAAATAAAGTACCATTTCTTGTATTCCTCCAAGAAAACACTACCCTTATAAAATTATGATGACTTTTTTTTTTTGACACCACTAGTGTTATGTAGTACTACTCTAAAATAAATGTCCTACTTTCCGTTTTTGGCAGTCTCAATTTAAGTGTCCAATTTCCAAGTCAACATATAATAATGACACACTTTCGCTGACTTTCCTTTAATATCCTTTACCATTTTCCATATTTACTAAAACCAAGAACACTGAAGAATGTAAATATTGTTAGGGGTAAAAGTGGAATAACATGTTGATAACAGCAACCATCACCGTATTTTTTTGTTCCTAAAAATTTGTGCAACCTCAATTAGGACCTTTATTTAGGGACTAAGAGAGTAGCTTGGAACAAAACAAATTCAAAAACTTTTCAGGCAGCATGTTTTCAATAGCTCAAATTCATACCTCGCAAGCAATAATAAACCATCAAAGTAGCGGGCTTTGCTTTTAGGGTCCTCTGGTTCTTCTAGACTTGCTACCCTTTCTAGGTGCACAATTCCTTCCGAATTCTTTCCCTACGCCGAGAGAGAGAGAGAGATTAAAACATAGTGATGCACCATCATTTTCCTTTGGGATGCAGATGCACTGCCACATTTAAAAGCCTGCCAACTCAAACCAAATTTATGGAATTACTTGCACTATGCCCAGTAGGGACAAGGGCAGGTATTACAAGAGAATTTGAAATAAATCTGAAGGGACTGATAAGTATAGCAGCGTACAGAAGAAAAATAAGGAGGAATATAGGTCCATGCAGAAACACAAGAAAAGCGAATGGTGACAATATTCCTTTTTAACAAAATTCGCAATGTTTATGAGTGCATTTTACTTTAGAACAATCACAAATGCATTAATGGTTTTCACCTGACTTATACAGGCAACACTTGCCCATTGAGATGCAAGGATTAGATGGTCGACATCTTCAGCTGTTGGATAGCCAGCAAGAAAGAGCTGTAAGTATGTCAGAAAGAAGATAAAATTAGTGTCAGAGACATTAAACAATACTATCAGAAGATTACAAATTGTGATGCTTCTGTTCACAAACTAAAGAACGTAAATAAGTTGCAAATGCATCCAGAAGATTGCAGCAGATGATAAGAGGTTTCTATAGCAAGTGACTAGACACAACAGTGGTCATCTTCAAAATTGTGATAAACAGAGATCATTCAAAATGCAAGCTCTGGAGCAAGATAAAGGTAGAGGTAAAATTACCTTGGAAATAGCACGCTCCAAATAGTCAGCAGCCTCTGCGTGGATTCCATCTTGCAGCAGAGTATGCCCCATAACAATTAAAGCCTTCATGTGGTTAGGTTCCTTCTTAAGTGCCATTCTATAACCAAAAGACAATAATGCAAACGCAACAAGGGATAAGATGGTTATCTGGTTTATAAATTAAATAAAAAGACGAAGACATAAGTTGGCCATCTGAACTGAAAAGGAAGAAGGAAACAGCAAGTTACTGCAACATAGAAATAGCTCTGTCTCTACGCCCACAGGATAACAGTTGAACTGACAGCTGTCAACAATGACAACAGGAAATGTGAGAAAACTTATAATATCTCCAAAATACAAATAATTTATTCACTTATCACCACTCACTACTAGTAGTTCATGAGGTGATAAATTTTCTGGAGAAACTTTGTGCCACTCTGTTGGTGAAACCAATGACATCGATTCTGGTGTAACCATTTCTTCAGAAATCGCAGGGGCTGTTGGAGAATCCTTGTCAAGTAACCCTAATGTAGCACGAACAACAGGATGTTTGAGAGATACTTGCTGCAAAATTGATTGTATCACATAAGACGGTAAAACTCATGCCTATAATGCCTGTTTAGGGGTTAAAACCATCTAAAATTTTCAAGACAATAAACTTCCAAACAAAAGGCTAAATTGTTCAGTAAATTCTAAGAAACCAAAAGGGAAATGAATCAATCATGAAGCAAAAAGGCAAATAGGCTGGGATTACTTTTATCTTCAATGAAAAAGTGCATTAATCAAGGCGCCAATAGATGGTACCACCCCTTGTACACTGAACAGGACAATTCACAGGTTTATGCATTTTAAATGACAATTTGAAGAAACTGTAGAAAGATCTTGTATGATTAGCCTATTCTAGAAATCATTCTATTTTAAGTAGTAGATCATTAGTCTCCTAAGTATTTGGGGTTAATTTCCTAAATAGTAGCTGTCACTATAATTTAGATATTTATATGTTTTTCCTAAAGACGCAGATTAGGAAAAGATCTCTGCCTATAAATATTTATAGCCTTACCTCAATGTACGATTGAATAAAATATTTTCTCTCTCCTAAAAACTTTCATGGTATCAAAGCAAGGTTCTCTTATTCGGCTATTTGTTGTCCAACCGGCTGTCTATTGCTTAACCCAAAAAAAATATGTCCGAGTGTCCTGTCCTTCAGGCCACCAATCTTGGGCAATCAATCTCAAGTGTTTGAGTTGACATTGAAACTTAGAGAAATCCGCCAAGGTGAAGAAAGTGTTACAAAATACTTTAATTCTTTGAAACGTCTGTGGCAAGATTTAGACTTATTCAGTGATGATTATGAGTGGAAATCATCAAAAGATTACCACCACTATAAGAAAAAGGTGGAGGATAATCATATATTTAAGTTTCTTATCGGACTAAATATTGAGTTTGATGATGTTAGGGGCAAATTATTGGTAGACAGCCACTTCCCACCATTGGAGAAGTGTTTTCTGAAGTTCAGAGGGAAGAAAGCCACAGACTTGTGATGTTAGGGAAGAAAAAACCTAACAAAACAGTGGAGAATTCTGCCCTAGCTACAGAGGCTTGTGCTGGCTGAATGGTTTAGGGGAAATTGGGGGAAAAATCTCGTGTTTGGTGTGACTATTACAATAAGCCAAATCACACACGTGAAACCTGCTAGAAGTTGCATGGAAAACCAGCAAATTGGAAAGGGAGAAGTGAGAGCAGAGGTCGGCCAACCTCTACTCATGAAGCCGAGACTTCCCCTTTCAGTAAAGAGCAATTGGATCACATCCTAAAGCTGCTAAAATCTAATTCTGCATTGTTGGGTGCACCTAATGCTTCTTTGGCACATTCAGGTAGTAATCCTAATGCCCTAGTATATCATTCTTTTTCTGCTCCCTGGATCATTGATTCAGGAGCTTCTGATCATATGACAAGTCTTTCAAATTTGTTTCATACTTATAACCCTTGTTTTTGTTATGAAAAAGTCCACACAGCAAATGGATCACATTCTCCTATTACTGGTAAAGGTTTACCTTGTCCTTTAAATCTGTTTTGGATGTACCTAAACTTACTTGTAATATCCTATCTATTAGCCAATTGTCTAAAGATTCTAACTGCCGTGTTTCTTTCTTTCGCTCTCATTGTGTTTCATGACTAGATTTCGGGAAGAATGATTGGCAGTTCTAGGATGATAGATGGTCTCTACAATTTTGATGATGAAGATTCCAAAGGTAAAAAATCTCAAGGCTTGAGTAGTATCAGTTCTCTTTCTATTACGGATCAAATTATGCTTTGGCACTATAGGTTAGGACATTCTAGTTTTTGGTATTTGAAAAGATTGTTTCCTATGTTATTTCAAGGATTGGACTGTTCAACATTTCATTGTGAAAGTTGTATTTGATCAAAAAATTGTAAATCCTTTTATCCCTCACAACCTTATAAACTTTCAAAACCATTTTATCTTATCCATAGTGATGTTTGGGGTCCTTTGCAGATTTGCACAGTTTCAGACTCGTTTTATCTTATCCATAGTAATGGGGCTACATTGAGGTTTCCTTGAGATAATATAATAAGATTAACCAAGAAAGAATAGCAAGCTATGAATAGAATAAAAGATTTATCTTGAAATCATAAAGTGTGACAACTAACCTGGATTGCAGTAAATGAACTATTGGTAACCCAGTAGACCAGACTTCCCTGTAAGACAAAGAAAACAAAGCAAATGTGAGTCTGAACCTGGAACGGTGTAAGGAGAAGCTCAGTATCAAAATAAAGTAGCTATCTGTCCTGATGGAAGGTATTGTAAGCAGAATCTTTTTACCATATCATTATAACCCCCCACTAAAACAGCTGCAAAAATCAGAATGTAATGAAGCAACCCAATTATTTAGATTCAAAAGGAGATTGGTATTGATTGATTAAAATAAATTGAGCCTTCATAGATTGGTTTTTTTAAGTTTGTTGTATTTATTTCTTTCTTCACTTGGTTCTACACCAGGGAGTTGCCGACATGAAAGAGAAAAGTGCATACATAAATGCAAGAAGACTGTTGAATGTGAACGAATGCAGAAACGAAGAGGAATGTAGGTTGACGAGACTCCAAAACAGTATGCCAAAGTTGGTGATTAGAAGCGAAGCAACCTAAGAAGCCTGTCAGCAAATTTTATTCTTGACATGTGTCACATGAACGCCATGCAGTAGAACTGCTCATGTGGCATAGGAAATGGGGGTAGCAAACAAGTTTAGCTCATCATGTCTAAAGTTTTACGCCCTGTTTGGAAATTCTTGAATGGATAGATTGAGTTGAATAAATTAAGTGCTTATGCAGACAACAAAAGAAGCAAAATTAATGTCTTTTTCTAGACAAGGGTATTTATGGATCTTCCAGAAAATTGTCCAGATCTAGGCTTTTATTATGTTACTCTTAAAGTTATTAGGTTTCATATTCAAAATCGGAACAGTTATGTTGTAAGTTTAAGAATCTAGGTCCTTATTGGATTTGAAGTTTTGAACAACTAAAACTCTATAAATAAGCAAGTAGTCTTCTAATGGCAGTTTATGAATAGAATTCCAGTACTTTGCTTTTGATTGTGTAACTCAATCTCCTTTAGGTGAGACTCCTAAGAAACCTAGGTGTGAAGCTTATGTTTTTTATCCTCTACATGTGCTCCTAGAAACCCAATTAGCGTGGCTCTTATAGTTTCTACAATTTCCAACAACTCAAATCCTATATTCCAACCATCAAACAACCTCTATTGAATTCCTAAACAACCACACATTCAAAAACCCCATTAATCCTATAGTTATTAACCATCTAAAGATCAACTCAAACCCTAAAATAGTAATTCGTGCCACTGTTCATAGCCTTAACAGCCTCTGAAAGTCAGATCCAGCACAGCCCCCAAAACTTTCCTATATTAACTCCACAAGGTCCAATTCCCGTGTTTGAATGTATTATTATTATTATTGTTATAGAAAAATGAGAGGCTCTGTACAAAATTGCAAATCCTACCAAAATGGGTGCAGTTTGGTGAGATTCAATCGCAAGCCTAAAAACTGTATTTATCTCAAATTTTATTAGTTATTCTTAATATGTACATAGGCAAAGCTTCTTTTTTTCTTTTTCTTTTTTTCCTTTTTGGGAAAGAGAGAATTTTTATAGTTTTTTTTTTTTTTTTTTTTCGCTTTTGGTTTTAATTAAAAGAAAAATAAAATTAAAAATAAATAAATAAATGGAATCGAAGCAACTAAGTAATATCAATGAACATATTAGTACTGTCTCTAAACATGTTATCAAACTTTTATATATTAAACAAGATTAAGAGCTAACATTCTGAAAATACTATTTTTGCTTTTGCTGTCAAAGTTTCATTAAACTTCTCCCAATAAATTACAAAAAAAAAAAACATATGAATAATGGAGTAAAACTCTGGACCACTAAACCCTTTTTATTTGATTAGGTTACCAAACTTATTCATACAACTCCATTATCAATTAATTGATTTTGTTCCCATTGATGCACGTGATACCACAATTACAGTACCAAGAATATTGAATCCTATCCTTTAGAATGATTTCGGGTGAATCTCAAAGAATAAAAGTTGTTTATCTATGTCTTGACTAACTTCCTGTAAAATATTTTCATTATTAGGTTTATATAGAAAAAGTTATGCCCGTTTTAGTACAGGCTGTGCTGGGCGAACTACTGCTAGACAGATTGAAACTTAAATTTCAAAATTATGTTATGAATTGTGTGTTTGGTATTTAAACCTAATTTTTGGATATGTTATGAATCAATATGTGTAGTTTCTAATAAAAAAAGGATAGGATTTAATTATGCTCAGAAATTGGTACGTCACCTACTTGATTAGAGGCTGCCCTATAATAAACCACAAATTGGATAAGAGGAGAAAATGAATTCCTAGGGTTTTCACTAAAGAATCTTTTCGGCTTAAGTAAGAAAATGAATAAGATTGGACCCATTTTATGTAATTAAGGACATAGGACTCAATTACAATTTAATTAGGTATACATTAATAAGTTGAGATGAAAAAATAACCTTTGGCTACTTTAAGGACCTATTTGGCTTAAATCCTAAACTCGTGGGGATTTGGATTTTAATCCTTCAATTCCATAATTAATGATTCGAGTATACCCTAATAAGTATAAAAGGATGTTTAAATAGGAAAAATTGCTAGGTAAACTGAAATTTTGACTAAGAACATTAAAAGCCCAATTCAGCTCAAAATGCCCAATTTGGGTTCGAAGAAAAAAAAAATGTCACCTTAGTATGTTTTAAACCGGTGTATGAACTATATGGTGAAAGTAGTTTAGGTTGGATATCGAGAATGAAATAATGATGTAGATGGGTTGGATATTGAAGACGAAATAATGGTGTAGGATTTGATATCCAATATCCTTGGTAATTGTGGTATCACGTGCATCAATGGAAAAGATATGGGAACATAATCAATTAATTGAGAATGGAGTTGTATGAATAGATTTGGTAATCTAATCAAATAAAAGGGATTAACGAGTCAACCGTGTGCGTACTCTAAGCCGTGTGCTCGCACTATTAGGCGATGGATTCCCGTTAGCGAGTGGCTACAACGAGGGATAATTCCGTTGTTAGCATTCGGTGATTCGGTAATCACCTCTAAAGTAGACCGCTAATACCTGTGGTACCCATAATTAAAAATTGATGAGAATAATGGGAAGTCAAAAAAGCATTGCATATCACATGCATCGCCCCACTTACCGAACTTCGGCTCACCTCGTTGTTATTTGCATGTTATGACAGGTAGTGGTGACCGTAGTATCAATAAGGACGCTGCCGGATCCTCCAAAAGGGCTCGGGGGTGACATAAACCTTAGAGTACTTTATTTTGTTTGTAAATTTTAGGGTTGGGGTGTCGAGGAATATTTTGATGGTGTTGTAAATAAATTTTGTAATTTCTTCCATCGTATTGTTAATATTATGTAAATTATTTTGTACACGTTTCATGGTATGATAAATCCTTAACGTATGAGCATGTACGTGTCTAAGGTTAATTCGAAGACCGGTCGTGTCAACGCGATGCGCCTCGCCTAGTTACTCCTATTTGGGTAATAGAGAGTGAACCGGGGTGGGGGCGTCACGGTGGTGGTATTAAATCTCTTCATCATGAAAAATACAGATGAAAGATTGGGATGGTACTATTGTTTTGATCAGAGTCACTAAGCTATGACTGACATTGATTTTTTACTATTAATAAATAAAAACTAATTAAACCCTTCATTCAGTAGGTGTTCTTATAGATTTGAACTCTTAATAGAATATCAATTATCTTCATTTTCTTCTTGACCTAAATGATTAAGGCAACTTGTGGTGTTGCAATGTTAGAGTAGGATAACATATGTTGAATGTAGAAAGCCACACGACAAGGAATTGAACAAGTTGGTATGTATAATCTAGTTTGTCTAGGTAGAGAATCCGAGAATCAAAAGTTAATGCAATTTTTTTCCCCTAAATTTTAGACAGATAGAAAGTCTTATAAATAAGTTACAATTACTAGAGAATAAATCAGAAATTTTTTATGAGTTTATATGGTTATAAATAATCATTAATTTGGAAATAGATGGGACAATTTGGTCCTACATAAAGGACCAATTTTCTATTAAAAAATATTCTCTAAATACTGATGGTTTAATTGAACTATAGATGATCTTTGACCACAATGTATACGATGGTCAGGAGTTGCTATTAGTGAACAATTTTTAGCACAAAAACAACAAATCTTAACTCTACAGGGGCAAGGAAAAGATCAAAAGACACTTATAGTAGCACACTAAAGCAAAGTAAATTTCACAGAAAATCTTAACCAACTATATCATTATCTTCAAGGTGGTAAGCTAAGATAAATGCAATCTGACCAAATATAACATTCTAAAATTCCAAGAAACATTAAGTCAGATGTTAAGTTACCTGTGGAATGCAGTAACCAATGAAAAACATAGGCAGTGTCAAAGATATCAGATAATACTTGTAGTACTGCAGTAACAAAGACATTTCAATCACTGGCAAGAACCAAAAGGGTACTGCACATATCAGGAGAAGAATTCAATCAAAACACAAGAATCAAGCAACCGATGAACTTGTAGTGCTCACTTTTGATAATAACCCCAACAGGCCACTCATGTTTCGAACAGAAGATCTATCAAAAGAAAGCTGAAAAAATAAAACCAATATCAAACGAGTCAGTGAACAATTGAAACATTTTCCATGAATAACTTATCAAAAACATTGCTACTGGAAAAACATCTCAGAAGAAAACCTAGCTTTTTAGAAAGCAAAACCATTTCCCTTAAAAAAACATATAAATACTTCCCACGGGAAAAAATATGTTAACCAAACTACTAACACAGCATATTGTCAGAGGTATTAAAGCAACCGAGAAAAGAAAATCTCCTTGTAAATCCAACATCATAGAAGCAGATGTTCTTTGTTTAAAATGAACAAGGGCACTGTTTATATAAGTTAGCATATAAGTGTGTGATATATGTTTTAGATGCCCAAAATTAAACATTCCTCCATCTTATCCTGTTACTCAGCGTACCTCAATCTTATCATGTTATTGTTGTTTATAGCCATAGAGCAAAGGAAAGATGAAGAATGTTAAGTGAGATTTCTTTGAGACATATGGTCTTGGGCTCAAAGCATATCTTTCCACACGAGTAGTCTATGGACTAAAGCAGATAGCAGTTGGATAGACCTTGCAGAAAACAGCTTAGCTATTGGTCAATTTAGACCATTCTGGGTTGATGAAAATGGGATCATGAAGTTATTGTGGTCAACAGTCTGATCAGTTTGACAGGAGATCAAGGTTTCACAAACCTTGTGCGAATGATCCTCTGTTTTATTTAATAGTTGTTATGAGTGTATCTCATGTTCTCCACATTCTTTACCAAGGAATGGCATAACATCCAAGGACAAGGGAATTCTTTTTCCAGGAGTGAAAAGAAGAAATTCATGAAGAAAATAATGAAAATCATGATAAAGAACATTCCAATTCTTCAACGATAAGCCAATGCAGCTCCTCTAACACCTGAAAATCGGCTCCATGACAAGATCATCTCTTACAATGATTGCTACATAGCGAAGCACACCATAAAAATTCAAATATTTCTTTCCATCCACAAACTCCAAACATTTACAGGTATCATGCATGTCCTCTCATCTTAATAAGTAGTACACATGCAAGGATTATCAAATAATATCTCAATATAGTTGGCTTTCATAGAGTTTTTTCACCTTCAGTTTCTCACTATGGTTGTAGCTGTGGTGTGTGAATCTACTGCACACTAACTTTCCATCTTCATTTGTGTATTCTTTTTCATTTATTTAATAATATGGTCATCTTGTGTTTTATCAAAACAAAAATAAAATAAAATAAAAATAGCTTGTGACATTCTTCACACATGATAGCTCATCAATATCGATAGTCATAATGATTATAGGTGCAAAAAGAATAACAAAAAATACATTGGTCCAGTACATGGTTATGCCACGAAGACCATTTGCGCTTTCGTATTATTTTTGGGTACAGGAGGAAGTTCAGCCTTTAGCACACTCATACTCAGGCTAACCAAATGCCAATGGACAAGTGAAGCTATTTATTTTATTTCTGCTTTGTTATATTATCTAGGACTGACTAGCGTGTGACTTCTTAAATATTTGAACAGCTACATTAGAAGCTTAGTTGAGTTTAATCTAGGGCTGAAACCTCTGGTTTTTATTGTAAAAATAAGCTGTACATCAGATTTATTGCCTCATTCTTTTCATCAATTAAACTTCAAAAACTAGAGGTTTACTTTAAAGTTTAAACCACAGGGGGGTGTTTGTTTTGCGTAAAAACATTTTACATGTAAAATCTTTATGGCAAAATGTTTTACATGGAACTTATTTCCAATATCTGGCAAGTAATGACATTAAAAATGTGGTAGTCATGATGGAATGTTG
The DNA here is from genome assembly GCA_963924115.1 of Dovyalis caffra. Lineage (NCBI taxonomy): Eukaryota > Viridiplantae > Streptophyta > Magnoliopsida > Malpighiales > Salicaceae > Dovyalis > Dovyalis caffra. The sequence goes on from CAWUPB010001159.1 coordinate 12,124,827, forward strand.
GTGGAGGTGGAGTGGCGATGGCTATAAGGTGGTGATCGTGGTTGCAATGATGGTTCTGGTGGCAATGGAATGATAGTGGTGGTGGTGGAGTATACAATGGTGGAGATGATGGAAGCGGAAGCAATGACGAAGGAGTGGTGGTGGTGGTGGTGACAAAATGGTGTTGGTGGTAGTGGTGGCGACAGCAACAGCAACAAAGGAGAAGTAGCAGGGTTGATGTTTCTATAAAACTTTTACCTGAAAAATATTTTACACAAAACAAATACCTCCTAAGTAACAATATCAGTTCCAACTCCTGTTTCCAGGCTTATATCTGCAGATGTACTTCTATTTTTCCCTCTAAACTATGTCAAATTTGGTAACATGGCAAATCAGATTCTAAAGTCTTGATTTTAAGCAATGGTTGGATGCAGTAAACAGCAAGAAAGAGGAAATCAAGGTCAATAAAAGATTTGGCTAAGATGCAACTTAAGATTGAAGTTTTGTCATGGAATATTTACACTTTGCAGCAAAAAGACCGAATAAAGATTCTAGAATGTGACCACAAGCCATTAAACATGCCAGAAGGTGGTGGTCTAGGGATGAAATTGACCATGGAGAGGATGGAAACCCCTTTCATGATGTTGAACCTATGAGCAGTGCTATACGAGGTGGATCAGAAAAGCGTTAGGTGCATGACCTTTTGAATCAAAATCAAAGATGCTTATTTTCATGGGAAGATGCATGGGGAAGACTATTTGGAATGGGAAGTTGGTGAGGAGAATTATTGAGTGAAAACATGGGGAAAAACAAGAAAGTGTTGTTTGTTAACCTTAAGTTAAAAGACATTGCACTATAATGGTGGAACAGAGTTGAAAAGCAACATGTATGACAAGAAAAAACTGAAAATCAGCACTTGGGAACAAATGAAAGTAATTATGCAGTAAGGATGGAGATGTATGAGAAGTTCCTTTTCATTGAAACAAACAGGTATCTTGCAAAAAGAATATACCAGTGAAGATGAATCTGCCACCTTTCAATTCGCATTGGGCTCAATGAAACTAATGAGTAGATGACATCTCGATATCTTGCATGATTGAATTGATATGTTAAAGAGGAGTTTCAAGTGGTATGATTATTTAATCTTGAAGATGCTCCCCAACATCCTTTAATGTCTGAAAAATGTGTGGTGATATGGTATGAGGCCTATGTTTGCAGGGATCAGCGTTGCACAAAGGGGGCCTAGAGCTGTTCGGATTATTGAATGTAATGAAATTGACACCAGAGACAGTCATGTGACTTCTGCACTCAACCAAACTGGTGTAGAAGACATTGCAATGTTGACGGAAGCGGAAAGGGGAAAGCTTTAGTAAGATTTAGGGCAGCAAACAGTTTTCTTCCTAATGTTTCTAAAGCTGGAAGCAGTCCAAATATTCGATATTTTACATGTGGATAAAGGAGCCATGGTTCTAATTCATGTCTGAAACAAAGGACGAACCAATCTAAGTTAGAGGGGATGAGGGATTGATGTGTTAGAAACAGTTTATGATGAGTGTCTTCAAGAAAAGGAAGAAATCAATATGCAGCCAACAAGGGTATCTTTGATGATTTGAGTTATGACAACCACAACCCAAGAAGAAGTGAAGGATTTGAGAAGGCTTGGCATCATAAAACCAATCTACGATGTTTGTGTTTATGGTAACCACGATGACAAAAAGAATGAATACAACCATAAGGATGCACTAAAAGTTTAGAAGTTTAAAGCAAGGTGAACATGAAGCAACTTGGCAATAGATATTAATGACCATGATGATGTGTTCTTGAACATATAGTCTACACAAATTACACAATGGGAACAACTAGACGAGGCAACTTTGTACTGTACAATCTACCATTCGAGAGATCAAGAGAAGAAGAAATCACGAATTCAAGTTCATTATGTTAGATTTATCATGGATGAAGTAAGGCTAATATTTAGTATTGTCACACACTAGAGGCAACGAAAGAAAATGGGTTGGCAAGTTTTGATTGGACATCCACAAGATTGAGGCAAGAACGAGTTTTTATAACCAGAGGGGATTGACAGTTGAGTTTTTTTTTCAAGTCCGGGAGAATGATGCAGGAGCTGATAATTATTTATTTTATTTCTGCTTTATGTTTTATAGTAGCTGGGAGAGTCTTTTAATCAATTAAACTTCAGAAACTAGATGTTTACTTTAAGCTCTAAGCTGCAATATCAGTTCCAACTCCTTTCTATTTGTTTCCAGCCTTATATTTTCTGATCTGTAGCTGTTGTTCTCTCTAAACAGGTCAAAAAGGAATGTACCTTCATTTGCCTCATTAAACCATTTCTAGCAGGCACTAATCATCTTAATAAAACACATAAAGATTTTATTTGGAAGTCACAGAAGAGTCTAAGATTATGTGTTGTATAGCTTTGGCATGTTTTAGAAGCGTTGCCCCATGTGAGTGCCATATTAACTTAATAGACATATTCCCATCTCAATGTAGCATCTTGTGAGGTTCTAAACTGGGTAACAATATGACCAAAGTGATATGTATAGTATAAACAACTTCAAATAATAATCATAATACTAAGCCGTGTAACTATGTAAAGCACGTATCATAGTTTTTGCATTGTTGCATCATGTAGAAAATTAGTGTTGGAGAAACAATGGTATTCTATATCCTTTGGTTTCGTCCAATTATATTCCCACATTACTGGCATGTCATGGAGTTGGTAACTAATATCTTAGTGATTGTAACAGAAGTCAATCACCAACCAACACAAGTGCAAAGTCAACTACTTGGAGAAGATTAAAAAAAAAAACACCTTAACAAGATTTGATCATATGTTATTTGAAGTTCTGTCATAAATTTTGATTCAACAAAAAGTTAAAATCATAAATGAGACAGTATGGAGCCAAATACCTGAACATTAACATAGTGCAAGCCAGCAATAAGGAGTGGAAAGATGGAGGCTAAACCACCATGAGGAAATTCAGTCAAATTCTGAAACCATAGAGTGCCACCCTGTAATCATTTGCCGAAGAATTTCACATTAAATTTACTAAATGGACCAAGTAATCCGAATGCAATCACCAGCTTTGATGCATGCTTCATGATTAAAGATATCTCTACAGCACCACAAATATACCAAACAAAGATAAAAATCACACTAACACCAGAAATAAACGAAATAAAAAAAAATCAAGAAAAATATATTGAGATTAAGCTTCTCCACTGATTGAAAGCTTTGATTTGATGAAAAATATATTGAGAGCCCATGAGTGATGAATTTACTTCATATCCAGGGAAAAAAATCAAGAAAAAGTCCAACAATAATTAATCGGTAGAAAATTGACCATTTGAAAGATGTGTTGCTACTGGACCATTATGAGGAAAGGAACAAAAAAAGTTAGGAATGAACAATTTAAATGTGAACTATAGAAATAAATATGTCCAGCCATAACAAAAGCAAAGAGCTAATACTATAATACTGCAGGCAGAAAAAATATTTTCAGCTGGCATAACTAAAGAAACAAGCAAAAACTGTCATTTAAAGCTAGAAAAGTTGATCATTGGAGTACATAACAGTTTTCCATTTCAAGTTTTACAATTGCCAAATGAATAATGTTCTTACAGAAAAAGATCTTAGAAGGGAACAATCCTAAACAATTCTTCCTGCAGTACACTGCATGAATTAACTTGTAATACACCAGGGGAATATCAAATACTTCTTTTTAGTAATTGCGCTAGACAATGACCTTTGCAAACAAACTAGTTTATACATCCACTTTGATTGCCTCATTATGGCAGACTTGTTGGATGAACTATAGATACTGAACCATAAAGTTCATTCAATTTTTTTAAAATTTTTTATTTTTTTTAAAGTTAAAAGTTCATTGAGATTTCATCTATTGCAAACTTTTTTATCCGAAGTGACATTAAAATAAAACATGATAGAAAAGTTATACTACATAACCAATAGTTCAACATTGACCTCACGATTGAATTAACGAACCACAGTCCAGCAAAGGTCTGATAACCTTCCTACAAATAATAATGTTCCCAACAACCATGTAGAATAATAAACTATCTCAGAATGTCATTTCCTTACACAATCAAACCCAGGATGATTATTCAGAGACATTCTTCGAATACTAGTCATCCACAAGAGAAAGCAAGGAAGCTGCAGATACATTGAGAGAAAAAGGCAAAATTAATAACTAGAAAACAATTCACCTAACTATGAAGTCTACCATAATTTAAAATTTGTGGGAAAAAATGATAGAAAATCTAAAATTTCTCTCACTACAAAGTGCAAAAAAGTTCATAATTACTGGACAAAAAATACAGGGGACAAGTTATTAAAGTATTTCGTCAAATTTTCTCATTTCCTAAGATTGACTACGTACTAGCCTGTAAGTAAGTCCAAAAAGATAAAGTTGCTTCACCTGTATGGAAAGGTATGCAATAAACCATGAATATGAGGGGCAGCCAATCGCTTGTCTTTCCTTTCTGAAATGGGAGATTTGTTCAATATAGCTCCTTCCTGATAGAGGTGGTGGGAATAGAGGAGGCACTATCAGAAATGAATATTGAAGGTCAAGCCTCTGATACTAAAAATTAATACTACACTACTACTTAGAAGTAAATAAAGAGAGAATAAGAAATCCTTACATTTAGGAAAACATTCTGAGATTTGCTTTATCTTGTGCATTTGCAAAACAAGTAATGGAAACAGAGTCATTCTCATTACCAATGTCGATGAAGTAATGATTATCCACCTGCAAAATTAATCACGCATCTTTCTTTCTTGAAAGAAACAAAAAATAAACCAAAATTGAGTGGAGCCTGAGAGATTTACCAAGGGAGGCCAGTGAGATCATGAAAAGAATCCAACAATGAAATTACTGCACCAACCGGAAGAATCGACTCTTCAACAACACGACTACCGTTGACCACTCCCTCCGTTACAGCATCGAGTTCAAATTTGATAGGTTGTAACTCCGAGGGTGACTCAGAAGACAAAAAATCGGAGTCGTCATCCGTGCGAGTCGAGAAGGATTGGAAAGAAGGGAAAAGAAAAGAGGCGAGTGAGTTGCGAGACGGTATTCCAGCTTGTGAAGTGAGAGAGTTAGAGTTAGAGTTAGGGTTAGGGTTTGCGCGGAGACGAGAGAGAGTGGAGAGAAGACGAGAACGACGGAGGGAGGACATTATAAGACTGGAATTTGCCATTATTTCCGCCAAAACATAAGACCAGATACCTTAGAATGACCTATTTTTATTTTATTTTATTTTATTTTTGAACGAGAAATGAGAAAACGGTTACTTTTTAGTTTTTAGTGGTTAATCACACACCGTCTCTTTACTTAATAGATTTAATTAAACGACTCCCTATACTTTAAATTAATTAATTGAATCCCTATACTACTATTTCCATGAACAATTTGGACCCTTCTCCATCTTTGACATGCTTATAATACTTCGTCTTGATTCTTGAGTTCGTAGGCTTGGTCCAAGATTGATTCAAGCAACAAAAGAGCATTAACCTATTGATTATCAAAGGTTATAGAAGTTATACAAATCCATATGCTAAAGACATGTATGCTAATATATATATATATATGAGCTTGTCATACCTGCTACGTTAAGGACAAGACATTAAAAACAAGCAACAAAAAAGTTGTCATAAAAATCGGAATGCTTAATTATATTGAGACATCTTGAAGTAATATAATATTTTGTTGAAAATTAAACTTGTGTACATAGATTTCTTAATAAAACTCGTTAAAACTTTAAATATGAAGAGGGCTATATGAATTTAAAATGTCATCGATTATATAGTTATAAAATTTTCTCCTCCGTAACAAAAGATTTTAAGTTAGTGCATTTGTTACTCGAAATGAAAGTTATGTAAGATAAATGCATACCTCTAATATTAATGAAACCAGAGAATTAACGAGTATATACCAAGTAGGGATGAATGATCAACCTCTCATGAGGAAAAGGAAAAGGATTTTTTTCAAAAGGAAAGAATGGGGAATGCCATTTATATTGCTCTTTACGAGAGGAAAGAATGAGGAAAAGGGAAGGTGTCTAATACTTTTGTTGATTTTTTACAAATTGCATGCTTTTAAAGAAGGTTAATTATATATACACAATAGGTAGGGTGCGCCCGAGGAGAAAAATGAATTTCAAAAGGCTTGAAAATAGTTTTCGGATGCATCGCGTGCATTATATATATAATGAGCACTACATGTATTATATGGATTACACTTACTAAGTATTGCTTACCTAGTTTCTTCGGTGTAAGTGATAAAGGGTTGGAAGGTAATCGTTGTAGAGGAGGAGGACCGACTTGTCGTATCGTGTGCTTAATTATGTAGAATAAGTGAGAAAATGTTTACCTTTGCTTAATTTATTTTTAGATTTAGAAATGGATATTAGGCTAAGCAATCTATGGTATGTAAATGATGAATTATGTGTTTGAAGAATTAAATAGTATGTTTATGTTATTAGTTGCTGAGTTTGGTAGCTTAAGAAATTAATTGGATTGGTCTAAATGAATTAATAGACTAAGTAAAAGGGATTAATTAGAGGTTAAATGGAAGCATTGATTAAATGGTTAATAGGTTAAGAAGCTAAAGTCTTAATAGTAAAGAGTATGGAATTAAAATGGTAAGATAAAAATTATTACAAAGGTTAAAGCACCGAGAATAATTTAATAGTTAATGAATAAATGAATTTAATAAGTTAGTTTAATAGGTGAGTTTGAGTTAATTTGTAACCAAAGTTTCATAAGTCCAAAAAATGTTTTGAATTGTCAAAAATCTGATTAAAGGTCTAAATGAATTTATTAAGTGCTTAATTGAATTAATTAAATAGATTTCTAGATTATGAATTTTTTATAAAAATAATGGCATTAAATCAAGATATATATATTATTTTCTAATTATATTTAATATATTATAATTAAATTATTTTTGACATGAAAATAATATAGAATAATCATACTATATTTTATGGAATATTTGAAAATTGAATATTTCTATTTTAAATTATATATGAATTTTTAGAAGAAATTTGGAAAAATTAAAATACATGGTACTATTGTTATAATATAAGAATTTTATTCAAAATGTTAAATTGGAATCCAAGAATATTATTATTTTTTTTTTACCAAATTACGACATTTAATATTTCTACACATGATGTAGGAATATTAATTGATGTTAGTATAATTTTTTTATAAAAAAATTATACTTAAATTTTAATTAATTAGAACCTATTATTTTCTATTTATTAAGTACTTTGTACGAAAATTCACATTTTGCTAGTAATTTAAAAATATTAAAAAAACGAGACTTATTGATTTATATTTATTATACTTCGAATGTAAATTAACATCAGTAATGCTTTCGGCCTATCAGGTCATAAAGTTTTGTTGCCACGTAACACATAGATAATCATAATTTTTCACTTGGACAACATGTACAATCGACATCATTCAAGGTCTACTCAAATTAGACAATATCTAGATTCAAGATCTACTAAAGTAGAATATAGCTTGCTACTATCTAACATCATTGTCTTATGCATGCAAGCCACCAATTGACTCTTCTGCTTCTATAACGTTCAGTTCTAATGACTTGATTATTGATCTTAGAGGTACAAGGACTACTCGATTTGACAGATATTCTTTTATCTTGGCAAATGCAACTTGATTCTTCCTTCTATACATGAAATCTTTCAACTCCAATAAAGGTGCAAATATCTGTCTCTTCTTAGATATAAGCTTTTTAAATATCCAATAAAATCATAGAAACTTATAAATTCAGTTAATAGTTTATTGAGGTTTTTAATCTTCTGTTTAACACTTTAAATAATAACGGAGCCACTCCACACCAAATTAAATTAAAACAAAACCATGTAAACATAGTCAACATCTTTTATTCCTGCCTCACAAATCACAGTGATTTCATAGGGCATAAGCAGAACACTAATTCAGAACGATAAATATAACCATTTAAACTACCCTTCTACAATGGAGATGAACCAGACCCAACCGCCTTCCATAACTTGACCCATTCCACCATGGCATCAGCTGCGCGAGTGAAAACAGGAGATGACGGTCCCAACTGCTGCTTCACTGTTCTTGCCATCTCAATGACACAGTCTTCTGTTGTAGCTACTGTTTGTGGTAACCTCATTGACTGAAAGAAAGGGACAATTTCCTCCATCAGCTTTACCCCTTCCCACTCTTTTTTCAAGCTCTCTATCGCACTACCTCTGTCTTGTCTCCAAACATAAGGTAGCCCACTTTTCACACCAAGACCGAGGTGATCGCATACAACCTTAAGACACATCCCACTCCATATATCTTCCATTGTTTCCCATCTAAACTTTCCTTCCCCAGCCAGCTTCAACGCTGGCAACAAAGCAGGCCCCACAGACTCGCGATCGAAAGCAATGTTGATTCCACTGACGGGCATCATGGCCCTAGATGGAACAGTTATCACCGCATCAACGTATAGAGAATTCCTCTGTTGAGGTTTCAGGGCTTGTGTAGGTGCATCTAAGTCCGCCAAATTAAGCCAGAGTCCACATGAGAGAGCACATGTAACCCCATTCCGCAGGCTAAAGGGGTACCCACGAACGAAATCTGCTCCCTCACGATAAGGGTCATAGAGAGTATTAAAGAAAAAAGGAGTAGCTGGAGTTGTCAGGTTAGCAAGATGCTGAGCCACAGGATCAATTAGAAAACCCTTACTGTCCTTAGCTGGGATGCAATCATCATCAAACGAGACAATGTATTTCTTACGAGATACAAGAAAGCCAAAATACCTGCATGAGTAGCCAGAGAATACTATGGAGGAAGAAGAGCCCACTACCCGGTCAATATGAGACTTAGAATAGACATCAAAATTAAAGCCTTCTGGTATTTTGAGTTCCTCTTTGAGATCAGGGTCTTTGACAATTATCAAGTGGAATCGGGAGAATATGGTTCTCCATTCATTCATAAATGATGTCAGGTCCGACTGAAGTGCTCCTATCACAATGTCAACCTCACTGTCGTTGATATTAGCTAGAGGCATCTTCCCAAGTTACAAAAATGACAATCCAAAACAATTTGTTTCTTCTAAAAGCTTCTGGTCTTTGGATTTAAAATATATCCAAGTGTATACGCACAGTTTTGTCTATCTTAGAATTTCTCAGAACATCCTATCAAGAGACAATCAAAATGTTAGAGAAGAGCTTGAAATTCAGCACAGAACTTCTGGAAGGTAGGAAGAAAAGAAAAAAATCAAATATGACTCACTGGTAGGGAGGACAGGGGTTATGACATGTTGGATATTCAATGCCTTGATAAATGCCAGGACTTCATCTTTCCCAGTCGCCAAAAACAATGTCAGAACTTTCTCAGTCAGCTTTCCAGATTTCACTGTTCTCTGCTCAACATAGAAAAACAATGTTACACCAGGACAGGACAAAGACCAGAAGAACTTAATAAAAATAAAAGGTAGGGGCTATCAGACTGAGGAGAAAAGATGACGGATTGACAATGCATTGCTCAGATGCTAAAGGAATATTTATTGCTTTGGTTTAAATGGCAAGCTAATCCTTGCGTTGTGTGACTTATTAAAGCACAAATCACAAGGAAAAGTAAAAATTGCAATCTCTTGAACAAAAGATGGAATTAAGCACTGAATCACGCCATGAGATGGAATGGAACTGCTAGATAATCAGACAAGACAGAGCCATGAAAGTCTGAAGTAAGCTAGTGGCCACAAAGCAGCAGGTCAAATTGCTATTGCCTAAACAAGATGTTCACTTTTGCTGCCACTTAACCCCAGGACTTCCTCTAAAAAGGTTATATTAAGTGTACCTGGACCAATATTGCAAACAAGAACAGGACAATCAAGATATGATTTGCTAGCAATCAGATAAACCAAGCAAAATGTGATTCTTTTAACTCCAAGAGAACTTCAAAATTATACCATTGATTTTAATCCATTGCTGCATCAAAAGTTCAAAAGTTCCAGTGATGCAGACAACAAAAGAAGCAAAACTTGTATCTTTTTGTAGACAATGGTATTCTGTAATTTCTGGAAAATCTGGAAATTTGTCTAAGTCCAGGTTTTATTTTTTATTTAGCATTTTATCAATCCTAATGAGCAATGAGCTTTATTAGGTTTTTCCTATTCTACATAGACTTAGTATTTTCTTATTTAGAATCTAAGTCCTTGTTGGATTTGGACTACTAAAACCCTATAAATAAGCATGTAGTCTTCCAATATTTTCAATGACAGTTTATGAATAAAATTCCAGCAATTTGCTTTTTTTGATTGTGTGACTCAATCTTCCTTACGTATGACTCCTAAGAACCCTAGTTGTGAAGCTTAGGTTTTTCTATCCTCTAGGTATGACTCCTAGAAACACTAATAGTGTGACTCTAATAATTCTATAATTCCCAGCAGAAATGCACATCGATACAGACCTAAAAAGCCCTAAACAGCCACTAAACTCAGATCCAGAACAGCTCCCTAAGCTGTCCTGCATCTTCCAGAGAAACATATTAGCATAGATATCTCAGAATGTCAGTAATGTCTTTTTCCCACAAAACCTTCCGAATTATACTCTAAATTTAAAATTTTCAGCACACAGTCAGTAAATGCAAAATGACCATATATTCACTTTGCAACATGGCCTGTTATATGTGCAGCTTTCATATAAACATAATGCATGCAAAAGGTAACTACCAGATAATGCACAAAGGAAAAAAATACCAACACAGAACAGAACAAAGCATGTCAAATAATATCATAGGACGACGAGGAAGACCAAGCCTCGATCCCAAACTAATTGGGGTCAGCTATAAGGACCCTTTGGCGCGACTCCAAGCGATCAAACACCAAATCTGCCTCAAAATCAAGGGACCTTAAACCTTTGATAACACTTCCATCATGTCAAAAAAGAACTCAAATAAATTACTAGCAGCATCCATATTTTGTACTAATTACAACAATGCAGCGTTGACTTTCTTTATTCTCATCATTCCCACTACTATCAAATTCTCAGAACAAAGATCTCATAGCATTGAAATGTAAATTCATAAGGGAAAAAAAAAAACAATAATAACAATGCAAAGCATCCATAACTTAACCACGCAACATTTATCCAGTAGCCCCTGCCAAGAATAGAAGGCAAGACATACACGAACTGGACAAATAAGCTTTTCAAAAGTTTACACACTATTCGCCAGCAAAAGAAAATCACGGAGCTGAAAAAATCGCATAAATATTAGAAAATCCACACCCAGAATGTTACTAATAAAATTTAGAGAGGGGATTTACGGGTTCTAGCTAGATCTAAATCCATAGATCAGTTATCTAGAAATAAAAATAAATTAAAAAAAGGAAGAAAGCGGGGGATAGAGAGAGAGAAAAATACCCGGAAGAGATCGAGTAGAATGTGATCAGGTATGGGAGAGAGATCAGAAAAGTTAGAGAGGTGAAGGACAGCTGTGTCAATTGTTAGAGAGAGTAACGATGGCCGGCTGGTTCTCATCCAATCTTCTCTTCTCTATCTTTCTTTCATTTATTTTATTTACTATTTCTTTTATAATTAATTAATATCACTTCTCTCTCTCTCTCTCTCTCTCTCCAGTTTGTCCCGAGATTGCTGGCGGTGTTTTCTCCGTCGTCGCTTCAGCTGATCCTCAATCTTAGCCTGCCTGCCACGTAATTATATTATTTAATAAATATACTAAGAATTTAACTTGTTGACATCTCATATAAAAAGCGATTAAAATTAACTTTTTTATTTTCGTTGTGATACGGTTACTCTCTTTCTCACAACGAACTAAATTCAATTTTCAGTAGAGCCTAGATTAATGTAGAACATGTTTAATGACACTAGAAGAAGCTTCTACGGTATTTATTTTGGACAAAAAAACATCTTTATGATTTCAAATTAAATAACTTACAAGCTTGTGATTTTATCTATTAGAGAACAAAGAAATTTTTCATCCATAGTAAATCAAATTTTCCGTTAATTTTGACTTTTAAAAGTATGGAGAGACACATGTCATGTATACATTTATTTTAATTTTAGAAAAAATGATTGAAAATTCTAAAATTTCAAAAAAAAATACCAATTTTTTTATTTATTACTTTTCTTTTATGAATTTTTTCTTCATTTTAGGAAAAAAATTATTTTAGTTTAAAAAGTCAAATAAATTATTATTTGTTAATTCTTCACTTATTTTTGTTCCTTATAACAAATTGATTAGGGTATCTTCAATACTCTCTTTATATTAAGATTTTTCTTTATAATATAGATGTTTGACCTAAATTCCATCTTCAATGCTCTCTTTATCACAATCTTTATTTTTAAAATTGAGATACATAGTGTTTTTGGCTTTCCAATACTAGAGAGTCCAAATGACTCTTTATCTTATATTTTATTAATAAAAATTACTATTTCTTATGTCACTCAATCTCTTTACCAATAGTCTCCTTGGGTTTTATGAATTTTGTCAAAATAAAGAGTTAAAGTAAAAAGTAGCATTAGAGAGAACATTGATCTTCAATCTATATAATTAACGATGCTCTCTATTTACGTTAAAAATGGTAACTAAAAATAGAGAACATAATTGGAAATGCTCTTAGTAAATCTTTAGTGACCATTTGGGTCGGGTTAATCGAGATGATGGTCTAGTAATTATCAATAGAAAAGTTAGGGATTTAACATTTGATATTAGTAAATCTCTATTATTATTTTTTTAATCCCTAGGCATGATTCTAATTTAACTTTTCATAAAGAATTTTAATTTTATGTATTCAAGCTTTTCTAACTTTTTTTTAAAAAAAATTTTATATCCTTCCGAAGTTTTTCTTTGGATTTTAAAAATAAAAAAAAAGTCTAACATGAATAAATAAAAAAATTGAAAAAAATGACTCCAGAATAAATAAATAAATAAAATAAGAAAAATTTTGATAATTTTTTTATTTTTAAAATAAAGTATAAAAAATTTGAAAAGTATTTTTCAACTATAAATAAATAAATAAATATTTTTTAAAAAAAATTATGATTTTTGCAAAATTTTAATTTTTTTTTAAATTGGAACCAATATACATCTGACACGTGCATTTCTAAACTTTTAAAAACCGAATTTAACATAAAATTAGTAATAGAATATGGTATGACACCATTTTTTAGAATGAAATAAAATGGATTAATTAATAAGATTGAATCATTTATACAATAATAATAAAAAGATACACTCATATGTGTTACATCCAACACTTGACATGTATCATCCTGATTAATTAATTAATTATTATTATTATTTGCCATGTCAACGTGATTTCATATTTTTGGCTTGTTTTCAATTTTTTATTCATTCACGTTAGACTTTTTTTGTATTTTTTTCTAGTTGATTTTTTATTTATTTTTAAAATCCAAAGAAAAACTTCCGGAAGGATATTAACTTTTTTAAAAAAAAGTTAGAAAAGCTTGAATACATAAAATCAAAATTCTTTATGAAAAGTTAAATTAGAATTATGCTTAAGATAAAAAAAAAATACACATTTACTAATATCAAGTGTTAAATCTATAACTTTTTTTACTGATAATTATGAGAACATCCTTTGATTTACCTGACCCAAATGATCACTAAATATTTACTAATCAATTTGCTATAACAACTTGGAAGTTCGGAACTAAACTAACCACTGATCATTAATTTTATAGCTCCTAAATCCAAAATGTATTGTAACCATAATATTTAGGGAAACGAAAAAATATTTAATATCAAAACACTCATTAATTTTAATAATAGAAAACATCGAAAAAATAATTAAAACCACCAAGTAATTCCCCCCAAATTCCAATTTAATGCTGAATTTCTCTTAAAAACTTAACTGACAGTGTAATGTAACCATACTTTTTGTACATTAAAAAAATATATAATATCAAAACACTAATTAAATCCAATAATAACAAGCATAAAAACAATAATTAAAACCACTAATTATTTCTGGCCCAAAATCCAAAATAATCTTAAATTTCTCTAAAAACAAAAAAAAAAAATGAAATCCCGTTGACATGTCCAAAAAAAATAATTAATTAATCAGCATAATGCATGTCAGATGTTGGATGTAACACATATGATTGTATCTTTTTATTATTATTGTATAAATGATTTAATCTCATTAATTAATCCATTTTATTTCATTCTGAAAAATGGGTGTCATACCATATTCTATTACTCCAAGAATTTTCTGTAATTGGTTATAAAAAAAACTACAATTTGAATGTTAAATTTTATTTTTATTTTTTTCTAATTTGAATTCCAACCGATAAATCAATTTATGATTTTTTTTTCTTTTCTATTTGAATGACATTGAATCTGTGAAAATAAATTCAACTCAACCCATGCACCAAATTAAATACCCAAACTAGCCGAAACCAATAGCCCAAATTGTAATACTTTTAACCCGTGAATAAATAAAATAATATATTTTAAATATGTACGAAAATTATTCTATAAGCATAGAAAAATTACTAGAGGGGTGATAGAATATTTAGTGTATTAGGTTTTTTTTTTTGGTAAATATTTTATTAGCTTTTATGTGTATAAATAGTGTATTTTTATGCAAAATAATTATTTTGAGTGCCTAAATAAACATATAAAAATTAGGTGATTGATAAATAAATTATTATGAAAAGTGTATGAATTTATCGGGGAAAAAATTATTTTTTCTGAAGTGTATGGCATTAATTATGTACGTAGGGATCCAATTGCATAAAATTAAGAACCCAATTGCATAAAATTAATTAAAAGTTTTGGCCCTCTAATAAATTTTAGGAAAGCAAACTATTGTTACTTTTTCTACTTTGGAAGTAGAATTCATTTCATGTTATAAAGCAACAACACGAGCTATCCGATTAATAAACTTCATTTACGGTCTACACACTACACCAAAAAAGAGAATTCCGGGTAGTTTTTTGTCCTGTAGAGGCGGTTATAATCGCCTCTACATATTATAGAGGCGGTTTCTCCAACCGCCCTAAAACCACCTGCAATGCCGTCGTCTCTACGATGTAGCGGCGGTATTTCCAACCGTCGGGGAATTATGAGGCGGTTTCGACCGCCGCTACAAAACAAATTTTTTTAATTTTTTTTTTTCGCGTATTTGGTGTGGCGGTTGGGACCGCCTCTATAGTAGCGGAATTTAAAAAATTGACGAGAAATAGTAGGGGCGGTTTAAACCGCCTCACGTGATCGATTTTGTAGAGGCGGTTGGAACCGTCGCAAGATTATGATTTGTAGGGGCGGTTTCAGCCGCCTCAATATTAGATACTAGGGGCGGTTTCAAATGCCTCGAGAGAGCATTTGGAACCGCCCCAAATTAAAGAATCTATAAAATTAATTTCAGAATTCATAAAAGCGATTTTATAATTTATAAAGATGGTTATTTACCTTCAAATTCAATTATTGAATGTAAAAAAAATTAAAATTATATAGGTATCACAATATTTTTAAATTTATAATTATGAAATTCTAAATACATAATAAGTAGTCAAACTTTTACAATTAAAAAAAAAACTAAAGAAAAAGTCCTCAAACGTTTGCAATATTCTTAAACACTTGTTCGAAATACATAAACAAAATTCTAAATATATTTAGAAATAAGTTACTAATGTTTCATTTCGACAAATGACTTGATTGTGATGAAGGATTAGGAGAAGGAGCATTTTGACCATTTCCATTATTGCGAACCTATCAAAAACACAATTTGAAAGTAAAATATATATATATATAATTAAAAATATTTTAAGATAATAAAATTAAATATTTAATTAAAATTTTTTAATACACGAGTAGGATTCAATGAAGTAGGTATTAAATTTTGATCGGGATATCTCTCTGCAATGAAAGCGATAATGACGAGTTAATGTCGCATTTATTGCATTATATCTAGATTCCATTGCATCATACTTGGTTTGCATATTATTTAACTGCTCTTTCATTTCTTCTACTGCACTTGATTGATTTGTAGATGCACCACTTTGACCACTTCCAAGTTGAGATTGTATATCAAAGAAAAGTGTTGGTGTTGGACCCAAGCCAAATCCTCTAACTCTACCATTGTGTTCTTTACCCATAACTTCTTGAAAAATCTCTTCATTTATATCATTAACACTTGCGGTTAAGGAACCTTCATAACGCTCGACTTGGAGAGAACGAGCCTTTTCCTATAAATATGAAGACAAGTACATTCAAAATAAATGAATAATGAAATATCATTCATCAACAATATATAAATAACAATAAAAGGATAGTACCATTTTTAGCCTAACATTGTCATCCACAAATGTGCCATCCTTTTTCTTATAAGTAGCTTCATACAATGTCAACCTATCGGGTTCCTTTCCATCCCTTTCTTCCTACAAACAATTATACATATTTAATCTTATTTTATACATAAATAATATTTAAATGAAAAGTTATAAATTATTAAAATTATCATTTCTCTTCTTTTCCTTGCACAACTTTTTCTACCTAATGTATGTGCACATTTATTTTTGTTAGCATTTGCGGTATTTACCTCACTTGCTTTCTACATTAAAAAAAAAAACACATTTGATTATAAATCATACAAATAGGTAAAAGAAAACAACTTACAATATGAAAT
The DNA here is from genome assembly GCA_963924115.1 of Dovyalis caffra. Lineage (NCBI taxonomy): Eukaryota > Viridiplantae > Streptophyta > Magnoliopsida > Malpighiales > Salicaceae > Dovyalis > Dovyalis caffra. The sequence continues at coordinate 12,141,515 of CAWUPB010001159.1, forward strand.
AATTTCAAACCCGGCTTTACGGAGTAAACCATCTATTGACCAAAGTAGACCATTGATCTATCAAGACACCGGGAGGCAATTCTTTAGAGGCAATGATCTCTTCGCCGTTTTGCTAGGATAAAAAAACTCAGCTTTCAAGTCACTTTTGAAATCCCTCCACTTCTTGTTTAACGACGCCAAAATCCATTTCTTTGCAATATCGGGAAAGTCAAACTTCTCCTATTAAACATGTAAAAAAATATATATTTTAATTTCTTGATAGAGAACTCTAACAAAAAGAATTCTAGAGGTCTACTAACATTAAAGCAATTCCACATATATATATATATCCAAGTTATGATGTAAGTGATAAATGAAACTCTCTAAATTCAAAATCAGAATACCAACTCATCATATGAAATTAAGAGAATTTAAAAGTAGTAAAAAAGTAATAGCAACTTAAGAGAATTTACCTTCACAAGTTTTATAAGGTTCTTCTTGAATACACCAAACTCCTTACAATCCCATCATGGGATGCTCAAAGGTGTATGAATTCCTTTTTTTACTAATATTCCAAGGTAAGAACCAAGAGCGAGCACCTTCTTTTGTACACGGAGCTCCATATTTGTCAACTTCTATGACAATACATTCTCCATCTTCTAAATGGTTCCAAAAATCTATCATTGAAGCTCGACCTCTCCTTTTAATATATTTTCCCTCCTTATCTATTTTTCATTATAATTTTGAAAATTAAGATATAATCAGAGGCATATAAACCAAAATATAAAATAATTAAAATCTCACCAATAATTTTAACCGTGCTTGAAATCATCATCTTGAGCTTCTTGAACATGTTGTGAACAATTTGCGAAGATCGTCGACTTTGAATTCGTGTTTGTTCTTGCATAGGTTGTGAACTATAAGAAGATGTCGGACTTTGAAAAATAGGTTGGTCAGATTGGGATTCATCCCTAACAATTCTTAATCCACGCAAAGTCTTAGATCCTCGAACCATGTCTAAAACTGCAAGATATCACTTGATATTAAAATTAAGAATCAATATAAGATCAATGAAAATTAAAAACATACCAAAGTATAATCACCAATGCATAACTAGGATAAAAATAAAATAAAAATCAATAAAAAATTAATAAACAAAAATAACTTAAATTAAAAATAAATAAATAAAAATCTAAATTATTTCATCATCTAAACCATTCCACACCCATATAGGCTTCTCCCCTCATCTAAAGATGAAGAATTCAAAAAGTCACTTTCAAAAATATCATCTACCCCCATATCAAATAAATCTCTTGGTCTAACTTTGACAACCACGGACCAATTCATATTTGATGGATCTTGCACATAAAACACTTGTTGTACTTGGAAAGAAAATACAAATGGATCATCTTCTTATTTCTCACTCGTGTGAATTAAACGTGAGAAGTTAACTAGAGTAAATCCAAATTCATCTTGCCTAATACCAGCACTATGATATACGTCAACCCAATCACATTTAAATAATATAACTTTAAAACTATCGTAGTAATCTAGTTCAATAATATCTCTTAATTTTCTATAGTAGTTAACTCCTCCTACAAGTTGAAACATTAACCACACCACTATTTTGAGATGATCTATTTGCTTCCCGATCCGAGTGTATGGAACCTAGTTCCATTGATGATGAACCCATTAAATCTCTTGGCCACATCATTAGGCCCTTTACCAAGTTCTAAAATTTCATTCGAAATGCTTGGATCGTTCATGCTTAAAACCTATAATAACAAAAATTGAATGAAGTTAGTATTAATATACTTTAATTCCTAATGTTTAATATGTCACCTAGTTCAATTACTTACCTTTTATTGAAACCAACTATGAAATTTTTCATCAAGTAGTCTTTCAATATCCTCATTTCTAAGACGAGCATGTCGACGTCGTTTTTTTCGTTCTAAATCAATGAATTCTCTGCATGTAAAAATTTTTAACGTATTAAATAAGAATATGTTTTATAGAATTAATAGTATACTTTATTAAATTAAAAGAACTTACAAGCGAAAACGTTCAATTTCATCGCAATGACATAAAATATAACGATGTGCTCGAATCAAAGCCTTTTTGTCCAATTGTATGGCTTCAACTTTTCCAATTGGTTGACCAAGCACTTTTGAACAAATATTTGACTCTTTGTTCATTTGAAGGAGGATCGGGATTTCTCAAAGGTCGATTAAATCTTGTTTCAACTCCTTCTAGGTATTTTGAACAAAATGTCAAACATTCTTCGGCTACATACCCTTCCGCAATTGATCCTTCGGTCGAGCTCTATTACGAACATATGACTTCAAACGCACAAATTGCCTAAGAAATTTATTAATCTTAGTTAAGTAAATATGATCATCAAAATATGAAGGAAAGGAAAATTAATTACTATGATGTACCTTTCTTGAGGATACATCCACCTATATGGCACCGGACCACCAAGCTTTGCCTCCTCCGCTAAATGAATAGTTAAATGCACCATAACGGTGAAGAATGATGATAGAAAAATCCTTTCCATTCGACAAAGAGCCAAAACAATACTGTTTTGAATCTTATCAAGCTCATTCACATCTAGGACCTTTGAGCATATTGCTTTAAAGAAAGCGGACAATTCAATTATCATCAAAGTTACCTCTTTAGATGGACTACATGCTCTTAATGCTATCGGCGAGGAGATCTTCAATCAAAATATGACAATCATAACTTTTAAGTCCAATTAATTTTCGATCTTTAAGATTTACACATCTTGAAATGTTAGATGCATAACCATCAAGCAATTTTAAAGAATGAAGAATTTTGCAAAAGATTTCTCTTTCTGCTATTGACATTGTAAAACAAGCGAAGGCAATTTGCTTTTACCATTATCAAGCACTTGAGGGTGAAGATCAAACCTAAGACCTAAATCCATTAAGTCAAGACGTGCATTTAAATTGTGCTTTGACTTAGTAGCATGATTCATTAAGGTTCCAATCACATTATCACATACGTTTTTTTCAATATGCATCACATCAAGATTATGACGTAAAAAGTTAAACTCCCAATAAGGTAATTCAAAAAATATGCTTTTTTTCTTCCACCACCTTTTTGCATCCTCAACATCACTACATGTGTTAACTATCCCTTCAATATTTGAGCCCCCAATATTAGTTTTGATCCTTTTTTTGTTCACAACCCTTTTTCTTTTATCACGTTGTACTAATTTTCCAAACGTATAATCTATGTCATTTAAGCTGTTTCAAGACGTCATTACCACTTTTTCTAGATGGTGCCATTTGCAGCTCTTACGTACCATCAAAACAATCTTTTTTATGACGGAATATATGATCATAAGGTAACCATCGACGATGACCCATGAAACAATGCTTCTTACTTTTGTACAACCATTTAGAACACGTTGACTCGGCACTAACATGGACATGCAAACTTTCTTTTCGTACTCCAACCGGATAAATTTGCATAAGCGAGAAAAATCATTTATTGTCCACATCAAAGTAGCTCACATGTTAAATGATTGTTTTTTAGAAGCATCATAAGTCTCTACACCTATCCATAATTTTTTCAAATCTGCTATCAAAGGTTGCAAATAAACATCTATATCATATCCTGGATTCGTTCTCACCTGGAATAATCATTGATAATATGAATGACGATTGTTTCATACAAATCCAAGGTGAAGTATTATATACAATCAATACAACGAGGTCATGTGTTATACGTAGTGCTCATTGTTCTAAAAGGATTAAAACCATCACTAGCAAGAGCGAGCCTTACATTACGAGAATCGAAGCAAAATCGGAATATTGAGCATCAAAATTTTTCCATGCTTCTCCATCGACGGGATACCTTAATAATCCATCTTTCTTACGACCTTCCTCATGCCACCTCATATCACTAGCCGTTTTGTTTGAATAAAATAACCTTTGCAAACGAGGTATTAAAGGAAAATAATGTAACACTTTTGTCGATATTTTCTTCGTAGCACCTAAACTTTTCATTTGACCGTTATCACCTTCCGTGTTGTTTTGTCCTTTTTTTGCCACTAAGGAGTACCACATTTATCACATACTTCAAGATCTTTTTTATCACCCCAAAATAACATACAATCATTTGGACAAGCTTTTATCTTTTCATAATTAAGACCTAAAGCTTTAATGATTTTTTTTGCCTCATAAAATGATTTAGGCAACAATATGCCATCGGGAAATGCAATAGCCAATAACTCTAATAACATAGTAAATGATTTCTCAATCCATCCATTTAAACATTTTAAATGGTATAAATGCAATATAAAAGCTAACCTCGAAAATGATTTACATCCAGGATATAACTCTTCATTCATATTTTTTAATAAATCATTAAACATATTTGACTTTTAGGTGGACTCGTTCATTATCTTATTCTACATCAAACCTTTGACATTGCCCATTCATTTCATCATTCATTTATTGATCATGAGTTTTATCACATTCATGTTCATTTATGTTATTTAGATTCATTGTCATTTCATTACCACATTGACCAACTACACCAAAAGCATCACGTAACAACCCTACCATATCATCCGATCGTTATGGATTCACATCAATAGAAGGTGGTTTTTGAATAGAACTCACTTCTTGTACATATGAGGTAGAAACATAAGAAGATGACCTAATGTTACTAAAAGAAGAACTCTCTCCATGAAAAACCCACCGGGTATACCCCTTAAAAACCCATCACAAATTAAGTGAACTCTAGCATCTTCATATGTTGGTAAAGAAGAATTACCACATCGAATACAAGGATAAAAAAATTTTTGACCATAAGATGTATTACGAAATGCTAATTCAAGAAATTCCTCAACTCCTTTTTTATATCCAGCACTAGTTCTAGTCTTGTTCATCCAACTTCTATCCATTTCATAAATATTATAGAATCTCTAAAAGAATACTATAATTCTTTTTCAATAAAAAAAATAAAAGCACAAACCTAGTTATATCTTTAAATACCAATCAACACATTTAGCACTTAACACTTTTATAGTCTCAAATATCAATAACCAATTGATTGCAAACAAAATATGAAGGAAAGGGAAATTTACCTTGAAGTAGTCTATTGTTCCACCGTAGAAAATACCTATAAAAAAATTAGTTTTATTAGTTAGAATAAAAAAATAAACTTATCCACCGCATAATTAAAAAAAAAGAAAAGAAAAAAATAAACTAAAATTTTTTTTATATATATTTACAAATAGTAAAGTATTTTTTATTCAATTTTTGTATCAATCAAAATTAAATATATCAATTTTTGAATTAAATTAATACCAAAACATGCTTAATTTTGATCAATTTTAAAATCTAAATTCTTTAAATCCATATCGTATGGATCATCTTGATCCCAATACGTAGATGACAGATCCGAAAGACATCCGAGCATTTGCATATTCCAAGTTAACAAGATGCCATTCAAGCAATTGCCTCTCCTCGGTACATCTAGCCATACCATACGAGTTGCTCGAGTCTCTCCAAAACAGAACTAAGAGAAATATCGTTTGTAAATCCACCCATTATATATATACTTATATGTTAATATTAATAATATAAATGAAAGCTAAATAATGTCTATAAATAATTTGCAAGTTAAACCAAATACCGATTATTTTATCTATAAATAATGTCCGTAGAATTAAGCACGTTTGCAATCACCATTTATGTAAATGTAATTTAACTTGATGATAAAAGATTCATTAGAATTTTATGTCTCGTAGTAAAGTTTCAATGATTGAATGTTAATAACTAAGTAAGAAGCATATCCATCTCCTATGATTTTCCATCTTCTATGATTTTGAAACATGTTTTTGTTTTTTTTTTCCCCTTAGTCTCAAAATTCAAAATGGTTTCCAATAAACGCATGCATTTACTTAATCTCCCAATATTCAAAATGATTTTATTTGATCTATTATGATTTGCTCATTCAGTATAATTTGATTATAAATTATTCTAAATTTTTTGTCCATGGATAAAAAGTCTTTAATTTTTTAGCTAACTTGAACTGTGTGCAAGTCCGACTTGATTTTCCGATGGCTTTACTTTGTGTTTTTTGTTTTCTTCCCGACGGATATACTTCATGCACTCTCCGATATTCCAAGAAACCTTAACTTTATCGAGCATACAAGTGACATTGGATGGAAGGAGTATGTGGTTTATCTCGCTCCCTACCTTTCTTTTTGTCCGGTGTGTTTGTCACGAAAGATGAGAGGAAGATTGGAAGAAGGGAAAGGGGGAGAGAGAGGAGGGATTGGCTGTCCAATTTGTTTGGAAACGGAATGTAGACGCGAGGAAGGATCAAAAGGATCCTTCCAATCTTTTCAATTTGGACGAATTGGTTCATATCCTTTCCTTTGTTTTCTTTTTGTTTTTGTAACCTTCAATGCTCGTGAACTTGGATGGATTGATTCTCATCCTTCTCCTCCTTTGTTAGCCAAACAACTAGATGGATAGTCCCTTCCTTTCTTCTTCTCATTCCACCTTATCCAATTTATTCTTCCTCCTATCCATCCATCTTGACAAACATAGCCTAGAGAGGATTGGTATGGATACCGGTTATAACACTGCCACCAAGATCTACAAGCAGCAAATTGACCCTTCCTACCCATCTTTTGAGTATAAACTCTCCCTCCAGGACGATTCCTACCTTCTAGAACAATGACCTTGAAACCAAAGGACATGAGTCGCTTTGCTTGCAGATAAACCAACAAGTCCGAGTACCAATAATTATCACGGACCCTTCATCCCTATCTTATCTTAAACTAAGATTACCCTAACCTATCAATTGCCATACATCATGCTTGCACTCTAGCTAACTCCTTATTGTTAGTTGTCAATGAAGTGCTATGGTTTCATTTCCATTTATACTCCGATGCTTTCTTTTCATAGTCTTTCCCTCTACAAGATTTTAGTTTCATAATTTCCAAGCCCACTACATTAGACAAAATTATCTAACTCCCACTTGATATAATTTGGGCCAGTGCTCGACATGCCCAAAGGAATCGGGTCAAAGACTTGAGAGAGCTACAAAAGCCATTTCTTTTTCGTAGAGCTACTCCTACTACAAAAAAGAAGAGCAAGAGCAACAGTGTAGAAGAAAAAGGGAGTGACAACGAAGGGAAAGTGAGTGGATTGGCAAAAAGAGCTCGTTTTTAATTACTTTACATATTCTAATTAATCCAAAATACTAGACCATGCATCACAACCCAACGAGACACACTCACATTAAAGCACTAAGACCATGCATCACAACCATGCATCACAATCCAAAATATTTAAGGACACGAAAATCACTTCCCGCTAACTCAAGCAAACTTAGATTAAGACAAGCAATATACTAATTCAAATTGCTAATTAGGACAAGCAATTTCATGACACAATAAGATCATTGGCAGTGTCTTTGAAGTATAACATCTACGCGAACTTAAGTACTTAACCATGACACAACAATTCGGATAAGAATTGAAAACTTCTTCTTTGAAGCAAGTTTATTAATAGGAAAGTCACATTATCTTAGGATTGCCTTGGGATACGGAGATGCTTTTAGGACTTAAAGTAACGATCCTTTTCCAGTTTGGGAATTCTTTTGAAGACAATCGCTCTTGCTTCTCCGGTGCTCTAGCTTTAAGTCACAAAATAAGAACAAGACAAGTAGCATATTAGATTGAAAATGTCAAGGGAATTAGAGAAGAAAAAAGTCGGTAATCTAATTGATAGGAACAAAATTAAACTTAGCATACTTACCATTGCAGATGAGAAGAAAAAATAAGCATAGGATAGCTATAATTTCGTTTCTAACAAAATCAACAGTGAGTACCCAATTGATTTAGAGGATAGCTATAATTTCGTTTCTAACAAAAAGGAGAAAAGGACGAATGAGAGGAGAAGAACAAATAAGCGAGAGGAGAAGAAACATAAAGCGAGAGGAGAAGAAGCATGAAGCAGAGAAGAAGATTGAATAAACAAAGGAGAAGAAAAACCCTAAGAGGAGATGGATAATGTAGCGAGGAGAAGAAAAACCCTAAGAGAAGAAGGATAATGTGGCGTTCTTTTCCCTTTCGTAACCAAAAAAAATAAAAATAAAGGTAAAGAAAGAAGAAGCGAGATCGGAAGATGGAAGAAGGAGAGAAGAAGCACCTCGACTGAAGGAAAGCTCTCGATAAGATCTTCCCCCTTTCGAACCAAACAAAATTAAAAATGAGGAACCTAAAGAGAAGAAGGACGTAGCAAATCGAGGAGATCAAATAAGCAATTTTAGAAGGAGAAGCTCAAAAACCCTAAGGAGAGCAGGCGAAGATGAAAGAGCTTAATTTTGCCGTTTCGGAACCAAACAAAAAAAAATAAAGATAAAAAATTTTTTCATTAATAAATTAAAACTTGCGCTTCTTATTAAAATTTGGGGCGGTTTTGTAAACCGCCTCTCATTTGTTTTATAAAAGTACCTACTAAAACACTTTATAACCGCCTCAAGAATTCCGCCTCTATACGTATTTTTTGTTGTAGTGACAAATTATCGATTCAATATCAAGACTAGCAAAGATTTATTGTGATAATTTTACTCGTAGTTTTCTTCTCTAAGAATAATAAAAGTAAAAGTCGAAATAAGCATATTGACATAAAGTATTTCATGAAAGAACATGAAGTGCTCATTGAGCATATTAGTACCAAGCTAATAATTGCAAATCCTATGACTAAAGCACTACCAAGTAAAACAAGTATAGAGATCATGTGGATCGTATAGGCATAGCTAACTTATTTTTTGTTTGACTTTATTTTCTTTTTTATTGATTGTCTAGACTTTTTTTTAGTTGTTATTAAAGATTGATGTGATTTTTATGCACATAAAGCATTATTTTTTTATATTCATTTTAATATCTAAAGTTGGACTCGAATGACTTATTGGAAGTTTACTCGTAAAGTTTATTTACTCATTAAGTGCTTGTTTTAAGAATATAATATAATGTAATGTAATACATGAAAGGAAATGCTTAATTATAAAGCATGGTCGTTATGATTCATATGTTGTATTTAGGGATGGCAATCCAACTTGTCCCGCCCCACCCAGTTTGGGGCGGGTATGGGGCATGAAATTTTGCCCCGAACGGGACACGGGGGAGGATAGGTTTTTTTCTTCAAGCGAGGCGGGGATGGAGGGCGAATTTTTGCCCCGAACGAGGCACGGGGCGGAGATGAGTTTTTTTTTAGGGGCGAGGGGGATGGGGATGGCGATCCCCGCCCCGCCCCATTGCCATCCCTAGTTGTATTCTTAATCTAAATGTAAATGTTTTCACTAACTAATCATTTTGGACTCTAAAGAAATTATTATTTTTAGGTAGTGTCCTATGGGCCAAGTGGGAGAATGTAAGAAAAATTCATATGGTGTAGCCCATATGTCCTGTTTTGTTTTAAATCTATAAGTGACAATGTAAAAATTTAGAGCCCAAATGGACTCTAGTGATGGGTTAAACATATCTATAATGGATGGAAGTGTAAAATTAGGTTAAAGAAAGAGTCCTAGTCTAATCATATAAATATAAAGTTTGTGTTTTTTATCAACACACAAAACCATAAAATATTGGCATCGGATAGAAGGCTCCCTCTCCTTGACGGTTCCAATTTTTCTTCAACAACATCTTGATCACTTCATTAATTATGGTAAGAGATATGTATCTTATTAATTTTTGCTGTGTTTATATACTTAGGCATATTTAATAATCTTACAAACAAATTACATTCTACTATAGAGTAATGTTTTCCTATTCTTGCTCCAACCAGTCGAATTGATCACCCTATCACCAGCGGGTTAGTAGATTGAATTGTGAGTTAAATGGATAAATCCAATATAATTACAGAATTTTAAAATTCTAATCAATGTTGCACTAAAAAGCCATTTGGGAATGGCGTCAGCTGTCAGGATCCCTTTGAAATGCGGGAATTAACCCTATCGTATCATGAAGAACACGTGCATAAGCATGCACGGTGCCAGGTCTGAACCTGAAAGCTAACACCTGTCGTTTGCTTTCACCAACGCGTGTCAAACAAATTCCCACCGCATGCACAGAAGAGAAGAGAACCATAATTACTACCAATCTAGGGAAAGAAGCTTGAAAACGGAGAGGAGAGGAGAGTAGTAGTCCATCGCACTTGCTTCCTTTTGCTCGCCGCTCAAGCTACCGATACCTACACAGGTCAGAACTTATCCATCAATCAAAGAATATTTTTCTTATTTCGATGAATATCAATAAAAAACAAAAAAAATAGTGTTCTGATTAATTCATTATTGCTGATCCATGACGTACGTGAATGTATTTGGTTGGTTTAATTAATTTTCTTAGTTTGTCACTAGGAATTAGGATATATGGAGATGGAATGGGATGAGATGATGAAACGATCTGAAGATAATAATAGGTATGGAAAAGTTAGCTGGATATTGAACAAAGGATTGTCGGTGGGAAAGATGATTTTGGTCACAGGTTTTGTGATATCTTCAGCACCAGTTATTCTTCCTCCTCTTGTGGTTATCTCAGCAATTGGCTTTGCTTGTTCTCTCCCATACGGCCTTTTCTTGGGAACCTATGCTTTCACTGGCCAGCTCATGGCTAAACTTCTTCCAACACCTAATTCTAACCTTTTTCTGGAATGTAATTATGGAACAAATTTTAAGGATATTACTGTCGTAGATGAAAAACAACTATTGGACGATCAAGTGGAGGAAAATGGGTATGAGGAAGATGTTGAAGATCAATCTCATAAACCTCCATCGAAAGTCCAAGAGGCCAAGCAAGAAAAAACTGTCATAGAGCAAGGCAGGGAGGGAGTGGATGGGGCATCTCAAGTCACGGTTATAATTAACGAGGCCGGAGATGAGGGAAGTGGCAGTAATATTCTTAAAGACGACGGAGCACCATTTGAATCAGTGACAACAGGAATATTAATAGAAAAAATTAGGGATGAGGGCAAAGTTGATGATGAAGCACTGCAAGAAGAGATAATCAAGCAAAGCGTAGAAAATGTGTGTGGAGAGGTGGATAAGGAAGAAATTGGTCAAAGGAATGTGCATGAATCGGGTAGAAATGACAAAGCAAGCATGGAGGAACGCTCGGGAGTAATTGGACAAGTGGTGGAAGAAAATGTTGACAAGGAAATTCCACTTCAAAGTGAGGAGGTGAAAGAGATGGTATCCTCTGCTGTCCTCATGGAGATGCAACCGATACAAGATGTCAGAGTGTTGTTAGAGAAAAAGGATGTTGAGGACAGTACCAAAGGAAGAGCACAAAGAAATATTGCCCATGCTAAACAGGACCCCCAACTGACTAAAGAGAAGGAATTACTTGTGATTCCTCCAAACGAGGATGCAAGAGAAATTGCAGATGAAAGTGGGTTGCACTTGTTTGATGATAAACAAGCAGTTGGTCTTCAGTGTTCCTACTCAGATTACCGAATTACAGAAGGTAAATTAAGTTATAGATTCATAATAATTGCGCTATGACGCATTTAATTTGTAACAAGCGTTATTTATCTTAGTTCATTATTGCATCAGCTGGGATTGAGCATTCAAGTTACGAAGCTTATGAAGTTACTCTACCAACAACGGTTGATGACTCCAAATGTACTGGAATTCCAGACATCCATTTGGCTGCTGGTAATGGTAAGGTATGACTTGCTATGGATTGCCATAAACAACTAAAAACAAATAGGAGACTCCCATGCCAATATGTTTTGTTAACCTTACTTATGCATGAGATCTGTTTGAAGGTGGTTAAGCAGCTATGTTTTGTTCAATGTTGTCGAGTTAGTTGACTGATCTTTTTGCTTTGTCTTCTTAATGTGTTGCGTCTGGATGCCAAACCAAATTCTGAAATATGGGAAGGTCTAAGTTTCTCCGACCAGCACAAAAGGAATTTGCTCATCTATAAAACTTCTTGCCTTCTCGGAATTTAGTAAACTTAATTATGAGATAGGAATTGCATTAGCTACCTAACAGATAGGTTTAGCAGTAGCTACAAGATCAGGTTTTAGCTGAATTAGAACCATAGTATTTTTCACGGAATCACTTAGGATGAGAACATTTACAGGTTGTTTATCTTCCGCTTGGGTCATTTTAACATTGAGAGTTTGTAAATTGTGGAATAATTAAATAAACCGAGGAGGTTAAATTTTTTACATTGAAGCATGTAAGTAGCACCATGTCCAAAGTCCGAACTCTCTCTGCACTATTGTTGAATATACACAAAGCTACTTTTAACAAATCTCATTGTAATTTCTCTTTCTGATATAATGATATACATGACTATACACTAGCCAAGTTTTCCATTCTAAGCCCAACAGATTTTCACAGGCAGTATTAGTAAGCTCCAGGATTAAATTATTTCTGATCAAGTGGGCAACATACAATTTGCTTTCTAAGTCGTCCTTGAATATCAAGAAAGTTACTGTTATTATCCTTTCTCCTTCTCTAATTAATTTGAATGCATGAGTGGACATAAACGATTGTCAAGTAAAAAATTTGAATGCAGAACACTTAATAGCTTCTTACCTCTTTTCTTTTTCTTTTTTGGTGTTGTATCTTACATCAAAGGCAACCTTGAGGAGTCGGTGAGAACTTTTACTGAGTTTTTATAAGGAGAACCCACGCTTAATTTGGCCCCGTTTGTTTTTGTGTTGCATAGTATCCTTTTGGGACTAGAAGGCATTAAGATATTGCTTAATTAGTCGAAGTGTTGTCTCAATGACAATGAAATTATGGTTAGAAATGCTGCAAAAATTAGGTGAAAGTAATGTTACTGCACACATTACGTTAACACTGCACTGCATCACCCTAGTGCTTTTCTCCTTTTGGCTAAAGCAAGATTGATGCGAATGGTTTAAACTCAAAGAACAGCTCCTTCTATACGATGTTAAATATTGTAAGAGATGATTCCTCAAATGTGATTACTTCTAAAACCTAATTTTTCATAAATGTTTAAATTGATGATAACATTAATTCACCGATTTCATGTTCTGGTCCTGAAATTTGAGTGTTAGAAACGATGTGTTCTTGAAAGAGGTCAACTTTGGATGCTGCATTTCACTCCTGACGCCAGCATCACATATCTGGTTTTTCTGTGGATAAGCTCCTGCTAGGAATTGCAATGAGACGGGGCGGGGGCGGCCCTTGAAAATTTTCCTTCGTCTCTACCCTGTGTCCCGTGCAGAATAATATTTCTTATACCATTTTCATCCCAAACGGGAATGGGGATTTCCTCGGGACACTAGCGTCCCGTTTAATGTTTGGTTTCCGTCCTGTCCCGTTCTACTATTAAATTTCAAACTATAATAAAAAAATTATAGTTCATATAGAAAATAAACACTAAGAGTTAATAGTCATAGATTTTATATCGAGTATAATTATAGTTTCAGAGATAAAGCAGGACAAACGGGACATGACAGGCAAATACCATCCTCACCCAATCACTGTTCAAAATAAATACAGCACGGAGCATCCCGTTCTGCTCCCTAGTCAACTTGGGGAATCTCCGCATTGAATAGGGTGGGGGTGGAGTGAGGCTCTGTTGGGGCGAGGCAAATTGCCATCGCTAGCTCCTGCTAATCAGAAAAATGTGCAAGTAGGATAATGCTGGTGAAGGGCAGGGTTTAGACAACTGACTTTTATGAAATCTTCATGGATATTGCTTGGCTGCAGGTGCTGTACGGTGAGGACAAGATATGGAAACAAATTCATGCAATGCGCAAAATAGTGGGGTATAGAGCTTCTGTGCGAGCAACGTGTATCGAGGAGCTCAAGGCGCTTTACGTTTTCACCGGAGTCGATCCACCTGCCTCATTTAAGGATCCTTCTGATCTGGTGGAAGTCAATGACCAGCTTAGATTTCTTATGACCATTGTTGGAGTCAAGTAGACGTTTGTTTTGATAATGGACTTGCTTTTGGGAATAAATTGCAGGTATTTTGTCCTAAGAGTTAAGTTTCTGTTCTAATAATGCGATTGAATTTGTTTGCTCAATGTTTAGGCTGTGTTTGGTACGGTCACAAAATAGTGTAACACACAACTTTTCTTTTCTTCGGTCTCTGTGTGTGTGTGTGTATACACTTCTAGGTGCGTTTTAATTTCATTCTTATTTTATGCATGCAATTGGTATTTTTTTAATTGTTTTTATTATGTAACGTGTTTTAGATTAAATATGTTTTGGATTAAGGAAAAATATGATAATTAGAGTTAGTTAAGTTTAATTAGATTTATTAATAGAAATAGATCAAAGTAATCAAATATTTGAGTTTTAAATGCAAGTGTAGAAGTGAGGATGAAAGTGAGTTTTTAAGGTGAAAAAAATAAAAAATTGGCAGCCTTAATTGTTTCTCCCAATTTCTTCCATTTTCTCTCATTCTCTTGTTCTTCGTTTCTCACCCTCAGAATTTTCTTTACATCCGACAATTTCTTCCTCCATTTTTATGCTAAAATCTTGCCTCCAAATCTTTGCTTTGTGAGTGCAACAACGTTGAGGTAGGGCATCAGACACAAATATTACATCCCAACAATCACACCGCAAAAGTACGAGGGAAGAGAAGTAGGGCATCAGAATTTCTACCTTATTTGTCGTCTTCCACAGTTTCATGCTACCAAAATTATTGGAAAAACGAAGAAATTCAAGATTAGGATCACATTCGCGTGTAAAAACAACAACATAATATATCATCAAGTCTCTCATTCATATCAACCAATTCTCTTCTTAATAAACAAACCTTAATCGTAAAAGAACAGAGATACCAAATCCCGTGTGTTCTAAGAAAAGCATCCCGAGTGTTTGTTCATCAAAGGGAAATCATTTTTACCCCATCTTCTCGACAAATCACTTGCAATACATTTACCAACATGAGCGAGGCAATTAAAAAATTTTCACCATCGTAAAAGAATAGTGTTAAAAGTAATGATCATGAATTTGCTTGATGAGGCCTTGCAAACTGGATATCTCATACTGATAGATCAATTTTCCTTCGAATGTGTAGAACATTACGCATTGCTCGTTAGGTCTTCAGAAAACTCAGTCAGTAGGGCTTAAAGGTCAACCTCAGTGGAGAAGCTATTACAAAAGCTTCAGTCCACCTGTGACATCATCAACCACTTCAACAGGTCCTGCACGTATTAGCATGAAGAAAGAATTAAAGAATTACGTGCAATAGAAAGAAAACAGGTGATTGTTGCTATGACTTTCAAGTTACGAGTATAGTCCAACAACTTTTGCTACAAAAAAGTGAGTATAGTGCTTCTTATTACATAACAAAGCTACAGAAAATAATTAAAGCTGAACAAAGTTATGGTAAATCATGGAAGAAGAAACCAAAAAACCATATAAAGTCAGAAAAATCTTTGCTTTGTTAGTGCAACAACGTTGAAAAAAGAAGAAGAACAAGAAGAAGCTGTCTCCTAGTGAACAAAACTGCATTGCATTATCCGAATGACAGTCTCTGGAATGTCAAACCCACATTTTGAAATGACAGTATCATGATTTTGTGATGATTGAGTTGCTTAATGAGCCAGCCACCTTGGGTATCATAACCAAACTAAATCCAGGTTTAAATCAACAGTTCATTTGGTAAGAATATGAGAGAAGTGATTCCTTATCCAATTTAACAATCCCAAGGACCAATTATGGGTAGACTCAAACAAAAAATAAAAAAGGCAATACCTACTTGCAAACCCAAACCAGAGTTTTTTTTTTTTCATAGGCAAAAGCCAAAATTTGAATTAGTAAATAAATTTCAGATCTTCATTGCTTCTTCTCATACTACTATTGTTAAACAGCAGTACAAAGCGTAAGGAATCATAGAATTTATAGGGGGAAAAAAAAGGAATAGAGGTCCAGAGAGAGAAAGCAAGATCATCAACATAAAGACTCCACTAAATCATTTCTCTTGTTAGTTTTTCAGTCCCATAAGGATGCCACAGATATATATTCTAAAAAATAAGATTTGGAAGCACCCTATTTTGAGGAAAAAAATATAAAACCCAAGCGAATCCACCAATATCTTGAGTTCATTATAAGTTTGAAGGTTGAAGGTTAACAGTGAAATTTGAGTAAATAACTTAATTTAATTGACTTGTCAGAAGCTACATTTTTCTACAGTTAATTTGGTAAGAGCATATTTACTACCTTTTGCATCTATTTCCATACTTTCTGAAAGCTAGTTTATGTAGTTCATAGTCTTACATCTAATTTTATGATTTAATAGACTATCTTTTGATCCGAAGTGAAGCAAATTTAATAAACAAATACAAATAAATCAAACACAGACAGATCATGTAGCTGATATGGTACACGCATACTTGAATGGAAACTCTTACCAAGAATAGCCATCACTGTTCTTGAATCTGAAACAACAGCAACAAATATATTTCAGTCCAAGTTTTGTTAATGACCAAAAGAAAATGCACTCTTAAGGTAAATTGGATAGCAATCTTGTTAGAACAGACTTTTTGGTACAAATGCGTTTAAAGAAGCAAATCAGGCATTTGGAGCAAGATCCATAACCAAAAAATCGAACCGGGACAATGCTTGGGTTTTCTTCAGTTTTCAAGAAAACATGCTGATCTTATTCACGCTTGTTCAATTGCACCATTAGAATATAGAAACACACCCATACCATCAAAATCTCATGTTCATTTGAGAAAATAACAATTACATGATTAGAGAACTGCAACTGCTAACATGTTCAATGAGTCAATAGTATTAAGATCACCTAGACTGTCAAAAATAGGTCTGCCTGTTTGAGGTTCGACATACTTCCAAGTTTCCACTCCATCAAGGAATACTTCCTTGGAAATTTGGAAGAAGAAAAAAAAGTACATCTCATATGGCTTTGTACTTCAAAAACGTTTTGAGTAGTTCCTTGCTTCCTCCTTTTTAAAAGCCAAATTCTCTGCCTCCCATCCGCCATGATATGTTAACTACAGTTCAAATGCATTTTTCTACATCCTGTTATTCGATTCTACCAAACTCGTGAATAAACCACTCTGCCTAAAAATGTAGATACAAAAATAAAAACTCCAAGCAAATTCAATGCAAAATAATGCTCCCCAAAAAAATTAAATTTTATAAGCAATCATCTACCAAAACCATGATCAATCAAAACAAAAGAAATCAGCTTTGCAACTCACTTGGAGCAATCTGTGTTCTTCCTGCATCAATTGTAATATGGGTTGGTAATTTAACTGATTTTGCCTTCTCCTGTCGAAGTTGAAAATTAATTTCTTAAGAGTGAACTAGATCAGATAAATGAACCAATTACAGAAACCACAATAAAGATAAATGGGAATCATGCTAATAACGGTAGAATTAAAGGGCAAAGTCAAAACATCAGACTCAAAATAAAACATAGTCTTAGCCAACGAAGCTTAAAAATTAAAAGCAGGCATCATAAGTTGGTTGGTCTTTTAGCTAGCATAGCAGTGAACAAAAATGCAATGATTGAGAAAAATCTCAAAAAGGAGAAATTAATTTCAAATGTGAGCTTGGATTTTCAACTGAGATACATTCCCAAGAATCTCAAGAGGTAATAGCTTTCTAAGCTTTTGTTAGAGTTTATTTTGACGTCAACTTTCTTTTTTAGGGTTTTCATCTATGCACACACCAACTGCAACTGATATTCAGTTTAACTGGATCAATAGGTGAACAAATATCTCACCAGGCTTTAAAGTGACACAGGGAAAAATGCAGGTAGATGTAGTGAATTGGGCTATAATCTGAGAGGGGGCGAATTAAAAATTTGCTTAGGAACTAAACTTGCCATCAAGGGAGATGATAGAAACAAGGATGAAGGGAGATTACTTTAACCTAAGACTAGAAAAATCCATAATATATGTCTTTATGCCCTGATAAGAAGAGAAGTTTTGTAGCTGTAAACATATAAAACTAAACACATCTGGAATTCATTTGCTATACATTAATAGACAAGCAAATTAGATGAAAGACTATGTTTTCCTGAAAGAAACAAAAAAGAAGACAATCCCATATTATGAATTTGATGATAATAGACATACTGACTTGCAAAACAAGCATATCCTCCTCACTTTCAATTTTCACAACCACCTTTGGCTGAGCACACATCTCCCACCTGCATATTTGCAAAATCCTTGAACCTAAAAGAGGAAGAAGAAGTAGCACAAAAGAGAAAAGAAGGGAAAAAAGAAAGGAGAGGACCAAAAGCATAACCATAAGGCTAAATTGTTCAGAACAATAAGTGCAGTACCTGTTTAAAGCCTTAGGAACTCGGTGAAGAAGCTTTTTATACAGGCCCAAAGTAGCATGACTAAAACCAATGACAAAAATCAATCAGAAAAATTAGAACAATGTTCAACATGCAGATTAAGTGAATGAGAATCACCGATGTTAATTTATCGTTAAATAGGTATGTCCAAAGGAATATGGAAAAAATCTGACTCTTTTAAGTGTTAAATAATCAACTATTTACTAAAGACGAGGAAAACAAACAGTCGTCAAAATAACAAATGATACTCTGCCTCAGTGCACAAAAAAAAAAAAAAAAAAAAAAAAAAAAAAAAGAAGAAAGGAAAGGTGAAAGAAGGGGATATGGTATGTGAAACCATTTTTTTAATCAGCTAAAAGTTGTGGTAAAGCAATTTGCTAAAAGTAGCCCCTCCAGTCCCTGGGTGGCAGCTGCTTCAACAAATCAATGAGACTGAAATACAGATCTAAATATGAGCCACTAAATCGATAACTTCTCAACTGGATCTATATGTCATATAGCAATGCAACATTCATGGTAATGTTCAGTAAACTGGTAAAGAGTACGGATGCAAAGAGGCCATGAACCACAGAATACTCAGTGCAGCAGATTTGTAACCCAAACTTTTATGCAGCTAAATAATCCAAGCGTACCATATCCGAACTCCCTTGCTAAGATTGTGTACTTGTGGAAAATTTTCCATTTCTTAAACTCACTTGCTAAATGTCTCTGTGCTGTTTTTTCTGATGACATGACAATATCATAAAACAATTTAATCACAAGTAATTGGTTGTTCCCTTTGACATTTGGTTACAGAAGGTATTTGGTGGTGGGTCTCCGAAAAATGCACGTTGTAAAAAAGCTAGATAATCAGCCATTAAATATTCTTAATAATCGGATAATCTTAATAAGTTTCTACTAATGAATTGTTATACAAGTGCTGTCAATAGCTTAGATAATAATTAGTTTGCCTTTACAAAAGAAAGAATGATCAGCTATCTTATAAGGATCTGTTTGCTTCGTCTCTAAAAAAGTTTGTCTGTTCTACGAAGAAGAAATGAGCCTCTGGACCCAGAAAATAATTCAATCAGGTGCTCAAATCTCACTTAAAACTAGTTTATTCTCGTGAATTAGAATACCATCTTCGAGCCTCTTTAGTCTAAATCCATCTAAATTTAGAAAAAAGAAAGGAAGAACACAATAATTCTACAAAGAGAGCAGGATATAGCGCCATTGTTCCACAAATAGCTGACACAATGATAGGTCTTGAAGATTAAGAAAGGCTACCTGCATTGAGCTGCAATTTTCCCTTTTCCCATCTTAAGATCGTTTCTAACAACCAAAACCTTCATTAAAAAAAGGAAAAAAAAAAAAAAGATGAAAGCAAATAAGGAATAATCAAAAGAAAATGTTTTCCAGATGGATAAAATATGCATTACCATCTTGAAATCATCAAGAATATCAGCGAGCTTATCAATCTCAAATGCTTCCTTGGACTTATTTTTCTTGTTACCATGATGACTTCTAGGGTTAGTATTCGCGTCTTCAACAACCTTTGGTGTTAATCTTAAAAAGATGAAAGAAGGGCGGCGTGTCCCAATGCAGTAACCTAAAGCAACGCAGCCTGCCCCAAGTAATAAGGCACTAAGCCAACTCAAATCCATCAATCAATTCCTCTACCTGCAGTGCAAACCCTAGATTGTTAGCATTATTATATACATCAAAACTTTAGCCTGCCAAAAAATATAAAAAAATGAAAAAATAGTTCGGGTAAAAGCTACACCTGTATAGTTGTGTTCAGAAACCGAGTACCACGATCAATTGAGATGCGCTCTTCTCCTACCTCTGCAATTCAGCAGAATACACTCGACTCTATGTACGGTTTATTGGCATCTTTTTATACAATCAATTTGAATATCAAATCATTAATTTTTTAATAAATTTTATTTATTTATATTTTTTTATATCTGACGCTCAAATATTGATCTAAAATATGCTATTTTAAATGTTCATTGCATGTGCTAAATGCAATAGTAATTTCTACAAAAGTGAATTACATTTTTGTTTTGTTTGTTTTGTTTAAGAACTAACAAAATTCAATTGTAAGAGAATTTGATTAATGCATAATTTATATAATTTTTATTCTTTTTTATATTAAACTTATTAGTATTTTATTTATCATATTAAACTAATTAGTAGCAAAATAACGATTTTGGGCTCGGTAAGAAAAATAATAAATAAACCCAAGCTAAGGAACATAAAAGCCCAAGCCCACGAAGGAACCAATAAAGACAACAAGCAAAGTCAAATTAGAGAAAAGAAACACACGACCTTGTGTCTTGTAAGAGGAAAAAGCTATTGCCATGTAAAACCAAAAGGAAAGTCATGTGGATGTTCAACACAAGAAGACGCATTGGTAGTATAAATAAGTGTGGCTTGTGCAGAAGAATTGACATGCTCGTGTGTGTAAACACTGAGTTATAATTTAAAAAAGAAAGAGACACCACACGGACGAAGTTCGAAAGACACGAAATGAAGAAGCAAATGTAACACGATCGTATATCTCATTCAAGCAAGTCGTGTGCCACCAATTGCTCAAGGCTCCAAACCATGTATGTCTAAAGAACAAACCATACACCTAAAGCAAGCAAACCATGTGTCCATATGAGGCGACTATATGTGTGTGTTGAAAGCTTACTTTGAACTATAAATAGAGAAATTAGGATTTTACTTTATTCATTGATTCATTCCAGCAACCATAGATAGGAAACATCTTTTGTAAGCAAAACCATGTAACTATAAATACTCTTGCTTAGGTAAAAGAAAGTTGAAGCTTTAGTTAAATCGTTGTAAGATCTAAACGAATTCTTCTTCTAATCTAATTCTTTTTGGGTATTTTATATTTTTCTATAATATCTAAACATGATTGTGTCGATTGATTGATTATGGTGCACACTAATTGATTGATATATGAAATCTATTGCTAGTTAAGAATTTAAATCCATAATTGCTTTTCTAATCTTACATGTGGTGGCAACTAAGAATTGGTGATTATAAATGAGTTTTAGTTCAATTCCTTGAACAATATAGAACTAGATTAAATTCTCCTAACTCGTGGGAGAGTTGTTTAGCTTCACCGATTTTTCGATTACTTAATGCTCCTATTGGATTAAATCTAGACAAGCTCGTTCTAGATTGTTCGATAGTTAAAGATTAATTAATTAACTCGTTTTAATTAACAAATCTCTAAGAATAGATCGAGGATAACATAGCTCATTGTTATTCTACGATAAATATTCATAAAAAGAATAAAATAATATTTCACTCAATAATTAACTATTGAACTAAAAATAAAAACTAACCTTTAACCAAAACTTTTATTACTCTTGTTTATCCTTTTGTTTAATTTTGATTATCTTTACTACTTTCTACAAACAAAAACCCCCTTTCTCTTTTCTTGTACTTTATAACAATCAGACAAAAGAGCTTTTCTTGTACTTTATAACAATCAGACAAAAGAGAAAAATTGATCGAAAGTTTGTAATTAGGTCTAATAAGGAAAAAAATATATATATATACTTTTATGATGGCACGATACACGGTCGCGTTTGTCCATAAGGATAGAATAAACCTATTCCTATGTTCAAAAGGGTGCAGTTTCAAAATCCCATTATTCCATTACGCGGCCCTTGTCCGCTCTCTTGATTCAAGTTCTCATGGACCTTCAGTTTGACCCGAGTCCGACAGAACTTACCACATCACGTGTTTTCCAAGGGTAGAATAAATGGCACTTTGACACATGTTGCATCTACATACATAAACTTTTAAGTTAAGTTGCATTTGGTCCTTCAATCTGTTTTGCCCGGACTTCAAATGCTGATTTTATCAACTCATTCCAAAAAGGTCGAAGTCCCAAGTCATTGCCAACGTTGATGCACCGGTGCTTTGGAAACCGCAAAGGATACCCATTTATTTTGTGATGGAAAGTTGTTTGAAGCATGGTCAAATCCTCCTGAAACTGAAAGGTAGCATTTCTAACCAGTATTGCATTACCATTCAGTCATTCTCCAACACCGAACAAATGAGGTAAGGATAACACATCCCCTTTTCACACAAGAAGACCTCTCATGAAGTCACAAGAATGAAATGCAGTGATCCATTTATTACCAGAACTACGACTATCGTTACGGCAATCATTTCTCTCACAACCATTACTCACGTCCTTGAAATTCTAACAAATACAGCAACAATCATGCATGTAAACAATCCTGGCAGAGGGCACAAAGCCAAGCTGACTGGCTTATTGCATCAAAGGCAAATCCCACATGCTCTCTAGCACAAACTTGAACTCCTACCTCCTAAAAATCCCAGAACTTTGAAGTGCTTGGCCATAATCTGCAATGATTGCAGAGCTTTTAACTAATTCCCAGATCTTGGCAGAATTTTTCAACCAGTCACGTTCTGAGACTGCCCTAGCAAAGAACAGGCCGTTCATTGATAAAACCTGAAGAAAAAGCAAACTTTTTCAAATTTGCAGACTATATGCTTGCAGTTGTTCACAAGAGAGACAGAGAGGGACCTGATCTCGCAATTTCCATAGCGCAGAGATGTAACTTTTGTACTGAACTCTAAGAGAGTTATCCTTGTCCTTGGATGGAATGACAAAAAGATTTATAGATTTTGAATCAGAATCATTATTATGACTGTTTGAAGGCATGGAAGAAAAGAGCTGTTCTTTTGCCATGCTTACGCCTTTGTCTTTGATGAATGAAGAGGAGCTGAAATATTGTGCTAGTTCCTTCCTCAGTTCCGCAAAATTAGATGGAGTACAATGTTCATCTAGCAGTCTACAAAAAGAGATAATTAGATAGGTGCTCCTGCACCCATAAAGAAAGAGAACCACCATATCACATAATACCCAGATAACTTTGATAAAGAATTCAAGCAATTAAGAAATGATATCGAAAATGAGCAACATTGTTTACTGACAAAGCAATAGATGAAAAAAATAGTTGAATTGAGATCTGTATAGTCTTTCCAGATGTTATTTTGAAAATCATTGTCATGCTATCCTAGGAGTACCATATTTCTGAGGATTTTAATTCTTGCAATCCATAGAAACTTTTCATTAATGATGACAGCTTTTTCTTTTTTTCTTTTTTATTTAGTTCTTTGGGTGCATGAGTGCCCTGCAGAATAAATCTGACCAATCATGAAAACATGCTCACATGGGCATAACTCTTAAAATTTCCAGGTTGTTACTGCAAGTGCGCATGTCTTGACCACCATGAATACAGAAAAAGTGACTTCCATAAATTCTAGTGAAAGAGAGAAAACAATGACAAGTCTAGGACGAATTAAACCTTCATGCATTAATAGACCATAAATCAAGTGTTAGGTGATTGCAGTATTTTGTTAGCTAACTTGGGTTTCCTAAAAGCAAGAAATATATCTTTCAAGTTCAAAGTGGTGTATCAAGACAGAAAATTGAACACCTTGAAGATATAATTACATATGGGATAAACCCTACATGGAGAGGGGGAAAAGTTGATCGTGTCAACAAGTATTTAATATAACTCATTTCAAAGCCTCACTACCTACCAAATTACTTTTCTCTATAAGCTAAGTTGCAATTTATTAGAATTGAACAAAATGATAACTCACTTTGTATGTACAAAGACTGGAGTGGCCAGATACTCTTCAGCCTCAGAGACTTTATCCTTGTTTCCTTTCTCAGGCCCCGCATTAGAGCTATGCAAATGTGAAGAGTTTAGTACAGATGGATCAGGTATGCCATGTTTCAGCAAGTCAACCTGCAAATACATAGCACCCCTGTAAGATCTATATAGATCGTGCAAATTAGATAAACCAAATGAGACATTCAAGGAGAAAGCTAAAGGACAAACAAAAGGCAAGTGCATAGAACAAGTATTTGAGATTAGCCAACACATCAGAGTATCCAGTTTCCTGTGACCTTGAAATGAATATACTGTCGGCCAAGAAACTGAATCCTTGGTTTCTAAACATTTAATGTTCATTTTTTAATATCATGAACAAAGACAGCTTTTTTTTTTTTTTTTTTTTGGGTGTGGGGTGTTGAGGGTTTGAAGTGAATACATGTCAGATTGCTAAAAGTTACAAAGCATGGCCTGTGTAGGGAATTACTTTTTGGGTGATAGAATAACAATTTATTGCCATGTACACTTGTAGAAATTTATTTTCATTTTCCCAAGGCATACATGGTAATTACTTTTTCAATATGTGAGCAGTTAGTTCTCACTATTGAAGTCGCTGTCCTTTTGTCCTTGTTGAAGTTGCATCCCAGAAAAACTTTAATTCCACACTTGGATATTCGAACCTTTATCCAAGTTCCCAATTTGGATTAAATTCCAAACAGCTTATCTTTGTATTTAAAAACAGTTGGCATTTTCAACCGGGCAATGAGGCTTTTCAAATACGTGCACTCAAAGCCTGAAGGTATACAAATTCAGGTTGGCATATCTAACCTAACATGTAGTTTTGCAATAATCAGTGTATGTGTGATCATATACAACCAAGAGGATCACAGTACATAATTCAAGATAAAGAGACGATGGATGGAAAAACAACACCTATTATTTCCTATTATCTGTTGCATAACAGAACTTTTCATTTTTTTGGTTGTCATATTGGTTATCCAAAAAGAAATCAACAAAAAGGAGGTAGTTCCAAATCCGAACTCCACTGAAATCAATAGAAGATTGACTTGGAGACACCAAATTTTAACATCTGAGACCACATTAACATGACCATAGCAAAAATCTAAGGATCGGTATCAGTATTCAGTGCAAGCCTCAATTGCACAAACTACCATTTCTGGTTTCATTATAGCTGCAAACCTTGAAAATAACACACCAAATGAATAAAATACGTTAATAACAAAATAATAAAACAAAAGAAAAGTTGTGATGCAGTATAGGAACATGAATGTTTGTTTGCAATTTAGTTATTATGATTATTATTACTAAAAGTTAGTATTTTATCATAATTCGTATTTCCTATATAATTTAGGATACTAAGGTTTCTTGGTGTCTATGTAAACACCAAATCCTTTATAGAAGGCAGAGAGAACATCAATGATGAATTAAAACTCAGAATTGAGTATTGTTTCTTCTGTTTATTTGAAACTTCTACATGATTTTCTTTCAAATCATTCGACCCACTTCTATAGGGATTCACCCTCTTCTAAGGTTTTCATTTTTCCTTTTTTCTTTTTTTCTTTTTTTTCCAACCAAAAAGGGTGAATAGCATTTTATAAAGAAAACAAAGGAGACATGCAATTTGCTAATTTGGGTCGACAGGGGAGTGAGGGCCTAAAGGAAAATCAAACCATCTAACAAATATAGTAGCAAATTCCCAAAGGAAGAAATTTGTGTGTCTTAGCAATTAACCAACTTATAAAGCTTCTGTCAAATCTGAGATGGATTGTTAGAGAAGTGATGTTGTGCAACAATGATACTTGATGTTTGACAATGAAATTAGTAACCCAATAGTAGTTTATATTTAAGCTATTCTTGGAAGGGAAAGGGAAAGCCATGATATAGGATATGTTCACATTCTGCTAGTTGCTATTGAAATTTGTCAAGATAGGAAATATACTATGAGTGCCTTGTTGTACATAATAACCTCTCTCACAAAGCCATACCACATAATCTTCATACATGAAGTCTTTTGTTTCCCTTTTTTTTCGACAGCAAAGAAATTACGGTTGATAATATATATATATATATAGATATCAAAACTGATGTAAGACAGAGAGTAACAAAGGTAGAGAAGTAGAATTCCAAAGGGAAAACATGGAGGCATAAACAATACTCTTCTGACTTTTAATTCACCATTAACATTCTCTGCCTTCTACAAAGGATATGGTGTTTATATAGTGTTTATATAGAAACCAAGAAACCCTAATAGCCTAAACTAAAAAGGAAATAAGAATCCTAATAAAATATTAGCTTTTAATAATAATAACAAAATCATATAAAGCTACCTAAATCTATAACTATCCATAAAAACACAAATTCTTTATCAAAGCATTTGATTCGATAAAAATACCCTTAAATTTTAAGAAGCATTACCTATATTAGAAAGGTTTTATTAATAAATACTTAAAAAATTCTACATGCCAATTTTTTTTTTTTTTAAAAAAAAAACCTAGTACTCGATATAAAGAAAATGTTTTTTTTTTTTTTTGGGTATATGATAATACAAAATATATGCCATTACTAATATATAAATTTAACTCTATTTCTTATTAAGAAAGAGACTAAAGCACTAATATAATTCCTATGATTCCTAAAAAATAGGTTAATCTTGTCTTTCTATTATATTTATACATCATATAAAACTTTGAATAATATAAAATAAGCTTCTTATATCACTTCTAACCTATATAGTGCCTTATTAGTACTTTATTTTGACTATCAAAACTCAAAAAACGCTTACAATAAGTCAACAAAAGCTAATAATTAAAATCTAAAAAAAGAGATTACATCAAAGTTTATCAAATTATTAAATTATATATATAAGATCTTTGATTATATTCCAATATCATCAATCTATCATGTTAAAAGTTAATAAAATTCTGAATAAATTTTTTTTCCACACACACATATTATGTTTTTGTGTTATATATAGATTTTATTTGGAAAAAAAAAACCCCAAATAAAAGTAATTCAAGAATATCATAATATAATAGTAATTTTAGTTAAAGACATTTTGATTAATTTTATAATATTAAAATATAAATATTAGTATCTGATATTCAATGTTTTATCAAGTTTTATTTTATTTTGGAGCTTTTCCAAGATTTTTCCATTATAGGTATTACTAAATACAAGTTATTTTTTTACATAGTAGTCTAAAATTGTTTTTAATTTTTATATTTATTTTCATCATATAATTAAACTAACTTTAGCACTAAATAAAAATGATAAGGTAGTTTTTTTTAATTGAAACAATTATTTACATGCATTGCAAGGAAAAATGAAGCCCTCCCCCCCCCCCCTCAAAAAAAAAAAAAAGAAAAGAAAAATGAATCTCTCTCTCTCTCTCTCTCTCTCTCTCTCTCTCTCTCTCTCTAAAAAAAAAGCATGAAACTCTCTTATAGCAACATAACACCAAAAATATTATTTTAATTTTTAACTGTTGAATAATACACGTGCGAAGCATGTGACAAATAAAAAAATAGTAAAAAGTATTAAATATATAGTTGAAAAATACACGTGCAAAGCATGTGACAAATAAACTAGCAATAATAAAATTCTAAAAGTACTAAATTACAAACAAACAAGCAAACTTTCTTGTTCCTATACTGCATCAAGTTGGTATGTTTGTATAATTTATGAACACAAATTAGCAAAGAAAAAAAAATTCCTAAGTGGCTACCAAATAAACAAAATTAGATTGTGTAAAGAAAGCTATCTATTCCAAAAGTTGTGGAGCATACAATGTTAATACGTATAGAGGCCAGGAAATAAGTAATACCGTCAACATTAAGCGCCACATGCTATCATCATAAACTCCATCTGATACCACCAGCAGCACGTGACAAATGGAAGCTAGAAGAACACCAAGCTAGAATGAGTCCTTGCAGCATCCCAGAAACATAGAAGTTCATCAGGCATTTTATCTTTCAATAACGTTGAGAATGTACTTACAACAAAATCAGACTGATTAGGCACAATCAATCAACACAAAGTTGCTATGTTTTAATCCAACCAAGAAATTAGACATGCAGTTCCTCTTCAGTTACCTGAATAGCTGTAAGTTCATGAGCCAACTCGGCAGAAAGGTTTTCACCACTTAAAACTGAAATTGTGGATGAGCCATCAGGTCTCATCATCTCTGCCAAAACAGAAGGGCTAAAAACAGGCTGCAAATTAAGAAAAAACTATTACAAAAAGTTCAAGAAAAGAAGAAGATAAAATTTCAGTGTAGCATATCTCCCAAATGATAGAGCTGTTGGGAAATTACTTTTTTTGGGAAAACGGGGACAAACTGATGGGGGACGTTGGCAGAAGCCCCTAAAGGTTTTTAGAAGAAGTTCTAAGAATAATTCCAATACTTAAGCATTGATTTGGCACGTGGGTAATGATGGAAAACTAACTTGGGAACTTGAGTAATTGATTAGGGCATTATAGTAATTTCAGATCTGCTGGAAAATCTGAAATTATAGTATTTCTATTTAAGTATTTCATTAGTCCTAAAGTCAGTTTTCGTATTCTAAAATAGGAATACTTATAGATTTTCCTAGTCTAATTAGGAATAGTTATGTTGGAGCTTTAGGAATCCTTGTCCGAATTGGATTTGGGCTTTTACAACTCTATAAATTCAGCATGTAGGCTTTCAATATTCAGTATGCAATAACATCAAATAATCTCCAGCACTTTGCTTTTGATTGTATGACTCAATCTCCCAAAGGTGTGACTCCTATGAACCCCAGGTGTGAAGCTTAGGTTTGTCTATCCTCTAGGTGTGACTCCTACAATTCTACCCACATAAACACCCCTAAACGGCCTCCAAAATCAGATCCAGAACAGCCCCTAAGCTGTCCTGCATCAGAAACAGAAACAGAAGAAGGCATTTCATTTATGGTATCAGAACAATGAATATCAATTAGGCGTGTAGAATTTGATGTTCATAAACTGACCTGCCGTTTTATATGAATAGACAAGTGACCGAGTTAAGGAGTAAGTAATTTTGGTGCAAGGAGGTCTTCAGACCTGATTAGACAATGTATTACTCTCCCATATGTATGTGTTCTCTTCCGATCCTTATCTACTAGAATTACTATCCCACCTCTAATCTCCATGATTTTTTATCAACAGGAGCCGATCAATCGATTCAAATCACCCAAAGATTAGACATATGGCAAGGCATATATACCATTCAAGTTCATTTATATCTAGTCTTATTTGTATAAACTCATTTTTAGATTGAGTCTCTGCTACTGTGGCTTCAATTGAAATATTTGGTATACATAAGAAAAATGAAAAATGCCTGACCTGGGTATCGAGAAGTATAAGCCGCTCGGCAGATATCCTGGGTTCAATTCCCACAGTACAATGCTTTGCCATTGCTCTGTTATCTTCAGACTGTACAGTAAAAGGCGGAAGCATCCCTGTATTTATTATATATAGCATAGCATACAGTATATATTGTCATTTTTTTAATATTCTTTTGGTAATATAACTTGTGAAGAATCAAATTTAAGAGGGTAACCTGGTGAGGTTCCATCAAAACCATAAAGCTCGTTCAAGATTGTCGACTTGCCAACCCCAGGTGGCCCTATTATTCCAACCACTGTGAAATCTGTATTCTCCGTCAGGAACTGATTCAAAATTTATGAATACATTAGAAACAAACAAATAAAAACAAACAATTTACGAAACTGAGGAAATTGTTATGTTATGTCAGCAGTAATATCTGTTACATACAGGGAGGAAGCGATCAATTTGGAAGTCCCAAGAATCGGAGAGGAGATTGAGAGAGGTGATTGAAGGGAGACGAGACCGACGGTGATGAGGCGCTGTTTCGTCTTCGCGTCCAAATTTAGCAGCAGCAGCCACCGCCGGTCCAGTAGTTCCCAACCCGGGTGGTTTCGCTAATAGGATTTTGGGAGCCTGCGACTGTGATGAACTCCCAGCCATTTCATTCATTAACAAACAACGTGCACCGGCACTGCTACTACTAGCTTTCGTTTTTTGATTAATATTTCTTTTCAGTATTTAAACCCTAACATGGAGAAGGGTAGGGAAGCCTGGGATTAGCCCAAAAAAATGAGAACAATTATATATTTGAAGAGAAAAATGACGAAGAAATAGTTTCATTATGAAATAAAAAGAATACGAGAGATAATAATTTTAAATAATTCTTTAAATTTTTATAAAATATTTATGCATAAAATAATAAATAATTAAGCTTATTAATAAGCTTTAAAATTATAAAAAAAAATTAAAAAAAAATTATGAATCATTAAAAATATTTAAATAAACGATCAATTGCATCATCTTTTCAATTTTTTTATTTTTTTGATAAATTAAATTATATTAAAAATAATATTATTCTAAATGATATTTTTAAAATAATTATTAGTAATAAACTACTTCTCCTTTGTCTTGATTCAAAGACGAAAGTAATTTCTTTTTAAAGCACCATGCCTTGCTCTCAAAAGAGAGGAATAAGAGGAATAAAACATGGATTTTCTTGCTCATTTATAGGGATTAGTTTGCTTGAGACCGAAAGTTAGTATATATATATATATATATATATTAACTAAATAAATTAAAATATAAACTAAACATGTTACTGTTCTAAATACTATTCATATACTAATATTTCATTATTCATTAGTTTTTTACACTTTGATCCTTGATCTTTGTCAACGAATTTTTTGATCTACATCTTCATTTGCTCATCCATTTTAATCCCTGGATGAGAGAGAAGGAAGGAGGGAAGAGAGAGAAGGAAGAAGAGAGAGAGATCGTCGGCCAAGCTTATTTAGGCCAATTTGGTCGGCGAAAATCCACTAGATTTTTTTATTTTTGAGAGATGAGTTTGTCCATGATTGTTTCAAGTCATGAAACAATTAAAGGAGGTAGATATGAGCCAAAAAAGGAAATAATTTTTCGATTTGATTGTGTAATTTTTTTTTTTATGCATTAAAATGATTTTTAAAGTCTTATATATGTTTATTGGCTTTATTCTGGTCATTTAGAGGTGTTTGGGAAAAAAAATTGATGCCAAAATTCAATTTCTAAGGGCTCGAAACTTGATCCGCGACTTTTCGAAGAAGATTCGGCGACCTCAATTCACCGGAAGTTGCAACCCCCCCCCCCCTTTTTTTTTCTTTTTTTTTTTTTGCAAGAGCGAGCAGCCTGAGTCGGACTCGCAAGCTCGAGCTACTCGGCCCGCCTGATGCGCGGCCTCGGCTCGGCTGTTTTTTTGTTTTTTCCTTTCGTTTCGGCTTAAGAAATTGCTTTTTATTTTAGTCCCTTTTTTTTTTTTTTTTTGGTCGGTAAACTTTTCTGATCTTTGATTTTTATTCCTATCATAAATATTAAAATTTTATTGTATGTGATTTTTATCCTTATAATCAAATTTTTTTTTAACTTTTAGTAAAAATTTATGTTCGTTTTTGTTTCTATTTTTTTAATATGTTTGTATTTTAGTTATAAAATTTTTTCATATTTAATTTTTATCGTTACTATACTAAAACTAAATAAACTTTACTATCCTAAGGTTGTTTTTTTTTTTTTACTGAAATTTTCTTTCTATTCTAATTTCTATTTTGTTATTTTTTTCTTTTTTTCGTCATTAAATTTAGTAGAATTTTTTTAATCTTTTTTTTGTAATTTTTTTTATTTTGATCATTATTTTTTTCCTACAATGAACTATTTTTTAATTTTAATAAAAATTTTTATTATATTTTGGTTTTTTTTTTATGATCTTTCATTTATTTTGATCAATTAACTTTTATTATATTTAATTATTATTCATTTTACATTAAAATTAAATACATTTTAACTATGCTAAGTTTTTTTTTTTAGTGAAAAATTTTCTGTTTTGATTTTTATTTTAGTCATTAAAATTCTATAATATTTACTTTTGTTCTCGCCTTATGCATAATGAAAATTTTTTAGTCTTATTATTTATAAGTATTTTTTGTATGCTTTTAGTGAAAGTTTTTTTTATTTTTTTTATCCTTTTTATAATCTTTACCTTTTTTTTAATCATTTAATTTTTATCATGTGTAATTTTATCTTTATTTTCTTTGCCAAATTCTCAATTTGACGAGCTTTTTTTGTCTTTTTGTTTCGAGTGGTCTCTCTCGTCTCATTAATAAATTATAAATGAATAATATATGGTCAAAATTAATCACCGAAAAGTCAAAAAATACCACATTATTATTTTAATTATCAGCTATTAATAAAATATCTGTTTTTATCAAATAATATCTAATTAGTAATATTATATTACTCAATTTTTCGGACTTTTCATTTAGTTAACCACGTAGCAAATTATGAAATATATGTTTTAGTTTTTTTTATAATAATTTTCGCATGATATTGTCAAATAATGATTTGTAAATGTTAAATTTTATGTTAATGAATGCATAAGACAACGCACGGGATATATGCTAGTATATATATATTCTAAAAATTTCAATTTTTTACTGTACCAACAATGTAAAACAAACTTCAACCAAGAGGCGAATTGGTCATTTACTGATCTTTCAATTGGACCTTCTAATGCGGCCCTAAAGGCACAGATCCACGATCAACCTTACTGCCAGGCCCAACTTTCACCATCGGTAGTATACCAACGTCACAACTTTTCTCATCAAATCAAATACAAGGACTTTAATTTAGTTTGTTTGAATACAATAACATTTTTAAAATTCTAATCTAAGCATTTTCATCCGCTTTCTATCCATTTTTTGCTAGATGATGACACGTCCTTTGACCAACCCACTGATTGTACACTAATTTTTACCCAATCTCAATCAAGTATATAGACTTTAATCATTCTTATTTTGGTACATCAACTTTTTTAATTATATCAATCATGTATTTATTCAGTTAATGCCAATCATGTACTTATGTCAACTTTTCATTTTCAAAATATAATTTTTTTTCTAATAAAAGTACCCTCTAAAATAATATATATTTAATAAGCGAAAAATATTTTAAACTAAAATAAATCCTTTTGGAAAGAATTTTTTTTTTTAATTATTAATAAGCTACCCATATTTTACACCAAAGCTAAATGATTGTTTAAAACTAATAAATAAATTATTAATGCAATTAAAATATTTATTATTTTAGCCAAAGAAATGAAAATCATGTAATCACAAAACTAATGAAAAAATTAAAGGATTTTTTTTTCATAGAAATACTCTATTGGTACAATAAAAAAGGTCAATTACCTAAAATGAAAAAAGATAACATTTATGTACACAACTGAAAAAAAAAAAAAAAAAGAAAAGAAATTAACAGTAAGTTAAATGCTTGACTGAAAGTTTTAAAAAAGTCGACGTACTCAAATGAAAAAATTAAAATCCATGTCTTCCATTAATAAAAAAAAAAGTGTAAAGTTAAATGTACTAATAGTTTAACTATCCCATTTATTTTGCTAAAATGATGATCTAGAGAAAGAATCAGTTTGTGGCATCCTGATATTGTTTGATTCTGTTAACAAATCAAGCGAAGTTAAAGAATATGGAGAGAGTATAACATTCATGTCTTTCGCAGGATTCTCAAGCAGACTTTGGGCTGGCACCACCTGCAAAATGTGACGAAGCCGAAACAGTTCAGCAGGATGGCAAACATCAACGTGTAAAAACAAATGTAGGAGATTTGAAAGGTTCTTAGATGATTGAAAGTTCGTGAGTGATATGTCAAATATGGCAGATATGAGATACCTTGTTTGGATACGTGAAGGAATTCTCGTCCATTACATTTGAAGAAGTGAGCACAGTTTTTGTTGATCCAGACAGTTGTGAGTTGAGCCTCAATCCATCAATAGAAACTTTGAGATTCACTTTACTATTCCCGAAATTCACTATCTGAATTACATTTGGCTGAATGTGAGGACTTGGCCGAAAAAATCTAACAGAAACTCTTACAACTCGATCTTACAAGTGTTTGTGTTTGTTTTCAACCAGCATCAGCTTATTGTGTTGTGAAAACCATGAAACTTGACTTGACGGATTATGTCGTATTCTTAAATAAAGGGATTCAAACTTGCAGCATTGACCAAAAAAAAAAAAGTATAGAAACTGAGAATTTGCATGTAGGACATGATTTTTGCAAGCTATGCTGGTATTAGAAGCCATTTAAGTTCAATGCAAGCAGCTTCCATACCTTTATTTTCAGGTAAGTTTCGCCATCCAACGAGTTTTGCCAAGTGATTGCAGATGCAACAAGTTTAGAGTAATTTGTTTGTAGTTTAGCATCAAGAAGAGTTGCTCCGCTCGACTCTCTGAAGAATTTTTGTGCCCAGTAGCTAGGAGTTCCGTATTGCATTGAGGAGTTGAAGACAATTGCATCTGGACTCCAACTTCACAGAAAAGTTTATTTCAGTTTCGTATTTTCCTGAAATGAAAATGATATTCCTTGCTGTGCATGCTCAAATTAACTTTAAGGAATAGAATGAAACTGATACCTCCTATCATTGGCATTCACCAAAAGGGGGGCATAGCTTGCCATCTCTACAACATCACTGCAATGGAGAAATAATGGCTTCAAGAATTGGAATTTTCAGGAGGTGCATAAAAACACAAAAAGGAGACTTTGGCAATGGCATCAAATTTGAACCAGAACCATCATGAATGGTGAAATGAGAATTTTTGAATTCACTGTTTAACAAGTTTTCATTAAAAATTTGTCCATCCCCCTCTCCAACAGAAACAGAGAGGGGGAAAGGCATCAAAACTTTGCCGATCCCCAAGCACTGATGTGAACATTGACAAATATCTTAAGAGTGAAGAAATAACTATTACTCGCCTGTTCTTTTCCAGCCCAATAAGGAATCCAGCTTCAGCAAGTGCTGCTAAAAGGCTTCCTGTGCCAGCATCTTCTCCATTCACAGCATACTCACTCACAAAAGCCTGCAAGATAGCAAATCCCATGACTAATTATCACATATATTTGTTAGTAGGTGGTCAAAAAGCATGTTACATACCTTTGGACCAGTGCGGGTTGTGCGATCAAACTGACGAGTCATAGAGAACAGGTTGCTGGCAGTTGCATAAATCTAGTTCAAAGAATAAAAACGGGTTAATATTGTGTTTCCTGACGGATAAAAGTATGCATATATGCAATACTGGAAAACAGAGAGAAAACAAGACTATTGTCATAGGATGTTTACATGAAAATCATAGTAATCAGCTGGGTGATCCAAAGAATAAGATGACCCATCACAGTTTGAGATTATTTTGATGTCCGGATAGGCACTTTTTATGCCATCATAGAACTTGAGATAATTTCCTGGTAAAAAAATACACACAAATTTGATTTCTGAAACTGGTCTGTCTTCTACAATCTGGGGTGAAGAGTTACATCTGCAGAACTTAAAGACACGTTTTGTGAAGAGAATCTTTGTCAGCTATAACTTGATGCAGAATGGAGATCATGAGACTATATCATAGCAACTCATCTTTGAAATCTCAATAATGGCATCAAACTTGTAAACCCCTAATTATCGTAACTCGTAAGGACTCAGGAAAGATTAAAAAAAAATTATTGAAATAATACATGAAAAATGTCATATCATCTCAATTAATTGCATCTAAATCGAGGATGACTGGTTCTAGAAGTACATGCTGCTTGATATGGACTCAAGCCTGATTCTTTTAACTAATGCAATAAACATATTTGTATAGGCATATTGGAGTTTGTGTTCTATGCATGTTCTTGTGTGCAGACAAAACCATGGATTCAAAACATACACAAACCTCGGTAATTCTTCTTCCAACAATCCTCATTCCCAACAGCAACATATTTCAAGTCAAAAGGCTCTGGGTGCCCCATTGCGGCTCTGACAGAACCCCACTTAGAATCAGAATCACCTCTAGCAAACTCAAGACCATCAAGGGCTTCCTGGAATTGAGACAAACATTGTTATACATTGGTATAGAATAAAAAAAGTTCCTGCCTTCCCATTAGCTTTATTATAATCCTAAGTTTTTTTTTTTCCACCACTATCTTTCCCCATTATACCTGTTAGCCAGTTGTGATTTTCAAAACATATAAAAAAGATTTGAATCTTGTAAGGCTAATGAATAGCCAGATTTCCCTAAACTCCCAAGCACGATATTCTACCCTGCCTCTACAGCTGCACCCACCCACCCCAACAAATAGCTGCACAGGCATCATATACATATCAGTTTGCAGCTTCACCACTGATGCTGAACCTTCTTCCATACCAGTGGAGATGCAAATAGAAAATAAGCTCTCTTATTTCTTTTTAATTTTATAATCATGAAACATATCAGGAGGTTGCAGTTCTGTGATAATAGAAAAATGGAAACCATTGAATTTGCATACTTGTACAAAAGGTGAGATGGATGCAATATCAACTTCATCCCGATGGCTCATTCCTGCCAAGTTAATGAAGAAAGAAAGAAAAGTGAAAAAAAAAAAAAATCAACCAAACAGGATAAACAAGGAAATGCCCAGAAATGAAGGGCATGAAAGTACCATTGTTGAACACCCATATCGGTCGTGCACCAAGATCTTCAGATAGCTACAGAAATAAGTAGCTATAAATTACATATCCTTGAGCAACAGAATGAGCAAGTCCAAGTTTAAATAAACTGCCAGGCCACAGTTTACCTAATCCTGCAACTGCATGACAAATTAAGGTACCTACTTGAAGAAACTCGAAGTAACCAAGTCCATCATCAGTCCAGTACATCCAAACATCACCAAAGTGCCCAGGTCTCTCCTCCCATGGTCCAATGCTTTCCTTCCAGCGAAATGCATTTCTCAACCATTCACCTTCAACGAAGCAGCCACCTAATGCAATACGATTGGAGAAAATCCCCCATCAGTGAGATCTAACTACACAAGGGACCAACCCCAAAAGTACGTTGAACATGAACAAAAAGAGAGCAGTGAATGGAAGGATAAAACTAGTCAAACAGATGATGCATTGACTTTGAGAAATAGTGGTGTTGGATCAAGCTAACACTTGCACCAGAAAGGGGCCTGCAGCTCCAAATGGAGTTTTGAGGTTGAGTTTAGGGTTGAAATGCTTGGAAAGTCAAAGAAAAAAGAAGGCTCTCCAGGGAAATGGTGAAAAAAAAAAAAACAGAGAGAGAGAGAAAGGAATAGGCCATCAAATTCCTGCTTGCTTTTCTATTGATGCCTCAAAATCCATTTCTCAAAAATGAAAAGAATTAGACCATAAAAAATCCTATTCACCCTCACAAAATTTCTGGTGAGCAGTGCAGAAAAAGCCTTGAAGCAAAAGCCTCAATAAATGTAGCAAGAATTGGGTATTGTAAAAAAATTGTAGCCAGGGATAAAAATGTGGAGCCATAGACTTCCCTGTGCAATATATGATACCCAGATTCCACTATATAACTTCTCATAACCTCAGTCAAAACCTGTTCGTGAATAAAAATGCATACATACCTGGAAATCTGAGAAATTGGGGTTTTATATCTGCAAGCATTTCAATGAGCTCATTTCGGAAACCATGCCCCTGTGGCCAAACAGAGGTGGTACAGATACTTAGACACAAGTGGAATTCATGTACCAGGAATTAAATCTCTGGAAAAAAAAAAAAAGAGTTCACACACTGGCAAACCAAAAACTTCAGAGTTTTATGTCCATAACCTCCATAAATCACCAAAGTTTAAGTCTTGTCTACATGTAACCTAAAATTATGGTTTTCAATTGAAAATTTGTTTCCAATTCTAAATTTACCCAAGT
Organism: Dovyalis caffra; assembly: GCA_963924115.1. Taxonomy (NCBI): domain Eukaryota; kingdom Viridiplantae; phylum Streptophyta; class Magnoliopsida; order Malpighiales; family Salicaceae; genus Dovyalis; species Dovyalis caffra. Next base: position 12,179,276 of record CAWUPB010001159.1, read on the forward strand.
TAGAATCTGAAGCCCAGATCCTGCCCAAGCTCATCCTGTATACAGATATTATCTTTCTACATGGCCAAGTGGCTTACAATGTCCCGAAACACAAGAAGAAAGATTTATTCTTTTCGCTGATAAGTGGTGAAGAATAAGAAATACCTTGTATGTGTCCAAAGGCATAGCTGACACTTGATCAAACCATATTACACCTTTTCTGGATGTTGTCAACTGAAGCCTTGAATTAGGATTTGTTCCTTTGGCTTCCAATAGAACCTCAGTCTTTGTCCAGTTTGAAACATCAGAATCTCTGCAAAGAAGGAAAGCATGAAAAATGCACACTTCTAGTAAAAAAGAAACAATACGTTGCAAAATACATTCAAGAGGTGCTCACACAATGTTAGCCGTTGCCAATATCTGCAACCCATCTGAGCTCGTCAATGATACAGATACATTGATTGGTCCAGGAGAACGAACAAAAAGAACCACTTTATAGGTCTTCCCTTGTTCAATATTCTGAAGAAAACATAAGTCAAAGACAGAAGGGTATGATTTCCAGCTTTTCCTTATGGTACTAATATAAGAGACACATACAAAACAATTTTTTCTTAATAAACGCATACAAAATAAATTATCACATCTAGTGTCAACTAGTTCTCACCATGCCCCAGAACCCTGGATTGTATATACCAACTCCACCAGCTGGGCAGATATTACTGCCATTGCTGTCACAGAGCACATCCATTCGGAGTGCAACCTTATTCCGCTCAAAGCAAGAAGAACGGTCAGTGGATACAATTAGAGATGACTGATCACCAATTATAGACCAGGGAGCAATATTTGAGGGAGTTGTTTGGCCCCCAGCTTCAAAACCTGGGAAACAAAGGAAGCAAATGGAAGAGATTCATGTGAATCCCAAATCCAAAATACAAAGACAAATGTAGAAAGGCTTGAATACTTAATAATCAAAGTTGCTATTAACCCCAAAGAATCATAACTTAAATAAAAAAGTGCAGATCTTTCTATCAAGGCACATTTGGATAGAATTAAAAACTTAGAATTTTAAATATTGGAATCTTGGAACTGGAAATTTAGTTTTGGCTGTAATTGGCCAATGGCACTCTTTGAAACTTTCCTTCCTTTCTTCATTCTTCTTTTCACTTTCAGAAATTAATAAATTTGTAAATTACCCCGATTGTTTACGAGCTCTGCCCATATCCCTCCAGCTCCGGCGTGGTTTAACTCCTGCAGAAATAACCATTTCAGATAATGCTCACTATCCTAGATGCGAATCGAATTCCTTACTTGAAAGTGAAGAAACTTACCTCAAAGAAAATTCCAAAAAGTGTTTCAGGAATATGCCGACCACTGGAGGCATTAATGATCAATTTTGATGTCTGGTTTGCATCAACTTCAGCAGCAGAACAGTGATACACAGAACAAAGACCAGCAAAGAAGCAGACCAAAAGAACACCGCAAGAGGCCCTGCAACAACCCATCTTCTCACTCGTTCACTCACCAATCCAATATTGCCACGCCCTAATATAACAACGATAAAGAACCAAATTCAGCTACATTTGTTGATCAATCAGATCCCAAAAGAAACTAATTCATTCTCATTCTCTTCAGTTAGTACAGAAAAAGATGATTAAGAATTAAATAAAGCAGCAAGGTCTGTCCGTCAGATAATAGATCACATGACACCAAATCTTATACCTTAAAAAGTTAACCCCATCATCCTTCACATGGGCAACCCCATAAAAGTCTGGAATTCTCTTGCTAGTGGAGCTTCTTTGTTATTATAATTACTTGGACATGTGCTCCGCACGTACATGTTGCCTTGCTTTCGCTTTATTAACGTCACAAACCGTTATGAAAGAATTGTTTTTAAAAAAATTATTCGAAAAAAAAATTATTAATATATAATTTAATCCGAAAATATTTTTATTATCTAAATAAATAAATTCACAAGTCACAACACATTGTTGATATTTACAGACATCATTAAGCTTCAGTACATTTCTCAACCTTTTTGTTTCGTTAGCATGGGACGACCATGCATCACCTGCTTAATAGCACGGCGTTTCTTAGTGGTTGATTTTTCATTAAAGACGGCAATGGATTGGGTATTGGATCTATTAATTTAATTTTTTATCTTATTTATTACAAAAATATTATATATTTATATCTATTAAATAATTATCCTAAAAACTCATATATGACTTATATCCGGTTTATTCATGCATATAGTACCCATTTAATATTCTTTAAAATTAATTTATCAAAACAATTTATTTTAGTCCATGTAATTTCAAATAGTAATTTTGGTTCTTAATATTCATATTTTGGTCTATACTTTATATATTTTATTAAATTAGGTCTTGTAATTTCAAATAGTAATCTTGGTTCTTAAAATTCATATTTTGGTCTATACTTTATAGATTTTATTAAATTAGGTCTTCATATGTTTTTTTTTCAAAAAAAAAAAAAAAGTAAATAATTTATTTTTTATCCCTAGAATATCCCAAGTTCAAAAATCTAAGCTAATCATTCACTATTCGATCGGATGTACAAGACAAATGTAGCTATCTAATGAGTTTTCCGTATATATAAAAACTCAAAATCAAGACCATTTACTTTAGTAATCGAGCCTCTTCGAGTTCAAATCAACTCACTTGGATGAAAAAAATAAATATTAGTAGAGTATAAAAATAGATAACCATATTAGCATATAGGTATGGTTTTTACTCTTATCCAATTAAATATCTATTAATATTTTTAACGAGTATTTATCGAATCGGTCGAGTGGATATTCGTTTTATATCTTGTTGGTTACTGTCCCTACCTATAATAAGGAATATATATTATGTTTTGCCGTTTTAACTTGAGACAATATCAAAATGCTACCGACGAGATCACTTGGTTATTCTTGGGTAAATATTAATTCTAAATTAGACACTTTATCTTTCATTTTTCTTTCACTTTGCATAAATTTCAATTTCATCTTCAAAGTGCGTGAAATATCTCAATATAACCCAAAAAAGAAGAATTAAAAAAATTAAAATTGAAAAATCAATAAAGAAATATATTTTTTTCAATAAAACAAACATGATAAAAAAAAAAAAAAAAGTTTTTGCTTTTCTTTCCATCAAAACTATCTAGCAGTTCTTGACAATACAAAAATAAAATTATGCTAAACCTAAGTATGATAAAAAACAATATATATATATATATATTAATGACAGTATCTCTCAATTGCTTATTACATCTACATTTTTTTTATCCAATTATCTATTTTGAACAAAAAAAATTTTAAAAAATAATTAAAATCTCATATGATCCGAGTGGTAATTTCGGTATAGAACAATTTGGATATTACACGTAACATGATTATTTGTACATATCAAATGTGCTATGATAGTTGAGAGAGATTAGAATGGTGAATATTTTGACAAAAAAAAAAAAAGAAGAAGAAAAGACAATTATATTAATTTGAATTTTTATTTTTATTTAACTATAGTATTGACAAAGAAAAATATGATGTGCTAAATCAAATGATAGTTTGAGTATTGGATAATTTTGACATCACTTACAACGAGATTATTTACATATATCAAATGTGTTATGATAGCATAGAGGGATTAAAATCGCGATGATTTTGACTAACAAAAAACAAAGAGAAAATGCTAAATTAATTTGAATCTTGATTTTTATTTAACTATAATATTGACAAAGGAAAATATGACATCGCTAAGTGACAATTGAAGTTGATAGGATTTGAGAATTTCTTAAGAAACCAACTCTCTCAAATTTTACCATATTTTTTTAATTAAAAAATATATTTTCTATTTCTATTTTTGTTAATTTCAGTTCTTTTTTTTTTTCAATACTTTTTGAAAGATATTGGAATATTTCATAAGAGACTAATCAGAACAATAATAAAATATATGGAGTTGATTGAATCATATTAAAGGCTTTGATTGAAATTGAAACAACAAATAAAATTAGACAAATTAAAATTTACCCATATTTCTTACTTTTTTTCACCGCAAAAGACTATTAGATTCCCAGTAAATTTGAATATCAGGCCCAACTTCCAAACTTTCAATTGTTACCATTGGTGGGATAATATCAAATAGTATATTTACTTCTTCTTTTTTTATTTGTGATATTTTGCTAATTTATGGAAGAAAATGATTGCAAATTCTTCCTCTTGAAAAACTACTTTGCTTTGATTCAAGAACAGGGATTTTCTTGCTCATTTAGAGGGATTAGTCTGCTCGAGACTGAAAAGCAACAAAATACTATAGCCAAAAATGTAAATCAAACTCCAACGAAGGGACCAATTGGTCATTTACTGGCCCTGATTCTTTCAATGCAGCCCTAAAGGCACAGATCCACGGTCAACCTTAGTTTCAGGCCCAACTTTCACCAGCTGTAGGACAACATTACATAGGTTATCTTACTGTTTTGTGGATGAAAAGTTCTTTAGCTTTGAGATTGATTGAAAGGCAACAAGAAAGATACATCTTACAAGAGGAAATTAGGCAATTAAATTAACATAAATAGCAGGCAAATAACATTAGTTTGATTGTTTTGTTTAATTATCCCATTTATTTTGCTAAAATGATGATCTAGAGAAAGAATCAGTTTGTGGCATCCTGATATGGTTTGATTCTGTTAACAAATCAAGTGAAGTTAAAGAATATGGAGAGAGTATAACATTCATGTCTTTCTCGGCATTCTCAAGCAGACTTTGGGCTGGCACAACCTGCAAAATGTGACGAAGCCGAAACAGTTCAGCAGGATGACAAAAATCAATGTGTAAAAGCAAATGTAGCAGATTTGTTTTACAAACGCAAATTGAAAGGTTTTTAGGTGATTGAAAGTTTATGATAGTTATGAAAAATATGTCAGCTATGAGATACCTTCTTTGGATCCGTGAAGGAATTCTCGTCCATTACATTTGAAGAAGTGAGCACAGTTTTTGTTGATCCAGACAGTTGTGACTTGAGTCCCAATCCATCAATAGTAACTTTGAGATTTACCTTATCGTTCCCAAAATTCACTATCTGAAATACATTTTCCTGAATGTAAGGACTTGGCGGAAAAAATCAAACAGAAACTCTTTACAACTCAATCTTATAAGTGTGTGTTTGTTGCCAACCAGCGTAAGCTCATTGCGTTGTGAAGACCGTAAAAGTTGACTCAATGGGTCACGAGATATTCTTAAATAGGAAAAGCATTCAAACTTGCAGCATTGCCAAGGGGGAAAAAAAACCGATAGAAACTTACAATTCGTGGGTAGGACATGATCTTTGCAAGATACGCTGGTATTAGAAACCATTTAAGTTCAATGCAAGCAAATTCCATACCTTTATTTTCAGGTAAGTTTCGCCATCCCCTGAGTTTTGCCAAGTAATTGCAGATGCAACAAGTGTACAGTAATCTGTTTGTAGTTTAGCATCAAGAAGAGTTGCTCCACTCGACTCTCTGAAGAATTTTTGTACCCAGTAGCTTGGAGCTCCGTACTAGATTGAGGAGTCAAAGACAATTGCATCTGGACTAAAACTTCATGGAAAAGTTTCTTTCAGTGTCATAGAGTAAGAAATGAAAATGATAGTCCTTGTTCTGCATGCTCAAATTGAGTTTAAGGAATAGAATGAGTCTGGTACCTCCTATCATTGGCATTCACGAAAAGTGGTGCGCAGCTTGCCATCTCCACAATATCACTGCAATGGAGAAATAACGGCTTCAAGAATTGGAATTTTCAGGATGAGCATAAAAACACAAAAAGGGGACTTTGGCCATGGGATCAAATTTGAACCACAACCATCATGAATAGCGATCTGAGAATTTTTTGAATTCACTGTTTAAAAGGTGTTCCCTATAAATTGGTCCATTCCCCTCTCCAACAGGAACAGAGAGCGGGAAGGCATCAAAACTCTGCAGATCCTCGAGCACTGATTAGCACATTGGCAAATATCTTAAGAATGCAGAAAGAACTATTACAAACCTGTTCTTTTCCAGCCCAATGAGGAATCCAGCTTCAGCAAGTGCTGCTAAAAGGCTTCCTGTACCAGCATCTTTTCCAGTCACGGCATACTCGCTCACAAAAGCCTGAAAACTAAGAAATCCCATGACTACTTACCACGTATATTTGTTAGCAGGTGGTCAAAAAGTTACCCACCTTTGGACCAGTGCGGGATGTGTGATCAAATTGATGAGTCATAGAGAACAGATTGCTGGCAGATGTATAAATCTAGTTCAAAGAATAAAAAGGGGTTAGTATTGTGTTTCTTGACGGATAAAATATGCAACTATGCAATCCTGCACAGCAGAAAGAGAAAACAAGACTGTTGTCATAGGATGTTTACATGAAAATCATAGTAATCAGCTGGGTGATCCAAAGAATAAGAAGACCCATCACAGTTTGAGATTATTTTGATGTCGGGATAGGCACTTTTTATGGCATTGTAGAACTTGAGATAATTTCCTGGTTAAAAAAAAAAAAGCACATAAATTTGAGTACTGAAACTGGTCTGTCTTCCACAATCTGGAGTGAAGAGTAACATCTGCAGAACATAAGACCCTTTTAGCGAACAAAATCTTTGTCAGCTATAACTGGATGCAGAATTGAGGTCATGAGGCTATATCACAGCAGCTAATCTCTGAAATCTCAATAATAGGTCATTTAATGCACATACATCATGGCATCAAACTTGTAAACCTTAACTATCGTAAGGGCTCATGAAAGATAAAAGAAAATTTGAAATAATACAATCATCTCAATTAATTGCATCTAAATAGAGGATGACTACTTCTAGAAGTACATGCTGCTTGCTATAGACTCAAACCTGATTCTTCCATCTAATGCAATAAACATATTTGTATAGGTATATTAGAGTTTGTGTTCCATGCATGCTCTAGTGTGTAGACAAAACCATGGATTCAAAAGGTGCACAAACCTCGGTAATCCTTCTTCCAACAATCCCCATTTCCAACCGCAACATATTTCAAGTCAAAAGGCTGTGGGTGCCCCACAGCGGCTCTGACAGAACCCCACTTAGAATTAGAATCACCTCTAGCAAACTCAAGACCATCAAGGGCTTCCTGCAATTGAGACAAACATTGTTATAAAAAAGTTCCTGCCTTTCACGTGTTGGTATAATCCTAAGTATTTTTTCCACCCTTACTTTTCCCTCGTTGTACCTGCAAGCAGGTTGTGGTTTTCAAAACATATAATATTAGAGCTTTATCACCATTAGACACCTTGGGGAAAAAAAGATTTGAATCGTGTAAAGCTAATGAATTGCAAGATTTCCCTAAACTCCCAAGCACGATATTCTACCCTGCCGCTACAGCTGCACCCATCCACCCCAACAAATAGTTGCACAGGCATCACATGCATATGAGCCTGCAGCAGCACCACCGGTGAATGCCAAACCTTCTTCCATACCAGTCGAGATAGCTTATTTCCTTTTAATTTTATAAAACATATCAGGTTTAATCTAAGCAGGACTGGATCCGTTTCAATTGCGTCAATGGATAAGTGAGTATATTTGTGTGGGGGGAATTAGAAAAACAGAAACCATTGAATCTCCATACTTGTACAAAAGGTGAGATGGTGTGAGTATCAACTTGATCCTGATGGCTCATTCCTGCCAAGTCAATGAAGCAGGAAAGGAAAGTGAAAAAAATATATCAACCAGACAGGATAAACTAGGAAATGTCCAGAAATGAAGCGCATGAAAGTACCATTGTTGAACACCCATATTGGTCGTGCACCAAGATCTTCAGATAGCTGCAGAAATAAGTAGCCGTAAATTATATCTTCTTAAGCAACAGAGTGAGCAAGTCCAAGTTTAAAATAACTGCACAGGCCACAGTTTACACAAACCTGCACCTGCATGACAAATTAAGATACCTACTTGAAGAAACTCGAAGTAACCAAGTCCATTATCAGTCCAGTACATCCAAACATCACCAAAGTGCCCGGGTCTCTCCTCCCAAGGTCCAACGCTTTCCTTCCAGCGAAATGCATTTCTCAACCATTCACCTTCAACGAAGCTGCCACCTAATGCAATATGATTGGAGAAAATCTCCCATCGGTGAGATCTGAACTGTACCGACCCCAAAAGTATGTTGAACATGAACAAAAGGAGAGCAGTGAATGGAAGGGTAAAACTAGTCAAACAGACGATGCATTGAATTTGAGAAATTGTGGTGTCGGATCAAGCAAACATCTGAACCAGAAAGAGACCGGCAGCTACAAATATGGAGTTTGAGGCTGCAGTTTAGGGTTGTAATGCTTGAAAAACGAAAGAAAAAAGAAGGCTCTCCAGGGAAATGGTAAAAAAATGAGGATTTGTCCATGAAATTTCCTGCTTGCTTTTCTATGGATGCTTCAAAATCCACTTCTTGAAAATGAAAAAGGATTAGACCACAAAAAATCGTAGTCATGCTCACAAAATTTCGGGTGAGCAGCAAAGACAAAGCCTTGAAGCAAAAGCCTCAATAAATGAAGCAAGAATTGGGAATTGTAAAATAATTGTAGCCAGAGATAAAAATGCAGATCCATAGACTTCCCCATGCAATATATGATACCCAGATTCCACTATATAAATTCTCATAACCTTAGCCAAAAACTGTTCCTGAATAAAAATGCATACATACCTGGAAATCTGAGAAATTGGGGTTTTATATCTGCAAGCATTTCAATGAGCTCATTTCGGAAACCATGCCCCTGTGGCCAAACAGAGGCGGTACAGATACTTAGACACAAATGGAATTCATGTACCAGGAATAAAATCTCTGAAAAAGAAGAGTCCACATACACAGGCAAACCAACAACTTCAGAGTTTTATCTCCATAACGTCCATAAATCATCAAAGCTTAAATCTTGTCCACATGTAACTTAAAATTATGGTTTTCAATTTGCAAATTTGTTTCCAATTCTAAATTTACCTAAGTTAGAATCTGAAGCCCAGATCCGGCCCAAGCTCATCCTGTATACAGATATTATCTTTCTACATGGCAAGTGGCTTAAACTTTCCAGAAATACAAGAAGAAAGATATGTTCTTTATGGTGATAAGTGGTGAAGAATAAGAAATACCTTGTATGTGTCCAAAGGCATAGCTGACACTTGATCAAACCATATTACACCTTTTCTGGAGGTGGTCAACTGAAGCCTTGAATCAGGATTTGTTCCTTTGGCTTCCAATAGAACCTCAGTCTTTGTCCAGTTTGAAACATCAGAATCTCTGAAAAGAAGGAAAGCATGAAAAATGCACACTCCTAGTAAAAAAGAAACCATACATTGCAAAATACATTCAAGAGTGCTCACACAATGCTAGCAGCTGCCAATATCTGCAACCCATCTGAGCTCGTCAATGATACAGATACATTGATTGGTCCAGGAGAACGGACAAAAAGAACCACTTTATAGGTCTTCCCTTGTTCAATATTCTGAAGAAAACAGAAGTCAAAGACAGAAGGGTATGATTTCCAGCTTTTCCTTATGGGACTAATATAAGAGACCATACAAAACAATTTTTTCTTAATAAATGCATACAAAATAAATTATCACATCCAGTGTCAACTACTGCCATTGCTGTCACAGAGCACATCCATTCGGAGTGCAACCTTATTCCGCTCAAAGCAAGAAGAATGGTCAGTTGATACAATTAAAGATGAATGATCACCAATTATAGACCAAGGAGCAATATTTGAGGGAGTTGTTTGGCCCCCAGCTTCAAAACCTGGGAAACAAAGGAAGCAAATCGAAGAGGTTCCTGTGAATCCCAAATCCAAAATACACATATATATGTAGAAAGGCTTGAATACCTAATAATCAAAGTTGCTATTAACCCCAAAGAATCATAACTCAAACAAAAAAAGTGCTGATCTTTTTATCGAGGCACATTTGGATAGAATTAAAAACTTAGCACTGAACAACTAGGACTTAAATTTTAAATATTGAAATCTTGGAACTGGAAATTTAGTTTTGACTGTAATTGGCCAATTGCACTCTTTGAAACTTTCCTTCCTTTCTTCATTCTTCTTCGCTTGCAGAAATTAATAAATCTGTAAATTACCCCGATTGTTCACAAGCTCTGCCCATCTCCCACCAGCTCCGGCATGGTTTAACTCCTGCAGAAATAACCATTTCAGATAATGCTCACTATCCATACTCAACATCCTTATTTATGCATTGTAGTTTAAACAAACCATAAACTAACTTGATGCAAATTGAATTCCTAACTTAAAAGTGAAGAAACAAACCTCAAAGAAAATTCCAAAGAGTGTTTCAGGAATAGGCCGACCACTGGAGGCATTAATGATCAATTTTGCTGTCTGGTTTGCATCAACTTCAGCAGCAGAACATTGATACACAGAACAAAGAACAACAACGAAGCAGACCAAAAGAGCACCGCAAGAGGCCTTGAAATAACCCATCTTCTCACTCATTCACTCACCACATCCAATATTGCCAAACCCTAATATAACAACAATAAAGAACCAAATTCAGTTGCATTTGTTGATCAATCAGACCCCAAAAGACCATAATCTGTCTCTATTTATGAAAGAAACTAATCCATTCTCATTCTCTTCAATTAGCACAAAAAAGATGAATAAGAATCAAATAAAGCAGCAAGGTCTATCTGTCAGATTATAGGTCACATGACACCTACTTACCATAATTTAAAATGTGCATCTCCATTTAACCAGCGAATAATGGTAGATTCTTGCCGGCCACATTCACATTTAATAAGGATATCCTTACTTGTCAAATCAATTAAAAAAAAAAATCAAAACCCACACATTGTTAATATTTACCTACAAAATTAAGCTTCAGTACATTTCTCCAATGTATAATAGGGATGGCATTCCTCAGTGGATGATCCTCCATAGTTGCCATGCCTCTGGCTCGCTTCGTCGTCGAGGTCATCATCATTAGAAACACCACTACTTCCAGTTTTCGTTTCTGCGTCGATGTTGCCCTTGTTTAAAGTAGGGGTATTCTTGGGATCATTAGCACCACCGCACCCTTTCAACCAAGAGATGGTGGTTCACGGCTGGCCACCTTAGAGTCCATGGTTACCACTTCTGCATGAGCTTGCAGAACTACCAAGATCACATTCACAGTGGCATACAACCATTGGAGGAGGTAATTGTGATTAAGATTGATAATTAACCATAGTGATGATAAAATAATGTGAAAATTCTCACGCACAATAAGGCTAATTGGTCAAAAACATCATAACTTTTCGATCAAACACGACTACACCCTCAACTTTTCAATTTTCTAATTTTGATCTCTAGAATTCTCCGATATCATTTGGATATTTCATTTAGATTGTGTATCTATCATTTTCATTCTATTTTATGTCAATTTTAGTTTCATTGTCAAAGTTTATAAAATATTTTAATATAACCCTAAATATAAGAATTAGCAAATTAAAAAATATATATATATATATATATATATATATATATAACCACTATCTAGTAATTCTTCACAATATAAAAATAAAATTAAGTTAACAAATTTTTTAATAACAATATCAACCATTATTGTGGCTATCTCTCGTGCGCTGTCCGAATAACATATAACATTCATACTTTTATTTAATTTCTGATTAACATCTTGACCAAGAATTTTAAAAAAAATAATAAATAAATAAAATAAAACTGGAATCTCATACAATTGGAATGATAATTTGAATATATAATAATTTTAACATCACCTAACATGTGATTATTTACACATATCAAATGTTTTATTTGATGATAACATCAAAGAAAAAATGATGAGTGGTTTTATTAAAAATAAAATAGAAAGAGAGTTAAATTAATTTGAATCTTGATGTTCATTTAACTATATTATTGACAAATGAAAAGAAGATATTTCTAAATGAGAATTTAAGTTGATAGGATATGAGGATTTTTTGAAAAACTAATCCTCTTAAATTTTATCATATTTGTTTTAATAAAAAATATTTTCTATTGATTTTTAGTTTTTATTTTTATTAATTTCAATTCATTTATTTTTTCTTATTTTTTAGACATTATTGGAATATTTCATAAATTTCAGTTATGAAGTTGAAATTTACATAGGTAATGAAGTTGAAATTTACATAGGTATAAATGAACGGAATGAGGAGATTGAAACATGAGTGAAAGATGTGGGAACCGATTGGAACAATAGTGAAAGGTATGAGAGTTGATAAAAATAAATCCAAGGTTTTGAACAAAATTGAGGCGTAAATTTCGGGAAGGTAAATTGAAATTTACCTCTATTTTTTATTTTATTTTATTTTTACTTGGAGTTATTATTGACTTCGTCAAAAAGTACTCGATTTATAGTTAATTTGAGTGTTATGCCCAACTTCTACACTTTTAATTGTTACCATTAATGTGATAATATCAAATAAGATATTTACCGAGTTTTTGTTTTCTCTTTTTTCAATTGTACTAATTCAAGTATGAAAATAATCGTAAATTCTTCATTTTTGCTCGCCCCTTATGTTATCGGTGAAAATAACAATGTTTATGTTGGGAAATGGGTTTTTCCTATATCTAGATTCTGTATTCTTCGAATTTTTTTATTGAATTTTTTTTTAAATTTAATTGAGACTCGTTTATTCTTTAAGATTCTTTATTTCGGACTCTCTCTTATAATAGCACTAATAAGTGATTGGCACCTTTTCAAAAATTTTTACTTTATAATGTCACGTGTCGATCATTGAAAGTCTTAAACAAAAACTCTTGAAAAGAGTAGGATCTCAATTAAGTCAAAAAAGAATAGAGAGTTTCAATAAAAAAAAATTTAAAGAGTACATGATGTAAATATGAAAAAAATTCGTTTGGAAAAGACATGTATCCGAACCAAAAATTACATATTACAAGTCACAATTTTTTTTTCAATTTGTGCAATTAAAATTAAGATCAATCAATATGTAGTAATCAATGCAAAACAAATAAAACATAATGACAAACAACATGCAAATTTTTATGTGGCAAATTTGATGGAAAAAGCTACAAAACCGTAGTCCACTCAAAACTCTCTACTATATCAAATAATAGGTACACAATTCCTCTCTCAGCTCAACTAATGGATACACGTCAAAGCATCAAAGTCATTGTTCCTACCTAATATTTAAGGACTTCCAAAAATTATTAATTTTTTTTTTTTTTAGGGACGTGAATTAGCCAACATTTTTGGAGTCACCATATAGTATTAAAGGAATTAGGAAACCTAAGATAGGCATTGGATTCAAAGATTATAAGATAAGGAGTTGGTTATGCCTCTAGGAAGATATCGATCACCCAAAGATATTTTTTTGAGAAAAGATATCATGTCTAGTTTAGTCCTAAAATATATCTCCTAAGAAAATTCTATTTTATCCAATTTATTTTTGAGTTTAATTTTAGGTTCACATATTATCTAAACCAAATTAATTTTTCTATTTTTTATTACGACATCATGTTCAATTAATCATTGGACCCCGACATCGGAAGTCTCATTAATTCAACATCGGATCCGGTTAAAGTCTCGACATAATCGGTATGTCATACAACGACCTAATCACTAAAGGTGATTGATTTGGATTAATTAATAACATCAATCCCCATCGGATAGGAAACCCATTAAATTAGCTTGAAACTCCTTTCTTTTTTGTTCTTTTTTCTAATTAAAATAAAAGTGCTTTATTTTGAGGTATGCCCGAAAAACATTTTCAAAATTAATGTCTTTGTTTTTATTTGCGTTATTGTATTAAATTAACATCGAGTCTAAAATTTAAAAGTCTTATCAATTTAGTATCGAATCTAAATCAAAGTCCCGACACAACTAGCATGTCAATGAATGACCTAATTAATCGAAAGTGTTTACGCATAATGCTCGAATAAAATTGACTCGACTTAACTCTTTATTATTTTTTATTTTTTTTAGCATTCTAAGTATTGGATAGCATATATCGGAATCATCATTCATCCCTAATAAATAGAAGACTCATTAGTCCGACATCATGATAAAAAAATCCATACATTAAAATAAAATTTGCAACCTAAATATTTCTAGGTTTTCTAACACAAATAAAATTAAATATTATTGCAAAACAACATATTAAAATAATTTAAAAAGAGTAAGAAAATAAACCAAATGGTAATGAAAAAATGACCAAAATGCCTCTTGGACTACTACCGAAAATGACCAAAATTCTCTTCTTGATCAAAAAGATGAAACTACCCCTATCTTGATGGAAAAGACCAAACCGCCCATCTTGGTGAAAAAAGATGAAACTGCCCCTCTTCCCATCAACTTCCTCTTTCTCTCCTCCTACTTGCTTTTATGTCCATGTTGTCGGTGATCAATGACAACACTACCTCAAGCATATGCTTTGCATTATGCTCGATGGGCAAAGGCATAACTGACGATTGAATTGTCCCGGTTCGGTTTGGATACCAAAAACTTCTCACAATAAACGACATTTTAGTTATCCCAAGTACTCGGTTGAGATCATATATTTTTTGCTCTCGGCACAATCACTACTTGTGTTTAGATTTTATTTTTTGATGCTTGTTCCTAAATTTATAAGTTGGTCTTGGAATTTTCATCATATTTTGAAAAGGATCATTGAATAAATGTTTGGTTTCTATGGATTAAACCGTGAACTTGAATGATTCTCTAAATATAATTTAGATCATTTGAAAGAAATATAGAGATATTTCAATAAAAATACTTCCATTCATAAAAATGTTAAGTTGATCGATCATAAGTCAAAATATAATATTCAAACATTATGATGTAACTTCTTAAAAAGGGTTATTAAGCTAGACATGCAAAATGTTTTTGTGTCACGAAAGATTTCTATATAAAAAAAAAATGCTATTGAAAGCAAATGGTCAAATGATAAATCTATTTTGATTAATGAAAAGGTTTGAGTAAAAGATATTTTGAAAAAATTAGGCTTTGAAAGATAATTTTGCCTTAGAATATCTTAATTCTATTTTTTTTCCTTACCTCCAAGTTAGTTGATGAGAAGTTATGAATTGATTCATAAAGAATGACAAACAACACACCAACTAGTTATGCTCTTTTCTTATTCTTTTTTTAATCATTCTTTTTTTTTTTAGGATTAAAATTCATTAGTACGAGCAAACTACCTTTGATCGAAAGGACTTGTAAAAACATGTAATGTAGGCCATGCTTAGGCTTATGAAAAATGGATATATAATATGAAGTCCATAGATGATTGATGAAACTTTTAAAAAAATTATGTAAAAAAAACCTCATTAATAATTCCAAAAAACAAAAGTTAATGTAAAAAAAACATTAAAAAAAGAAAGAAAGAAAGAAAGAAAGAAACGAAGAAGAAGAGCATTTCTAATGTAAATTATAAGTCAAGAAAGAATTCAAAATTTAGACTAACGAGATAGTGAGAGTTGAGGCTAGGAAACAAGATTGATAATCAAAATGATAAAGTCATTGTGCAAGCCTAGAAAAAAGATTTTTTATAAATGTCAACATAAAGGCTAACCAATGGCTAAAATGAAAAAATCCAAACAACATTATATAAAGAGATTTCTATAGACAACAAAGTGATTATATATTATAAGATCGTTAAACATTTTTTGATGACCTTTCTTCATCTCAAAGGTTGATTCGTCTATGTTGATAAATGTCAATCTCTTTTGAAAAATAATTATTAATTTGAAAACCTTAGATTAATCGAAGAGAAAAAATGATGAATATAGTTTAGGATCATGACCGGAAGGTGTACTTGTTCATCATTATTTAAGACGCCAATCATTTAGTTTTTTAACTTTGGGCTTCATGAGATTTTCCTAGGCACAACTTTCCTTTAAAAGTTTATTTTGGAAAGACAAAAAAAAAAAGGAATTTCTTTTTGGTTTCAACAAAATGAGGGATTGCCCCTTACTTTGTGCTAAGAAAGATTGTTAGGAAAGGAAAAAGTATCTTTGGCTTCAATGAAATGAAGGCTTGCCTCTAGCATCTATATGTCATGCTTTAAAATTTGATCAATCTTTTGAATGTTTTTGAATGAATTTTTCATTATATTTTCTTGATGGAGGAAAATGTAATGATTTATAATATTTTTAAATGAATATCTCTTGATTTCATATCAAAGAATATGAAATTATAGGTAATGAATATGAGTTACTCCTTCATTCAAAGACATGACTTGATCCATACATAGCTAAAATGTTTTTTTTTTAAAATAGAGTTCAAAATTTGATAAAATTAAAAGACCATAGTTGCAAATTATGAGCATGCATCTTTATCATAATTTTTCAAACTCACTTAGTATCTCGATTTCATTCGTTGACAACTATATAGTTTGGGAGCGAGGTTTGTGTTTATATTATGAGCATATAGACCATTGTAAAAAATGATCTAACATTACTTGATCAAATCTATAACTTTTTCTTAAAAATAGAAGAATCATCGAGGTCATGTCTAGTAGCATAGGAATGATATTCGTGTCTCTCATCTTATTTGTACCATGAAGGATAAAAAGGTTTATCGAAGTTAGGCTAGAATTAGGGTGATCTCGTCTCATGCTTACCAAGCACTCAAACATTTCACCCAATGAGAAAGGTAGAGATGGTAATTGTTCAAACTCTCTTTGTACTTTCGGTTATTATGGAGGTAAGGATTGTATGTGTTTGTGGATTGTTAAAAAAAGATAGATTTTGGAAAGGTCTAACAATTTAGAGGAATTGACTTGCTTGATAAGCTTGATTAGATATATAGGATTGACCTGGTTGATTTGATGGATATAATAGGCATGTTTGATTTATCAAATATTGTTGTATTTGGGTTGGGAATGTGGTAGCCATTATGGTTGTTAGATTAAATGTGAATTGAGTAGATGTAGGGTTTTGGATGTTACTGGGGTTTCCATGGTTGTCATATCTTCTTTGATTACTTTATCAATTTCGGCTTGAGATGATTCAATTCTAGCTCGACATACTTCACCATCCTCTTTGGTATTGCCATTATTTTTCTTCTCGGAATCATAAAAAATCTTTCCACCTTTAATCGTTTGCTCTATACTCTTAGCGATGATGACAATGTCGATAAAATTAGAAGAGGAATTCCCAATCAAATACTCAAAGTATGATATTTTGAAAGAAAATGGTGATCAATTTTTGTTCGGGTGGTAGCAAATGAATTTAAGCTCCCACCTCATGCCACCTTTGGGCATATTCCTTGACGGTTTTTCTTAGGCTTTTTTCCATACCTTGCCAACTAGATCAATTTAGAGTAACCTTCATGTTAAATTTGTATTGCTTCATAAAAGCATTAACTAGATCCTCTTATTTTTTGATTTTGACACTGTCTAGTCACATGAACCAACTCAAAGGGATGCACTCAAGCTTTCGTGAAAGAAGTTTATTAGCAACTTTTCATTATATACAACCTAATCCATCTTGTTATATTATGCTCACATGTGAGTCATTAGATGTTGAGTGCCTAATGAATTTTGGAACTCGAACTTTTTAGGAATTATCATATATGGCATCGAGCACATCTCAATGACCCTCACGGGATCATACATGTTGGTACCCTCAAAACCCGAAGGCACTTTAATTATTGACAAGTTATTCAAGTTAGGTTCTTCCATTATCTTAACCTTGTAAGTCTCGTCACTAGTAAAGTCAATAATAAGCGTGAATTTCATAAATGGAGCTTATGGGTTTATTGCATAAGAAAACCGTCCAGCAGGAGAGAATGCCTCGATAGAAAGTGTGGTTGCTACCGGATTGACTAGTGGGATGATGGATGGCCTAGGCCGCATGTTTAGTAAAGAGTGGGATATAAATTTTTTTCCACTCGTCACGTTTCCTCATAAAATTGAACAAAAAACCATCATAAAGATCTCATTAAGAAAATTAAGGAAGTAGAAGAATGCAATAAAAAGTAGATGGCTCTCATTAAGAAAATGTCAAAAGGAAAGGGACAAATTATGCGATTAATCTTGTAATAAAATATATATTTTTGTTATCTAGAGATGTTTATTATTAAAGAATCTATAATCTTCACTCATAAATGACATGCATTAATATTATTTGTCTTATATTATATTATTACATTGACATACTTCTAAAACAATATATATATATATAGACATAATAAATATAATATTTATAACCATTTAAAAAAGAAGAGGAAGTATTATTATTCAAACAAATAAATTAATTTGCGGTAAATGTCAAGTAATAAAATATTTGAGTTGGATCAAATCTAACCTATGTAACGGACATAGTGGTTTCACACATTAGAGAGTTATTACAAGAAAATTAAAACACATGGGTAAAATATCGTTCCTTTCTTATAGACAAATACTTAGAGTCATTGTGAATTGTGACTCAAGTGCACTCTACTTACACTTCTCCATGCCTTTCAGCCGTTCATCTTCTCTTTTATTTCATTTACCTTCATTTTTTCTTCTTTCCAGTTGTTAATTTAAAACCTTTATAATTATTGTTATGCCACTTAATGGTGGTGTCCGATTACATTATTACCCGAGTTTTTGTTTCTTTTTTATTCTCCTTTTTTGTTCCCGTTTTGGTAACTTGCTTCTTGCTTGGACAAAGCAATTAATGTTCAACAATAATTTTTCTACTATACCACTATTTCTTTTCTTTGGAATAAGTTTGTTGTAAGTTTTGATAATTTTTTTTGTCCTTGTATCAAAAGTATGTTTTTGTTTGATTTCTTAAATTTTAAAATGTTTAAAATGGTCTTAAACTACATATGAATAATTAGACGCATATTTAACACAAATGAGGTATTTTTTAATAGAGAGTTGATTTTAAATAGTTGACATAATTTGAAGTTGTATTAATTAACAAAATAACTTTATATGGTTATCTAAAGTAGATTCGATTTAATTTTTTATTAATTTTGTAAAATATTTGAGGGGTGTTCATTATTGTATTATAAAATTTTAGTTTCAAATATTCGTGTTTTGTTTGATATTTTTTAATTTTTTGAATTAATGTATTTCATTTTGATTTATAATTTAATTTTGTTTATTGAATTATTTAAAATTATCAACAAGAATACTAAAACACATGGGTTATTTATTATTTCTTTACTATTCACGTACACTCATTCCACTCACACTCATTTGTAATGTGCATTTTCGCCCTTGACAACTTAGAGAAGAGGGAAACAAAGAGAGAGAGAGGGAGAGAGGGACAACGCGATCCATTACGACCACTTGACGGTCGCAATTACCATCATTTTGTTCGTCTCACAAAGTAAAATCTATTTGTGATAGTCACAAGTTATGAAATGATTGAAATATATCAAGATTCGAAAATATTTTGATTTTTTATTTGATTTAATTTTTTGTGTGTTTTGTATGTATTAAAATAAGTTTAGAGATTTTAAATAAGTTTTTTCATGTTATTTTTTTTATTTTGAGATCTTTTTTGAGAAAAAAATAGGGTTGAATTTGGTTTGGGGGTTGAAAATTAAGAAATCGACTTTTTAGTGATTTTTCGGTAAAATCTAGTTTGTCGAAATTGCGAGTCGTCGAAAATGAAAAAAACCATCTTTCTAATCTTGGCCTATGCGGGCTGGTGCTTTGTTTTTGTTTTTGTTTTCCTTCTTTATTTTTTTTAATTGAGAATTTTTGAGCGAAAATTACGGAACATTAGTGTGATTATTTGTGTTTTTTACGCAACGAGATGAGGATAAAATATTATAATATCTTTTTATATTTTAAAATTAACTTATATTTTATATTATATTATTCTTATTTTTTAAATTTTATTCTTTAAATTTGTCGTTTCTTATGAATTCTAATTCAATTAATTTTTTATTTTTAATAAAATTTTATTTACCGATAAATATAATTTATTTTTTCCATATATTTAGATTTTATAATAAAATTTTAAAATATGATTGTTTTCTCTTTTTTAAAAAATGAATTGATATAATATATATATCATGAATTCTTAGAATTTTTAAATGATAATAGAATATATATAATTATTTTAACGTTAAAAATTAAAAGTGTATTTCGGATAGTTTGTCTTAGTCCGGTAAGTATAGTCATGATGTAGAAAAAAACCCTTTGAATCATCGGTTTTATCAAAAATTAGTTATATATCTTCACACATAACACCAACTATTTGCTATGAATATATATTTTTTAACATTATAGAATCAATTTCTTTAAAATTAAAAAAAAATTAAGAAGAACCACCTAGTGATTCAAATACAATTTCTTGTGCTAAAATTTTTTATTATTTTATAGATAAATATATATAAATCAAATGCATATACTTTCAAAAAATAATCTTCCAATCAGCATTAAATAAGAATAAATATTATTTTTTTCATTTGTTAATTTTTATACAAGTTTATACATTAATTATATGTTTATTTGTTAGATACAATCTTAAGAAAAATATATTTTTTAAAAGTTTTTTTTTTGAATTCTTGGTTAGTATTTTAGTTTAAATTATTATAATGTTTTTTATTTAACAATCAATGCATAAATAACAATAAATCATGTTTTTATAAATAGAAAATTATGAAAAACATAAAAAATAATTAAATACAAAATTTTAATTATAAAATTTTAAAATTTTGAAATAATTTTATTCTATCTAAATCGCAGCGTAACGTCCTTAATCAGCTAGTATAAACTATGATAACTCCATCTTTCTTTACATGCAACAAAAAGAACCTTGGATTCCTTGTCTTACTTGGCCTCTCAATACGTAAAGTTGCTTTCACAATAACTACAATAGCAAAACCCACTCCCTTTTTTTTATTAAAAAAAAAAAAAAACATATTCATGTGTGATACGGCTTCCATATAATTTTTTTTCTATTGGTTTTCTCATTGCTTTGGTTCCAACGTTAAATTCGAAAACTTCATGTTCCTCTCTTTTTGGAATAAAATTAGATTAGTTTTTTTTTTTTTAACATGGACATCGAACCCTATCCTATCCTCATGTAATGCAAGACTAGCTTCAATCAGAAATTGGGCTAAGAAAAATAGGGTTTGATGTCTGAACAATAAGATCTGGTCGCGTCGGAACACAGTTAGGTTGTTGCGCGACTCTAAGGAGTCAAGACATGCAACATCGTGAAGTAGCCTTTAGAAAGATGGAAGGACAGATTATAGTTACATTGCTGCAAGAAAGATCCCTGGCAAATGCTGCCTTGCTGATGCTACAGACAGACAACCAACCCAAGATTTTATTTTCATTTTCTTGTTTAGGTAATTATAACATCAAATAGGGTTTCTTACTGTTGTGTGGATGAGAAGTTCTTTAGCCATTGCTAGATATTCACACAGCTTTGAGATGGAAAGGCAACATTAAAGATATATTTTACAATATGTAATTTGGCAATTAAATTAACATAAGTAGCAGGCAAAGATCACCAGCCACAAATAACATTATTTAGATTGTTTCGTATCATTACATTAGTTTATTTTTTCTAAAATGATGATCTAGAGAAAGAATCAGTTTGTGGCATCCTGATATTGCTTGATTCTGTTAACAAATCAAGTGAAGTTAAAGAATATGGAGAGAGTACAACATCCATGTCTTTAGCAGCATTCTCAAGCAGAGTTTGGGCTGGCACCACCTGCAAATGTGACGAAGATGAAACAGTTCAGCAGGATCACACACATCAATGTGTAAAAACAAATGTAGCAGATTTGAAAGGTTCTTAGATGATTGAAAGTTCGTGAGAGTTATGATAAATATGTCAGATATGAGATACCTTCTTTGGATTCGTGAAGGAATTCTCGTCCATTACATTAGAAGAAGTGAGCACAGTTTGTGTTGATCCAGACAATTGTGATTTGAGCCCCAATCCATCAATAGAAAGTTTGAGATTCACTTTACTCTTCCCAAAATTCACTATCTGAAATGCATTTGCCTGAATGTAAGGACTTGGCCGAAAAAATCGAACAGAAAATCTTATAACTCGATCTTATAAGTGTGTGTTTGTTGTCAACCAGCGTAAGCTTATTGTGTTGTGATGACCATAAAAGTTGACTCAATAGATCAGGTCACATGCTTAAATTGGAAAAGCATTCAAACTTGCAACATTGACACGAAAGGGAAAAAAATGATAGAAACTTAGAATTCGTCTGTGGGACATGACTTTGCAGATATGCTGGTATTAGAAACCATTTAAGTTCAATGCAAGCAATTTCCATACCTTTATTTTCAGATAAGTTTCCCCATCCACCGAGTTTTGCCAAGTAATTGCAGATGCAACAAGTGTAGAGTAATTTGTTTGTAGTTTAGCATCAAGAAGAGTTGCTCCGCTCGACTCTCTGAAGAATTTTTGCACCCAGTAGCTTGGAGTTCCATAGTGCGTTGAGGAGTTGAAGACAATTGCATCTGGATTCCACCTTCAAGGAAAAGTTTCTTTCAGTGTCATAGTACCCTGAAATTGAAATGAGATTCCTTGCCATGCATGCTCAAATTAATTTTAAGGAATAGAATGAAACTGGTACCTCCTATCATTGGCATTCACAAAAAGTGGTGCGTAGCTTGCCATTTCCACAATATCACTGCAATGGAGAAATAGCAGCTTCAAGAATTGGAATTTTCATAATGAGCATGAAAACACAAAAAGGTAACTTTGGCCATGGCATCAAAATTTGAACCAGAACCACCATGATTGGTGATCTGAGAATTTCTTGAATTCACTGTTTAAAAGGTGTTCCTTATAAATTTGTCCACCCCCTCTTCAACAGGAACAGAGAGTGGGAAGGCATCAAACTTTGCAGATCCTCAAGCACTGACTTGCACATTGACAAATGTCTTAAGAGTGCTGAAACAACTATTACAGACCTGTTCTTTTCCAGCCCAATGAGGAATCCAGCTTCAGCAAGAGCTGCTAAAAGGCTTCCTGTGCCAGCATCTTTTCCAGTCACAGCATACTCACTCACAAAAGCCTGAAACATAGCAAACCCCATGACTACCAGTCACATATATTTGTCAGTAGTTGGTCAAAAAGCATATTACACACCTTTGGACCAGTGCGGGATGTTCGCTCAAATTGACGATTCATAGAGAACAGGCTGCTGGCAGATGTATAAATCTAGTTCAAAGAATAAAAAAGGGTTAATATTGTGTTTCCTGACAGATAAAAATATGCATATATGCAATACTGCAAAAAAGAAATAGAAAATAAGAACATTGTCATAGAATGTTTACATGAAAATCATAGTAATCAGCTGGGTGATCCAAAGAACGAGAAGACCCATCACAGTTTGAGATTATTTTGATGTCAGGATAAGCACTTTTTATGGCATCGTAGAACTTGAGATAATTTCCTGGTAAAAAAGAAGCACACAAATTTGAGTTCTGAAACTGATCTGTCTTCCACAACCTGAAGTGAAGAGTAATATCTGCAGACCTTAAGACACTATTTGTGAACAGAATCTTTGTCAAGTCTAACTTGATGCAGAATTGAGATCATGAGACTATATCATAGCCACTGATCTTTGCAATCTCAATAATAGGTCATGAGTGTACATATATCAGGGCCTCAAACTTGTAAACCCCTAAATATTGTAAGGACTCATGAAAGATAAAAGAAAATTTGAGCTAAAACAATCATCTCAATTAATTGCATCTAAATATAGGATGTCTAAGTAGAGCTGCTTGCTATGGACTCAAGCCTGACTCTTTCATCTAATGCAATTAACATATTTGTATAGGAATATTGGAGTTTGTGTTCCAGGCACGTTATTGTGTGCAGACAAAAACATGGATTCAAAAGTTGCACAAACCTCGGTAATTCTTCTTCCCACAATCCTCATTCCCGACAGCAACATATTTCAAGTCAAAAGGCTCTGGGTGCCCCATTGCGGCTCTGACAGAACCCCACTTAGAATCAGAATCACCCCTAGCAAACTCAAGACCATCAAGAGCTTCCTGCAATTGAGACAAACATTTTTATAAAACAGTATGGAATAAAAAAGTTCCTGCATTTCGCATCAGTGTTAGTATAATCCTTAGTATTTCTTTCCACTCCTACTTTTCCCTCTTTGTACCTGCTAGCAGGTTGTGGATTTCAAAACATATAATATTAGACACCTTGGGGAAAAAAAGATTTGAATCTTGTAAGGCTAATGAATCGCAAGATTTTCCTAAACTCTCAAGCACGATATTCTACCCTGCCTTTACAGCTGCACCCACCCAACCCAACAAATAGCTGCAGACATCACTTACATTAGTCCGCATCTTCACCACTGATGAATGCTAAACCTTCTTCCATACCAGTCAAGATTCGAAAAGAAAAATTGCTAGCTTATTCCTTTATAATTATATAATCATGAAAGTTTAATCTAAGCAGGACTGGATCTGTTTCAATTGCGTCAATGGATAAGTCAGCATATTTGCGTGGGGGGTATTAGAAAAAAAGAAACCATTGGATTTGCATACTTGTACAAAAGGGGAGACGGTGGCAGTATCAACTTGATCCTGATGGCTGATTCCTGCCAAGTTAATGAAGCAAGAAAGGAAAGTGAAAAAAAAAAAAAAAAAGAGAGAGAGAGAGAGATCAACTGCACAGGATAAACAGGGAAATGCCCAGAAATGAAGTGCAAGAAAGTACCATTGTTGAACACCCATATTGGTCTTGTACCAAGATCTTCAGATAGCTGCAGAAATAAGTAGCTGTAAATTATATCTGCTTAAGCAATGAGCAAGTCCAAGTGTAAATGAACAGCACAGGCCACAGTTTACATAATCATGCACCGGCATGACAAATACCTACTTGAAGAAACTCGAAGTAACCAATTCCATCATCAGTCCAATACATCCAAACATCACCAAAGTGCCCCGGTCTCTCCTCCCAGGGTCCAATGCTTTCCTTCCAGCGAAATGCATTTCTCAACCATTCGCCTTCAACGAAGCAGCCACCTAATGCAATATGATTGGAGAAAATCCCCCATCAGTGAGATACTGAGATCTGATCTACAGAAGGGACTGACCCCAAACATATATTGAAAATGAACAAAAGGAGAGCAGTGAACGGAAGGATAAAACTAGTCAAACAGATGATGCATTAATTTGAGAAATTGTGGTGTTAGATCAAGCCAACACGTGACCAGAAAGGGGCCTGCAGATCCAAATTTGGAGTTTGAGGTTGCAGTTTAGGGTTGAAATGCTTGGAAAGTGGAAGAAAAACGAAGGCGCTCAAGGGAAATGGTAAAAAAAAAAAAAAAAAAAAAAAAAACAGAGGGGATTAGGCCATCAGATTTCCTGCTTGGTTTTCTATTGATGCCTCAAATCCATTTCCCAAAAACAAAAAAGGATTAGGCCATAAAAAATCCTAGTCACACTCACAAAATTTCTGGTGGGCAGCAAAGACAAAGCCTTGAAGCAAAAGCCTCAATAAAAATAGCAAGAATTATGAATTGTAAAACAATTTTAGGCAGAGATAAAAATGCGGAGCCATAGACTTCCCCGAGCAATATAGGATACCCAGATTCCACTATATAAATTCTCATAACCTCAGCCGAAACGAGTTCTGCATAAAAATGCATACATACCTGGAAATCTGAGAAATTGGGGTTTTATATCAGCAAGCATTTCAATGAGCTCACTTCGGAAACCATGCCCCTGTGGCAAAACAGAGGCGGTACAGATACTTAAGATACAAATGGAATTTATGTACGAGGCATAAATTCTCGGTAAAAAAAGAGTTCACACTTTCGAAAACCAACAAATTCAGACTTTATTCTCTATAACCTACATAAATCATCAAAGCTTAAATCTTGTCTATATGTAAGCTAAAATTATGGTTTTCAACTTGCAAAGTTGTTTCCAATTCTAAATTTACCCAAGTTAGAATATGAAGCCAGATCCTGCTCATGCTCATCTTCATCCTCTATACAGATATTATCTTTCCACATGGCTAAGTGGCTTAAACTTTCCCAAACCACACGAAGAAAGACTTATTCTTCTTGGTGATAGGTGCTGAAGAATAAGAAATACCTTATATGTGTCCAAAGGCATAGCTGACACTTGATCAAACCATATTACACCTTTTCTGGATGTTGTCAACTGAAGCCTTGAATTAGGATTAGTTCCTTTGGCTTCCAATAGAACCTCAGCCTTTGTCCAGTTTGAAACATCAGAATCTCTGAAAAGAAGGAAAGCATGAGAAACACAAACTCCTAGTAAGAAAGAACCCATTCATTGCAAAATACATTCAAGAGGTGCTCACACAATGCTAGCAGTTGCCAATGTCTGCAACCCATCTGAGCTCGTCAATGACACAGATACATTGATTGGTCCAGGAGAACGAACATAAAGAACCACCTTATAGCCCTTCCCTTGTTCAATATTCTGAAGAAAACAGAAGTCAAAGACAAAGGGGTATGATTTCCAGCTTTTCCTTGAGGGATTAATATAAGAGACACATACAAAACAATTTTTTTGTCAATAAATGCATGCAAAATAAATTATCACATCTAGTATCAACTAGTTCTCACCATTCCCCAAAACCCTGGATTGTATATACCAACTCCACCAGCTGGGCAAGTATTACTGCCCTCGCTGTCACAGAGCACATCCATTCGGAGAGCAACCTTATTCCGCTCAAAGCAAGAAGAACGGTCAGTAGATACAACTAAAGATGACTGATCACCAATTATAGACCAGGGAGCAATATTTGAAGGAGTGTTTTGGCCCCCAGCTTCAAAACCTGGGAAACAAAGGAAACAAATCAAAGAGGTTCATGTGAATCCCGAATCCAAAATACCCAGATAAATGTAGAAAGGCTTGAATACTTAATAATCAAAGTTGCTATTAACCCCAAAGATAACTCACACAAAAAAAATGCAGATCTTTTATCAAGGCACATTTGGATGGAATTAAAAACTTAGCACTGAACAACTAGGGAAAAAATTTTAAATATTGAAATCTTGGAACTGGAAATTTAGTTTTGACTGTAATTGGACAATTGCACTCTTTGAAACTTTCCTTCCTTTCTTCATTCTGCTTTTCATTTGCAGAAATTAATAAATTTGTAAATTACCCCGATTGTTTACAAGCTCTGCCCATATCCCACCAGCTCCGGCATGGTTTATCTCCTGCAGAAATAACAATTTACGCTCACTGTCCATAGTCAAAATCCTTATTTATGCATTGTAGTTTAAACAAACCATGAACTAACTTGATGCGAATTGAATTCCTAACTTGAAGGTGAAGAAACTAACCTCAAAGAAAATTCCAAAGAGTGTTTCAGGAATAGGCCGACCACTGGAGGCATTAATGATCAATGTTGCTGTCTGGTTTGCATCAACTTCAGTAGCAGAACATTGATACACAGAACAAAGACCAACAAAGAAGCAGACCAAAAGAACACCGCAAGAGGCCTTGCAATAACCCATCTTCTCACTCGTTGACTCACCACATCCAATATTACCACACCCTAATATAACAACAATAAAGAACCAAATTCAGTTACATTTGGTGATCAATCAGATCTCAAAAGAAACAGCTCCATAATCTGTCTCTATATATAAAAGAAACTAATCCATTCTCATTCTCTTCAATGAGCACAAAAAGATGAATAAGGATCAAATAAAGCAGCAAGGTCTGTCTGTCAGATAATGTCACCTGACACCTGCTTCTACCTTTAAAACATAACCCCGTCATCATTCACATGGACAAATGTCATCATAATTTCGACTGACTCCAACAGCAAAAACTAAAGTCAAAACTCTAAAAATTCACACTTCTGCCATCATGGTTCCAACTATCTTGATTTCCCGGTTACATTATCAAAGTTTTGACCTTTACTCCAAAACACGATCAAAGTTTTGATCTTTACATCAAAAACATGATCGAAATTCAATGCAAACATAACATACACATACATTAAAACAAACCCAACAATAAAAGTCTGGAATTCTGAAGAAATAAGGATTAAAGATGAAAATTTTACCTGAAACAAATGATCAAACAGACAAATTCTGTCTTTAGGTTCTTTGAAGATATCTGCCACTTGGGGGAAGTGTTGACTATGTGGATTAATGAAGGAGTTCTGTTTGTTTGCGCTTATAAATAAGGGATGGGCGCGTATAGTACGCTTGTTCTGTTTGCCTTGCTTTCACGTCAACAACGTTTGGCAGTGGATTGCAAGGAACATAAAATTGCTCATTTTGTGGATCCCCACTTCTCCGCTTCTTGTCTATACAGCGCGTGCAAGCTACAGACCACAGTCATCTTATCTGTTTTGAAGTGATACTTCCTTCGGAACCAACTTCATGTCTTCATTAACGAAGGAAATTCCACTATTAATTTTTTATTTGGGATAATTCTATATTAAAAAAAAACTTATAAAAAACAACTTGGACCAATCCCACATCAAAAAATCATTACCTCGTACGTCTTAAAGCAAAATCTAGTGACTTGTTACAAAAATCTTGAACTCTACCCCCATGAATGCTGGTAGACAAAACCATGAAGTTGCTTTTACACCATCTTTATCTAATTACTCCATTAATTTATAAATATCTATGGAGGATGCGTCCCGCAGGCACAAATAAAAGAGCAAAGAACTCGTGCTTGCTGAGTTTCTCTCTGACACAATCTTTTTCTTCCTTCTAAAAATTTCGAACTTTTTTTAAAAAATAAACTACTCTCATCTAAAAGGTAGAAACTGTTTTTCTTTTTTAAATAGATCATGCCAATTTCATACGGCGGCTCACCTAATTCAGTGGAATGGGTCTACTTGCATTGACAAAGCAAATCACATTTCTCAAATTTGGATAAACTGTAATTCCAGCTGGTGATCACTTTCGAACCATAAATGATCGGGTTAAATTATAAATTAGTCCTTCTAGTTTTCAAAAATGAATTAATTAGTCTTTCTTTTTTAAAAACTAATTGTTTATTTTTATTTTTTTTGTCTACTTGATGCTCTTTTTAATATTTTTTCTTTTAAAAAAAATATAATAAATAAAAATTATGAAAAAATTGATGAGAAAAAAAATATTTTTAAATAAAATAAGATTAAATTAAACATAATTAACGTCGATTAAATGATTTTTAAAATAAAAAAAAATTATTTATTTATTTTATAAAACTAGAAAGGCTAGTTTATAATTTATGATACATAATTGTTTTTTTTTTTTTTGAAAGATATAGAAAAAACTTGAAAAATATAGAAAAGTTTGATGAAATAACAAGACATTGAAGAATTATGTATAGTGTAGAATCAAAATAACATAAAAATAAATTTTATACTTGACAAAAAAAAAATGTTATAAATATCATACCCTTTTTCTCATCAGTTTTTGCAAGGAATGGTTTTGGTATGTCCATTTTGTTCACACTCATATTTTCCTCACCTTTTCTTTGCGTTTTAAACTACATAAAATTTCATTCTCCCCTACACTTTATTTTGCTCCTTTTCATTCAATCCGTCTTAAACAGTACAACCAAAAAATCAACAAAAAGAACATGATATTATCAGTTTTTTTTTTAAAAAAAAAAAACTAATTAATTCGTTTCACGAAAAAGAAAGAGTAATTTATAATTTACAGGATTTGAATTTAAAAAAAAAAAAATAGTCGAGTTTGAACTTCAGAATCAAAAACATTCAAATACACAATTTTTGTAAGAATGAATCCATTCTGATCTTATATGATGACATTTTTATGATCGTCTGTTTCTAGGAAAAACCAAACACAACTTCTTGAGTCTTGACAATGAAAAGATTTCGATTCTTTCCTAACAAGTGAATGAAAAGCCCAATAGTTGAGCTTTGAGTGCAAGCATGGAATCATCCCTACAAAACCCTAAAATAGTAAAATTAACTGGTTGATGATATCAAGAATTGCTGATTTTGATTCTTTCCAACATGGACTTGATGTCCTAAAAGACAAAAGTAATTGCGTGTGCCATTGTAATGCCAACCCGTTTACTCTAAGGCAATAGGATAGATTTCTTTTTCTAATTAGCTATGAGCTGGATAGAATTATATTACTTGTCTATATAAATTAGGTCATTTGTTACATCTAGTTTCTTCTTCTCCATCTTCGCCTTTGCGAACACGAACCAGATAAATAGAAAGTTTTTAATTATATAAATATATATATAAAAAAAAACTTGTGACTAATTTTGATGATTTAATAGGAAAGCCTTGTCATATGAATAGATTAATTAAAAAGTTAAAAAATGTTAAGAAAACGATTTAATTAAAAATATAAAAATAAATTGAAAATTATTTTATTATGTAAAGATATATGAATGCTAATAAAAAAACAAAAAAAATACTAACAGGTTATGCTAAAAAAGAATAAATAAATAACAGAAAGACTAGCTAACTGGTTGGAGTGTTGTAATGATTAAGAATATTATATAATATTGATTTATCAATACACCTGGATTCCACGGGAAGAAACTGGTTTTCTTTTTCCTTTTGATTATTGAAGAAGTGGGTCCTTGAACATACCAAAAAAGTTGAACTAACCCCACCTTATTGTGACTTTCAGTCTAAAATGCTTTTGACTCAAGCAAGAATTTTCTCAAGTGGCAAATGGCAAGATAGGGTTGTCCCTTTTTTTTTTTTTTTGATGGTTCAATCTGTTTTTTCATAGAGTAAAATATAATTTTTTAATTTTTCATTATATATTTAATTAAGTTAATTTTTGTCTTTAAATATAGGTTAATTTTCTAATTTATTTTTTTGGTAGCCAAACTACTAGAATTAATTACGTGATTTTCACATAAAATTTTTTTATTTGTCCGACTTGCAAAAGTATTTTAAAAATAAAAACTAGTCATGTATAAATTATTACTAATTTCGATGATTTGACTCGAAAATCTTATAAAAATGATAGATTGAAAAGTTAACGTATATTCAATAATTAATTTAACTCACTTGAGAATATAAAAATATATTTAAAAAATCATCTTGTTATATAAGGACATAAAAAATAAATTTAGCCATTAATGTTTTTTTTTCAATTATAAGAGTGTTCTAAAATTAATTTTTATATACTCGCAAAGACTATCTTAAATAATTCATTTGTATCCTAATCCATGCATTAAAAAAAAAGTTATTTTAAGGACAAGAACCTTGAATTAATATAAAAGTATACCTATTTACACATCACACTAAGTGTTTATAAGAATAGGCCAGCTATAAAAATATATAATTGTATGATATAGTGGATTGTTATGTTTCTTGAGAGCAAATGCCTGCTATAAAAGTATATAATTGCATGATATGGTAGATTATTATGTTTCTTAAGGGCAAATGCCCACTGTGGATTGCTATGTTTCTAGAGGGCAAATGCATGCTATAAAAGTATATAATTATATGAAATGGTGGATTGTTACGTTTCTTGGGAGGGGTGGAGGATTTGCAATATCATTTATGTTGTCTTATTATACAATATTATTATAATATAAGTGTTTTTGGCTTAATACCCTTGTCGTTGCTCGACAATTAGAAAACTTCCAAAAATTTAATTGTTCAAAGGGAAAAAAGAATTAAGAAAAAATTTATAGAATCACCTCCCGGTATTAAAAAAAATTAGAAAACCTAAAATGGCTTTGGATTTAGAGATTCTAAATAAGAAGTCAATTATGTTTTTGAAAAGATAGGCTGTTGACGTGGGCTCGAGGGGATGAAACATGAGAATCCCCACCTAACTAATTGGTGAAAATTAGAAAACCCTAAACATACTAGTTTGCATAGATATTTGTGTAAGAAATCGGTTACGTATGGGAAAGATATCACATCATCGTCATCCCGTCCTACCTAAGGTAGGTTATATTATTTGCATGTAAAAATAAAAATCTGAATTTTTTATTGTGTTATGCTTCTATGCCTATTTAATGAGTTCATTTTGTTAAAATATAAAAACAGATTAGTTTGGATGTTTAGGTATAAAATAGAATAGTTTAGGGATTTATATATAAAATAGAGTAGTTTGGGAGGAGGGTTAGGCTAGTTTAAAGCCAATACCTTTTACACAAAGGAGAAAGGTGGGGGAAGTTAGAACTTCAACTGGTCTTTATTGAGCACGTCCTATCATCGACAAGTAGGTGAGTTTTTAAAGATGGATAATCTTTTATTGGTAAGAATAACGAGTCATTGATGACTTCACTCACACAAGTGAAAAGCCTTTTTTGACTTCGAGTCATAAATTTAG
The DNA here is from genome assembly GCA_963924115.1 of Dovyalis caffra. Lineage (NCBI taxonomy): Eukaryota > Viridiplantae > Streptophyta > Magnoliopsida > Malpighiales > Salicaceae > Dovyalis > Dovyalis caffra. The sequence continues at coordinate 12,211,465 of CAWUPB010001159.1, forward strand.
GAAGCTATGGACAACTTCATCACACAAGTAGAAAGTTACCGACCATTTTCTTTGGCTTGATTAAGGAGCAAATAAGCTGGTTTGGAAGCCATCGACGATTTCATCACATAAGTGAGAAGTCACCGATGACTTGTTTTTTTTTATGAACGGAATGCATGAAAATTATGTCAAAATTGTTGATGAATTTGTCATATAAGTGAAAAGTTATTAATAACTTTGTTTCCATAAATAGTTTTGAGAGAAAAATGATTTTAGAGCCATTGGTGGCTTCTTCCATATAGGTGAAAAGTCATCGATGACTTATTTTTTAACAAATAGAATGTATGTAAAATGACATCAAAAAGTAGTGAAATTAGATAGTACGTTTTAGATATTACAATTACTCGTTTAGGCACATTATAATCAAGTATGCAAAATTAATCAAACCACAAAATAGGCACAAACTTCGTACTAAAAATACGGATGTAAAATAGAGCGGTTTGTTCATAATGGCAATTACACCAACATTCACTTCAACTATGAATACACAAATGAAATGCGATAATTTCATTGACATTTTAAAGAAGTACAATCATTGTAGGAGTTTTATCCAAAAAGTTACGTAGTTCAAATGTCCAATTTAAAGTCGGTTCTACTCTCTTCGTCCTCATTAATAGTCGATTATTCAATTAGTTGAGGAAAGAGAACATGCTCTTCATTGCTAAAATATTGTATGAGTCATGTTAAAGTGATCGAAAATCTCTCTAAAGTCGGTGCAAGTAGTCAAAGCTATTGTTGCTACCAAAGTTACTATGAATTTACAAAGTAACCGTAAATTTTATAGTAACCACGAAATTTCCAAAGTTGCTACAACTTGAGGGGTTGGCAACAAAGTTGCTATTGTATTTTTCTATCAAAAACCAATAAAAGCATAGTCTACAACATCAATTTGTTCCTATCAAACATAATCAATCAACAATAATAATTTATATATTATTTCTATCCACGAGTTAAATCGGATTCTATTACTCGTCAAGTAGGAACACAACACACTTTACATTCTCTTTTGGTTCGATTCTCGCTAACGATTAAAGCTATAAAAAAAAAGGTGTTTTAGGCTAAAATTGTAAAATTGTTGAGAAGGTTTTTGGAGGTTTTGATCAAGTTTTTCAAGAGAGGTGATTGTGTATAATGAGAGGATGATAGTGGCTAGGTCTTGGGTTCAATTATGTATAATGGTGAAGATTGATAGGAGATCGAAGGCTAAAGTTTTTAGTGTACGTGAGGGTTTTGGCTAGTAGTAGGGGTGTCTTGATAGTGGGTTATAAGGCTAATGAGGGACAATGGGTTATGGGCTATCATTATGGCTTTCGAATAACAATAGGTGAGGGTGAGCTTGGACGATGATGGTTGGTTTTTTTTTTCGGATAGTAATGGGTAGGTGAATATGGAGTCAAACGATGATGGGTAATGATAGAAAAAGAGTTTGGTGTCCGGAGTTTAGTTGGCTAAAGGGAGTCCATACGAGTGTTTGGTGATTACTCGCGAATATACGGTGTGATCGAAAGGGTGGTGGTGCTCAAGCAATGGATAGCAAAGGGGTGAGAGAAGGCTATTATGGGTGCTTATGAGGTCGCACAAGGTATGGCTTAATGAGGTCGGGTGAGCTATTATGGTATATGAAGCGGAGAGGAGCATTAGCTTGTGGTGGGGCGAGCTACCGTGGTATGTGAAAGGGAGAGGGGTGTTGTCTTGGTGTGTGAAGGGAAGAGGAGCATTGGCCTATGGTGGTCGAGCTACCGTGGTTTATAAAAGAGAGAGGTGTTAGCTTGGTGAGGTTAGGTAAGTTATTATGGTGTGTGAAGAGAAGAAAAGCGTTGGCTTGTGGTGGGCAAGCTACCGTGGCATGCGAAAGGGAGAGAAATGTTAGCTTGGCGAGATTGGGCGAGCTACTCGTGGTGTGCGAAGGGTTGGTTTCGGGTGAAAGGGAGGGAGCTTACAAGGTGGAATTTTTTTGTTGTAGAGAGTCTACTAAGTTTGTTAAAGATGGTGAGTGAATAGTAGAATGTATCAAAAAAATGCAAAGAAATGGTTTTTATAGGTTTTTTTGGAAAAAGTCTAATTTGGTCCCTAGTTCTCTATAATTCATCAATTTAAGTTCGATTTTAATTGTTCTAGTTTCGATGGGACCACTTAAACCTCAATTAATTAGGAATTTTTTTTATTTTATTTCCATTATGCCCTTTTTTTAATTTAGTTAAGGGTCGTAAGTTTTGAATTTTTTTACTTGTACCTTTAATTATCTTTTTTCTATTTTCAAACTTTCTATTTTTTAATTAGCCCCTCTTAGAATTAATCTAAGCTAATTGTTTCAATTGATTTTTTTAATCTTTTTCTTTTCTTTTCTCTTTTTTTGCTTTTTCTTTTTATACTTGATTTTTTTGTCTTTTTATTATTATTATTATTATTTAATAAAAATAAAAGTAAAAGAAAAAAATAATAATGGCAAAAATTGAGTGTTAATAATTGCTCATTCTTTATAATGCTTTCATTACAAAGTCATTAAAAGACTATTTTTTGACTTCGTATAAAAAGCTTTGTAAATAAAAATAAGAACTGAAATGAAAATGCATAGCACAAATAAATGAGTAAATATATATAAAAAAAAACCATCAAATTTAAATGACAACCGACCATTCAACAAAACTTGATCGATCATTCATTTTGTAAGATTTGACGGACCATTCGACAATACGGGATATGACAAACCACTTTGATTTTGGCAAGACATAACGGACCATTTTGACCTCACAAGATATGATAAATCACTCTAACTTTATAAAATGTGACGAGACCACTCGACTTGAAGGGACGTGATAGACCGAGTTGACTTTACTATATTTGGTGGACCACTCTAATTTGGTAAGATGTGACAAACCACTTTTACTCTATTAGGTGGGACATACCACTTTGACTTTTCAAGGCATTATGAATGACTCTAACCTTACGGGATGTGACGGACCACTCGACTTTATAAGACATAACGGACCACTTTGACCTTGTAGGATGTAACAAACAACTTTGATTTAAAGGGATAGGATAGACCACATCAATTTTATTATATTTGATGGATCTTTTTGATTTGATAAGACGTGATAGACCATTTTGACTCTACTAAGTGTGACAAACCACTTTGACTTTGCAAGACTTGTCGGACCATTCGACTTTTCAAGATATGACAAACCACTTCTACTTAGAGGACATGATAGATGATGTTAACTTTGCTATATTTGGCGGATCGTTCTAATTTGGCGGGACATGACGGACCACTTTAACTTTATAAGACATGACAAACCACTATGACCTTGCTTGGATGTGATAAACCACTTTAACTTTACAAAACGTGACAAACCATTCGACCTTATAAGATGTAATAGACCACTTCGACTTGAAGAGAAAAGATATGATAGACTACGTCAACTCTTCTATATTTGGTGGACCACTCGATTTGGCAAGATATGATAGACCACTCGACTTTGTAAGATGTGATAGACCACTCGACTTTGCAAGCCATGATAGACCACCCCGACCTTATAGGATGTGGCATACCACTTCAACATGAAGGGACATGATAGACTACATCAACTCTACTATATTTGGTAGATCGCTCTAATTTGATAGGATCTAATAAACCATATCGACTTTGCTAGGTATGGTAGACCACTCTAACCTTACAAGATGTGATAGACCACTCGACGTTACGGGATGTAACAAACTACTCGACTTTAGAAGATATGACATACCACTCTAACCTTTTATGATATGACAGAGCACTTCAACTTGGAGGGACATAAGAGATCACGTCGACTTAGAAGGACGTGACAAATTATGTCTATTTGGAGGGACATGACGGGTTATTTTTTTAACAAGGTATGATTGACCTTTTTTACTTAAATTAGCGTTATGGATCACGTTGATTTGAATGATGTGATAGATCATATTTTTTTGACAAAATATGAATAACCATTCTAACTTAAACTAATATTGAATAACGTGAAAGATCATATTTTTTGATAAAATATGACTAACCATTCGACTTAGACTAATATGATGGACTACGTCAATTTTGAGTTACATGATAGATTATGTTTTTTGATAAGATATAACTCATCATTCTAACTTAGATTAATATGATAAACCATGTCGATTTTGAACAATGTGATAGATCATACTTTTGATAAGATATAATCGACCACTTATGACTTAGGTCGACATGATAGACCACGTCGATTTTTAATGACAAGATAGACCATACTTTTTGATAGGATATGACTAGCCACTCGACTTATACCGATATGGTGAACCATGTCGATTTTAAATGACGTGATAGACCATGCTTTTTTATAAGTTATGACTATCTCCTATGAATTAGACTAACGTGATAGACCACATTGATTTTTAAATGATGTGATATATAATATTTTTTGATAAGATATGATCGACCACTCCAACTTAGATCGACATGAGAGATCATATTGATTTTGAATGATATGATAAATCATACTTTTTGATAAGCTATGATTAACCATTACGGCTTAGACTAACATGATAGACCATATTGATTTTGAATAATATGATAGACCATGATTTTTGATAAGATATAACCGATTATTCGACTTAGACTAACGTGATAAACCACATCGATTTTGAATGACATGTCAAATAACACTTTTTGACAAGATATGATCGACAACTCTAACCTAGATCGATATGATGAACTATGTCATTTTTTGAATGACATTATAGATCATGCTTTTTTATAAGATATGAATGACCACTCTATCCAAGATTGGTGAGATGGACCACGTTGACTTTGAATGACATAATCGATCATATTTTTTTATAAGATATGATCAACTATTCGACTTAGACTAATATGATAAACTATGTTAATTTTGAATGATGTGACAAATCATGCTTTTTGATAACATATGATGGCCATTGTAACCTAGACTAAAGTGATGGACCACGTTGATTTTGTAAAGTGTGATAGACCATGCTTTTTGATAAGATATGATCGACCACTCTAACCTAGATTGACGTTATGAACCACATCGATTTTAAATGATATGTAAGATCATGTTTTTTGACAAAATATGATCACTCGATATAGACTAACATGGATTTTTCAAAGAAGCATAGGTCATCATTGCTAAGACATAAGTTTATCCTTCTTTTCTCTTCCTTTATGTGTCTCTAGCTTGAATAGGTTTAAAGTTCTAGGTCATCTACCTTCATTGAGTTTATTTGTTTTTTTTTATACCCCTATTATTATGTTCATTGGGATAAGCTGCTTGGACCACTACCCATATCATTTGAGTGGTATTCATTCCTTTAAAAAAATGGGATATTACTATTCCTTTGTGCCCTCTTAGTACTTTCCCTAAACATCCGGACTTTTGCCATCACATATTAAGAATTTAGTTTAAAAATGATTGAGATGGCCTTTTGTCAACTGCCTATAATTTATTGTGAGAAGCTTATAATAGATTATATGAAGGTTGACCTCTTATAGACCTAATTCGAGTAAGATCCTTATAATGTTATCATATGCCAATTCAATAAATCATCATGTTTCATGAATGACATTAATTACGGAATCATGCATGAGATAAAAAAATAGTTTTCATCATACTTTTGAAACACAAAGGTTATTCGACGAGATAAAAGATCATGAATTACATCATATTAGGCAAGTTAAAAATAAAAGAAGCAAAGTAAAAAAATCGTGCTTATTAATATTTGGCCATAACTTAGATCATTTCTTTGTTGCTTTGGATAATAGAAGAGTTGAAACATTTGGTCTTCTAGCATATATTTACAACCAATCTAAACATATCTTATTTCTAAAACATTGATAGTGATCGACCATTTGTTATCTACCTTTCATTATTGTTGCTTATGTCGTTCATCTTTTTACGATATTTTGCACTTGATTATATGAAGTTGTCTTTAAAAGATTTTGAAAAAAAAACTTTTTAAAAATCATTTTTCATTTGTTTTCACTTTCATGAATTAGGCTATCTATTTTAAAATTTTCCATTAAGATAAGTTAAATTATTCAAAATAAATTATTGAGATATTCGTAAGAGTAATCTTATTTAGAAAGATGTTTGACTTATTTCATTAAAAGCCATAATACATTGTGTAATGCCGAGATATAGTTCTCATAGTGATCCATTTTTAGCTTAAGATGAGCCAAATATGTTTGGATCACAAAAGTTTTAAAAAGAATTCATCTTTTCCGACAAACGATCGACAAAAGTTTGGTCCTAGAGCATGTCATGCTTGGATCAATTTCTAGAACTAAAAGAATTTTTGAAGAAAGTTTAGCTTAAATAGGTCATCTTGCCTAGAAAGACTTGATTTATTTCTCTTTTACCCTTAGTCACTTGATGAAAATTTATAATTTAATTCATAAATGATGGTTTATAATACAACAAATAAGTCAAGTTTTATTTAAAAATATTTTTCTTCTTCTCATTTGAAGCTAGAACTCATCATCATAAACAAGCCATCATTGATTTTAAAAAAAGGCTTTAATAGGCACGTAATGCGGGCGATGGCTTTGGCTTATGAACCAAAGGATATAAAAGGCTTAAAAGGAGTTTGAGGGTATAAAGATCAAGGATCACTTAATTGTTCATCGAGATCACTATAGGCATCTTGTCAATTGATCTTCTTTTCTAATCTCGACTCCCTTTTCATGTTCACTCTTGTTATTTTTTTTATTTTAAGGATTTTTAATGCTGGCATTTTTAACACTTTCTAACTTCAAATCTTAAGAGGGGTCACTCTAGATAGCACTATCTTTTGTCTTAGTGCTTATGCTTTTATTTTTTAAAAGTCGTTCTAGGGTTTTCTCGATCAATTTTTACCTTATGAATAACTATCATCATTTCTCATCTTGTTTTCCCCGGAAGAAAATCCTTGATTATTTATGAACTTCAAAATTACTCTCAATATGAGGGGTGATTCTAGTTTAGGTCATCATCGAAAGAAATCTTTAAGGCTCAAATTTAGACGACCGAGAGATAAGTTTTTTTATTTGTGAAAAAGTATATCAAAAATGATATTTTTTTCATCATAAATATGATCTTGTTCGGGTTGATAAGTTCTAGTTTCATTTGAAAACTATGATTGACTTATAAAAAAGAAGTAGTGAATAAGGTGGATTTATAACTCAAATGTGTACCACTCATCATTGTTTAAAACATCATATTACTTTTTTTTTTTTTTGGTTTTTTTTAGCATTGATGTATCATCTTAGGTAAAGCTAGATTGGAAGGATTTGTCAAAAATAAGATAGAAATGTTTTTGGTTTCAAAAAGAGAGAGTCGACCCTTAGCATTTGTATGATATGTTTTAAAAGTTGATCAATATTGAAAGATTTTAGATGAGTTTTTCATTTTATTCACTTTGATTTGGATGACATAAAATGACAATGATAGTTTCAAATAAACATCTCTTTATTTTAAATCAATAATAAAATCATGCTAAGATAATAAAGATTTCTTTTTTAAAGAAACGACCCAATCCATGAAAATCATAACACTTTTGCAAATGAATCTGAAAATTCTATATAAGATGAGATTTCATTCACAAAATCAAGACACATTCATGCTTCTCCGATGAGCTTTAGATATTCTCCTTGCATGCATTCGCATGCATATTATAATCGAGTTAGACTAACGTTCTTTTTTTTAGCTCAATCACTTGGTATTTTTTATTTTTTTAGATATTATCATATTAAATGTCTCAAAGATAACGTGAAAATAAGAATAAAATACAATCACAAAAGAAGGCAAATGTGACAATTTGAGAAGAAAATTTGCACAATCTCACAAATTAACATCATATAAAAGCATGATAGATAAATGCGATAAGGAAATTACTTGACCTTATAAAAAAAGGTGTTTCTTTATCTAACTAGTCATTCATTTCCTTTCCCTATAAGGTCTCATAGATAAATGATCGATATTAAAGACATCTTTAAATGTGTTAGCAGAAAGCATTATCATTTACGGACTATCGAGCACTAATCTAATTGTATGACTTCATTTTTAATATTGACTTTTTTGACCCCAAAATGTTTAGTACCATAACAAGATATGGTTAGCTCAAACTCAATTCTTTAGTCTATAAATTAGCAATGTATGAAGACTTTTCTAATTTCTTTTCCTCTCTTTCTATCCTTAAGGTGCCCAAAGCTAGCATGGTACATACACGTTGATGAAATTCATGAAAATCATCAACATCGTATCCTTTTTCCAAACTTATAGAAAGACTCGATATGAATAGAAGCTTGAAACTTGACTGGTTTCTTATTAACATTAATAGTTGATAACATGTCAAACAAGACAAAACATGAAAATTTCAGAACTATTTTTTTTTATTGTCACCCCAATGTTATCTAATGACAACATAGTCACTCTACCGACAACGACATGTTTAGAAAGATGATTAGTGTTCAAATTTTGAGCACCGAAGCATCATCAAATGAAGTCAAGCCTTGTTTACTTAATGAGCAAACATGTTTCTTGAAACCTAGACAATCTTCGATATTATGATGAATTATTCCATCTTGATACTCATAAGATTCATTGGGATTATACCACTTAGGAAATAGAGATTGTTGTGGAGTGGTTGTCATAGGAGTTAATTGGCCAATAGAAGAGATGGTAGTATTTTTTTATATTTTTTGTGACTTGTATTTTCTTGGTTATGTTGATTAAACTCGTCTCTTCGATGGTTGAGCTATGGAGGATGTTTTGCTTAAATATTTTGAGAAAAAGTCTATGATAGGTGAGAATGGTTTAAATCATTATTTGGATAAAAAGTAGATTTCCCAATCGATGAATATTGATGTGGAAAGAAGTGAATCATAAGCTTTTCATCATGAGTAACTTCGATCATCTTGTTTAAGTATATCATGAGATGGTACATCCTAAGATGAGTTATTAGATATTGACTCTAAATGTGTTTAGAGGATTCTAGTATTTTAAACTTTTTAGGAATTATGAGATTATGAACTAAGGATCTATCTCGCTATCAAAAGAGGATCATATATATCCACACTTTTAATGGCTCTAAGAAGTTCCTTGATGGCAATAAGCTTCTTCATTTTAGTCTCTAAGCTCATTTTTCTTTTTAAATTTTTGTTAATAGCCAAATTAACCATAGGAGTTGGTCGAATTTACAAAATATATAGCTACTTATAGAGTCAAGCCGGAGACTTCGGGATGGGTTGGCTTATACTTACCTTTAAGTGTTGTGTGACTGGTTAGATTCATAATGCTAACAACCTTTTGGTGAGGAGTAGAGAAAGATGGCTTAGAAATTACCACTCGATTAGTGTGTATCTATATGATAGTTACTATCTTAAGGATAACAAATGACTAACCCATTTCCTAACTAGGAGGCTCTTCAATAGATACGTGAGTTTACAAAATTTACTCAAGTAAAGTAATTAGTCTAGACATTTCGCTTTCAAAGCACCTAACTCCTTCTAATGGTTTTGCTCAAGTTGAGCCCCTTTTTCGTTATCCATTCTTCTTTTGGCTTGAGTTGTCAATCTTTGAGGGGAAATACGGTTTCGATAGGAAGACTTATGCTTCTTTAAGTAAACTAACAAGTATAATAACATAAATAACATTGACATAAAGTAAAGACATTTGTGATTGAATATGGAGTAGTCAATTACAAAGGGTGATAAAAGATTTCATTCTTTTTTATTTCTTCACCCGGGAGATTATTTATAGTAGATTTAAATATTTGATTATTCACATCGGTAACCTTTCAATGCTTTACCCGACACTTACTTGAACCGAGTTTGAACTCTTTTATCATCCATCCCGAACACATCACGACCAAGTTGTCTTAGTCAAGGTTTCAAACACATTTAACTTGATCGGTGCATTTAATCAAGGAAAGATGATCCTAGGTTTAATTCTAACCATTACATGGGTGAGTAGGCTTTATCTAAGTCTTAAAAGAGTATCTTTCAGCCTAATGAATCTTTAGTAGAATCACTAGAACTATCCACGATGATATTAGCAATTTTGAAAATCAACGATTACCCATCACCAATGGCGACTAATAAGAAGTCTTAAGGTTTCGAGAGTGTTTACCCGAGGTGAAATCCATCGAGACATCATTACCAACTCTCTAAATCCTAAGAAAAATGTAAATGATAATTATAATTATACGAGTGAGGTGTGTTCTCAAAATATGAAATAAAGGTTAAAAATTAAATAACTAAAGTCGTAAAGAAAAATAACACAAATAGCACACATATATATGGACAAATTTTCTCAAAAAAATAGATAAATAAATAAATGAAAATTACTCATTTGAAACATATAGGCAATAAGATATAACGAACAATAAGATATTTATGAACATAAACATTCTAGGCTTGACCCTAGCATTCCATCTTCCTAGTGAAGTTGCCAATTCCGTCGATATGGGCCTACAGGGGATGAACACGAGTGAACATAAGAGTCACCACCTAGCTAATTGAAGAGAACTAAAAAACTCTAAACACACCTGGTCTACATAGATATCTAGATTGAAGGATTATGTATCCTATGAAGGTACATAATAAATAAAAATTTTCCTCCATCTAGAATTTTTAAGATCATGTCATAGGATCAATTAATCATACATAAACATGAATATAAATATAGGTGAATGATTACCTCTTAGAACGTAGAAACAATTCAAGTGCAAAGGGATCATCCAAGTGTTTGCCTCTATTGATTATCTACACAGCTCAAACACTCATACAAAAAGCAAAAAAAATCCTAGAGTGCTAGCTCCAATCCTTCTATGTAATTTATTTTCTCTAGAAATCCTATAGGGTAATTTGTGCTAACTTTTGGCTTTTTTAGGAAGGATACAACAACTAATTATTTTTTAGAGAAAAATATTTTTTTCTTTTCATTTTTATTGTAGTGAGTTTTCTTTCTCTTACTCCTTCTCGCCTCTCTCATCCCTCTTATATATAGGGGCGACAACATCTCCTTATAGGTCGAGGAGATGTTGCCTATGTGAGCTCTATTTAATCTTATCCTTATAAATCCTGAATCTTATCCAACATTGCTCATGTTTATCATTTCATCAAAATATCTTACGAGCTTTTAATTTAAACCTATTAGCCGAGACTCTTTTGATTCAATTAATTACTAATTAATTTGGACTATCCAAGTAAATTAGGTCAAATATTTTTAATAGGTCCATATTAGGAAATAATTTCCTCAATTACAATTAAACCTAAATTAGGAAACTAATTTTCTTTTTAGGCAATTGGCTTCCAAATTTGGAAATGACTTCCAAAATAGGAAACTGGTTTCTAAAATAAGAAACTTTTCATTTTATAAAAATTTGTTTAAAATAGGAAACTTCCAAAACAGAAAACCTTTTCTAAAATCTTTGTTTTTCTTTTATCGTGTAACTATTTAAAGTTATGTATGTGACTCAATAGCTAATCATATCTAGTAAAAATTAGCAAGGGCGATCACGTCTTTTTCAATTTGATTTGGCCAATTATGTCTTTTTAAGTTTCAAATTGGCATAACCGAGTTACGTCCTTTTCAATTTGGCAAGCTAATCATATCTTTTCAAATTTCAAGTTGACATAGTCAATCATGTCCTGTTAAAATTAGCACGACCAATCAAGTCCTTTTCAATTTGAAATGCCCAGATCATGTCCTTTTCAATTTGATATGGCCAGATCACGTCTTTTAGGGTTTCAAATTGGCATGGCCGATCGTATCCTTTCAATTTGACATGACTAATCATATCTTCTTAAATTTCAAATTGACACGGCAAGTTATTTCTTTTCAATTTGACATGGCTAGTCACGTGTTCTAAAATTTCAAATCGACATGACTAGTTACATCTTTTCAAATTGACATGATCAATCATGTCTTTTGAAATTGACGTGGTCGATCACATCTTTTCATATTTTAAATCGATGCTACCAATCACATCCTTCTAATTTAATATGGCGAATCATATCTCTCTAAATTTCAAGTCGAAACGACCAGTCGCATCTTTCTAGATCGACGTATCCATTCACCTCTTTTCAAATTTCAAATGGATGTCGATAGTCATGTCTTCCAAAATTTTAAATTGATATGGCAAGTTAAGTCTCTTCAAATTTCAAATTGATGTAGCTAGTCACATCTTTTCAAATTTTAAATCAACATGATTAGTCATGTCTTTTTAAATTTCAAATAAATATGGTTAGTCATGTCATTTCAAATCGACGTGGCTAGTTACATCCTTCCAAATTCCAAATCGACATGGCTAGTCACGTCCATTCAAATCAACGTGACTAATCATATTTTTTCAAATTCTAAATCGATGTAGCTAGTCACGTCCTTTTAAATTCCAAAGAGACATGACCGAGTCATGTCCCTTTTAAAATCGATGTAGTCAATCAAATCCTTTTAAAATTTTCTTTTGTTTCCTTATAAACTTACTATGCAAAGCTAAAGAAAAAATATTTTTCACCGACTTTACATTGTAAACATTATAAAAAAGAGACAACTATTAACACTCAATTTTACATTAAATAATTTGATATATATATATTAGAAAAAGGAAAAAGAAAAAAAGAGTTATTTGGAAGAATTAATTTTTAGGTATAATTGAATAAAATTAAAAAAATAAGCCTTGATTTATTTTAATTAAGGGGTATAACTGAAATGCGAGCAAATAAAATTATACCAAGATTAAAAAATGAGAAAAACCAAGGACAAAATACGAGTGTTTGCCCAAAACCCTAATTTTTTCCTATAAATACCCAACCCATTCGGTCATTAAGGCTGGAAAAGGATCCAAAAAAATAAAAAAAAACCTAACAAACATAAAAACATAGCCAAACAGCCCCTAAGAAATCCAAAAACACGAATAATCAATGGCTAAACCTTTCTTCTTCAAATCGATCACCTTCGATCAGTTTTGACTTCAATTGTCATCAACCACGAATAGCCCATCACTAGATTGGCCCATCCCCACCGATTAGAGGAGGAGATGATGACGAGAGGATGGAGAAATCAAAGTTTGAACTACCACGGCTCGACCGATTAGAACACCTATTCATATTTTCCAATTCCGACCAAATCTCTCGATAACCACCATCACGGACCTTGTCGTCCGACTTCTTCGAGCATTTCCCTCCTAAAGTTGTGACCTAGAGTTAGGGATGGTAGTGGGCTATTAATTACCATTTTAAAAGACCCTAATGGGTAATGAACTAAATATAGATAAAATAATATTATCCATTTATGTTAATGGATAATTTATTTAAGAATATGGATACCCTATTTTTTCTCTATTGATACCCCATCTTTTACTTATTAACATAAAAAAAAAATTGAAACACAAAATTTATACGAAAAATAATTTTTTTAATGGAATATTATAACATGTTAAAGTTCCAAAAAAAAAACCCAATCTTGACATAAAAAGGTTGGTTTGAGATAACCATTATTGTTAAAGTAGTGAAAAAAAAAGAAAAAAGAAGTTTGAAATCTTAGTGTCTTAGTCCCATATTTGCCCATGATGAGGTGGTAAATCTTATTCATTAAAAGATGGCATTATTAGACTTACTTTCCAAAAGTATTTTTCATTACATAATCGCCTAATTAACATACCAAATATTTTTAATGCCATGTTAGCATATATCTAAATTTAAAAAAAGATTTAAATATTGAATAAAATAAATAATTAAGCTTTTATAGAATTTTTATGACTACTTTTCTTTTTGTGGATTACTTTTTCTTAAACAACTTATAATTAAAACTTAAAAAATAATTAAAACTTAAATAATTTTTCTTTTATAGCTCCATAACTTTTCAAATCAACATTTTACATTTTAACATTTTGATGAAAAAAAATAGAATCATTTTTTAATTTATTCAAAATGAATTTGAAATTTCATCGAAGGAATTTCTCCGTTAAATATTTGCAATAATCTATCAATTTAAATTGGTCAACATTTTTTACAGGTAAATTTATTTTTTAATACCCAAAGTACAATTCCTTAATAAGCTATCAAATTTATATCTTAATGTGACTAGGATTTTAAACCGAGTTAACTTCAAAATTAATTTGAAATTTCATGAATGAAAATTATATTCAATGTAAAATTTTACATTAATGATTAATTGAAATTAAATATCAATAGTTTACTTATTTATACATTCAAAATTTATAATTTATTTTTTTTTCAATTTTTAAAGAGGAAATAGATTTTATAATATTTTTAACAAAGAAAAAAATAAAAGGTAAAGAGGGAAGAACACCTACATATTTTTTTAAAAATGAATAAAACTTAAAAAATAAATTAAAACTTAAAAAATTAGTGGATAAATAGGTATGGACAGTGGTATGGGCGGGGTATGATATAATGGATATGAGTTAGGTAAAGAAATGGATAAGTGATTTTTAGTGAGTAATGAATAGAGTATTTTTTAGTAGGTAGGGTAGGGGATTGACTTAATGGGTCGGGTACCCGACCCATTGCCATCCCTACCTAGGGTCACCGAAAAATGATTTAATTAACGACAACATGTTTTCAATATGTTTTGAATAACTTAGAAAAATTGATCGATTAGAACCAAATCAAACATCTTAACCACCGCTTACGAGTCGATCGGTATCCTTGGAACCTTAAAATCATTGCTAGAATCATCTTAAAATCATTGCTAGAATCATCATTGATAAGAGAAAAAGATCCAATAAAAAATTTAGAGGCTTTGATCTCTTTCCTCTAACATCGTTCGTCGCTACCTCCACTACCATTAGATCCGCAATAACCTCCTCTACAACGGTGGTGTTCCATACATGTAAAAGACTACTAAAAGTTGAACAATTAATTAGTAGTCGACTCTTCGCCTTATAGGGGCATGTTCATTATTTTGCAATGCAAAGGCAATTTGGTCATTTCACAACTAATCGAGAGCAATTCAATTACCATAAAAAAGTCTTTCTAATGCTAAAAAATAGTGGCTTCCTTCTTCTTAGCCGATCGAAATAATCGGTCTTCATTTAGATTAAAAGAAGTTAAAACCGATCAAAAGTGAACTCGTAACATTTCCATTGTATTTGGGTAATTTTTAAACTTATTTGATTGTTTAAGATGATAAATATAAGTGTCAAATGATGCATTATGAATAGTTATGATTGTTGTCTATTACCTATTTTGCTTATATAAAGTTGTCGGTGGCTTTATATTTATATGATCGAAGCTCCCAGTGACTTCTAATAAATCATCCTACTTGCCTCGTTATTTGTTAGAAATGAAGTTATCGGTAGCTTCTAACTTGTATGGTCAAGCCGCCTATAACTTATAAATCATTTTATTTGCTTTTGGTAGGTTTTTACTCGTATGGACGAAGCCGTCAATTGGTTCACAAATCAATTTATGTGCTTTATATGGATGGGCCGCCAATGGCTCTCGAAAAAATTTTAATCGTTTTTTTTCCCCTCAAAATAAAGCCATAAGTGGCTTTCCATTTATGGATGGAGTTACCACTAACTTATGAACCAATTTTGCTTAATTTTGAATTGTTGAAACAAAGTCGTTGGTGGCTTCCTACTTATATGATAAAGTCGCCATTGTTTTCTAGATTATTTTATTTTATTGTCCGCTTAATTGAAACAAAACCATCGGTAGCTTCTCACTTATTTGATGACATCATCATTGGCTTCGAACTAGTTATCGGCTCCTTGATCGAGCAAAAAAAAAAAAGTTATCAATAATTTTTCACTTATGTGACGAAGTTGTCGGTAGCTTCCTAAATTCATGACTCGAATTCATCGGTGGCTTCCCATTTGTGTGAATGAAGTCGTTGATGACTCGTTGCTCATGCTAATAAAAGGCTATTCATGTTTAGAAACTCACCGTTTTTTAGTAATAGGTTATGTTCACTAATGACTAGTCAAAATTTCAGCTTCCCCTACCTTTTCTTGTTGAGTAAGGGGCATTAGCCTTAAGCTAGCATGAACTCTCAAACTACTCTATTTTATATCCAAACTCCTAAACTATCCTATTTGATATCCACACCTCCAAATATCATGTTTTACATCCAAACCCCCAAACTAACATGTTTTTACATTTTAACAAAATAAACTCATTTAAATAGGCATAGAAACATAACACGGTAAAATTATATTTTTTACGTTCGAAGCAAATAATGTAGCTTACCTTAGGTAGGATAGGATGACGATGATATTATATCTTTCTCATACTGAATCGATCCTTACCTAGATATTTATGTAGACCAAGTACATTTAGGATTTCTTAATTCTTTTTAATTAACTAGGTGGTGAGTCCTTGTCCGTCCCTCGTAGGGCCGAAGTCTACAATTACAACCACATATTCACTAAATAACAATTTCTTATCCAAGTTTAGGTGTAATCTTGATGCCAATTCAAAGCTCTATCATCCAAGAAAAAGAAGCATATTGAATCTTTCATATTCATCCATAGGTTCAATATAAAAAACCGATGACATTTGTACAACCTTTTATTGATATCATTTCCAACAAAGGTAGAAAAATTCTTATTTGGTTTTTTAAGTTTATAGCAATGGTTTAGGCTAGAATAGATGTCTGTTTAGTTTGTATTGTGTATTGATGAATGATTATGGGAAAGAATGGATCATGATTGCAAGAGATGTGGAAAAATGTGATTTGTGTTGATGGATGTGGGTTGAACACTTTAATGGTGTGGTGGAAAAGTGGTATCACAACTAGAAGGAGTTGTGACAATAAGAAGTCATTAAAGCATTGAGTAAGGTATTGAGTTCTACAAAACCCTACTCTTGTTGCTTATGAACCATCTTCCATTTTTCATAATGTTCCTTCATACTTCTAGTTACTTCCTCAATTTTGTTTTAAGTGGTTTCTTGGTAATGACCTCATCGATTCCTCTAACTTATACATTTAATTTATTTTTGTGTTTTTGGCCATGGAAGCAACACCAAGAATTGCAAGCTCTAATATCAATCGATACGGTGGATTGTTACCTTTTTTTAGGACAAAGATAGAAAAAGATGGAGAGAGAGAGAAGATATCGAGGAAGGATAAAATTTGCAATATGATTCGGGTTGCACCATCGTACAACCATGTTACCATATCAGTGTTTCTGACTTAATTTATTGCTAAGGAAATGAACCAAATAATCTGTCCATTAACCACTAATAACACCAGCTGACTAAGCCCATTATTGCTAACTCCAAGACAATAGAACTTTCAGAGCCCTGTACAGCTAAAAACTTAGCCTGCTACAAACAAAACTCAGTTATTCCTTCGATCAAGTCAAATCCTAACCGAAAAAAATTCTCAATTCAATTCAAATTGAACCTATTCCTTTCAATGGTGACTTTCACGTATCATTGTACGGCAACCTCCGTTATTACAATGTTCAAAGAATTGCATAGTCTAACTTAAAGAAAAAAATTAGCCGTTCCCACTTAAAATATAAGCTGGTGTTTTTTTAAAAAAAAATTAAAAGAACAATTATCTTTTTAAGATTGTTACTAGGAAATTAAAAATTTTAAAACATTTTATTTATTATATTTTAGCAATCAATTTATTTATTCACTTTAATGTAAAATAAGATATTTTATAGTTTAATGGCAATTTATGTTCCTAAGCTATTTAAGTTGTGACATATTAAAATCTGTATTATAAAATTATTTTGGATAAATATTATTCTTTTGTTATATTTTATTATTATTATTATCATCAATAAAAAAATCCTTTAAAAATGTTTTTTTTTTTTTAACTGATAGTAAGACTTTATCGGGTTTTTTTTTTACTGATAAAAGGCATTCTAAAAACTTATTAAACACATCTTTGATAACCATAAATAATCACGGGAAAATTCAATGATAGCAGACAGGTTCATAAACGTACTATATGGGACTGTAGATTTTGCAGTCTGGCCCAGTACTGTAAGGCTAGCTCAATACCAGACAGGGTTCCAAGGAAACCATTAATGCTCTGAAGACCATTTTGAGTTTCTCTCACTAAACCACTACAATCAGACAGTATTAGAAACCACTTTATTGGGTTTTGAATTTCAGACCCAAAAGAAAACATAAAATAAGACAAAGCAAAATAAAATGTACGAACTTTAGAGTTCCTTCGGTTCTGTTTTGTTAAAAATTCAACTGATGTTCATTCAAAACAGAAAAACCTAAGAAGTCAGGTAATGATTTTATTAGCTTAGATCCTCTTTACCACATCAGATTTTCTATTAAATTTGAGTTATTAGGTTTGTTAGTCTCTCTGATCTGCTAATAAAGAATTTCCTTTTCTATTTATCTCCTGTCTTTAAAGGGCTAAACCTGCTTTGTCCAGTGATTTCATTTTCAAAACCTTTTAAGGTAAAGATTGGAACTTGATCCGTTCTTGGTCAATTTTAGTAAAAATGGAAAAGTGGGTTATTTTCAATTTCATGTTTTTGTGGCTGTTTTGAAGCTTGTGTGTTCGCAGTTTTTTGAATACCGGATGGTGTTCCTTTTGTTTCAGGTTTTTTAGTGAATTGGTATTTGTTTTGGCTTCCTTTGACTTAGTGTATGTATTTGCCTGTTGCAGGAAAATAAAAAGTTAGCAACTTCTGCAACATTTTTGTCAAGATACTGCGGTTGTGTGGTGTGGAAGTTTGTTTCTTTGAAATGCACTCAGTTTCATTCTGCAATAAAGTGCTGCTCCCCGTCTCATAAGAAATTTCATCAGATCTTACTATAAATTTTGGTTATTGTTTATGAAGAGAAGGAAAAAGGAAAGTCATATATGTGCAGAGACTGGTGATAGACGGAGGGTTTGGTAGCTAAAACTGTGGTTTTGTTTATTCAGAAGTAATATTAATGGAAGAATCACCAGGCGAAGGCTCTATAGATAAGTCCAAGGTTTTGAATGTAAAGCCCTTGCGGACTCTTACTCCAGTATTCTCTTCACCACCGAACTTTAATTCTTTTCCTCAAGGTTCTGCCCCTTTTGTTTGTGTTTCCCCAGCTGGTCCTTTCCCACCTGGAGTTTCCTCTTTCTTTCCATTTTCCCGTATACCTAATCAGTCTGTCCCTTCTGGTGACCACACCCCAATATCGTCAGCAGTTCCAATCAATTCGTTTCGGTCACCTGAGCCTCTGTCTGCACGGACTGCAAACGGAAATGCTGGGTCATCAAGGAGGGTTTATAGAAACAGCAGGGTTGTGGAAGAAGACGGGTATAGTGACAAACAAACTAAGAGTTCACAGAGTAGATCTCAGAAAAGGACAAAAGGCAGCCATGACAAATTAGCCTCTCCTGATGTTGACACAGATGTGATGGTAGAAAATATTTTCCAATCATATAACCTTGTGCAATTCGAAGCAGCACGAAGATATGATGGTGATACCGATTCCGTAGGATATGTGCTCCTGGTTTTCAATTTGCTCCGAAGACAAATCGCACAGCTTGAAGATTCGAAGGAAGCCACTACGGGACAATCAAGGCGCCCTGACTTAAAAGCAGGTAATGTTTTGATGACTAAAGGAGTTCGAACGAATGCCAAGAAGAGAGTTGGAGCTGTACCCGGTGTTGAAATTGGAGACATTTTCTTTTTTAGAATGGAATTGTGCACAATCGGACTGCATGCTCCAAGTATGGCTGGAATAGATTACATGTCTGTCAAGGTCAGTCAAGATGAAGAACCAATAGCTGTCAGCATTGTTTCATCTGGAGGATATGAAGATGATGTTGAGGATGATGATGGATTGATTTACACTGGCCAAGGTAAGGAAACGGATCAGAAGCTTGAAAGGGGTAACCTTGCGCTGGAAAAAAGCTTGCATCGTGGTAATGACGTTAGAGTAATCAGGGGTATAAAGGATGTGGGAAATCCAACTGGAAAGGTATATGTGTATGATGGTCTATATAGAATCCAGGAGTCATGGGTGGAGAAAGGAAAGTCTGGTTCCAATGTTTTTAGGTATAAGTTGGGCAGGCTACCTGGTCAGCCTGAGGCATACAAAATGTGGAAAAAAATTCAGCAATGGAAGGATGGTATTACTCCTAGGTTGGGGATTATACTACCTGATCTTACTTCAGGGGCCGAAACGTTGCCTGTTTCTCTTGTGAATGACGTTGATGATGAAAAGGGGCCTGCCTATTTCACTTATTCTCCAAATCTCAAGTATCCAAAACCAGCACCAAGGGATCCTTTTGTTGGCTGTGCTTGCAATGGTGCATGTCTCCCGGGAAACAAGAACTGTGATTGCGTTCAGAAAAATGGAGGCTATCTTCCTCACATTGTGAATGGGGTTATTGTGAGCCACAAATCAGTGGTATACGAGTGTGGTCATTCCTGTCCGTGCCCTCCAACTTGCCGTAATCGTGTGTCCCAGGGTGGGCTAAGAGTTCGTTTGGAGGTGTTTAAGACCAAGGGTAAAGGTTGGGGTTTAAGATCCTGGGATCCCATACGAGCTGGAGCTTTTATATGTGTATATGCAGGAGAAGCTGTAGATAATTCTAAGGCACAAGAGCTTGCAGGTGAAAACGAAGATGATCACATCTTTGAAGGTACCCGCACCTACCAGCCAGTGGAAGTTTTGCCTGGTGATTCCAATAATGTTCCAAACCTCCCATTTCCTCTTATAATAAATGCCAGAAATGCTGGGAATGTAGCTCGTTTTATAAATCACAGTTGCTCACCAAATCTGTTCTGGCAACCAGTTTTACGTGGAAATAGCAAGGAGTTTGAGCTCCATATTGCGTTTTATGCCATCAAACACATTCCTCCTATGACAGAATTGACGTATGGTTATGGGATGGTACCACCTGAAAAAGCAGATCGTGGGAAGAAAAAATGCTTATGTGGGTCACCAAAGTGCAGAGGTTTTTTCTATTGATGGTCCATTTACTGGAGTATTTGGATAAGGATGATCCTCGCTAACTCATGCTTCCGGAAGAAGGTTTGCATTCCAACCTGCTAGCTCATTTTTGCTCGCTCTGCGAAAAATATTTGTTCTTTTTTCTCCTTTTTTTTTTTTTCAAATGCTTATAAATTTACTGGACTGTTCAATGCATAAGAAAGTGCTAGAATGTGGCTGATTTTAAAATTTTGTACAAAATAAAGATGAGTGCTCATCCCAATTACACTAAACGTTCGTGTTTCTTTATTTTATCTGTCTTGCAGCCAGTTATATTCACATACCTGTAACATGTTTTCCAACCTGGATGCTTCACACTTTGGAAGTCCTGCATTTGCTATAAATATGCACTTGATTAATTTAGACCTTGTTTGAATTTCTTTTGGTAAAATTCTTTTAAAATATCCCATAAAGTGATGTTGTAACATGGGAAAGTGGTTTATAGAGCTGTAAGTTCATTTGTGTGACCATACTTAAACTAATCATTTTTTTTTTCAATTCTGAAGATGTCTGAAGCAGGGGAGTACTCTTTTAATGATCCTCGTCATATGTACGAGTTTGCAAGAAGGTAGAGCACTAGATTCATCTTGCAAAGTATGACAGACATCATAAGCAAATGATGCATCTTTCTGTCATTTGTAGTAAAAGAAATCCCAAGATTTTGGATTTCCAAGTATTTTACCAAACCTGGTATTTATAGATTCATGATCAGAAAAGATTAGTTACCGGATCATGTAAGTATTTGATCAAATCTGGTCTGATATTAGATACAGTTGGGACGTTTTGAAAATTTATCGTAATTGCTTGGCCACTAATATGTATGAATATGAGTTTTTTTTTTTTTTTAATGCTCAGAGACATTTTGATTGGCTATATTTACTTCTTTAAACTGAATTCTCACTTCTGGGTCTTCACTTTTCCACCATCAGCTAGTTTGCAGTCCGTGGCGAGAAAAAGCTTCAGGTGGTCTCAGAACATGCCTATCTTTTCACCAGCTGCTGGTGGTCTATGGTTTTTGCCCTTTGCATGAGTGAAGACCGAAATTTCCTTCCATGACTGGAGCAGACAAGCACATGAAAGGTTTTTCTTTGTTTTACTAAAATTCTGTTGAACATGAAACATTAGGATGCAGACTTGTAACTTAGTTTAGCTGTTATCCCAATGCTGTATTTTCCTAGATTGAAGTAGTTCTCGCCTCTTTTGAGAGTTGTAATACTTGTATTTAATAATTGATCGATGTGCCAAGAAGATTTACTAGTTGCACTCATTTTTTTGGGTTACGTTCATTTTATATGCTCTCGGGTTTGAAGGAAGGCTGTTGTTCAAAGATGCCACCATTTTCGGGTCTTCAGAGCAATTTAGTCTGTTGCTGAGGGTTGCCATGAAGAGATCTGCGTCTGCATTTCAATAAATGCAAAGTTGCTAGCTAGTTTTGTTACGAAGACTACTTTGTCAAATGTCAATGAAACCAAACTTTCATCATTGGCAAAAAAATTAGGAAAACAACTCAGTTGTATTTAACAGTGATCTTTAGAAGGGAATTTGTGACTATTTTAAGGTTCGAACTATATCATTTTAAATGTTATTAGAATTGGTACAAAATAACCTTTCATCACTGATTTTATTAGCTTCAAAATATTTGGCTGCTACCAAAAACTAAAAAATCATTATGGCTAGTATCTCCTATGTTAAACCTTGAAATCATCTGTCTGGGGAGTCGACCTGCTCTCTACTTTGTCTCCAAGAATATTACCTCAGTGTCATATTAAAAAAATGCTAAAACCTGAGAGAGAGAGAGAGAAAGAGAGATCTTCTAGCTAAAAGTCTTAAACTTTAGTCTGTGTGTGTGTGTGTGAGAGAGAGAGAGAGAGAGGGATGATCTAGTTAAAAGTCTTAAACTTTAGTCTACTTGGGGGTGTCCAAAGTCTCAAACTTTGAACAGAGACAATCTTAAAATAACAGAAATAGTTGGGGCTTCATTCTAAAATTGCAACTTATTTTACTACTTTAGCCCGCGAAAAAACCGTTGGAAATCGTTGTTTGGTAGGAAAAGCTGACAGCAAATGTTGTAAGAGAGAGAGAGACAGATTTTGCTAAGAGGATTGGTGTCTGTGATTAGGGACAGGTGGGTTTCTTTTTATCATTTTTTTTTTTTTATCTCGAAGAGAGAAGAATGTGAAAAAAGAAAAATACCCATTTGTCTTTTGATGTCATTCCAAAACAAAACATTTTCTTCTCAAAAAGAAATTGTTTTGATTTGGTTTCATGCCGGTTTTATTTTGAAGGAGATTTTGTTGCGTAAGTATCTGTAAATAGAAAAATAACAAGTACAAGAGTTGAAGATCTTCCTATAATATGGCAGCAGCAAAGGATCCTCCTTCCACACCAAAATCCAAGAGGCTCTATCAACTTTGGAAGGGTAACAATGTAATCCTTTTTCCCAGCCTTCTGCATGCATGTCCTCAATCCTTTTCTATTATGAATTGCTTGATTTCTTTATTATGAATGCAAGAAAATGTGATGATTTCTTGTTTTTATCGTTTTAGTTTGTCATTTATTTGACTATGTTATTGATGATTCTTGAAGGGGATCTAAATCAAATGTGCCTTAATCCAATGTTTCTTTACCTTTGAATATATAAATGAAGGAATGTGGAGAGATCAGCGTCATTTTCTGCCATTTCCCTTTTTGCCTGACAGAAAATGTCAGCTACAATTATGAGTGAGACTTTAGTTAATCAAAGGGGAGAGTCCCAGATTTCTAAATGGTAAATGTGTTTCAAAATGAGCTTTTCCGGCTCATTATTGAAATCGATGAGTGTTTTGCAGTAGTTGAAGAATTTGATGAGGAAACTGCAGTTACAGGTTGTTATATTTTCCAGA
The DNA here is from genome assembly GCA_963924115.1 of Dovyalis caffra. Taxonomy (NCBI): domain Eukaryota; kingdom Viridiplantae; phylum Streptophyta; class Magnoliopsida; order Malpighiales; family Salicaceae; genus Dovyalis; species Dovyalis caffra. The sequence goes on from CAWUPB010001159.1 coordinate 12,235,318, forward strand.
ACAGGACTAACAAAGCTTGATGTTCTAATATCAGAAATTTCTTTGCGGCGGAAGAGCCGTCTTTGGTCCTGATGCAGCATCTCTATTTTTGACAACCTTTTTAATTGGAGGTCCTGCAATAGCATTTTGCATAAAGATGCTGCTGCTGATAATCAGAACAAACGATCCATGTTACGACTTTCCAGTACTAGTCGGGGGATTGGCCCTCACTATTATGGTTGGTAATGTGAAGTTTCTTGGCAATGACTGACCTTGTTCAGAAAAAAATTTCAGAATCTAATGAAATGTTATGCAGGACTTCGTATTTCTCTTCATGACGTCAGGTAGAGATCCAGGAATAATTCCTAGAAACTCTCAGCCACCTGAATCAGACGAATCGCTTGGCTCTACTAACCAATCTATGGAGTGGGTTAATAACAAAATTACTGACTTGAAATTGCCACGTACAAAGGATATAATTATTAATGGCCACAGTATAAAAGTGAAGTTCTGCGAAACTTGTCTGTTATATCGTCCGCCACGAGCTTCACATTGCTCCATCTGCAACAATTGTATTCAGAAGTTTGATCACCATTGTCCATGGGTGGGTCAGTGCATTGGACAGGTAAGTTACTACCTGGAATTCTTTAGGATTTCCTGAAATCTATACATGGACAATTTTCATAACATCTAAACACATTTTGTCACATGGATTATCAACAATCAAGCCATCTCTTCTTTAAGTTATAGGGGCTGATTGAGATTTTGTACATTTATATGATTGGTTTGCGCATTTGAAAGTTTTTGAGATAGACATAATGGAGTGTTGAAGTTATCGATTCTCCTTAAAAATGTTATCATGGCACTCCAACTTGGAAGAAATCTCCAAGGAAATTTGCCATTTTGGACATATGCCAGCTTTAAGCTTTACTAATGCCATATCATGCACTCTATCGAATCGTCCCTGCTCGTGTTTTGAATGCAAGAATGAAACTAATGCTGAAAGTTGCTTCTCCTGCTTTAGAGTCTGCGTAGTTCTTTTCTGACAGACACTAACCAGCTTCTTCTGTGGTGATCCTGCTTGCAGCGCAACTACCCATTTTTCATAGGCTTTATATCCACATCAACTACTTTGTGCATATATGTGTTCATGTTTTCTTGGTTCAATGTTCTCCGGCAACACAGAACTTTGTGGAACGCTATGTCGCATGATGTTCTATCTGTTGTTCTCATTGCATACTGCTTTGTAGCAGTCTGGTTTGTTGGTGGGCTTACGCTTTTCCACGTCTACCTGATTGGCACCAACCAGGTATGGCATTTGCAAATGATTAACAGAATGTAATATTTCTGCTGTACTTTCTTTTTGATCTAATAAAGAGAATAAATAAGCAACCGAATCAATTTCACTTGCAGTACATATACTTTCTCAGCATCCAACTTCTGCTTTGGCCTTTTCATCATATGCTGTAACTTACCTCTAGCTAAAATCTGTGCCTTGTTTTCCACTCTTGTATCTAATTTTTTTCCCCTCTCGATCATCACAGACCACTTACGAAAATTTCCGGTACCGCTATGATAAGAAGGAAAACCCCTTCAACAGAGGGATAATAAATAACCTTAAGCAAGTATTCTTCTCTAAGGTCCCAGCATCACAAATCAATTTTCAAGAATGGGTGTCAGAAGATGATAAGTCTATAATGGGTAGTCCTGACATAAATGGAAACTTCATTGGGAAAGGGAAATTTGACATAGAAATGGGAGGTAAATTTGGCAAGGATGGGGCCATTCATCTCCCAACGATTTTGCAGAATTTGGATTATGGCAGTCTTGACGATAATTTGAAGAAGAAGGGAGAAGGAAAACCTGCATTTGACCCTTTTTTATTTCCTGCCGATCAAGAACAACAGAATTCACCGCAGAGCTCCAGCGATAAAAGCAATCCTGTGGGAGATAACAGGAAACAATAGCTTCCATGATAGCTAGACGTTCATCCAAGGTAAATGTAGTTCTTTTGACTTGTGCATGAAGTATTGTCTCATAATTTTCTGAAGGTCCTGGGCAGTAAAATCATAGATAATCCAGCAAAATAATTATGTATAGAACTCATTTCAAACATAACTTGGCAGGTTTGAAACAGTACTGCTTCATCGTCTTGTAGCAGTTGACAGATTAATAAGCTTAAATTCGGTGATGGTAGAAGGTAAAAAAATGAATGTATCAAATGCTGTAAAGAAACGATGAAGAAAAAAAAATTTTGTTGAATTGAATTCCAATCTATTCTCTTTGTACAAAAACAAAAAGATTACAAGGAGGCCTTTTCGGCGAGTCGGATAGCTTAGAACACAGAAGAACAGAACAGCAATTTGCTTGATTTGTTGTTCTTTTGTTCTCCTCTTATCTTTTGTTTTTCAAACTCCGTTCTCCAAATGTTTATATATATATATATATAACTGGTCTAGAATTGTACATATGAATGATGTTGATGAGTGTAAATAATGAACTGGAAAATCATTTTGGTAAGACTACAGGTGTGCTCTATGAATATATTCTGCCCTATATTTTGCAAATGTTACAATGGCAGGCTTAGATTATTGTCGGATCATTCTAGTGGTGATGGAAAATATTAATAGGTGTTGGCTTTAATAGCAGTTTGTTATGAATAGCAACTTATACTATCTAGATTAGGTGATTGGAGTTTGACGATCACAAGATTAATGGAAAAACAAATAAAAGAATACACACAAAACAACACAAGGATTTAACGTGATTCCACACAAAATGTCTACATCCACAGACGAAGATGGATCAAAGTATTCACTCCTCTTACCCTATCTGCATTTGTTTTATGGTTGCAGATAGTGCACAATCAGATGATGGTTGCAGAATGCAAACCATATAAGAGGGAGATGGTCCTATACCAAACCAAAATTTCAGTTTGAGAAGTTTCATGTATCCAATTTTGTATAAATTATCTGTGAGGATTATTGGATGAATTAGGGGTTTGGGTTTGAGTTCTTTGAATTGCTACCACCTGTATTTATTTTCTCTTATAGTGAATATTTTGATCCTCAAACACCCCGCCGAACCACATTAATCAAACAGTTTTAATTCACATAACTCTGATCCATGTCATAATTTTCTAAAGATCAACTGTGATGAACTTATGTGTAATCTTATGTGTGTCTGTATAAACAATCTTTGAAAAACAACTATGGGGCAGACAATGATTTTGCCATCTCTATTCTAAATATGCATTAGCAACAAAAGAATGACTTGGTCAACTTTAAAGCCAGGTGGTAACATTGGTGCCACTCAACGACAAGCACTAAAAGTTTAAACCCTAAAAATTACAGGTTTTGTCTGGCCTGTTTGAAGCCAATGGGCTTCTTGTTGTGGAAAGATATTTGCTTAAACGACATTATCAATGATGAAGTAGACAGACAAACCCTGTTGATGCCTTGTTTTGGCTTTTGCAGACCAAAATCCCTTCCAAAGGCTTTAAGAAGCCTTCCATTTGTCTTCTTACTATTTTTTTTCCCTAAGGTTGTTTAAAATGTTTATCCCTTCTTGCCAAATTACTTTGACTCCCTTGTGATTAATTTATAGCACATTCTTCGGATTTTTCCTTTGTTTATCGTCAATAGTAATTTTTTTAGGTAAAAGTGTTTCTGGATAAATTTCTACGTATCTTGAAATTAATCTCTTTCTAAATGTGATTAAATGACACTTTTCAATGCATGGTCTCGGTTATTCCGAGTATTCTATAAGAATAGAATTTGAGTGTTATATAAGAACCAACGGGATACAATTTATTTTTTCTTTGTTTATGATAAATAATAATTTTTTTTTTTAGGTTCAACAATAAAGGTGTTTTTAAACTAGTTTTCATGTATCTCGAGACTAATCTTCAATGCACGGTCTTAGATATTTTGAGAATAAATTCTCAAAAATACCGACTACAAGTATCAAACCCTAAACCTAGCCTAGGCTTATAACTTCAATATTGATAAGAGAAATTATATAATTATTTTCATTTTCTCTTTTATATATATAGCAGATCTTGATAAAACTAATATCAGCTAAATGAGTATTAATTTGGCATGGTTTTGACTCCTCATGAAACATATATAAATGTTTTCTTCGTTCTATATTATATTACATTTATTAGTTTATATATAAGATTTTTTTTTAAGAAAAGCAAAACATTAACATAGAATATGATAATAACGTATAAATATATTCATCCGTCTTTATATAATACTCAAAGTTTTTCATATATGTCTAAATTTTTAATTATATCTCATTTGTTTGTAGAAGTATTTGAAATGTTTAATTTATTCTTTTTATCAATTTTTTCGACCAAATATTTTTTTGACCAAAATACCTTTGATTAAAAGGAAAATAAAAAATAAAATAAATTCAGAGACTTTAAAAATAAAAAACATAATTCGTGTGACTTTAAATATTTTTTAATATATATACACACACATATGAGGAAATGATCAAAGAGAGAGAGAACCGTGTGGAGACAACTTCAAATGGCAAGAATATGTTGTGCCATCACGTTGGGTTGAAAATGAATATGGTTGGACACTCCCACTTCAAAATTCTTTCCTTATTAGATTACAAAATTATTATTATTATTATTATTATTATTATTATCATAAATAAATATACATTATAATGAGTCTACTTCATTAGGTAGCTCACTTTCGTGTTTTTGTAGGTAATTTCATTTTTAAAAGCAAATTGTGCAATTAAAAGTAACAATAAATTATAAATTAGTTTCTTTAGTTTTAATAAACGAATTAATTGGTTTTTTAAGGAAAAAATAATTATTTAATTATTTTTATTTTTTGTTTCTTGATGAAATGAATTTATTTTCGACATTCGAAATGTAGAGGAGCATTGTCCCTAACTAAGAAAAAAAAAACATTATTTTCAAGTTGGAAATCACAAAGCCATCTAAAATCTGATTAAGAAGAGATTTAATTTTGGGATGAATTCAAAAATGAATTTGAATTTTTTTTTAAAAAAAAGAAGAATAATTATAAGTCATTAACGTATATGCGAATAGCGCAAAATAAAATAAAAAATAATAATTATACTGGCGGAAAAGCCGCGAGAAATTGAAACATCCGTCCCGAACTCCTTGTTGCCAGCATTTTCTTCTCTCTCTAACAGAGTTGTGTTTTAGAGAGAGAAAGAAAGAAACGATTCCAAATAGTGTTAAAAAAAGTTTTAATCTTTACAAGAACTAATAAGAGAATCTTTGTCTTGGTATAATCACCAAAAAAAAAAAAACAAAAAAGGGGGAGAAACTTTTGGTTAAGCATAGAAGTATCACCTGTTTTTTGATCCAAAAACCTCTCTGCTTTCTTTTTCTCTTTCTCCTTTTCACATTTCCACTCCATTAATATTTACAAATCTCGGGTTTTCTTTACATTTCCAAAAGGGAAAGAAAGGTTGGATCTTTTTGGCTTTGATATGCGTAGATAAATAAAAAGAAGGGAGTGTGTGTGTGTGTGTTTAGAGGTTGGAGAATATGAATCCAAATTCTGGTTCTTCTTCTACTGCTGCTTCTCCTGCTAGAGGAGAAGGAGGAGATGGGGAAGGTGGAAGGGTGAACAAGGGTTCTAAGCCTAAGAGGCTTTATCAAGTTTGGAAAGGAAGCAATGTTAGTATCCCTCTCTCTTTCTGTGTCAAGTTTCTTTTTTGATTTGTTTAATGGGGTTGTTTGATCATGTTTTGAATTGGGCTTTGGTTATTTTCTTTGTTTTCGATGTGTGTGCTGCTGCAATTATGGAAACTTGGGATTTTTTTGGTTAGTAATTTGATTTTGTTGATCATGGAGTTTGACTTAGTTGTGATCAATATTTCATTATGGAAAGGAATGTTTTTGTTCCTGTTTGTTATGTTTGATGAAATGTATGGATGCATGCTGGACTGGTAGATTTTTCAGTGGTAAAAAATGTTAATGTTGTTTTACCATAATTGAAACTGGTTCTTGAAGTCATTTTGTGTTGTGTTGAACTTGGTTAGATTTGGTTCATGATCTGACCCTGCAATTTTTATGCTTGATTTGTGGCAAGAAGCATGTTCGGTTTTTGGTAGAGTTCATCTTCAACATCCTAAGTTTCTTTAATCAATTTAATAAAATCTGCCTCTGGTTCTTTGTTCTTTATCAGTAGATCACTTAGGTTAATCTTTAAATTCCTTGTGTAGTGGAATTGTAGCATTGATGAGCTTTGGTTGTTTATTCTTGTGCTTTGATCAGAGATTTTTTTGCTGTGGGAGATTGATCTTTGGTCCTGATGTGGCATCTATTTTTCTATCAACGCTTCTTATTGTTGCCCCTGCAATTGCTTTTTGTATTAAAGTCTATCGCAAGATCATGGACAAAGGTACCACAAATCCTGCCCGGTGGTATCCTGTATTAGTTGTGGGCTCCATCCTTACTGTATTGGTAAGTATTTCATTTTCCATCTGGCATCGAGCAGTGATAACAATAGGCAGAATTGCGATCTACTTCTTCTTAAAGGAAGCACAGGAATTGAATGAAATGTAATAATTATGGGAGTCGGTAGTTTCTTTTGGCTTCTTTTGCTGCTTATGAAGTGAATCTTCATATTTAATTAAAGTTTTCAGACAAAAGATTTGATGTTAAATGACCAACGAATGGAAATCTTCTGATATTAAAGTTTTCGTTAGCAGGATGTGCAGTCAGATTTTGCAACATGCGTTTTAGTAATTTCTGTGCAAAACTACCTCTTTTTGCATATCATGAAAATTTCCTTAGTAAAGTCAATTTTTTTCTGCAGGATTTAGTGTTTCTCCTCTTGACATCTTCCAGAGATCCTGGAATAGTCCGTAGAAATACAAGGCCTCCTGAGTCGGATGAAACAGGTGACGCAAATACTCCATCAATGGAATGGGTCAGTGGGAGAACCCCTTATTTGAGATTACCTCGGACAAAAGACGTGATGGTAAACGGCCACACTGTGAAAGTTAAGTACTGTGACACCTGTTTGCTCTATCGTCCTCCCCGTGCTTCTCATTGTTCAATTTGCAACAACTGTGTTCAGAGATTTGATCACCACTGTCCATGGGTTGGTCAGTGCATTGGAATTGTAAGTTCAAGTTTTGATGCAATTTTATTTTTCCAAGCAAATTCATTTAGATGGCACATTATTTCTTTTGTTGGGGCTGCCAACAAATTCAAGCATAATTTTTCCTCTTTTGGTTCTATTTACTGGATGTGTTGTGAAGATCAGTTACTAAGTACAGTCATGAGAACGATTAACATATCTAGCCATTCTCATTGTTTATTTTGGATATTGCATCCTGTCCTATAGAATTTGCTATTCCCTGATTGCCCTAATAACTCTATATTAATACTGCCTTGGCTATAATTTTAGTGTCAAAATCGGGATGTGTTCGAATCAAGTCTTAGTCCATCCATTTGCAACCTTGCTGTACTCTTTTCCACCAAGTGAATTCTTGATACCTTACTTTCCTATTTAAAATTGATAATTGCTTTGGACTAATTAGGCAAAGTTTGGTCTATTATTATGGAAAAGGTTAGGACATTGAGATGTTAGGAATGGCACGATTTATTGTTGATATCCGTATTATGCATTGCCAATTCTGTGGCATTTAGCGGTAATCTTGCAAAAATCACCTCACAACTGACCAATTGAAAGCCAGACAACACAAAGTTAAAGCACAATTGAAAAACAGGAATGTCCTTTACTTTTTTGGGCTTATATGTTTTCAATGGAGAAATGGTGTAGACATCAATTAGCAAGGCAGGGAAGAAAAATGAAATTGATTGTTTGTGATTTCAATTTTCTATGAATAAGCAAAACAACCCTTGTCAATTCATAGAGTTCTTGATATGGCATTATCACACACTGTTACCTATCTGTGGGAACTTATTGTGTTATTATGTCTTGCTCTGGTTTGCAGCGTAACTATCGGTTCTTCTTCATGTTTATAGCGACAGCAACCATCTTGTGCATATACGTGTTCGGGTTTTCTTGGGTCTTCATTCTTACTGGAAAGCCACATACTTGGAAAATTATAACTCACGATGTCCTTGCTGATTTTCTCATAGTCTACTGCTTCATAGCTGTCTGGTTTGTTGGTGGCCTCACAGCTTTCCATTCCTATCTGATTTGCACAAACCAGGTGACATTTTTACCTGAAAAGAAACTGGACCAACTGGTTATTCTTTAAATCATATTTGACAATTTCTGGTCCTTTTCCTAATACAGACTACATATGAGAATTTCCGCTACCGGTATGATAAGAAGGAGAATCCGTATAATAGGGGAGTGATAAGAAATATCAGAGAAATCTTTTTCTCCAAGATTCCGCGTTCAATGAATAAATTCCGATCATTTGTGGATGAAGATGAACATATGGCAGTCGGTTCTCTGACGCCAAATCTTGGAGATAATCTGGTTAGCTCAAAGGAGAAAATCGACATTGAAATGGGAGCTAAGGTTGCAGGATCGAGTAATTATTCCCTTCCAGAAATTTTGAGAAATTTGGATTACGATGATGATTCAGATGATAATTTAAAGATGAAGGAGGAAGGTGGAAAACCAGGCACGGACCCATTCTTCCATGGTGAGCTAGATTTGAAAGAATCAGTGCAAATCTCTAGTGTTGGACATGGATCAATAGAATCTGTACAAGGTTCAAATGCCTTGGATGGAGTGAGGGAATCTGCTAGAAGTTCAAGAGAATCTGTCCAGATTTCCATTGCTGAAGATGGAGCCGGAGAATCTGAGCAGAGTTTCATTGCTGATAATGGAGTGATAGAATCTTTGCAAAACTCTACTGTTGAAGATGAAGAGTTTATAAAGAATTCTACCATTGAAGAAAGGACAAAACTGGCTGAAGGAACTAATGACGATCACAATTCTCATCAAACCACAGCACTGGCTCTTCAAGTATAGAGGTTTGCATCTTGCACGTTTGCCATTGTTCTCTGTCTCATTTTTGCTGCCGTTGATCTCTAAACTTGCTGCATAATATACTATTACTGATAATTAAATGTTTATTGACAACTAGATAGTTTAATTATTAAACATTGGTAGTGTAAATGTTAAGTTTCTACTTTACTTGGTTCGCTCGCTTACATGGGGGAGTTCCAAACTGTTTTCCAATGAAGGACTAGGATGCAATGAAAAATTTGGATTCTACTTTCAACTTCTTATCTTCGTCTGTGCTAACATGTTGAGAATGTATTTAGTCACTAAAGGATAGCCCATGTAACTTCTCCTCTCCAACTGGTGCATTGAAATGAACTGATTGATGAACTTTGGTCCGGATATCAGTAATGATTGCGCACATATCTGAATGAAGTAACTTGTCATCATCATATCATATCATTTTTAGAAGATTGAGATGATTCGATATCTCATTTATGTGCATCCACATAAATAAATAACTTGGTTCACAAAAGAAATATTCTACATTTTGTTTGGAGAATTGGGAGAAGCAGATTTTAAATATTCTACATTTAATGCTACCTCCTTCTTTTCACAGGTTTTGCTGCAGAACATCTTCTTGTGCTTGAATATTTTGAATCATATACGAAGGATAGCTTGTTCCTGTGGTTGCACTAGTTGGTGGCTGACTGGCTTTCAGAAGGCTGTAAGTTTTTAAAGGTTGAATGCTAGCTCTTCAATGCTGCTTTTGCTGGAAAAAGAACAGGAATTGATCGAACACTTTCATCTGTTCATTAAAAGAATACCAACTTAGTGTTGTTGCAAGTTGTAAATGTGACATTTTGTAATAATACAGAAACCTACAAACAGGTGAAGGTGTCTGTGAGGGTAAAATTACTAAGCTTTTTTCTTTTCTTCTTTTTTTCCTGATAGGATTGTTTTCTCTCTTTTCATTTTTTGAAGAAAGATTGGATTTATTTTTTTATTTTTCATTTGATTATATATGTTGAGATTTGGAACCAAAATTTTCTTTTCTATGAGTAATTCACTCATCTCTAGAAGCTGTATATCACAATAGTCCTTTCCTTCTCTCATGGTGTACCATTTTTCCTAACTTGAAAATAAAGAGTAAATTATAAATTAGTTATTCTATTTTCTAGAAATAAATTAATTAGTTCATCTTGTTTGAAAAACTAATTACTCTAGTCTTTTGATCAGTGTTGATTATATTTAATTTAATATTATTTTGTTTCATAAAATGTCATTTTTTTAATTAATCTTTTCATATATGTATATAATCTTTTTCTGTTTCTTAAGTACTTGTACTTGTACAACTATTTGGGATAATTGTAGTACAAGTAAATGAACTTTTAATGTTTTTTCAATTGAATATATAAATTTTAATTTTTTTTATTAAATACACTATTTTTTTAAATAGCGAATCAAGTTTTTTTTTTTTTTTTGTCTAATTTTTTTCAATTGGTTCGTTATCTATAACATGTCCTTTCTAGATTATTAAATTATATATATATATTTTTTTTCATTCTTAGAGAGAACTTTTTGTTTCAAATTATTTTGTCATTTTTTATTTAGTAAATACCCAAAATTATCTTTATATCTAAAAAGTTGACAAAAAATTAGAAGGAAAAGTTCTCTCCAAAAATAAAAGGGTAAAACTATAATTTAGTAATCTAGAAATTGTTCTAAATTATTTTGTCATTTTTAAATTTTTGTACAGTAAATACTTAAATTGTTTTTATATTCAAAATGCAGAAAAATGACAAAATAATTTGAAATGAAAAATTCCCTTCAAAACTAAAAAAATAAAATAAAAATAAAAAAATAATTTAGTGGTTTGAAAAAAAAAACGTTATCTAATAACGAAGTAATCAACAGAAATTAAACGAAAATATTTGAAAAATATTTAAAAAATTAATATATTTATAATGCAACTATTCCATGCCACAAAGGCCTTGGACTTGGTGGATAACGGTATTAACCAACAACAAAACTGAAAAAATAAAAATAAAAATCTGAACTCCTTGTAAGAGTCTGACGTAGTGAAAGACAGACCACAAGCCATGATCCAAAAGGCGTTATCAGAGTTATCGTAACCATTGAAAGTAATCAAGCAATCCTATAAGAATCTGACACGTGTCAAACTCTCATTTAAACTCATAGATTTCATTGGATGAGATTGAATCACCAGTTATATATGACAAATCCTATCCTTCCTTCCCCTTTAGTCCCTCCTTCCTCAGCTTGAAGCTCATTTCTTTCCACCACTATTGCCACTCAAAGCAAGAACCTTTCTCCAAGAAAAAAATGGCTGCAGAGATGGCTTTAGTAAAACCCATTTCCAAATTTAGCAGCACACCGAAATTTGGAAACCCTAGAACTTTCTCATACCCCAAATTCACTACCATCAAAATGTCAGCCACTGCACAGACAACAAGTAGCTCAAAGCCAAAGAAGAAAGGTAACAAAGGTGAAATCAAAGACACCCTTCTGACGCCAAGGTTCTACACCACTGATTTTGATGAAATGGAGACCCTTTTCAACACTGAGATTAACAAGAACTTGAACCAGTCTGAGTTTGAAGCACTTCTGCAAGAGTTCAAGACTGATTACAACCAGACTCACTTTGTGAGAAACAAGGAGTTCAAGGAAGCTGCTGATAAGATGCAAGGGCCTTTGAGACAGATTTTTGTCGAGTTCTTGGAGAGGTCCTGCACTGCTGAGTTCTCTGGGTTCCTTCTCTACAAAGAGCTGGGAAGGAGACTCAAGGTATCCCTCCAAAGTCACTTTAATTTCATGCACAATCTAGTTCCTGGTTTTCTAGTATAATTAAATATTATCAAAATTTGATGATGATGCAGAAAACCAATCCAGTGGTAGCAGAGATTTTCTCCCTCATGTCCAGGGATGAAGCCAGGCATGCTGGGTATGTGGAAACATTGCCCTTCTTTGTGTCACATGTGAATCACTTTCCAAGAATGATTGAACCTTTGTATATTTAATTGACCTTTGTTGTTTTGCATGCAGGTTTTTGAACAAGGGTTTGTCTGATTTCAATCTGGCACTGGACTTGGGGTTCCTTACAAAGGCTAGGAAGTACACATTTTTTAAGCCCAAGTTCATTTTCTATGCTACATATTTGTCTGAGAAAATTGGGTACTGGAGATACATAACAATTTACAGACATCTCAAGGAAAATCCTGAATACCAGTGTTACCCCATTTTCAATTACTTTGAGAACTGGTGCCAGGATGAGAACAGACATGGTGATTTCTTCTCTGCATTGATGAAGGCACAGCCTCAGTTCCTCAACGATTGGAAGGCAAAGTTGTGGTCACGTTTCTTCTGCCTATCGGTAACTTTCTTACACTAGATGCATCTTCATACCTTATTTTAATTATCTGTAATGTTTCTGTAAATGCTTATGTGTGAATAGTGAACCATTGGTCACTAGATGTTATTGAAAAATCTTGTCCAAAGTATTGGCCTTCAGTCTTAAGACTAGTTTGAGGATGATCTCATGTCTACTTCCTCCTCTTCTTACATCGTAGAGAATTGATTTTGCAGGTGTATGTGACAATGTACCTCAACGATTGCCAGAGAACTGCTTTCTATGAAGGCATTGGGCTCAATACCAAAGAATTTGACATGCATGTCATCATTGAGGTGAGGCTAATGTTCTATGCCTGTCCTCTTTGCACATAATTCTAACCTGAGTGTTTTTTTGCCATTTACTTCCATCTCGATACAGAATTATTGATACTATGGACTCTATCTTAGAATATCATGGCTTGGTTCCCACATAGCCAATGTGATGTTTCATTTGATGCAATGTTAGTTCTCCTCGTGCTTGGCTAGATTACCTCAAAAGGAAGGATAAGAAATTGACAGCCTAGACTAATGGATTTGCACTTGTGATCAAACATCGTAGATTTTCGACACAGTCAATTGTTACTGAAATTTTCTCTGTGCAGACAAACCGCACAACGGCCAGAATCTTCCCTGCTGTGCTGGACGTTGAGAACCCAGAGTTCAAGAGGAAGTTGGACAGAATGGTGGTGATAAACGAGAAGCTGATTGCTGTTGGTGAGAGTGATGACAATTCCTTGGTCAAGAACTTCAAGAGGGTTCCCCTTGTTGCAGCATTGGTTTCTGAAATATTGGCTGCATATCTAATGCCACCAATTGAGTCTGGATCTGTTGATCTCGCAGAGTTTGAACCACAACTTGTTTACTAATAAGTTTTGTACTGAGTTTCATTCTTCTCCTTTCATATCCAGCTTGAGGAGTCTTCACTCTTGATGTATTATGGCTAGATTTACCATATGAAACTGAGGAAACATTCATATAATTAGTATCCTTTTGTAATGTAAATTAGCTTTGTTTCGGTCCTCTTGTCTTGAGACCATCTATATTTCTCCTTCCATTCATGCCATGTTGCTGAACAGATATGGGTTGTGAACTTATAATACACGAAGTTTGCAAGCTAATTGAGTACAATATTGCACAAATGGAGGGATAAGTAACAAGAACTAAGCAAACCATAGGTGGAATTTTTGCTTGGGAATGAGTGATTGGAAGTGATACTTGGGACAAGGAAATATTAAACTTCGGCTTTGATGTTTTATTTATTTATGTTTGGTTATTACCTTCAGTATTTGTTGAGAACTTCCATTTTCTTTCCAATTTCTCATGCTGCTGTGAGTTGATGTATAAGTCGCAGAAAGCATGAGCAACGTATTGCTGAACAGAATTAATCAAATTGTTCAGTGCTCAACTTCGAAATTAAAGGCTTAAAATAATTCAAGGTGAATATCTCCCATTATTTGCAATGATCATTGAGCCAAGACTTGTAAATTCCCATCATTTGCTATGAGCATTGAGCCCACAGATTTAAATGACTGCCATTAATGGTTTAAGGATGCTCCGTTATTGTTATTCGACGTTATATAATAATCATTCGTTATTTTATTATTACAGTCATGGTTTTAAAAATACACTGTTGTGTAGGGTAACGGTAGTTATATAACGATAACGAGGTATTTTATTATCATTATTCGACATTATTGGTTCCTGAAGTCGTTTCACACAAATAACCATGTTACCGACGTCGCTATTTGCTGTTATACAATAATGCTACGGGATAAAAAAAAAAAAAAAAAAAAGTCCAGAATTTCAGCTGAAATTTTCAGCTATTTTAGCTGTTGAAATTCAAGCAATGATGAGAGGCAGAGAAGCAGAGAGGATGAGAGGCAGAGAGGAAGACAGGCAGAGAGAAGAAGCAAGCAGAGATGAGAGGCAGAGAGGCTGAGACGAGAGGCAGAGAGACAGAGAGAAGCTTTAGGCTGTAACTGATTCGGGTGAAAACTGGTTGAGAATAGAGAGGAACTTGGAAAAAAAGTACTTTCATTTTGAAAGGCAACAGACCCACTGCACTTTAATATCAAAAACATGTTTTGCTGGTTTTGGTTGAACAAATTATAAATTAGTCCTCTTATTTAAAAAAAATAATTTAGTTAGTCCTTTTATTTCAAAAATCAATAATTTATTTATTTTGTTTTTAATTTATTTTTATTTTTATTTTAAAAAGAAAAATGAAAAAATAAATTTATACCATGAAAAAGATTGATGAAAAAATATTTTATAGAATAAAATATTAAACTTTAAACATGATCAATACTGATTGAAAAATTAAATAATTAATTTTTAAATATTAAAAACTAATTTATTTACTTACCAAAGCTAGAAGGATTAATGTATGATTTAATCTTTTATTATTCTACTTTGGTTGTCTTGCATATACAAATTCAAAGGTTGAAAAGCAAATGCTGCTTTAATTGAATAAATTATAAATTAGTCCTTTTAATTTGAGAAAATAAATTAGGTGGTCTTTATTGTTTTAAAAACTTATTATTTTTTTTTAATTTTATATTATTTTCTAATTTGTTTTTCAAAACTAGTTATTGTTGTAACTTTGATAAACAAAAATCACAAAATCAATAACAAAATAATAGCTATTATTATGATTATTTTAAAGATGAATATTTTGTAATGTGTTTATTGAAATTGTAATGTTTTTTTTTTTTTTGGTGATATTTATCTATTAGAAGTGTTATTAACTATTTTTTGTAATAAATTTAACTATTATTGTATGCTATTAAACTATTAGAAATGTTTTTACTTATTAGTATACTTGATTAATAAAACTATTAAAAATATATGAATTAGAATAAACTTATTAATAGTTACTAATATATTCACGACATCGGTTGTCGCGATCGTTATTTTACTACTTCAATCTATGCTCACGACTGCTATTTAAAACTATGACTTCAATAAGTCATGACTTGTGATCGAATTCCATCATCGTTTTTTCAAAACCGTTCATTATTTAAAACTATGATCTAACCTAAACTTGTAAGTCTAGACGTGTGACGAGCAAGTCGGAGAGAAGACAGGAATGAAGCAGATATCAACAGATATTTCACACAAAAATGAATATAGTTACAGTGAATTCCTTCTGTATTATTTTTTTACATTTTAACTGAAAAGTACAATTTTAACTGAAAAGTTCAGAGGCATTTCTTCATTCTGTTTTGCCCTTCAACTTTTCTTTCTCGTCTTGTTTTTGGGGCCGAAATAGCAACTTAGATGTCCATACCGCCAGCAGAGCTCCCTCTATTGGGGCAAGCCAATACACGAGAATATGCTCCTTGGTTATATGATCCCCACGGGCATAAGCCCATCCCATCACCTACAGATTTTAAAAAGGTTGAGCCGTTCAGGTCATCTCTATCCAACCCTTCTTGAAGCTAAAACAAACTTAAGATACATGCATTATTATTTGCAACTAAAAGATGTGAGCATGACTTACAGAGGCTGGGTTCATACAACCGCCGGTTAGATCAGAGCCAAGTATGTGAAGGGATAACTTTGAAACACTTGAGATCCAAGTCTTCGTGAAGAAACTTCCAGGGATCTTTCTTGCAAGCCCAAGAGAGATGGTAACAATTCCAAATGCCAGCAATCCTTCTGTGAGAGCTCCTTTATGGATGTCAACTTTCAAACGGGGTCCAAGTCCTACCTCGGGAAAGGTATCGATAAGGAGCCTAACACCAGTGATAGATCCAATTACCTACAGCAAAAAATAAACCAAAAGACATTGTATTCCAAATTCAAACTTCGTTCACCAAAATGAGATAGATATGTGATCAATTAAATGAAACCTTGAAAAATGGCAAGGGCAATAGCTCTATCAAAAGAATCTAGTTACTTGTCAAGAACACCTTGGCAGAATGCCCAGATCAGCGGTAATAAGCATTTGATTGTCTTGTCCAATCAATTTTTATCCTCTTGTCAAGAACACATCCAGGTTTTGCTTCACAAGGGTGGAACTCTTGGAAGTTCTCTGTTCTAAAACTGCAGGTTGCCCTAAACAAGAGCATAATTGCGAAAGACAGGGTAACTGTGGCTTGCTTTGGGCTTGCGTACATTAAAAAAATGCAGAATCTTTAAGCATTAACTCCACTTCTTTCCCAAGGAAGAACTAAACGGTAAGTATAAGGAACTAAAGGAATGCTTCTTGGGTGCTTGATCACCACTCATTTTTCGCTCTTATTCCAAAAACTATGTACTTTATTAACAGTGAAATTAGCACCAAAACCAATTTAAGCTAATATAATTAGAATTAGCAAGAAAAAATTGCAACGGAGGGGAAAATGTTTCACTGGTTATATATTCCATAATCAAGATCTCACTATAATCAAATCACAACCATAGCGATCTCGTCAGAAGAATACCTCAATCCAATTCACAGAACAAGATAAAAGCTTTAATAGATCACTCAACTCAACAATCCAATATGCAAATAAAATATCAAGATCAATACTCTATTCATCAAGGGACTAGTAATATTGAATCCTCTTTAAGGATTAGTCATGGAAAGCTGTTCAAAGCAGCCCTCACATAGTCAGTTCAAAAGTCAACCAAATACAAACTTGCTTAAGAAAAGTCCAATTTGAACTCATATTAACATTCATGTTCTTCCCAATAGGGTATTGACCTTCTTTTTTTAGAAGAAATAACAGGCAAAGAAAAACTTCAATTTTGCATATTAATTTGTAGTAATTGTTTCAAGACCCAAGAATCAAAAAAACATAAAATTTGAGCTGAACCATTATGTGAAACCCAAAAAACTCATAAACAATAACACAATAAAATGAAACGAATATGTTTAACCCAATTTTCCCTAACATTTTAAGCAAACAAACAAACCCAATTCGCATGTACATCAAAAAAATCTAAATCAACATCTTACAGGGAAAAAGAAGCTAACCTGAGCAGGGATTCTTGCCCCAATGGTAAAGAGAAACTGAGAGAAATCCCCAGAAATAGCAGAAGCAAAAACAGTAAGAGGATTATAAGCCGCCCCTTTAGTAACCTTAGCCAAAAATGCGAAAACGAACATGTTCAAAACTGACAAAGAATTCTTCATAAATTCTCCTCTCGAATCATGCCCCATCTCCAAAACCTTGAACACAAACATTTTTATTAAAGCCCCTGACCATACCCACATAACAGAAATTAGAAAATCTGACACAATTAAACGAGTCCTGGAAACCATTTTGAAAAAAGATAGAATTTTTTTTTTGTGGGTTTATGTTTTTGAAGATGGGTTCTTGTTTTTGTTAAGGATTTTGTTTTGGGTTAAATTGTTTGTGCATGCATGGCTGTGGAAATTGCTTGGGTAATTTCTTGGGAGTTATAGCGTGGTGTACGAGGTTGTCATTTATTCTAGTTTTAGCTTAGGAGTTGCAAGCCTCTTGCTGTTTTTCTATGACAAAAGGGCAAATATGTTAGAGAATTCAATGGGACAAAACAATGGAAAAAAAACCATCATTATTATTAATTTAAGGCAATTCCATTGACCAGCCCATTGTGGATTAAGAGATGATACTTTAATGGATCATATATTTGGATGTTTAGTGTGACTCATGTAAACTAACGGCAGATAAATCCATGTTCCCGATCTCTTAATATTCTTCGTAGTGGAATAGAATCTAAATCTACAGTTCGATTTCCAAATATATATATATATATATATATATATATATATATATATTTTTTTTTTTTTTTTTTTTTTTTGGTTAATACCCTTACTTCTATCTTTATATAATAGGTTAATTTTTAAAACGTTTTCAATCTGTCTTTATTATTTGAGTTAATTTCCAATCCATTTTTTAATTAAAATTTCTGACCAATTTATCATAAACAAAATATGTGATTAGTATATAATATATAACTTGATAAAATTATATTTATTATTTGATATAAGTTATCTATATCTACTAATATAAATATTAATTTTTGATGAATTGATAAGAAATTTTGACCAAAATGATAAATTAGAAACCAATACAAATAAAGAAAACGAATTGGTGTCTTAAAATGTAAAGACTGATTGAAAAATTAGAGATCTAAATCTTCTTCTGCTGCTGCTGCTTCTTCTTCTTCTTCTTCTTCTTTTCTTTTTTCCTTTTTTTGTGGAATGGCTTCCTTTCTTTTAATGATTTATGTCATCGGAAACAAAATATTTTTTATTGATATTTTCTATTGATGTATAGGTTAATTAAAAAACTATTTTTCACGTCAGACCTCAGCATGAAATAATTAAGTGAAAAGGCAACCCATCTAATTACAACTTGAGAGCCCATCAATAAGCATTTTACAAGCATATATGATTATCCAAAACATTTTCACAGCTTTTGCTTTTCTGGATATCTACTTCTGCCTCTTTTCAATAGAATTTCAATAAATCCATAGAGTTTCCAACTCAGACACACCGATATCCCAATAACACAATCATTTAGCGATCTAAACAGTGAAAATTACATTAAGGGATCATACAGGAGATGTAATTTACTGCAGCAAGAAGAGGAGAATTTGCCACCATCAAAATTAAGTAAAAGCTTTCGCAAGATGGTGTGGACTGAGAATGAACCAAGTGAAGAAATTTCCTTAACGCTTGTTTTTGTGCAAGTTCAGTTGTCTAATACTCTCCAAAGTCCAAAAGTACTTTTCAGGGCAGACAATACATGCTTGCTCTTTCAATTTCGTGGGCTTCACGGGACATTTTGTTGCCAATAAAACATCAATGATCTAGAAAGTCCTTGAATACTTCCTGATTTCGTACATGATTGAGGATATAGACACAAGATCTTTGTTCAGCGCAGACCCACCGACAATCTTCTTTATCGTGTCCGAGAGCCTGGTATAATAAAGCAGGAGCTGTGTCAATGCAGCTCTCAAGATCTCCATACCGCATAAGAAGTTGCTGAAAGAAGTGATAACATCTTTGTGCATCAGCTCTATTGCAGCTTTCCATCTACTTGCAAAATCCTTCACAATTGTCTCGACTTCAGCAACGGTTATGGGCTTCTCAGTACTTGAACCCGGTTCCTCCGCTGACATAGAACTTGCAAGTGAGGTCATCTCCTTAAATAATGAAATGAATGTTGAAATCTTACAAGTAATATGTTGAAATATAAACTTACAGGCTCGGGTCTTCACGAACTTGATTAGGTCACTAAAATGCTCTAGTAGCAACTCTTCCTGCAGGGAGAGGACAATAAACAAAGTGCCAACAGAATTCCAGTAGGAAAGTAAGGCAGAAAGGATTTAATTTATAGAAAGAAAGAGTATACTTGGATAGGTTCGTATATCACAAGACCTTCAGCGTGACTCTTAATCAGTTATTTTACCCATTTTGCTTCCCGTTATATGATTATTGTGAATACAATAAATAAGGGGAAAATCATTTTTCAAGATGTTGCCTAAATGAATATCATCAAAGCAAGCAATTTTTTGTCAGTAGAAACTGCTTACCACAAACAACGACGTGTTGCTTTTCAGCAGTTCCTCGAAGTGCAATTGAATTTTCCCACCTTCTGGGCCAGCTTCCTAAAATCCAAATGATGGGAACACAGCAGTGCAAAGAGTAAGAACAGTCAATCTAAAAGGCATTATATAGTGACCAAGGAACTTGAGTCCTCAGCAAAACTAGATAACGATCTTCATGGTGAAAATCTATCTTATAAAGTAATAATTTACCTTCAAAACAGCGATAGTCATATCATAGTTGTTTATAAGGAACACAATTTGTTGTTTTGGTTTTGGGAATGTTTTAGCAAGCTTCATGAGCAGGTCATCAATGGCCATTCTCAGTCTCTCCATATTCAATTCAAGCTGCATGTATTGGGAGGCCAAAACCATAAGCATTACACAATTAGGGGAAAACAAGAAACAAAACAAATGTTGTTCAAACAACAATTCAATATATTTTCATATCTTTAACTCTGAAATATATACATATCCAACCTGCCCATCTCCATATTCAACATTAAGGTGAATAAGTGAAGCTGTAAATTCAGCATAACGCCTCATGACATAATGAGGATGGACGTCATCTTCCCACAACGTCTTCACATTTGCATTACGGAGGCTGCTAAGGTGCAAGTCAAATACCATCTTAAAACGAGGCCATAAAGAAATGTTGACCTGCTCAATTAAGAGGAATTAGATCACATTTGTCATTAGGTATGTTAAAAACTTGCTGCTGTGCAGCAGAATGTATTATAGTATCAACCTGCCCAATATAGATCCTACTTGCTCCAAAGACCCATATGAATTCTAAAAGCTACACTTACAACATGTCAAAATGTAACTACATATATGGACACATGAAAGGAACCAACTTTATCAGAAAACAGCATACCTTGTCCAAATATGAATCCAAGCATGGAATCCGCCGCCGAGACATAATGAGCTGAAAAGTGAAACCAGATATCAGCAATAGATGAATTCCTAGCAAGCATACCAATCTGTTGGCACTTTTATACATGTTCTTTCTTTCTCATTGTTTGAGCCAAAGAAGCCAAACATCAAACAAAGCACATAAATGATCAAAGCAAGCCAAGATTCAAACTAAAATACCACAAAAAGTAATGTAGTCGTATAACAATTATACATAAAAATCAGATTTCTTAAGAAAAGTGAATTTGAACAAACTGCAGTGGTAATTATGGAAAGAGATTTGACCTGGTGCTGGTGTATGATGCGAATCATTAGCATTAGGCCTATGGCATCATAACAGTTAGGTAGTATTGAATTGAAGTGTTCATCAACAACAGCAAATGGGCCTGATGAAATTACAGAAATGAATTAAAAGTGGTTAGTTTCTCTCCATATTAGCAACAGACTACACAAACTTTTTGAAGTTGAGAGTAAAGAAATTTCTTTTTCCTGCACAAAGCAATAACAACTGATAAATTTTGAAACTAACAAATCATGGATGAATCTCGTTCAACGGACAGAATACAGCACAATAATAGTAGTACAACTCATCCCAACTTAACCTCTATCCCCAAGTCCTTGGCATGACCTACATGAATCTTAACCTCTATCCCCAAGTCCTTGGCATGACCTACATGAATCTTAACCTCTATCCCCAAGTCCTTGGCATGACCTACATGAATCCTTTCCCTCTATGTTCTATTTTGGACCAAAACTAATGGGACCTTTTTGTCACCCAAGCATTTTGTGTTAATATGGTGTACAATCCTACAAGCACATGTAACCATTGAATTCCAACAAAATTCATTTCAGCATTTTGTGCAGGAAATAATTTATACTACAATTTACTAAGAAAGTCCTTTGCAATTACCTGAAAAAATTTCATAAAAAATGGATTCTTCCCCGAAGAAATCATCAGAGAAAAGATACCTGCAGAATGACGTTGTTGAAATTCTTGCATGCTTGGATTTAGCATTTACTTATCACTAGAAAACAAAATCATGGAGCAGAGCAAGTCTAGCATACTCAGAAGTAGCAGTATCCATTAGCAGCTTGTGCAAGCTCCTGAAAAGAACCTCATAAGGGTACTTTTGGGAGCTGGCTTCAGCTATATGGGGAATCAATGCTGGTTGATCCATCTCCTGAAACCATTAAAGCTCTAATGGTGAATCCAGTTTGGCTAAAAAGAATGCCATCTAAAAAGAAACATGCTGTGCCATAAATGAGGCAAGTATCCTAAAAAAATTATTACAAAGAATGATAGAAATTAATATTTCAAAACCAGTTGAAAAGAACTATATATAAAATTTAAAAAAAAAAAAAACAAAACAAAACACCTTCAAAATGTTGATCCTCTCCCCCAGAGCAAATACAGCTGATTTATTCTTCAGTGGTCCTCTTGCACTTGAGAAAAGACCAGTGCTTCTGGTTGTATCAACACCAATCAAATCACTAGATGTTGCTATATCTAACTGCAATTTCTCCAATGCTTGAATATAAGCACGGAAATGCGCACTTAGTACCTGCAGGAAGCCCAGTAGAACATGAAAACTCATGCATATATTTTCACCATGGTAACTTGGAATTTAAATTACACAACCCTTAAAAGCACACAAAAATTGAATTAGGTGTTAAACTGTAGTCGTCTGATACATAAAAGTAAGACATATTAGGTATAATGTCAGTAGCATTGAAACGAAATTAAAATAATCAAGGTATGTACCCCATTTGGAAAACCAAGGTCATTACTCATTACTGCAGTAGATCAAAATCACATTTACAATTACAGCTTATAGTCTCTAGATATCTTCCAGATAATCTCATGTTAGAAATAATGAGAAAAAAAAGTGATGCACTCCACTGAACAACGAATGAAAGAGAATGAAAAAGAGGGGGTATAAGAGTCCTAGAAAGTCTGTATTCAAAAGCAGAGGAAATTCTAACGCATTCACCTTATTCATTGTGTCGATGTATGCTGCACGAACCTCAATATATACCTCCTTGCCATGTTCCTTGAGGAAGGAAATGACATACCTACAATTTCATCCAACCATTTAGTTGACTATAACAAGCACACAGGTAGCAAATCATGGACTAAAATGTAAACATGAGAACACATACTGCATAAGCACCACTAAGGATACACAACTCACTTGTATTTTAAAAGAACACTCTGTTGAAGGATCTGAATATTTGTTTTGGGTTTTCTCAAAGCATAAAGTTTCTGAACAATGAAGTCAAACACCTGCAAAAATATAAATATAATATTGTATCATTGTAAACATTACTATGACAGGCTACTAACAATAAAAGATTTTGCAGAAAAATTCATTTGAGGAATAACTTTTCAACGAACAATTATGCAAATTACTAACTAATCAACACCATCAAGCATCTAGTAGAGTTATCAACCTTTGAAACTGCTTTCTGCCTAAGCTTTTCAAGCTCGGGCTGAACATCTTTTAGAGCTTTAGAACCTTTAATCAATTGATCTGCTTCAACGATCTTCAGCTTCTTACTAAGTATTTCAAGAGTTCTCAAATACTCCTCGTTAACCTGAAAAAAGAGTTCCACTGCACGTATATGAGTGCTGATGAACAAGAGCAAATACAACAAACTCCACATGAATTGACTAAATCAAAAATCAGCAAAATAGAGTGCAAGCTTTTACCCCTTTTTCACTAAAAAAAAAAAGGAGGGAACATAAATCAGAAATACCTCTCCATCAACAATTATGTCTACCATTCTGGGAGGGACTATAATGTCCTCAACAAATCTTGCCAGTTTTGATTCAGCCGCCTGTTTAGGTAAAACAGAAACATAAGATAACAGACATCTAGAGAAAAAATCCATTAAAACATTAGCTTGTAGATGTGAACTTTTAGCTTGGAGTAAAGTATTGCTTAGAGGCAATATGCGAACTTAAAGCGCACATGCCCATATGAGAATGACAACTAAATACTAGCTACCAGAATGGCAGAATCCCAGTCAGATATGTACAAGCTGATGCCAGCAGTGCATAACATTGATAACAGCAACATGCTAAACAACTCAAAAGAACCATCATACTTAATGTATTGACTAGAAATCCAAGAAAAGTAATATTTCCAAAGAACTAAAAAGGGTTTGTAAACTGCAAAGTCGTAACACCTTAAGATCCTTTTGTTATCTTAACAAGCTATCTCTCTTCCCAGACCATGAACAACAACAAAAACAAAACCATTAATCCCTCCTTTCTTGTACTGAGTGAAGAGAACTACAAGTCAGCACCATAATCAGCATCTAAAACATGGAAAAAATGTGATTCTCCAAAACCAAGGCAAACAATGAACTGATGTGAACGACAAATTTGCTAGCAAAAAAGACACCATACCTTACGATTCTTCAGCTTCAGACCCATATCCATAGACTTCTCCTGGAGAATCTTAATGTCTGAACTTATAGAACCAATCTCACCCTATCAAAAAATTCAAAATGAAACACAATTCAGTTGCAAGAATTACAATCCAAATCCACCACAGACAAAAACCTTTTCCAACATACCAAAAAGACAATTCATATACATTCATATAACACAATCATCTCAAACAAATTTGCACAAATTTACAATCATGCCTGAAATCCACTAAGCAGAGTCTCCATCTGCGACAAGATGGTATCACAATCGCGAATTTGCTCATGGAGAGACACTAAATTATCACTTTCTTTTATATAATCCTGCAACATTTCAGAACATAATTACACATCAATGCATAAAAACATACTACAAAAATTACCAGGAACTAACCACCAACCTGAATCGAGTCCAACTCAACTTGCCGTAAATTATTCTCAACTCCTTTCGTATGATCCCTCAATTTCGTCCCCTTCGACAGTATATTCGTAACTACCTACACATCAAACAGTAAAAAAAAAATCGGAAAAAAAAAACATAAATCGACAACTCACTCTAAAAACATTAATAAGAAAGGAATAAAAAATATTTGCTTACATCATCATTCTTGCATTCTTCTAGTTCTTGCTCAAGTCCTTCTAATGATATATCATCACTACATAAACAAAACATACATAATTAAAACAAATATATCTAATATTTTTGTTAATTCACAACTTTTTTGGTGTTTACCTGGCGGCATCATCTTCAATAGCGCCTAAATCACCAACAAAAGCTCCTAAATCAAACACATTTTTTGCAATTTCATTATTTGATTGCGCCTGCAAAATTTGACAAAAAAAAAGAACAGAAATCGGATTTTGTTAGATCTCATGAACAGAGAAATGGATTTGATTGCTTAAAAAAAGCAGTGACTGACCTCAGTCGTTGTCGCCATTTGCTGCGTCCAGAACGCAGCGGATTTGCGAGATTTAACGACGGTTTGATCTTGCTTCTTCTGCTTCTGCTGCTAAAGCGATTACAATGGTTGAATTTTGAAGTTCTTTTGTTTTTATTTTAGATCTCTGGTCTGGTTTTCGTCCTTGAAGCTGATTTGCAAGGATAGAAGA
Source organism: Dovyalis caffra (assembly GCA_963924115.1). Lineage (NCBI taxonomy): Eukaryota > Viridiplantae > Streptophyta > Magnoliopsida > Malpighiales > Salicaceae > Dovyalis > Dovyalis caffra. The sequence continues at coordinate 12,260,628 of CAWUPB010001159.1, forward strand.
TGAATAAAACGACGTCGTGCGTTTTTAATTGTATTTTGGACTAGTTATCAGAAAATTTATACATAGGCCCGAACTGGATTTACAATTTACCCAGGCCCAACTTTATGGGCTTAGTGGCTGAGTGGTACGTGGCCTTCTTCTTTATGCATTGGGTTGCGGTGCGGTCCATTTATCAACGAAAAAACCAGGATCGGTAAAATTAGCATTTACTAGTATAGGCTCAAAATGGGTCCATTAAATGGTAGGAAAATGAAAACTATTAAGCCCAATAACCAGAATGCAAGTCCATGGTCTAATACCTGGCCCGTATTAGATTCTTTGCCCACTAATATAAAATAATTCTCAGATTTTACTATTATCTAAAAAACTTGCTAGAAATAAAAAAGAAATCAAGCTGGTTGCGATCCAAGAGCCTTTGATTCTATCAAGACACACCCTAATCGCCAACAATAATCAAAATTTTACGATATGGAAAAGGAGTTAAAAGTAAATAACATTATGAGTTATTAATCTTTTTTAAAATTGTAGAATCTTTTAGTTATCAATTTTTTTTCTTAAAACCTCATTTATCCATTGGAAAATAAAATTTGATAAAATGAATAAGTTTATTATATTTTTTAGTACATCAACGATATTAATTTTATTACTTAATTTCATTCAATTTTGTTTTGTTTTTCTTTCTTTAATTTTTTAAATTTCTGAATTTCATTGTTTTTTTTTCCCCTAAATAGTACGTTATTAAGGACATTTGGGATATTATAGAGAATTTTTGTCAAATCTTCAAAGTTTTGGATGGATCGATATTGTAATGCAAAATAAAAAGCATTTTCCATAACTTAAATGGAATACTTAAATACAAATATTCCATGACTCTAATAAAATGCAACTTAATTATTATTTATTGACTTAAATTAAATACTTAAATACAAATTTTCAATGAATTACATATTTTCCACTGACTTATTTTACAGAATTTCACCAAACACCGGAAATTGTTTTTCAGAAATTTTTTTTTATAAATTTTAAGTCACAAAACTTAACATAATCTTAATTCAAAATTTTGGGTTCAAATTTATTTTCATAAATTCTTAATTAAAAACTTTTAAATATTTTAAAACTTTCCATCCTTTTTTTTTTTTTTTGGTAAGAAATGATATAATTTTTAGGGGACTTAACACTCTAATTAAGTAATTCTAACATAAGTCCTTAATTGAAAAATCAAAATAATTAGAAGATAAAATTGATATTAATTCAATAGTTTGGAGATAAACTTAAGCTTTGCCCTTATAAAAATACAAATACCAATAAAACTATTGAATTTAAATAAAATAACAAGAAATTTAGTTAAGTCAAATCTAATTAGACTTGTTGTACCCAAAAAGCACAAATTTTATAATTTTTAATCATATTAATACGTTTTTTCAATATTGAATAGAAAATACACAAATTAACCTTCTATTAACTATTAACTGTGGATAGGAATTAAGAAGCTATGGTTAAAATCTTCATCTCCCTTTAAATTTCTTTGTTTCTCTACACTAAGCTAAGAGGACATTGTTGGTTATCTGAGTTCTCTTTGCACTGCTTGAGAACTGAAAGAGTGGAGAAATTCTAAGCTTCCAAATAGGTTTCCATATGAAAAACTGCCCATAAATTACTCTTTGTTCAAGGATTTGACCTTGGACTACCCAATTTTGGTATTCCCCTTGTGACCCTCTTGTATATGTTGCAAAACTTAGCATTGTTTCTAATGGTATCCTATACATGTGTTAATGGGCCTACATGGCATCAATCTTCAAAATTTTGAAACTAGGTGGCAAAATCTCATGTCTTTCCTTATCACTTCATTATAGCTCGCTTGTCACCTAGAAACTGTACAATAATAAATCTGATGACAATAGTTGGGAATTGATGCATCACGAGGAAGCTTTCTTTTGACCTTTGTGGGTCGGGTCGCTACTCATCAATGAAGATCTACTAATTTTTCTACACTAAAACAGAGGACTAGCTACACAATACTCGCTCACACCACATTCACCAACAAAACATTTATTGCTCAACCATCCTAACAATGTTATCGTGCATGTTTCTCCAAACTCAAGAAAGTGGGATTTACTAGTGGCTGATGGTCTATAAATAGTTTTTAAAGTATGCTCTTTAGTAGATCCTGTGTATCAAAACTAATCATTTTATGTTCAAAGAGTTATAAGGGATATATAAGTATTTACAATTAATAAAATAATATTGTGTGGTATTTTGTTTCCTCAAATCTTTTATGTTGGAGGAATTCCAGCAATTCAAATTATAATATAGCAACATCTAACTTTCAAATATCATATAGAACCATCTTGTGTAAGACTGAAATGGATCAATTACCTAATAATTGTTGCCTTACAGTTATTAGTTTCCATTATTTTGATGTACTTGAAGAGCATACAAAAAAATAAAATAAAACCTTTTAAATTTAGGTAAAAGACTTGAAGAGAAATGAGAAAAAAAAAAAATCAAAATCCCACACATGCAACTCATACTTTTATAGCTAAAACATACTTGAAGATTATGCTAAAAGCAATTTTACTATTTTGCAACCAATTTAAATTTTATGTCTTTACACCTAAAATCATGCTTCACGCATATTAGTAATGCCGCAAGAATATGAATTAGTACATGTATTTTACTTCTTATCATCAATATCAAATGTTATCTTTAAGAAAGAATAAAACACTTGCTCTCGTCAAGATAAAATTTTAAGATAATAAAAACACCTAATAATCTATTCTAAAAAGTAAAAGGACCAAAGGAGCAAATTAATTTCGCAAGTAAAAGATCGATGTAAAAGATACGTTCTTAAAGAATTTAGGGAAACACTTTCCTTTCTCGAAGGCTTATGTTTTCTTTTAACGGGAAACAAACAAGTTCTAAATTTGTAACCATTACAGGGCTAAACAATGTTGCCTTTTTATTGCCTGTAGGCTATTTGCTTTTTGATGCCTTCAGACTGCCATAACTTCAACTTCTTTCTTTCGTTTGGTTTCAACTCCATCATGTTGCTGATCTTGAATAATATCGATCTTGTTAGAGACCTCTCCTGGCTTTACTTCCACGTCCTCTTTAGTCTCTCCATTCTCCAATTCACGACTTCCACCATTTCTAATTTTCTTATCGTAACTGAGGATGTCTGTGGCCCAAGCACGTAGCTGCTCTGTTGTTGCCTCATCTGTGTTGTAACATAGACAATTGATCATGCAAATGAACAATTTTTGCGTCATAACATAAAAGGTATTGAAGAAATTTAATCAGAGTGAAAAATCAAGCAGCATAACCTACCAAGTCTAGGGACGGTATGGCCTTGTGGATGTCTTATGAGGAGAGGGTTCTGAAAGGCGGTGGCAAGCTCCTCTGAAGGTTCTTTCAACCAGTCTTTTGCCCCTATAAAGTGGACTGACTTTACTTTAATGGTGTCTTTATAAGCAACATCACATATGCTTGGATCTCTGAATTTGGACCCAGATACTGACACAAACAGTTTAAAAGGTGGATGCTCCTTCAACACTTTGCCCTGCTTCATCACAACATTTGCCTTTTTCAATGTTTCCTCTAGGATCATCAAACCCATAATTAACATTATATAACGGTCATCATGTAATAGTTTCGAAACATCTCTTTATCGTTATTTTAATATTATAGTAAACCATAATCCACAATAACGATCGTGATCTTTTTTTCATTCAAGATTTAAAACTATGATAAGACCCTCCAATATATATATATATATAAAGCAAGAAAGGTAAGGTACCTGAGCTTGATAGCCAAGTAGAAGGGCTGAGAGTGTGGCACCCTGGAGGTAAAAAAAGAAAAAAAAAACAAGGGACTTGTTGGAAAATTTAATACTATATGTTAGTCGGATGGGAGGAGAATACGGAGTCATGCCTGAGAGAAGCCGAGCAAACCATCAAAAGGACCTCTAGTTGTGATGTATTGACACAAATAAGAGATGCATTCTTCAAGGTTTGTATATTCTGTAAAGTCCTGGTTAATAATGCATATGTCAGCATTTACTAATAATATTATGTATATGTAGAATTTGAAGCAACAAAAATGATTTTCTTTTCCTTTGGCAGGCATATTATCTTGCTTTTCAAAAAATAGGAGAGATCTTAAGAGTAGCTTACAAATTAATCTCTCTAGTTAATTAGTCCTATTTGTTTGAAAAACTTCTTATTTAGTTTTTATATTTTTAATTTTTTTTGTAATTTAATCATTTTTTTTATCATTTTGCAATTTATTTTGATTTTTTATTTTCAGAAAAAAAGAAAAAATGTAAAAAAAATAAAAGAATGAATGAAAAAATATGAAAATTTTTAAATAAAATAATATTAAATTAATTTTGCTAAAAATTAAATAATTAATTTTTGAAATAAAGAAGACTGATTAATTTATTTCTCAAAAAATAAAAGGACTAACTAATTTATGAAAGAATTAATATATTTTTATTTATTTATTTGTAACTTAAGCATTTACTAACATGTATATGTAGAATTTGAAGCCAAATAATTTTCTTTTCCCATGGCATATTATCTTGCTTGTCAAAAAAAAAAAAGAAAAAAAAAGGAGAGATCTTAAGATTAAATTATAAATTAGTCCATTTAGTTCAAGAAATGATTAATTAGTCCTATTGTCTCAAAAACTAATTATTTAGTTTTTATATATTTTTAATTTATTTTGATTTTTTATTTTAAAAAATAGAAAACTAGAAAAAAATAAATAAAATATGAAAGAATTAATGAGAAAACATAATATTTTAGAAATAAAATAATATTAAACTAAACGTGATCAACACTAATCAGAAAACTAAATAACTAGGGATCAATTAATTCATTTTATAAAAATAAGGGACTAATTTATAATTTACTCGAAACTTAAGTTACCTTGTTGAACTGGAACCACTCAAAGTATGGTGGTGGGAAGATGCCTTCTATTTCAGATTTGCCTCCAGCAGGAAATATCCCATCAGGAAAATCCTGTACAATGGTGTATGCTGAGTAGTACTAACTGGGAACCAATTTCGTAAACTCATTTTTTACACATTTACAGTAGTTGGGTATTTTCGGACTAAATTTTACATCAATCGAAATTAAATTTATTATTTTGTAACTTAAGTCAATATCAGAATATGCTTAGCTTTTAATCTATTATTAGACTCTTTCTTAGAAGAATAATTATATCTAATTACCTATAGATAATAAAAATTAAATTTTAATCTTAATTAAATCAAAATAATTTCTTTATCGTTAGACCAAACCAGTTACATGGTATCATGAAAGTAAAAGAGAACACAAGACTATGTTAAGAAGGTGGAGTGTGTCACATACCAAGTCAAATTGAGAAAAGATAGAAGGATCCCACTTGCTAATTTGCTTTTGAAGAAAGCTTCCACTGGTCCTAAATCCATGGAGACACAGTATCTTCATCTTCTTTTCATTTTCGGCAGTTGCCATTTATGGATTTTTTTCTGAATCTGTAAGCAAAAGAAGATCGAAGTAATGGCTATGAAGTAGGAGTAATGCTGTGATGGGCCTTTTTGTAGAGGAAAGAAAGAGTCACGTTAGTTGCTGTACCTACCACCAAATTTAAGGTCCTAACTGCCATTTCGTGGTTAGGTTTGGAGGTTGCACGTGCTCTCTTCTCTTCCAATTTATAATTGAATTTGTTGTTGTTGTTGTTTTTTTTTTTTTTTTTCCCCAGTTTATCTCTTTTTAGTAGGAACGACAATAGAGTGAATTCGGATTTCGGATGAGTTATAGCTTCTCTGTCTCCGCTTCACTTAAATCGGTTCGGGGTGAAAGGAAATTTTTCTCTTATTTAATAGTTAAATAAAAATATATATAATTTTTATATTTAAAATTAATATTTAATAGTTAATATTCAATGAAAAAAATTAAGCCTTTTTAAAAATTGAATTTCACCGTCACTCTCATGTATGGTTAAATATAAATAATTAAAATATAAATCTAATAATAAATTTATTGTAAAAAAATAGCTACTCAAGAAATATGCATGACAAAAGCTAAAAAACAATATATATATATATATATATATATATTTTTGTGTTCTCTATAGGCAAAGGCAGTGCCGGCTGAAGGCATAAGCTATTAGGGCCTATGTCTAGGGCCCTCATAGAAAAGGATGTCCCAATTAAAATTTTACCATAAACCTACACCTATGAAGAATGAGATAAATTAGAAAATGCAATCTCCACTTAAGTATGAGACATCATTCTTCTCTCTATTAACAGGTCATGGGTACTAGAGTTCCCGCATTAAAAAGCTTCTATTGTTCGGAGATATTATTATTTCAATGTTAAAAATTCTATCTTTTCTAGATGTCTTTTTAGTTACCTTCTACATATAAAAGCTTTCAACTTTTATTTTAGTGAGACACTTTTACTTACGGAAAAGTTTCAAAAAAATATTTGAAAGTGAACAAATTTTTAGATCTCCAAAATTTGTTATTATATTTCTTTTTTTCTTCAAACAATCGGAGATCTCTTATAAAACCTTTTTCTAATTAGCTTGACGGAAGAATCGAAGGTAATTTTTTAATTTATGCAAATAAAATTATGTATATAAATCATATAATATTTTATTTTTTTCTCAAATTTTTTTTTTAAATTTTCTCATGTGATTCTCTTCGAGTTTACTTGATTAGGTGTGACAAGCAAATATAATCGAGTGCCAAAGTTTCTTACTCTTTTTATAATTATATTTTAATTTTATTATTTGAATAAAATGTCTATTAGAAAATATGAATCTGTATATGAAAAATGTAAGAAAAAAAGAAAGGTAGAATAACTAATTCAATCTCAAAAAGGTGCTCTTGATAGATTTGTTACTAATATTAAACCTTAAATACTAAAAGAATAAGATAAATATTTAAATGAAAATATAATTGAAAATTGTCAAGAAAATATTATTTTGTCTAGGGTGACATATATTATGAAGCCAGCCCTAGGCAAAGGATACGTTCTCTGTTCTCATTTTTGTTTTTTTATCAAGATAAAAATACTCTTCATATCCACTCTTATTGAATTGAGTTCTATCAAATAGCTATTGGGACAGATATTTTTACCAAACCTATCTTATAGCAATTCAATAAAAAATAAAGTCAACTCTTTTAAAATTCAATCCAAATTTTGACAAGTTAAGTCATAAAATTTTTCTCCTCAATTCTTGAAGTAAGGCCCGAATGATCTGTGTTTGACCTACTTAGAAGGTGAATTGAGTTATATGTACATATATGGTTTTACTCGACTGTTAGACCAATGAGATCCTTAAAAACAAATTGTTTGCAAATAATTTCAAAGACAAAAAAGTCAAAATATTTTGTGGGCAAAATTAATTAGCTAGCATCCATTTCCCAGACTAAGAATTTTTTTTTTTTTTTTTGATAAAACAATGCCAAGTTTGAAGAGTATATTAGAAAAATCTTTTTTATATATATACAACTTAATTAGTACTTATTTCAAAAACTAAATATTTAGTCTTTATATTTTTAAATTTTCTAGTGACTCGATCTTTTTTGTTCCTTTTCAATTTATTTTGATTATTTATTCAAGAAAAAAAAGAGAAAAAATAAGTAAAAAAATATGAAAATATTGATGAGGAATTTTTTTTCTTAAAATAAAGTAATATTAAGTTAAGGAAGTCAACACATATTAAAAAACTAAATAGTTAATTTTTTAAATAAAAATAACTAATTAATTTTTTTTGAAAATAGGGGGACTAATTTATAATATAATCCAAGTTTGAAGTTTGTACTTACTGTTAAAAAAAAAAAAAAAAAAAAAAAACCGTATCAACAAGAACTAATTCTGAGTATCAACTCAATTTTTTTTTGAAGGCGTAACGAGAGTCAAATGAAAACAAGAAGCACCCAAGCAAGTTAGTTTGAGCAGAAAAGACTCTAATTACTTAAGTAAGTGATTTTAGATTCAAATCTTTATGTATTTAAAAAAATTCACTGGATAGTTATCCAATATTGTACTTTTCAGAAATTAGTTTGGATTATTGGGCTTAGTATAACTCAGAGTCCAAAAAAACAAGAAGCCATCATATAAAGACATGAAACTAGAGAATTAGTGGTTAATCTAACATGCATTGACAAATGTAGACGAATTGAGTAAATATTAGAAATAGAAATCCATATGGTTCCTTTACTTTTATGTCTCTTGTAATATCCATCACAAGCTACCTAATTCCTTTTATATCCATAATCCAAATCTAAGCTTTTTTAAATAAAATTCATCCAAATTTCTTTAAAGATAATAATTTTTAAATCTGAGATTGCTATCTCCCCGTACTCAAATATATATATATTCTATTTCTTTACGGGTAAATGGTATGTTCTCTATTCTCATTTATGCTTTTTTATCGAGATAAAAATTCGTATCCTCTCTTATCGAATCGAGTTCTATCGGATAGCTATCGGAACATATATTTTTGCCGAACCTATCTTTTAGCAATTCAATACAATGCGAAAAAAAGAGGGTTTTTCTTCAAGATTAAATCATTCTTTAATCGGATTTTAACATATCATTTATATTCAAATAGGCGTATTTATAAAATAAAAATATTTTTTAGAGAATCAAATTCCGATCGATTAATAAAGAACAAAATCGTCACCTATCATCCAAACTAAATCTTTACAATTTGAATTTCAATAAACAAAATAAAAGGACAACCATGAACATTAAAACCATTAACTTCTTTAACCTCATTATTAGGATAAGGATAAGATATGATGACACAAAAACACAAACATGTTGGAATTTTATACAAAAATCCCTTCCTAAACTCCACCCATGTCTGGACAGACAGGATGAGTCATCTATCTATCCATCAACCCCAATCCTAATAATGTAGTACCTAAAATAAATAAATAAATAAATCATTGCATTTGGAATACATGGAATAAATTATAAATTAGTCCATCTCATTTTAAGAAAAGAATTAAGTAATCTTGTTTATTTCAAAAATTAATCATTTAGTCCTTGTATTTTGTAATCTAGTTGTAGTTTAATCCTTTTTGCTTTTTTTTTTTAATATATATAATTTATTTTAATTTTTTATTTTGAGAAACAGAAAAAGAAAAAAACATGAAAAGATTATAAGAAAATAAAGATTTTATGAAATAAAAATAATATTAAATTAAAAACGATAAAAATTGTTTAAATGATTAAATAATAATTTTTAAATCAAAGATGATTGATTAATTTATTTCTTAAAACTAGAATGACTAATTTATAATTTACTCGGAATTCATCTCTTCCCATACCATAAAAAAGAGAGCATAATTCAAATCAAGCTGGTCCTGCTAATGGCTAATATTATGAATAAATGAAATAAATCATAAATTAATCTCTCTTATTTCGAGAAACAAATTAATTAATCATTTTCATTCAAAAACTAATCAGCTAGTCCTCATATTTTAGAACTACTTGTAATTTAATCTTTTTTGTTATTTTATAATTTATTTTGATTTTTTATTTTAAAAATAAAAAATATAATGAGAAAATAAGTGATCTTGTGAAATAAAAATAATATTAAATTAAATATGCTTAACATTGATTAAAATTATTAAATATTAGTTTTCAAAATAAAAAAGACTGATTAATTTATTTCTTAAAACTAAAAGAGAAAAAAGAAAAAAAAAGAAAAAAAGAAAAGGATCATTTAAATCAAGCTGGCACCTGCTAACGGCTAGTTGGAGACCATGACCGGCTAACGGTCACATATTCGCACCAGCCTCATAAAGCGTGAGCTGAGGCTGAAATTAAATCAAAACTAGAGCAAATTATATACTGGTCTTTCTAATTTTGAGAAATGATTAATTAGTCCTTTTAATTAAAAAATTAATTAATTAGTCCCTTAATATTATTGATCATATTTAATTTAATATTATTTTATTTTAAAAAATCATTTTTTTAATTTTTAATTTTTATAAATAAAATAAATATAAGTTAAAAAAATAAGAAGGATTAAGTTACAAGAAATTTAAAAATATCAAAAACTAAATAATTAATTTCTCAAACAGTAAAGACTAATCAATTCATTTGTTAAAACTAAAGGGGCTAGTTTATAATTTACTCATCAAAATTAGCGTCGGCTCAAAAAAAATAATTATTGATTATTTTTTTTCATTTTGTGGGACCCGCAGCTCCGACAAGTTACTAGACTAGAACGCCTACCTAACCTCGAATTTCAAAAAACGTCCTCTTTAATTGCGGCTTTTACACATAATATGACTAACTTGCCCTTGCTTTTTCTTATTTTGGTTGGTTGTGTGGGTGCTCTTCTTCTTTCATCTTGTATCATGATTCATGCATTATTGATTTCTAAACATTAAAAAAAAAAAAAACAGATTTAAAAATTTGTTAAATGTTTTAGCACAAATTTAGACTATTTAAAAATTTTTAAGTCACGAAACTTATCATAATCTTAATTCAAAATTTTGGGTACAAATATATTTTCTTTTTATATTTTATTTTTCAAAAAACAATTATTCGTAGAGTACCATTTTATATTTGTAAAAAGAACTACTACATATTATTTTTTTTATTAAATATAGTCATGAATATTTTGTATGACGTTATTGGTGTTAACAATGTTATTTCATATAATTTTTAAAAATATTAAAAAATAACTACTAATATTTTTGTAACTTTTTTCAAGAAAGAGACACAAAAATATATATATATATATATATTCCGATCCGCTACAATTGATAACAATATTTCAACTAAGATTCGTTTTTATTTTTAATTTTTTTTATTTCTCTCTTTTTTATATATTTCTCTCTCTTTTATTAAATACTATAAAATTTCTTATTTCTAAACTATTAAATGAGAAAAAAAATCTATACTCATATTGAAAAAAAAAATACTCTTCAAAGTATTTATAAAGGTGGATTTTTGTAGCATAATAATAAATTAAACGATTGCAAGAGTGGTTGATTTTCGAAGTAGGTTACTTGGTTGGCCTCTTGATGGTTCTCCAATAAACGGATATTTATAATATTAAAAGATTGGTACTTGACATGTTAGAATTAACTCGATAACAATTATTTAGTTTAATTCAAAAACTTAAAAGTATTTTTTCTTATATGTTTTTTTTTAAAGAATTTGGAGATTTAGTTGTATTTTGAAATTATTGTTTACGTGTTAAATAAACACTTGAAAAATAATATTTCTTATGCCTCTAAACTATATATATATATTTCTCTATTCCAAATAATTCTAACAATAATAGCATTTCATTCAACAAAATCATTTGAACTTGTAACAATATAATTGAGTGGAGTTCGTTATTAATAAAAGAATACTAAATTGATAATATTATTAGTTGATATTACACGATATACATCATTATTTAACATCAGCATTAAAAATCAGAATCATATTATGAGTTGTTGCACATTGTTAATACAATTTTAACAATCAAGAAAACTCTAAAACACAATCTAGAAACAAGATAATATTTTGTTTTTACTAACCAAAACTATTTATTTATTTGAGAAATTAATTATTAGACTAGTAATGGCAATTTCTCTTGTGGGCGACTATATCTGTCATTTCACTTTCCATCTTCACCAAGAAAATATAAATAAAATCAAAATCATGACTCTGACGTCAGGTCTGGTAAGTAGTGTTAGCATTTCAAAAAGTTACAAAACAATACCTTTCTTCACTCACCCACAAAACGAATGCACAGCACGCGCTATCTCTGTCGGTCTTTCTCTTCAAACTGCGACCCACACGCCAAAACACGCGCGTGGGAATGGATCTCCATCTAACGTCTTTAAATCCTCTGTATCTTGTCCCGTGGCCCGTTTATTACAAATAATTTTGTATTTCTTTAAATTTTCAAAAAGAATTTTTTTTTTTTTTTTGTATTTCTTTTGTTTGCATATAAATAAATACTAGCAAAAAAGAAAAGAAGAAAAATCTCTCGCTCCTAACTCTCTCTCTTTAAAATTCACCAATCAATCATTGATTCCAAGGAGAGATCGCTCTCTCACTGTATCTTACATTAGCATAAAGTAGACGTTCCTCCCCCCCCCCCCCCTCTCTCTCTCTCTCTCTCTTGAAGGAGGAGAAGAAGAAGGTAAGGTAAATTACCCATCTGGGTTTTGCTGTTTTTGAACTTTAATCGAATTTCTTTTTGTTTTAATGTTTAATTTATTGATCAGTTTTTTAAAGTGAATTTGATAAGTTTTAGATAATTCTTGTTGATTGGAAAGTTAAAGTTTTGTTCTTTATTTGGTTAGCAACTTGATTCTTTACTTCTTTGCTATTTCTTTTTAATATGAATTTGATTGCTTTCTTGGAATGTGAGAGATTCTTTGGAGAGTTATGAGGGTTTTGTGTTCTGTTTAGTTGATTTGTGAAGATGGGTTTTTGTTTTTTGTTTTTTGTTTTTTTGGGATATATAAGGTTCTTTTCTTTGATTTAAGCTAAATGGGTTTACATCCAATGCTTGGTTTTGGATTTAACTTTTTAATTTGAGAGTTCCGGTTTTTATTCTTTTTGTTTGATTTGGCTAAGTGGGTAAGTTTTTGATAGGGTTATGGATGATTGTCTTTTAGGGTTTAGGGATTTGTAAAGGGTTTCAATAAATGGGTTTATTTCACTTGATGTGTGAGTTATTCTGGTTGTTTTTCTTGTTTAGGGTTTTTCCTTTCACTGATTGGATTCAGCACTTTAACTGTTTGTTTTTGTAATTGATATATGTTGCTCAATTGTTTGATGCAAAACTTTAAACAAAGTATTTTCAAAGTTCGTATGTAGATCAAGGTGTGGGAAAACACTTTTGTGCAATTGTGAGATTTTGGGGGCACAAGTATTTCGAAAGCATGGATTGGGGCCTGTGCAGATTACAGCAGATTAGGATTAGCTAATGCAGGATTGAGTATTATGGCTTTGTAATTGGGGGCATTTGGTTCTTTTAACTGCTGGCTTTTGTAGATTCCAGTACGCATTAAGAAGCTATGGTTGAAATCTTCATCTCTCTTTGAATTTCTTTGTTTCTCTAAATTAAGCTACGAGTACATTGTTGGTTATCTGAGTTCTTTTTGCACTGCTTGAGAACTGAAAAAGTTTTGAGAAATTCTGGGCTTCCAAACAGGTTTCCATGAATTGGAAGATTTTTAGACAGACAAGTGTTTATAACTAGATTATTGGAATATCAATGAATTGTAGGATCTCTAAATTATTTGACATATAGGCCCACAGGTAGGAATGTGAGTTTATTTTTTAACGGGAACGCTTTTTATTTGCTTAGTTTTCACCATAATACGAACCTTGAAAGTTTAAATCGTGTCAGTTGTGAGAAACTAGGGGCTTTCAAAGTTTAGACCATGTAAGTAGTTGTCTGTTGTTGGGTCTGCAAGTAGTTACTGTGGTACTTGCAATTGTTTGTAGGGAGCGCTCTGTTATTTTTTTTTGCTAACAGAAAGTGCTTGAATCACCATCTTGGTTTACATATGAGGATTATATGTTTTCAGTCTTAAGAATTAACTAGGCTCACTACATGGATATGAATTAAGGAGCTGCCCATTGAAGAGCCAAATGTCAATATCTGTTGTTGGGTTTTTAATTTCATTTTTGTGTGTGAGCACGGATGCACACCCTTGGTTTTTTGTACTTCTTTCCATGGAAATTAATGTGAACAGAACTGCATTCAATTCTTTCTCTGAAAGTTATCTTGATTTTATTTACAGCTCATATCTGATCCGCCACTGTCAGCAGCAAGTTTGGATAAGATTGTGGAACGTCTTTTTTAAAATTTTGTTTCACATCAGCAAGAGCAGCAAATAACCTTGCAAGCATCCCCTTTCTGTGGCCATGGTAATCTATCTTCAATCACACAATCCCACACCACACCCGCCCCCCTCTTTTTTCCTTTGGATATGTACAAATTAAAATAGTGGATGATAAGATAATAACTGCTGCCCACTTTTGGTAAAGAAATGCACAATTAAAAAATAGGATCATGATACCAAAAAAAAAAAAAAAAAAATCATAGCTGTTTGTGATAGGAAATGAATTCAATGTCATATTATGTCTGTATTATTCCTTGGCTGGTTTATACAATTTTTTGAAGAATTATACGAACTAGAAATAACTGGTATGATGCCTTAAATTGGTGATGGATCATGGATGCTGGAAACATGCAGTTGCTTCAGATTTGGATCGGCACTTAGCAATTCCTAGGCTAGGATAAAGAAAATAGTTATTGCTTTGAGTTAATTCGCAAAGCTTTATAATAAGGCTGCCATGTATATTGTTTCACCTCTATCTTACTGTTTCTTTTTTCTTTTTCCTTCTGGAAGGCAACAAATGAAAATCTTCCACCGAATGTAATAAAACAACTTGCAAAGGAACTGAAGAATCTTGATGAATCACCACCCGAGGGAATTAAAGTAGGAGTAAACGATGATGATTTTTCAATCATATATGCTGATATTGAAGGCCCAGGCACGAAACTTTTTCCTTCTAAATTTACATCCTTTAAGATATTCTTTTGGGGTTTATACTCAAGTATATCTTTGGCTGTGCAGCTGGGACTCCATATGAAAATGGTGTTTTCCGCATGAAGCTATTATTATCTCATGATTTTCCACACTCTCCTCCCAAAGGTTTGTGGATTCACATTGTTGATATGACTTGAAATTTTTTTGATATGTAGTTTAATTTAATTCAAAGGTTTACTTCCTGTAGCGTGGAGGAAACTTTTGTGGTAATGGGCAGTCAAGGACTGCCTTTCTTCATATTACATTCCAGATTTAATTTCCTTTCTTGATCTATTTTCTTTTGTTGGCTTCTGAATCCTTTGAACATTTATGTTATAGGTTACTTCCTGACTAGGATTTTCCATCCAAATATTGCTTCAAATGGTGAGATTTGTGTTAATACGCTTAAAAAAGATTGGAATCCAAGTCTTGGACTACGCCATGTCCTCACTGTAAGTTCCATTGGCCCTGTTACTTCATCTACTTTCATTTTCACCTCTTATTGGGTTCTATTGATATTCTGAGCTTTTTGATACCAGGTAGTGAGATGTTTATTAATTGAACCATTTCCAGAGTCAGCTTTGAATGAACAGGCTGGCAAGATGCTCCTTGAAAATTATGAAGAGTATGCCAGACATGCCAGGTGAGCCATCCCATACCTTCTACTTCATGTGGTGTTAGATGGAAGCATCAGAACCTTGCTCATCAAATATCATGTCATTTATTATTTGTTAGACAGACCCGATAGTGGATCTAGTTATGGAATAAGGCAGGTGCTGTGGGACCTTTGGAAGTATTCAGATTATTATGAAGATGCCAATCTCCTTAGTGTTAATAGACCGCAACTTCTTAAACTCCTAGTTCATATGCTATTTCAACACCAAGTATTTGCCTCTTTGAAATGTGTAGCTTGGGGTGTTGCCACTAATTTGGAAGAGATCCAAAAATTACATATTTCGTAATTAGCTCTCATTAGACCGATCACTGGAACAAATAAACTGTGGAGTATGTTTTAGAATCTGAAAGAAAATGCATCATTCCAAGTGTGTGTGTGTGTGTGTGTAATTTTTTTTTGAAAAAACCCTTTTTTTTATGGTACATTGCGTATGTTTTTTCATTGAGACATGACAATATTTAAAGAGAATTAGCGTAACATTAGAAAGTTTACTGGTTACGTGGTTCCATATTGGAATGAAAACCATGTTGATGACTAACATGTGTTTGCAAACTTGTTTTCAGGATATATACTGGAATCCATGCAAAGCCAAAACCTAAGTTCAAGTCCGGAGCCATTTCGGAATCAACTACAGCTCTGAATGTTGACCAGAGCAACACCTCAGTTCTTAATAACGGTGACCAAAGGAATGCAGCTGTTAGTGCTGCTGTACCGTTGCAATCCCCACTGGCCCCTTGTACAACAGCCAGCAAAGGGGGAAATAATCAGGATCAGCCAGCTGCTGTAGGTCCAATGCATGAGACAGGAGTTAGTGGATCTGCGGCTGCACCAGCGGTCAGTACCCTGAAAAAAGATGTTGGACTTTCAAAAGTTCAGGCAGACAAGAAGAAAATAGATGCAAGAAAAAAGAGCTTAAAGAGATTATGATGGTATAAGCTTGCACATCTATTGAACTGCCATGATGGATATGTGGCCAGCTTCCGTTGTTTATTGATGAATGGGCCTATGTAAGGAAAATGGGAGGATATGCTGATGTAAGGAATATTTTCCCTTGGTGGACGAGTGATGGATTTAATCAAAACTTGAGCTCTTTGTTTGACTTGCATTATGATCTCTTTCTTTGTGATTGGACGCTGCAATGCATTCCTTGAAGAGGCCTGCCTGATTTGCACTTGATTTCCTTTTTCTTTTCTTTTCTTTTTTCGTTTGGTTTGGGGTAGGCCACGTAATTCCAAACTTGTGTATGTAAAATAAACAGTTCATCGCATAGGGTAGATGCTTCTACCGATTTGCACAGCCAAGAAAAAAACTAGAGTTTTCAGAGTGGAAATTATTTCGGTAACAAGATGTGAATCTATATTCTAATCTGGAATTGGTTATGGAAGATGACTTCTTGTTCTTCAAAAGATCTTTTTTTCCTCTGACCTATCCATGAATAACGACTTGAACCTTCAAAGTACAAAATCATATTTGTTCTTCGCTGTTGACTGAGGTTTTAATAGGGTCTTTTGAGACCGGTAAAGGCATTAATGCTTTAGTTAACCCGTAGCTTCTCTTTGATTAATTGTGGACCAGACCATTCTTCATACCTTTTACTTTTCCATTTAGGACCAACTCCCATAGCTACAAAAAGATTTGAGAATGTTTTGCATGAGCCAATGGAGCGTGGCTTTCTCGAAATTTATTTCAAAGATTTGCCCGCAGGAATTAGACCACAGCAGCTTTTGAGAACTTGGAACGAATGATGACAAGCTTAACCCTACCAACAGAGCACAGAAGTTTCCATGTGCACAGCAACAGAAAAGGAGCAAAAGGAGACTAATAGAATGGGTCATCCATCCAACAGATAGGCATTGAATTATCCAAGTAGTTCAAGTTTACAATAGATCAAAAAGGCAAAAGCATAAACTGGTAAAAACAACCGAGTTTCACAAGACGAATTAAAGGAAGAGTGAACATTCCAACAAAACCACCAGGATAAACCACCAACACCACTTCCTTTACGAGCCTTGATTTAAAAAAACCATCAATAAATTGTAAACAGGTAAACTAGAAATCCCTTTATATTAGTCAACCCTGTTATCCCCTACTAATTTGAATTTATAAAAATAATTTTTCAGGTGGGGGTGGGTTGATCACTTAGCCATCATAACCTTCACAAATTCTTCATAATTTATCTGGCCATCACCGTCAACATCAGCTTCTCTTATCATCTCATCAACCTCTTCATCGGTAAGCTTCTCGCCGAGGTTCGTCATAACATGACGGAGCTCAGCTGCAGAGATGAAACCGTTCTGATCCTTGTCAAAAACTCTGAATGCCTCTTTCAGCTCCTCCTCGGAGTCGGTATCTTTCATCTTCCTTGCCATCAGGTTCAGGAACTCGGGAAAATCAATGGTACCGTTTCCATCAGCATCAACCTCGTTAATCATGTCCTGGAGTTCTGCCTCAGTTGGGTTCTGTCCTAGCGATCTCATCACAGTCCCCAGTTCCTTGGTGGTGATGCAACCTGCAAACCACAAAACATATCAAATACCAATTTACCGATTGTTTCAATGGTCTCACCACCACACACATGATCAAAGCTCCTGTTTCAGAATATTATTTATATTATAAATGCAACAATCAGAATGCAGCAAAAGAAAGGATCCGAAAGGCCTTTATGTTTCAATATTCTCAGTAAATTTTCACAGGCCAAGCTTAATCTCATTTACCACTTACATAGGCATCTCATAAAGTTTTAGAACAACCAAAGTTCCAAAAGAACCAATCACAAGCATTCAGGAACCTAAAATACAAATAAACCCGACACAGACAGTAATAAGCTAACCAAAATATCAAAACAAGACAACCATTTGCCCAACAGTAAAGAATTTCATTAGGAGTCACAATATTACAATCATTTCATGCAAAGAGTTAAGAATAACTGCCAATTTGCAACCAAAAAAAGCCAAAAATTACAAACCTCGAATCCTCCGCAATAACTAACAAGCATCACGTAAATTTCATTGTTGACAGGATCTGCTCTTTCATTTTTAATCAAAATTTCCAAATTTTAAAGAGAACCAAACAAAATCCCATATTTCACTAAAAGAATCTTTCTTTTACCAAAGACATTAATTTTCCCAATCTCAATCTAACAACTTTCCAAATTTAAAAAACAACCCATCAATCAAAAACACATATTTCCATTAATTTTTCCAATCTCAATCTAACAACTTTCCAAATTTTAAAAACAACCCACCAATCAAAAACACATGTTTCCCTCAAAAGAAACTATCTTTTACCCCCAAACAACATGACATAAAACAAATCAAGCCACAAACACAACCAAGAAACATAAAAACAAAACCAAAGACACCCCAATAAGCAAATCAAAAGAGAGATCAAGAAAACAAACCATCGCCATCCTTATCGAACAAACTGAAGGCTTCCTTGAACTCAGAGATCTGGTCATCAGTCAATTGATCCGCCATTTCTCGTTTGAAAAAAAGCAGAAATCTAGAGGGAATAAAAGCCTGAGGGACAGAGAGATGTGCGTGTAGGAGAGAGAGAAAACAGAACCGATTTATCTTAGGTTCAGACAATAGGGGTTGTGATTTTATATGAGCTAATTTAGCCACCTAGCTGGCTAGCTTTCTTGTAACCGGACGTAACCAATTTATTAATTCCAACTCACTTTTGTACTTCCTATTTTGCCCCTCTCATTTCCTTCCTCATTCTATTTAATTTTTTGAGGTGATTTTTATTTTTATTTTTAAATGACCATTATGCCCTCCCATTCTAAACTTATCAGTCCTTCCCAAGCATTTTTCTCTCTCTTTCTCTCTTTTGCCTTTTTTTTTTTTTTTAACACTTGCAATGTATGTACTATGAATGTATGATTGCTGAAATTTAGCATTTTTCATTATATTTTATGTAAGAATATAAAAATATAGCTGCCATATATTTTAACGATTAAGTAATTAATTGTTTTTCTTATTTTTAATATTAAGTAGTAATTAAATAGAACCAATGCTAATAAGAATCTTATTAAAAGTAAAACATATCGGTCCGGCTTACATCCACATCAGAATAAATGAGGTTTTTCGAAAAAACATGATTATAGTAAAGTGATAGATGAAATTGCCCGTTAAATATAGAAATATTTTTTTATTTATTTAGATCAATTTTAGTTTTTTAAATTGGTTTATAAATTATTACCATTAGAGTAAATAAATATTTTTGATGAATAGTTGCATTCTTCAGTACTGTTTTTCTTTTGTCATGTCAATTATCATTTACTTGGTAGCTATCAAAAGTGAAAAGATATCTTAGAAAAACAAAATATGCCCCTTTTCTTTGAGATTGATAGACTTGTCTTATTTCTTTTTATTAACTTGCGACTCATAAAACACTTCACTTTTTATACTTGACAAAATTAAAGATATTTTAATGATTTTTTTTATTTATTTTTTTGTGATTGCTAGATAATAATATAAAATTATTCTTGTTACTTTACGCATAGATTAAACTTTTATTTCAAACTTTTGTTTTCACTATTTAAAAAGATTACGTTGAAAATCTAAGTTTCCCATCTTTGAATGCATTTATAATTCTCAAATTATTGAAAGTAATAAAGATAATTTCTCTTTGAATATGAATGATGAAACTGATAGGAAACAAATTAAGAAAGAAAATAGAATAACAAGATAAAAACAATCACAACATAGAAAAATTTACTTAGTTCAACAATTATAACTACACACCACTACATTAGGATTTTATTATATAGTGGTTTCAAATATAAGAGAAATTATTTCTATTTATACAGTGGGCAATTTGGATTACAATTAAAAAGTCCTAACAAGTCTAAACATTAGATCTAATATTCCGTAGACCTTAAGAGGCTTCTGTCTCCAAGCTCCTGTAAGGGGTGCTCTTTAGCCTCGCTTCTAATCCTTGCGAGACTATTGTGTGAGTAACTCCTTAAATTACAAACCTCATCCACATCAATTTTTACAACTTCACTAAAAACATTATTCTTGTTTTTTTAGTTGAAAATTATCATTTTAACCCTAAAATTTAATTATGATGTTGTTAATCAGTTGAGTAAACTTATCTAGTAAACTTAGATATGCATTTTCACCTATTTTCCTTGATGGGTTTATCTTTGATTTTGTGTAGAAAGGAAAATATACATGCATTCACCTTGGCTTAAGAAATTGTTGATTCAATGAATACTGGCTAACTCCTTTTGGGTAAGCCACCAAGATGCAACATATGGACCCCAGCATCCCATAGTTACGCTAATGTCCACATAGGTTATTGTCTGAAAGTTTTGAAGAACACAAGTGTCGGATCTTCTCATCACTTGTTCACTCTGGTTTTATAGAGGTTGTCTCCAATGCTCATACTAAGAAAGCTTTCTTTTCAAATATTTGGATCGACTCTGATAGCATATCAAATAGTTATTTTAATTTAAAAATCTAAATTATTATGTAAATATTAATAATAGTATTTTTAATTGTTTAATAATGATATATTCTAAAATCTTTAATTAATAAAAAAAGAAGAAAGGTATCTTTTGGTAAATTTCTTTCAACTAATTTTATTTCTTTACTTTCGTTTGCATCAAAATCATATTAACTTATGCAATTAAATCAGTAATAAATATTTTTGCATACAGTTATATACAATGATGTTAAATTCCCAAATACTTATAAATTTT
This sequence comes from Dovyalis caffra, assembly GCA_963924115.1. NCBI lineage: Eukaryota > Viridiplantae > Streptophyta > Magnoliopsida > Malpighiales > Salicaceae > Dovyalis > Dovyalis caffra. Next base: position 12,281,582 of record CAWUPB010001159.1, read on the forward strand.
ATTTATCGTCTAGTTTTAAATAAAATTAACAACAATAAGCAGGAATATCTTCATATAAAAAAATCTATGAGATATTGATTATGAATTTTGTTATCCACGTTATTATTTTAGATGTGCAATTATAGGAAGTTTATTTAAGGATTATTTCACATGTGAATCGTTTGTCTAATATGATTAGAAACTAATAAAGTCTTAATATAAAAATTGGTTTGAGAATACACTAATTGTCAAAATGAACAAAAATAAACTTTAAATGGAAGGATATAATTAAAAAAATTCAAAATTTTAGGACTAAAAATGTAAAACTTCCAAGGTTTGGGGAAAATAAATGTTATTCACTCCAGAAAAAAAAAGGTTATCCAGACACCCTGCCTTTCGCAAATGGCAGATTAACTTTCCAAACCAATTGAAGGGTACTTCCGTCATTGCATTATTTGCAAAAATTAAACCCTCAAAATTAAAAAAAACACCCACCTGTAATAAATAATAATCGCTATGGATAAAATCGTACAACAGGCAAGAAGACAAGTACAAAAATGTCAATCGCAAGCGGAAGAAAGAGCTCGACAGATCTGCAAATAGCAAAACAGTTAATGACCATTATTAGAACCCACCACTCACCTGACGCCACGTAAGTTTCTTCAATTTCAAAAAGATTTTTGCTTAATAATCACTGGTGGACAGTGATTTTCGGTGAAACAGCCGGTGATTTTAGCGAATCAAAAATGGCCAAAATAAAAAGGGCACGTACGCGTTTACGCGGTGTGGACGCGGAGAATGACGTCATCTGGGTCGCGTTGACTGCCACGTAATCGCTCCATCGCCTTCCCTGTCGCACCATTCCTAGGCGGCCTTGTCGAATCTATGTTGGCATTTAAAACACCATCCGTGGAAATTTGACATATCAAGAGTAAATTATAAACTAGTCCCTTTAATTTTACAAAATGAATTAAATAATCTTTTTATTTTAAAAATTAATTAATTAGTCTCTTAACTTTTTCTTTTTTCTATTTATAAAACAAAATAAATTGAAAATGAATGAAAATAATTAAATTATGAATTAATTTTAAAACATAAAGACTAATTAATTAGTTATTAAAGCTAGAGAAATTATTTAATTTCTTTTGAAAAACTAGAAGGACTAATGTATAATTTACTAGACTTACCAACTTTAATTCTTTGTTTGTTTTGTGGTTAAATTCATTGGATTTTGAAATTGTCAAGTCTTAGGGGATAAAAAAGATGTAAGATTTTAAGTTTTTGAGTAAAAAATCTCAAAGAAATATTTTTCTATAAATATATATATATCAAACTAAATCTTAGAATTTTTCTTCTTCTTATCCACCACATTTTTATAGTCATTTCTATACATTGATACATTCAATGTACTCTACAGACAGAAGAACATATAGAGTTGAACATGGTAAAATAAAATAATTAAAAGATTTCATAGAAATTATTTGTTTGAAAATTTACCTAAAAGCTAATCATCAATTAGCCGTTATACTCATTACTAAACTTCTTGAAAAGATAAAATGCAATGAATGCATATCATAATTTTTCTTATCCATCATCACTTTGACTAGGATGCTATCGCAAATTACACGAAATTAAAAATAATGTCTTTCATTGACTACATCATGAATATTAAAATAAAAACCAAACAAAGATCATCAATTCACCACACTCTAATTCCCTCTCACATCCTTTTCTTATCCACTTCTAAAAACAAACCTGAGAAATAATTCCACTGAAAAAAAAAAATTGAAGGTGGGATTTGGTCAATGCAAGAAATATATAAGGACGCTACTAGAAACATAGTCTTTTCTTACAGGATTCAAAGGGCAAAGGTCGTAGTTGATAAATACAATCAAATTCCATTTCTTTAACAATCTCTTCAATCAAGTCCCTGCATATACACTCTTGCAAAGCCAATCCTATTCTTCCAATCTCCCTTCTCTCACCCCAAGCAACATCCTTGCACACCTCATTTACACTTTCTATCATGGCCTTGCTGCTCCATAAAGGTGATGAAACTACAGTACTCTCATGATGACTCTTTCCATGAATCATGTTTTCACTGGTCATGATGATCCTGTCGAAGAAACTAATGTTGGTGACGTCCTCTTCTCCTCCTGGCTTCTTCTTTTGTTGCTGTGGCACTCGTCCTGCACATAACAGTCAAAAAATTTCCTTGAGTACATCTCAAATTTAGATTTCAATGGCGTTCAGAGTATAGCATTTTCTCCAATATCTATGAACAAGTAGTTTCCATGAGCTGAGATTTTGTCCTCCACCATAAAACTGATCATTTTCATAAAAATGCCTAATATGAAACAGTAAGGTATCTTAAAACCACAAGTTCTGCTAAGTTAAAATAATTTTATAATTTTATTAAGCCGACAGAGCAGCTAGCCCTTATAGCTCAGTGGTAGAGCGTCAGTCTTGTAAACTGAAGGTCCGTAGTTCGATCCTGCGTGAGGGCAGTTTTAGCAAATCATCACAAAACAAAAAGAGAATGGGCTTTTATTTTACTGGGCCTTTGAGCTTTTGTTTACAGCAGTAAAAAGGGTAAAGACCCACACTTGTAGAAATGGCAAAGCCATCATCGATGGCTTTGCTTTTGCTGTTATCTTTCTCTTTTTACTTCTTTGACGACATCATTAAAAAGCCAGAAGATTGAGAATTCATGGACCACCCAAAAAAAAAAAAGAAAAAAAAGGTGAATTCATTTTCATCTTCATGGCATTTGAAGGACATTTAAGAAATCATCATAACTAATAAATACATCCTATAATCATGGCTTCAATTCCTAAACTTTTAAAGAGATAAATTAACTTTTAGCATAATGTTTTTAAAAATATATATTTGAGTTAAAAAAGACATCAAATTTGATGTTTTTCGACGAATTTGATATAAATATGTTAAAATAATAAGGAAAAAAAACAAGAAGAAATCTTCAAATATTTGCTAAAAATCAATTTTCTTGTAGCTAGCTTTATCCTGAAGATTAATCAATCAAGGTTTCACACTTTAGATAATTACACGCATTCTGTCATTATTGTTTTCAATAGCTGTCAGCCATATCATGATCATATTAGGGTTTTATTATAATTGCAAATAGCAGGAATTGTGTCTCCCACTATAACGGCTATAATGGCCTCAACACAAGATGCTATGATTGTTAACTTGGAATCCTAAACAGATAGATAGATGGCTTGTATGGAGCTTGCACTTTCCATAGAAAACCAAATGTTGTCTCCCTTTAAGACAATATCAGTTTGCATGTTTGATCAGGTAGCTGGAAATTTAATGTCAAGGAGAACTCTTGAGATTTGAGGTTGTAAATATTGTGAGGATGATTGTTTTTTGGTTAGATGAACATGATTGTGTTAATCAAAGTGATATTGTAAATTTTGTGATAGGGAAAATACTAACGATATTGTATCGTGTGTTTGTGATTTTGAATAAATTTTCTTCATATTTCGAATCTGTATTTTTAGATTTTTTTTTTAATCGAGGTTCTTTATTTTCTTATGGTTTGATAGAGACTCTCTGGTTTTTGAAATTTTTTATTTTAAACTCTTTGTTATAATGTCATCAATCAATTATAGACACATAGCATTATTAAAAAGTGACGTGTCAATTATTGATTGGTGACATTATAACAGAGGGTTTGAAACAAAAAAGCTAAAAAAATAGAGGATCTCAATAAAAATAAAAAAATAAAAAAGTATAGAGTCTAAATATGAAGTAAACCCGAATCTTTTATATGTGATGGACACTAATAATTCTGATTTATGAAATTAGGTACTCTAATGTAAAATAATTATGGATAAAGTTGATGAGAAAGTCTTTAATTAGGTTTGAAAACTTTGAAAAGAGCCAAAAAAAAATCCATAAGGACACCTACTTAAGAGATAATTTGACAAGCTAGTAGCTTAAGTACATGGTTAAACCAACACAAATCACAAAAGTACTTTTTCGTTTATCCCTTTATCTAAAATACCAAAAAGAAAAAGCTAAGGAGACAAAAAGATCAAAGAAGTAGACCATCTTGTAATACTCATGCATACTTTTGTCTTTTTTCCGTTGAAACCTAAGTAGAAGCTGCTACGCTTAACTAAACTAGCGTATCATCTTGTTTGTTAGAGATAATATAATTTATCACATAAATTCAAAAATTTTAGTTAATTTCTAAATTCCTAAAAACAACAAGAAAATTAATATATTTTCATGCATGTACTATATATACATATAGTCAGAAGAAAAGACAAACATAATTAATAAAAAAATTGTAATCAATGAAGAGAACAAAAACTTACCATTAATGGTGTAACGTTTGGAGAATCCAGTGAGAGCTGAAAGAGTGAGCTCATCAAGCACAGACACTGGACTAGGTTGCGGCAACAATGGATGGTCATGGCCTTTCTCTGATCTTCCCTCATCGTCGTCGTCGTCGTCGTCTTCGTCGTCACCATTACCAGAACCAGCTACACTAGTCTTTACTACATCAATTATTTTCTTTAGTGCTTTTAAGTCCTCATCACATTTCTCCAATGCGCCTAGTAGCCTCCTCCTCTTCTCCGCCACCGCCAAATCGGCGGTTGTCATTGGTGGAATGTCACTCAACCCCATTAGTCTTGCAACCAGGGCTGGTGGAGCCCGGAAACTTTCAGGGGAGTTTAAGGATTTTGAACGCCTTATTTCGGCCGGCAATGTTGGACTTCTTGGTACCATATCACAGGAGAATCTTGGTAGATCTTTGGTTTCTTGAAGTAGTGAATTGGAAGAAGATGATGACGAAGAAGAAGAAGGTTGTAACGGTGGTGGTGCTGGTTTTGGTTTTTTGGTTGGAGAAGAAACCGCATCTTTTTCCTGCTTTTTCCCTGAAAAAATATATATTGCACGTAATTAGTACTAATTCTGTCTTCTTCAACCTTCGTCTGACAGCTTAAATTTTTTAAATTAAATAATTTGTCGTAATCAAAGAGAAAATTGGGAAGAAATTTACCGAAAGTGAGGAATCTACGGCGATTGTGGTATTTGTAAACGAATTGGAAAATGCCGGACATACATCCAATACTCTTCGCTCGAATCTTTTCCGGTGCCGGAGAGCTTTCTCGGCGGGAAGATGATGAGAGGAAAGGATCTTGTCCCTTCATATTTCTCTACAGCTCTGCTTCTCTATCTCTGGTGTGGGCAGAATGGCTGTGTTAAAAGTGGGATACTGTCATGTAATGATTTGTGAGCAAGAAAAGGTGTGGTTTTGTGCCTTAACATTAAAGCGATTGACAAAACATTATAACATAAACCAGCCAGTCAATGTGGTAAAAGGGTAAAGAAGTTGTCTTAATTTGGTTAAAACTAAGTTTTAATTCTCGTTGCTATAATTATTTTTTAGCAATATCGATTCAGACTCATTTGATCTAATAAAAAGTCTAATAATTGGTCAAAACTAAATATATTTTTACGCCATTTTATCTTCAAAAGTGATAGATTTATTTTCGATTGATATCAAACTAACTGGAGGATAACCTGCTACATATATATCAAAAAAAAAAAAAAAAAAGCATTATAACAAAATAGGAAAAAAGAAAAAAGAAAAAAAAAGGCAAAAAAAAAGAAAATGATTAAAGCCATGCACGTGGGTTTCTTTTTGGAAGAGCTCAGACCTTTGATAGTGGGTGTAGTGGGGGATTGGTTTTTTACAGTCCTTGGATTTTCAGATTGCCAGGCTTTAACAAAATCTGATGAGCTCAAAAGAAGAAAAAATGGTGAGGTATCTTTTTGCATTTTTTTATATTTAATTTTAGTTTTGGGGATTGATGGCTTAATTTGTTATTATATATATTAAGTTAATTTTTCTCTCTGTTATTATATTTTTAATTGATTCAGTTTTATGTGTATATACATATTAAGTTTCTAATATATATTTTGATAAGATTTTTAGATTAAATTATCAAGATTAGTCATGTGATTTGCGTATGAATATTTTTCTTATTTTCATAATGTTTTTATAAATTAAAGAAATAGAAACGTTTCATATGAAAACCACATTACTAATTTCAGTGGTTTAGTATGAAATTCTTATCATAAAAATAAATTAGAAACTTAAAATCTGTATATGTTTATATAGATATATAGGTAGTGGGGTATCTTCAAACTAATTTTCACATCAAATAAAACTAAATCTATCATTTTCTGAAGCAAACCAGTGCCAGAACTCCGGACGTAAAAGATAGCACGAGATTTCAATGATCGATCTAGATATCCAAATCGTAATGTGTAGACCTATGAGAGCAAGACATGGATGTTTGATACTTTTAGCCTCAGAATTCCTTCAATTGTACATATTATATAAATCAAATTAAACCTTCAATTTTACAATTAAGATCATTGCATTTTTGTATTTTTTAGAGTGCTAAAACCAAACTAGTGTTTATTTACTACTTATCGATATTAAGTTAAAGTTGCATGTATGAATAGGGTGAGCATTCGGTTATTTGATTTTGTTTTTGATAAATTTGATGTGGTTTTTTATTAATCAAACCCACAAAAATTAAAATCGAACTCAAACCGAAGTATTATTTGGTTTTATATATTGAAAAATTGAATATTTTTTTTTTAATATGAAAAATGATGTTATGATTCTTGTTTCCTTGAACACTGTTTTTTTTTTTTTTTTTTTTGAATTTGATCTTCTATATATTCATCATTTTATTTTGGAAAGAAAGAAAGAAATGCCATTTTAAAGTTCCAATCAATTACAAAATAGCATAAAACATCCAAGTCAAATAATATAATCCATAGATAATTAATAAAATTTTTCAATAAAAAAAAAGGAAAGAAAAAATAAACAAAAGGTGGAACTAATAGGGTAGTTTTACGGTTTCTTAATGTTAGATTATATATAAATATCTAGACAGGCACGGTAATATCATTATACACATACATTTGGTATTACATATATAAATGTATTTATAATGTATGCACACACATATAAATTCTACCCGATTTTTGGGTGGAAACTGAATAAAATATTTTAAACACTGAATCAAAACGCAAAAGCCTAATTAAATTCGATTTGTTTTCAGAAAAAAAACAAATTGAAAAAAAAATGACAAACATTGAACTAAAATCTTCAATTCGATTCGATTTTTTAATTTAAACCGAATACCATTATGTGTGGATCGACTCGTATATACCAAGATTGAATTAATCTTGAAGTTCGATTAAATATAACTCATTCATGCTAAAACTGAGAAATTCGTGAGAAATTACCTTATTATACTTGGCTTTATGGAATTGAGGTTTAATGCACCTCATGTTCCTGTACTTTTATAAAATTATCGTCATAATCCTTGTACTCAAATATTATCCATAACCGACCTTATGCTATTGAAAATTAGTGTGAAAATTGATGTAAATTAACCCCTCTGTTATGTTTTTCTGTTAGTTGACTTACCAATGATCAATACGAGTGTCGATACTTGTGATTTTAAAAGTGAAAAATGTAATTTTGTTTTTTCGACTCTATTTTAAGTTTAAATCATTTAAAATAATTTAAAAATTAAAAAAAAATAACCATGCTAACCGCGGTTAGCATCTGTATACAGCATATATAAATTAATTTAATCCTTAATGTTCATATTTTCTTGCTGCTGAGCAACAAATCTTTACTAATTTGTTTATTGCTACAATTCATCACTTATGTTCATTGCCAAGTTCCCAAACTTCTCCATCATTTCCACCATTACATGCCCTCCATCCTTCATCATTTTCTCGTGTAAATCCATTCACCAGAAACTTTGTTTATGTGAGTCGGACATGCTTAAGCATCTTAACTCTCAAGCCTGTTGTTTGAGAGGGTTCAACTATAGCCAGCTTCCTCAGATCATGTCAATATGGTGCAAACCCGAGCATAGCATGACCATAGCCCATGATTTTTATTGCCAAGTATTTTGGACGTAAGACCTTGTCATTGGTAGTGAAGCATTCTTTTTCACAACTTCAATGAATTGTAGCAACAAACAAATTAGTAAAGATTTGTTGCTGAGCAGCAAGATATTATGAACATTTAGGGTTAAATCAATTTGGGGATTTAAGTTTGATAGAAATACAGTTGTATATATGGTACAGAGATGCAACCATGTTTAGCAGGATTGATTTTTTTTTTTTTTAATATTTTTAAATGAGTTAAATTTAAAACAAAGTCAGAAAAATCAAAATTAAAAGCAAAATTACATTCTCACCCTTAAAGTGACAAATGTTGACATTGTATTGGTCATTCGTAAGTCAATTAACGAAGTTAGTCAAACTAACGGAAAAACATAATGGAGAAGTTAATTTATAACAACTTTCGATAGTATAAAATCAGTTATGAACAATATTTAAGCACATGGGTTGTGGCGATAATTTCGTTAAAATATAAGGACACGAGGTGTATTAAACCCCATAGAATTGGTGTAAAGTTTCTATCTAAATAACATGTGCTCCGATTAGCCCAATCCCTTGGCTTAGGGTTTAAATTAGTAGGCTTTTTTTGATATTTTGTTTACCTTCTCACCAACTTTGTTAGGGTTTAATGAGGATATAATACAGATCATGTTGAACATGAAAATGGTATTATAGTACATGCAAACTCTTGTCAATATATGTACGCATGCAAAAAATTGTCTTTTATCTTATATATGGTAGATAGATCTATGCATGTTTTTTCCTAAAATATCTCAAGTCCAAAAGTTCAAATTAATTTATCATTATTTAACCGGATATATAAAACGGGTATAACTTCATAAAAAGTTTTCTACATATACAAAAATTTAAACTTGAAACTATTTGTTTAAAGAATTAAAGTTCGTTTAAACATATATGTATTTTTTTATTCCTAAAATATCTCAAATCCAAAAATTTAAATTAATTTTTTATTATTCGATCGAATATATAAAACGAGTATAACTTCCTAAAAGGTTTTCTATGTATACAAAAATTCAAACTCAAAGTTATCTTTTTAAACGATTAAAGTTTCTTACACTCAAACTAATCATCTTAAATTGCATGCGTGTATTTACATTTTGTGATTGTGAGCTAGATTTTACCCAACATCACCGAGTCTCTTTTCCTCTTTGGACATGTACTCTTTTAGCTTTCTCGTGTATTGTGCTCTACATAAAGGAAAGGTGTGGTGATGTGAGGAAGGAGATAACGGGACATCATTCTGAAGGTCAGCGAGGACTTCCCTGCCACCTCAAGCATGGGGCCTTATGCCTCATCTTTTAACTACTACTACACTACACCCCTCTACTATATATCTTTGCTTTTATAAAAGTTACCATCCTTAAACCCCACCACCAAACAGCATTGCCCCAGTTGAGAAAATCGCATGTTCTGCAGAGGATTCATGCATTTTGTCACTGTGATCCTGTCAAATGCTGAGTCGTGAGAAAAGGGTTTTTGATGTTAGCTTATTTTGTCATTCTTTGCTGTTTGGATTCATGTCTTGTACCACTTGACACCTTCCTTGTTCCTTCTAATGACTTCCATATATTTACGTTCTATGGCTCCCCTGACCTACGTATCAGAAAGAAAAACAGAGATGATAAAGATGCTGAAACCTTTCTCTGCACATGGGAGATTCTATTAGTTTAACGTTGATACTTTTCAAATGAGATTGTCGGTGCAAATGTTGAGAAGAAAATTTTGATTGGTAAAAAATTGATCACTCAGATTAAATTTTTGTTCACAAGACATTACGTAAGAATAAATGTTTGTCAATGGTTCGAGGAGAGGCACAGGGACGTGAACCTCATTATTACATGCCACTTTTATTACAACAAGCACAAAGCAAGTGACCGATCAGAGTGCAGACAACCACCAGCCCATGATCTCATTACTCGAACTAGCTAGCTAGCGTTCAGGCTGCCACAAGAAAGTGGCATCAGCATTCTGATCGCTGCAATACAAGCAAGGATGTTGTTGCTCAAACCTCTGTGTCTGTAACACTTCCCTAGCCATTGTAACTAGCCGTCTGTAACTCAATTGACCTGAATGTTCCTTCAATACCATTTGCACTGCATTGCTAAATGCTCCATAGGATTTTCCTCCACCCTCATTTGGGCTCATATCAGCGGAAGTCTCATTTGCTTGGCACCCACTTAGTAAAATTCCATCATCTGGCTTTATTGATTCAAATTGGCCCCATTCAAGTGGTGGGAATCTGAACTTAAGGCTTGCATCAGATCCAAAACACTCTAACAAGTGGGTACCAACATCAGATGTGTTGATGTTTGTTAAAGATGTAAGGTGTTGTAGTATGGACACAAATGGGATGGCCTTAGGGCTGTGAGAAGGCACTGTAGCATTATTGGTTGTGATTGTTGCGTTAGGCCCTATTTGCTCCTTCTCTTTGTCAATTAGGCCACCGCTATGGCATGAATCAGAAAGGATTGTCAAGCTTGCCCCTTTTGGCAGCCGGTTCACTAATTGCCTGAAATCCACATCTGCATAATAAAGATGGAAAATAAGATTCACCGACAATAGAATTGTTCGTGAAAACTTTTAAGTACTCAGAATAATGTTACGGATAGTCATTGCTGATATAATCATCTTATCTTAACCATTCGTACATGATAATGTTATCAAAGGATCATCTCATTTAAAAGCTTAAGCTATTAGGTGAGTTCGGTGATAGTATTCGAACATGATAATGTTATCAAAGGACTATCTCATTCAAAAACTTAAGCTATTAGGTGAGTAATTATAAAAGAAAGTGGGGGTGGTAGGATTCGAATTCTTAACTTTTTGGTCATCAAGGCTCGATACCATATAAAGTTAGATGGATGAGATTGAGTTCTATCCAAAAGACTTAATCCTTACCTCGATCTAATTAATTAAGTACAAAGTAGTGTGGGTGAGACCTCGGGATATGATTTATATTATTCTTTAACACACCCCCTCAAGTAAAAGCTCACAATACTTTGTGCTTAATTAATTAGAAGAAAAAATGGGGCAATGCTTTGATATCATGTCAAAAGATCATCTCATTCAAAAACTTAAACTACTAGGTAAGACTCGGGATATGATTTATATTATTCTCTAACAAATATACGTGTATAATCAAGTATGACCGAAATTAAACAATCTGTCACATTTGTCATGATCATCTGAAATAACCTAAAAAAAAGAGAGAATATGTACCAGTAATGAGATTAAAATCGCAGGGCACAATAGCCTCATCCTGCCTGAAGGGATGGCCAGGTTTGACGGATGGGATCTTCGTTCCATGTCCACTGTAATGGAAGAACAGGACATCCCCTGCTTCAGCCTGATCAATCATGTAACCAAGTGCCTTCTTTATGTTTGCACCAGTGGGCAGAATCACGGACCCTGCTGCATCAGTTAGGAGCTGAACATTGCTAAGATCAAACCCGAACCGTTTCACGAGCATTTCCTTCATGGCTAGCACATCATTGATGCATCCATGTAACTCATTTCTGGTGTTTGGATAGTTGCACCCTACTAAAACAGCCATTCTCTTCTTTCCCTTCTCCATTTTGCAGGCAATCAGAGCACAAAAACAACAAGGCTAGTTTTCAGTTTCTTCTCTCTTTACTGCTTGGTTTATGTTCTGTGGTTTCATATATTATGCGTAGACAAATAGTTCCTTCCAAGTATGGTTTGCTTGCTTGTTGTTTCAAGCAACCTATTTTCTTTATTGCATAGCTTTCAAGCGTGGGAAGGTTGGCTAATGGCAATATTATTGGAGCAGAAAATAAAATAAATGCTCCAGATTCGTTCATAACTCAATTTCGTATTAAGTGGCCGGCAAGGCAATAGGTTTTGCTTCCACGACTGCCTCCCTCGCTACCTTGTAAGGCATCTCCAAACACTAGTTAGGTCATCAAGAATACTTGTCAAAATTAAAAACATGGACTAATACTACGGTGGTTATAGTGGTGGTTTTTGAAAAACAAATAGCCAGCCATCTCCAAAATTCCACCACCACCACTGCCACCAAAACCACTCTCTTCCATCGCTCCACAACCAAACCCTAATCCGTAGTCCTCTCTGCAACCTCAACTTAAAGTTACAGCGAGATCAGACAATCAACTGGGGCTCATATCACCTCCCAACATCCAATTTGGGTTGAGATGCTTGGCTAAATCTGGTGGAGATGATGGTGACTGCATCTTTACAAGGGTTAATACAATAATAAAAAATCTGGTATATAAAGAGCAACATCTATTCCATGAGGATTATAGTCAGCACAGAAAAATACGAGGAACGGGGAGAGTGGTTAACCATTGTCGGAGTGCCAATATCACCACCCAGCATCCACCAATCTATGCTAAGACAATCACTCCACTAAACATAATTCTATGCATAGCTGAGGTAAAGCAGCATGCAACCACATAACCGTATGTGGCCATTGGTATCATGAACATGAAAAATATATCAAACAGCAGATTTCTCAAATTTATTCTAACAGCAACTGCAAATTATAGTAAGATTCAAATCTATAAACATATCTGAGCATTTTGTACTGGCTAAAGCACTTGGAAAAAAATAAATAAAATAATGATTGATATTAAACTAAAAGCTATGGACCAGAATTATGCTTTATTTACAGGTAGATATAAGTCATCCTCTTATACATCTGTGACAATAATTACACGCTAGACAGTGAACAAAAACATGTTCCATTTCAGCTTGTTGAAGGGCAGCAGAGGGAGGTATGGACGAAAAGAACTAACCCTAGAGATCTTTCCAAACACTAAAATCAGTAGTTGAGCTGTTATAGTTTATTGTGCTGTCTTGGCACCCTAAAAGGTATGCAGTATGCGTAGGATCCATATTTACTAATGCATGGGCTGTTCCACTCGGGCTAGCTGCAACAGCAACTTCATCTGCGCCTACAATCACTTCAGCATAACCTTTATCGACTATCTGATTGTTCTCCACCTGCAAATGGTTGGGAGAAAATTATAAGGAAAACATACATAGAGAATAACAGATCAACAGTACATGACACATCTCCAGTCAAGCGTTAATATCTTTACTAATTCTTTTTAAAAAACTTATTTTCTCCTCCTTTTATCAAGTCGTAAACCAGCCACTTTGCCAGTTACTTGGTAACATATAAGATGATATGATCTTTCATAAAAAATAAAAAATAAAAATAAAAACTAAAGAACATATGATATTTCTCGTTTTATGCATCTTCAGCACACACATGTTAGCATCCAGCTCATAGCCAATAAACTCAAGGTGTACAAATCAAGCATGGAGTCACATGGTGAGAGCACAGGTTAAGAGTTTATCGTGTGGCAAAGAAACCTATTTGAACCAGCAGAGTTCAGCAATTCCACAGATTAATTTGCCAAATAAGGTTGAACGAGAAGGCATACCAAAAAAAAAAAACAACCCAATAAGCTATTATGTAGTCTATCAAGGATCCGATCAAATATAAGACTGCAACAGCACCAAGGGAAAAAAAAAGAACAAAGCAACTTAGAAGCAATGGAATTCCAATCTTATTTTTATGCTGAGACAAAGGCAGAATTATTGGCATAGACATCTTAGAACCAATTCTCAAAAGATTTTTTTTTTCTGTTGAAAAATCATATGAAATGATTTGCAGTCCCAAGAAAAGCTCATGAGACCAAAAGGTCAGCTAGTTACACAGATAAATGACAAAACATTTATATTTTCATAAGAAAGCAGACTGAACAGAAACATGAAAGATTTCTAAAGCACTTGAATGCTACGTATTCATATCTTACTATTCATTGCATAGTTCAATGCACAATCTTCCCCCATTGTTATTAGCATACTATTCAATTACAAATTAGATAACATTGTAAATGAGAGGAAACATACCCTAAATAACGTTTTGGCACCCCAAATCACAAATGTCTCGTTGCAAGTATGGTGCCTGTGATTTCCCCTTACACCACCAGGTCTAATTTCACCAACATGAATAGAAGCACAAGACACAGCTCCACCTGTAACAATAACAAAATCCTCCTCTTTCAACAACAAAGGAAATTATTACAAGCAAAACTCATCAAAATTAATCTAATGCAGCATTTAACAGTGTCAAATTAGACTGAGATTAGACTATCAACCACCAAACAGCTAATTTGATATCAAACAATGAAATCAACCAAAATAATAAAAACCCATTATTCTTATCGAGTCATATAAAAATAAAAAGACCAAAAGGTGTAACCTTTAATGCCAGATTCAAGAGCAATAGACACAGGGTCAAGTAACCAGCCACGCTTATCATTAGAACTTAAGAACCCAGATTTAAACCTTATCAAATTAGCCTTCTCATCCTCCTCTTTGCTCCAATGGAGACTGTTACTAGAAGACAATCTTGAAGAGGAGTGCTGGAGCCTGAGAGAAACCCATGCGAGGAAGAGAAAGATTGAGAGCAAAAAAGGGAAAGCATGTGGCTTTTTTAAAAAATGCTTTATAGATGATATTCTTGAATGATTTTGGAGCTGAAATGGGTTCTCTGTGCTGTTTGAGTATGAATTCCTTCTAGGGTTTGCCATGTTTGAGTTTTTCTTTGCCTTCTCTTTTTCCTCTGTTTATCATGGCATTCTGCCTCTTTTAGGTGGATCTTTGTCTCTGGAGTGTGCTTTTGTTGGATGTTTTGTTTGTTCCTGATTAGTGGGACCCACCACTTAGTTCAATTTTTTCGGATAATGCACTTTGGTCCTGGTAATATAACGTGCGTCACACCTTAGTCCCTTTCAGGATGAAATGAACATTCAAATTTAGCATTTGTTATTGAGAGTTTTATCATAGCTAAACCTTTATTGTCTCCATAATTGAAAACTTTGGGGGCGATTACGTTGATATTTTATTAAATGGATTAAATCAAAATCTATAAGAAGTTGCATGACTAAAATTACACATCACACTACATATATTGTTGATATTTGTTTGGAGTTGCCAAATTAAAAAAAAAAGGAGTAAATTACAAATTAGTTGCTCTCTTTTTTAGAAACAAATTAATTAATTTTCAAAACTTAATTATTTAATTTTTTTAAACAGTATTTATCATGATTAATTTAATATTTTTTTTATATAAAATATATCATCTTTCATTAATCTTTTCATAATTTTTACTTATTTTTTCTTTTCTATTTATTAACACAAAAATTAAAATAAATTCAAAAATTCAAAAAGGATTAAAATATTAGATTTTGAAACCATAAGGACTAATTAATTCTTTCCTAAAAAAGTAAAGGACTAATTTATAATTTACAAAAAAAGAGGGGTGATTTTTTATTTTTATTTATTTTAACAAAGAATTATTGATGCAGTTTAGATTTTAAAATTTTGAACCAATTGGACCACATGAATAATCATGTCAGGCAAGACAGCACACCGTCTTTCCTGCTGCTTTCAGTGCTTTATTCTATAAAAAGCGGTTTCAAAAGTTTTACAACCCCACCAAAATTTGAAAATAAACAAAATTAGAGTGGATATATATACATTTACATATATATAAACGGCTAATAACTTTTATATATATATATATATATATATATATATTCAGCAAAATTGTTTAAAACAATGTTACTAATTACTAATAAAACTAAAACATAACACAAAAATACTATACAATTACTATTTTTTTACATTGTTCACGCATATTTATTGGCAATGTTCATTTACACTCAAAATTTCACTACACATCCTAGTATTGACTAATTGATTGTCTCTGCTACGCTCTAAGTCATACAAAACAAAACTATTTCATAATGTTTTCATAGGATTGTATTTAAAAAATAAAATTACAAGTAATGTATAGATTTATATAAAACTTAATAAATAAAAAATATTTTTTATTTTTTTAATGCTGATGAGAAGATTATTTTTTGAAAATATATGTATTTGATCTATATATATTTATTTACAAATAATCAATAATGTTAGTAAACAAACTGTATTTGAATCATTTGGTGATTCTTTTTAAAAATTAATTTAATTATTTTATTTCAAAGAAATTAGTTGTATAATGTTAAAAAAAATATTCATTGTAACTAGTTAGTTTTATGTGTGAAGATGCATATTTAATTTTTAGTAAAACGAGAAGATTCAATAGTTTTTTATGAGTCATGATCATATTTAGTGGATTGAGATAAATTATTTACTATAGACTTTTAACTTTTTAGATTAAAATATTTATCTATTTATATATATGTCACAATCATTTAAAAATTCTAAAAATTTATGATATATATTATATTAATTTTTTTAAAAAAGAGAAAAAAATCATGTTTTAAAATTTTATTCTAAAATCAAAATAGAGAAAAATAAATTATATTTATCGGTAAGTAAAATTTTATAGAAAAAAATGGGATGAGAATTTTCATAAGAAATGATAAATTCAAAGAATATTTTTTAAATAATAAAAATAATATAATAAAAAATAAAAAGATACTACATATATTCTATCCCCACCATGCTAAGTTAAAACACAAATAATAGCTCTCGATGTTTCATAATTTTTGCTTAAAAATTCTTAATTGAAAAAATTAAAGAAAAAAAACAAACGTGCAATCCCGTGCGTTTAAGCCTAAAGGACCAAGTCCGCGCGCTTGGGGACCCGGCTCGCACGAGGCTAGGATAGAAAAAAAAAAAAAAAAATTTCAACAACCTTTGCAATTTCCAATGAACTCGATTTTGCTAAAATGTCGAGTTTCTTAATTTTCATCATTTCAAAACCAAATTTTCTACTAAAAAAAAATAACTCATTATTCTTTATGCATTGATTTTTAAATAAAAAATTAAAATAATTTAAACTGAAATATTAATTTAAAATTATATTAAAAAAATACTTTAAAAATATATTTTTCATAAAATTATATCCAAAAACTAAAGCTACAATTGATGTATAGACTTGTAAAAAATTAAAAAAATAAATTATTATTATTATTTAATGCTAATGAAAAGATTAATCTCTAAAAGTATATGTGTTTGATTTATATAAATCTATTCACAAAATAATCAATAATATTAGCATAAAAAATGTTTGAATAATTTAGTAATTCTTTTAAAAAATTATTTCAAGGAAATTGGTTTATAACCTTAAAAACAAAATAGCAAATGGTGTTATGTAGGTAGATATATAGTTAATTTTCAATAAAATTGATGATTTAATATTTTTATATACATCTTGATTATATCTAGTAGAAAGTGTATAGCATATATATATTAAGACAAATTATCCGAAACATATTGTATATATTTCATTCTCGTCGGACTAAATGAGAAACATATAAAAAAATTAATCTTTCGTAATTTTTTTTTTTCAAAAATCCATAACAAAATAATATCAATAATAATTGTCGCAAGGCGACGTCGATGGCGAGGGCGATGAATTTGAAAAAAAAAAAAAAAAGGAAAAATGGGAACAAATGATTGGAGTTGCCACCTAATATTACGACTATTAGGAAATCTTATGACTAGTATGTTCGAGAGATCAAGATAAGAGGTTTATTACGTGTAGGAAAGATTAAAAATGACCCTACTCCGTCTTGCCAAGGCAAGCTGCATTGCATACAACATTGATTCGATTTCGATTTTTTATGAAAACATTCTCCTAGTCGAGTGATTCAAGACTTGATCGACTAGAGATCTCGTCCTCAATATGTAATGAATAGCTAAAAATGATGATGCAAGGATGGCAAAACAGATAAAATTAAATGGATAAAAATTGATACAATAAGCAAAAATAGGCATACTTGGCTACATGGGTAAAGAGACAAATCATGATAAATTTGGTTAAATTAACAAAAATCGATGCTTAGACAAAATTTGGCAATTAGGTAAAAAATCAAGTAATTTTATACAAACATAGGCAAAAGTCGACAATTTATACAATCATAGGCGAGAATCGGCAATGCAAGAGAACAACAATAAAAGTTGACAACTTAGGCAATCATAGGCAAAAATCAGCGGTTAGGGCAAAAACAAATGAAAATCCACAATCTAGGCAATCGTAGGCAAAAATTGACAAATTGACAATTAGGCAAAATCAACAAATTAGCAAAAATCGACCGATCGACAAAAATCAACAATTAGGTAAAAATCGACGAGAATCAATAATTAGGCAAAATTAATAAAAATTGGCAAGTTGGCAAAAATCGACAGGAATCGACAACTAGGCAAAATCAATGAAAATTGGCAAGTTAGTAAAAATCAACGATTGGGCAAAAATTGATGACTAGGCCTAAATTGGTAAAAGGAAAAAAAATGGACAACTAAGCTAAATTTGACGAAAGCCGACAAACGAGTTGAAATCGGCAAAAAACAAAATTCGGCTAAAAAAATCAATATCGTGCAAAATTAATTGTCATGACATGCATATGTCCGACCAAAAGAGGTCCAATCCCAAAACTCATGCTAACACATTTTAAAAATATACATATCAAACAACGAGTAAGCATCTAGGTAAACACATCGCCCAATTATCACAAATGCCATAAATTAATTTAGACACACACAACCACAATTCGGACAAAACATACAATGAACAACAGATTAAATCAATTACACAAATGCAATCATTAAATAAATTACGGACACATATTAATACAAATCAAATTTAATACATTTTAAAAAATGAAATAAAGCAAGGTGAAAATAAATTACTATAAACAAGCAAATCGATCCGTTGAATTGAGATTTGCTTAGATCCTTTTTCAACTTTGATGGAGATCGATATTCGGTCAACCGAGGAGGAAAGATGACCGGGAGTGACGGTTGGAGGTGCTACTTGGTTGGGCTTTTTATATGTAAGGTTTTTTAAGCTAAGTTTGGCTTGGTCTCTCATCTCATAAACTTGCTTCATTTTGATCACTTTTTCCTCTTTTTTTCAATCGCATCCCTTGATTATAATTTTTAAGTCCTTTTTCTTTTTTCTTTTTTCTTTTTTTTGTATTATTTTTTTTATTGTTTTGAAAAAAAATTGGGTGCTAACAATAATAATAAATTATTGAAAAAAAGCCAAAATAAAGGTACAAGGCGAGACTTGCACACTCGGGGCATGGTTCTAAGCCCGAGCACCCCCTCCCAAGAAAAAGTTGGATGACACATCGTCCTCTCTTTGGGAAACAGGCGACATGTTGTCCGTTGAAGGATCATGCATCCTATAGATGTGCGAAATAAACAAAAATTTTCTTTATCCGGGCCTCAAGATCAAGTCTGTTGAATCTATTAACCATACATGCATGATTAATAAGCTATAAGTTAAAGAATTATCTATTGTAGCACATATCTAAATTTCTTTTCAGTAAAGTTGTCCAAGTGTTTGGCCTCTATTGATGATCCATGCAGTCCAAGAATTCACAAAGAAGCACTCAAAATTAATGAGGTGTTAGCTCCACTTTTTTTTATTTTGTATTTCATTTAGAAATCAATCCCGGAAATTTTACGACAACGTTAAAAAAGAGGGAAAGAATATTTTTTTCTTAGGGTATAGGAGAAAACTATTTTCTCTCTTGGCCATGTGCCTTAGGTAATTTTTGGGTTGGTTGAATTTTCTCTCTCTTTTTCTTTCTTATGTTAGCCGAATTCTCCTCTCTTGCATTAGCCCCTTTATGCCGCACCTCTCCTCCTATATATAGGAGAGAGTTTCCTTATCCTCCAAGGACAATGAGAGAGATGGCTTATGAGTCCATAAAGGACTCTAGGTTGTTGCTTCCTTATCCTTACAGGATAAGGAGTTATATATGGACTATTTGATTATTATCTTTAAAACGTTCAACCTTATCCAATAAGGTTGATGTTTATCCTCCCACCAAAAGTATCTTTAAGCTTTTAATTAAATATAATGGGCTAAAACTATTTTAGCTCAATTAATTTATTTTAACTATTCAAATAAATATTCTTAGATTATTTTGGTAGGGTCCACATTAGGAAACAATTTCTCAAAATACCCTTTAACTTAAATTAGGAAACTCCTTTTCTTTTAGGTTCTTTATTTCCAAATTTGAAACTAACTTCCAAATTAGAAAATCGATTTCTAAAATAGGAAACTTTTCATTTTAAGAAACTTTCTATTTTGGAAACTCTTTCCAAAATAGAAAACCTTTTATAATTGAAAACTTTTTTCAATATCTTTGCTTCTCATTTATAATATGAATACTTAAACTTTTACATTTAACTCAATAAGCTCCTAGATACGTTGACAATGTATCAAGAGTAAAAGACTCCTCATTCATCTCTTGATACATAAATCAATATTGGCCTCTAACAAGGCATCATGACTACCAAATTCTCTAGGAGGATTAGTTAATCCATTATTATCTTTCATGAGCATAGTTATCATATAATTCAGTTCTCATGTCAACTTATCACGGTGTGATCTCGAACTTAATTATTAGTCTTGTTCGATTATGATCACACACGTTTTTTTTATTCTCAAATGTTTTAACTCTTAGAGTAAACCAACTATGCTCTATTGGTGTACTCCTACTATGGTTATAGATTTCTTGAGTAGATACTTATCAAAGTGCAATATGATAACTCATTTAGCATACAAGGAATAACATGTCCTATCTTAGTTATACACATATCTCCATTAGATTCTTAATGCATCCAACGAATCGCCCACATGCAACTATTAATGGGTCCATCGAAACAAGTGTCAAAGTGCATAAGTCCTCCAATGAGATAACCATGACGACTTCAAATCTAAGGACCATTTGTACCCATCTTGTATGAGATTTCCATAGACTAAAACCAAATGAGTTCTTATAATGAGTCAAGTCTAGTAATATGTTCCCTAACATAAATCACCTTAATGCTTACTTTGGCATCACTATGCCAATAGATGTGAGATCTCCTATTGCTATCACATAGCATAAGCATAGCACTCATAAGCCTATCGAGCATTTGTCAATGTCTATTCTTGACAATACTACGATTTGGGACATTTAATGATATCATTTATGTGCATTAGTGTTTGTCTCACATATTTCGATCAATCGCTATGCAAATATATATCATAAGGATTTCTATCTAATTCTATTGAATTTATAAACATGTAAATATAAAAATTAATATAATGACTTCTTTATATATTAAAATAAATAATGCAATAACATATTAATATGAGCCTATCCAAACATTGTTGGGTCTTGTATGAGATTTCCATAGACTAAAATCAAATGGGTTCTCTTGACAAGTCAAGTCCGAGTGATATGTTCTCTAACATAAATCATCTTAGTGCTTGATTTGGCATTACCATGCCAATAGGTGTGAGATTTTCTACTCGCTATCACATAGCATGAGCATAACACTCATAAGCCTATCCATATTTGTCAATGTCTATTCTTGACAATACTATGATTTGAGACATTTAATGATATCATTTATGTGCATTAGTGTTTGTCTCGCATCTTTCGATCAATCATTATTGCAAATGCATATTATAAGGATTTCTATCTAATTCTACTCGAATTTATCAACATGTAAACATAAGAATCAATAAAATAAATTCTTTATTATTATTAAAATAAATAATACAATAATATATTAACTCGAGCTCATCCAAACATGGTTGGATCTTGGGCATCAACACTAACATCCGTCCGTAAGTTTAATGAACTAACGTTGTTGGAAAAACTAGTTTTTAATTTTCGACCTCTTTAAGTCAAATTCGGTTTCATTTTTATCCAAAAATACTTTAAAATCGCAAAAATAACATCAAAAAATTTGTTTAAAACTTCAAAACCTATTTTAATATATACAAAACATACAAAAATTCAAATCAAACTCAAAATATTTTTTAGTCCATTTAATGACTCGTGATCACCACAAAGATATTCTAATATTTGAGATGAACAAATTAATGGTGAGTTCGATAGTCGAGATGGCTAGAATGTGCCTCCATGTCCTTCTTTCTCTCCTTACCTTTCTCTCCACCAAACATTTAGAAATCAAATTGTAATACAAACGTGGTTTGAGATCGAAATTTTTTTTTAAAAAAAAGTATGAGGCCGAGTGTAAAATATTTGATAAATTTGCTTATTACAAGAAACATTAAAAGAGATGGGGGTTGAACTGTTCCTCGCTCGTTCACTCTCACACCTTTAGTGTGGATGCGATTCTTCTTCACTACTTCCTGGTTGTCTATTCTCTACTCTCTCTCGCTTGCCCTTTTGTGCGCCTTTATTTTACTTATAGTATTTTTTCTTTGTTTATCTTCATTTTTGCGTTTCTTTTGCTTTCTTAATTAACTCCTTTTCATTCTTTGCTTAATTACTTCCTCACCATTTAGTGTGCTTGCTAGATTAGGTTTGTGTCCCAATTTCTTTGTTTCCTTTTCCTCGTGATCATAAGAAAGCATTTCATGTTCTTAGATGATTTCTTTCCTTTCTTTATTTGCCCGAATACTTCTACTTCTAAGACTTTTTACATTAAAACATGACATAATTTGGTTATGCCAACAAATGGAGTTTAAAATAATTATTATCCAACACACTTCATATATTTATTGTTCAAATATGAAAGGATTAAATAAATTTTAAAATATAATGATTCAAATTTGATGAGCAAAATCCTTTTAATATCATTTTTGTGCAAGTACATAAAGCTTCCAAATTTACTTGACCATCAACGCCTCAAATAAAAAAAAAAAAACATGTACAAGAATCAAACAAAGTAATTTCCACTCTTATAATAGAATGTACTAGCATATATCTTACGCGTTGTCGCAAGATGAGCTATTCAACATTCTTATGTGTTTAAAAGAATCAAACAAAGTAATTTCCACTCTTATACTATAATGTACTAGCATATATCTTACGCATTATCGTGGGATGAGCTATTCAACATTCTTATGTGTTTATTACAAAATTTAAAAATAATTATTTAAAAGGATCATGCAAAAAAAATTAAAAAAATCAAAACATATATCTCATATTTTGTCAGCAGGTTTAGTTAAATGAAAAGTCTACAAAGTTGAGTAATATAATGTTGCTAATTAGATATTATTTGATATAAACATGTATTTTATTAAAAAAATATATAATAATTGATAATTAAAATAATGATGTGGTATTTTTTAAATTTTAGATTATTAATTTTTATCATATATTATTCATTTGTAATTTATTAATGAGATAGAGAGATCACCCAAAACAAAATGACAAAAAAACTTTGTCGGATCAAGAATTTAGCAAAACAAATAGAGATAAAATTACACATGATAAAAATTAAATAATCAAAATAAAAAAAAACTTTTACTAAAAGCAAAAAAAAAAAAAAAAAAAACACTTATAAACAATAAGACTAAAAAAACATTCATTATGCATAAGGCATGAATAAAAGTAAAATATGATAGAATTTTAATGACAAAAAAAAAAATTCACAAAATAAGAACCAAAAATGAAAATTTTTTTATTAAAAGCCAAAAAAAAAACTTAAAATAGTGAAACCGTATTTAATTTTAGTATAAAAGGATAATAATTAAATATAATAAAAATTTAATGATCAAAATAAAAGAAAGATTACAATATAAGAACCAAAACATAGCAAAAAGTTTTACTAAAAGTAAAAAAATAGTTACTTATAGGGAAAAAATCAAATATAATAAAAATTTAATGATCAAAATAAAAAACAATTACAAAACAGGGATTAAAACAAAAATAAAATTCTACTAAATTTAATAGCCAAAAAAAAGAAAAAAAATCACAAAACTAGAATTATAATAGAAAGAAAAATTTAACTAAAAGGAAAAAAATAAAATAAATAAATAAGAGAGAAGCAAGTCTAGGATAGTGAAACTTTAACTTTATTTAGTTTTAGTATAGTAAATATGATAAAACTTTAATGATTAAAATAAAAACATATCATAAAATAGGAATAAAAACGAACATAAATTTTATTAAAAGCCAAGGAAAAAAAATATTCATTACAAGGACAAAAAATTTTAATGACCAAAAAAGATTACAAAACAGAGACTAAAATAAAAATAAAGTTTGAGAGTCTTGGTGACAGCAAGTTAAAAAAAAAAAAAAAAAACTAACTATGAAGAGATAATAAAAAAGTCAAGAAAAAAATAAATGTAATAAAATTTTAATATTTATTATAGGGATAAAAATCAAACATAATACAAAAATTTAATGACCAAAATGAAAAAAAATTACAAAATAGGGACTAAAATAAAAATAAAGTTTAAGGGCCTTGGGTCCTGCAAGCGGAGGAAAAAAGAAGTAAAAGAAAGAAAGAGTGAACAATCAATCCATAACAACAGTACTACAACACTTTTACGTTTTTCTCTGGTTTTTATTGATAATTCCTTGCTGTTCACTGTAAAAAAAAACTAAGACATAATGCTCAAACATTGTATATTTATCCGAAAGCACTATGTTTTTCAATATTTGTAAGAAAATTTGCAATTTGGTCTCTCATTGTTTTTTTTTTTAAGTTTTTTTTTATCTGAAACTCCATTTTTCTTTCATTTTGTTCCATGCACTCCAAGAGGAGAGAGAGGGACGGCGGATCCCATTCCAGCCACCTCGAGAGCTGAGTTTATCATCGATTTATTTGTCTTGAAGAGTATAACCTACTTGTTGAAAAATGTAGATCAAGATCCGAAAATATTTTATATTTTTTTATTTTGATTCGAATTTTTTTGTGTTTTGTGTCTATTAAAATGAGTCTTGAGATTCTAAAAAAGTTTTTTTTTGTAATTTTGAGGAGAGAGTTTGAACAAAAATAAAGCTAAATTTAGTTTTGAAATGCTGAAAATTAAGAAACTCGACATTTTAGCAAAATGGAGTTCGTTGGAAATTGCAAAGGTCGCTGAATTTTTTTATTTTTTTGTATCCTAGCCTGTGCAAACCAAGTCCCCAAGCACGCAGACTTGATCCTCCAGGCCTAAACGCACGGGATTGCACCTTTGTTTTTTTTTTTTTTCCTTTAATTAAGAATTTTTAATAAAAAAATTATGGAACACCGAGAGCTATTATTTGTGTTTTTAATTTATTTTTTTTCTATTTTGATTTTAAAATAAAATTTTAAAACATAATTGTTTTCTCTTTTTAAAAAAAAATTGATAAAATATATATAATAAATTTTTAGAATTTTTAAATGATTGTGACATATATATATAAATATATAACTATTTTAATCTAAAAAGTTAAAAAGTCTATATAAGATAATTTTTCTCAATCCACTAAATATGATCATGACTCATAAAAAACTATTGAATCTTCTGTTTTATTAAAAATTAAATATGCATCTTCACACACAACAGTAATTCAAAATTTATAAAATTTTGTAATGATTTTTTTCTGCAAGCTGCAAGCAACCGGCCAGTCACATAACTACAAGCTGATAAATATACAAATTCAAGGACTGCTAGATATGCAAGTTACTAATCCTTGATCCTTACCATGCCCAAATAAAATATGCATTAGCAAGGACAAATCCTACTTATTTGCTATTGCCATAAAGAGCACCTTTTTCTGTGGTTTTCCGGTTGATTATAGAGGAGGAACATTACAAAAATGCAACATAGGGTAGTAGAGCTGAGCATCGGCCGAAGTTGAAAATTGGGTTAGCTATGAGAAAGAATTTTGAATCAGCCTACATAGTTTTTCTGGTTTGTTGGCTGATGTGAACCTTTGAAACAGAACTAAGAAATGTTGCCATCAGGAAGAGCTAGAAATGGTTTGAAGGTCAAGAGCAATCCGATCATCTCCACCACGTTAAGGACGAAAAAGACCATATGATCACCTGCATTGCAAAAGGACAATGTAATTGAAATCTTTTATTGAACGATGTAGTGTAGTATAAATTAGTCGAAGCCGAGGTTACGTAAGATGACAGGTTCTAAAATGATTCTACCAGAAACTAATGAAAAAGGTGAGAATTCTGATATAGAGTAGAACAAATATCCCAATTTTATCATGTTTTAACTTCACTGACTAGGTCCAGGAGGCTGTTTCAATGTTAAGGGCAATCAGGTTTATAAACAATCTATGAATTTGAATCAGATGTTCTGAACAACTGTTCTTGCCCTTGCCTGTCACCTGAAACACTAGCCTAAGATTCTTTTGTAGGACCTGCATAATTTCTAAGGAATGGGAAATGGCATTCACAGAATTTTGTACCTGGAAGAAAAGAAGCTTTCTGACGCACTTGTGCCCAAGAGAAGCTGTAAATAGAGAAAGTATAGGTGTGAAATACTGCTGAACAAGGTTAAGAGAAAGGCTTATGCACACGTAATTATGCAACGAAATACAAATACAGTGTGCAATCCCATTGTATATGAATTGTAGATTTTCATCAAGCATATTTCCTTTTGGCTCAGAAAATTCAACAGGAAGTCCTTGAATGTCTGGATGAACCGATAAAGGTACACTAGAAAGTTAGGAGTCGTCGGTGTTCTATGAATTGATTCGTTATACTGAAGTTCTTGTTAGGAATTCAAAATGCCAGTTTAAACATGTTTGATATAAGCAAAAATGATCATGTGTAGGAATTCAGCAGCCAATGAAGGAGGAGAGAAAAGTCCCTAATTCGAGAAACTAGGATCTTTTTTACTCCCTCAATCCATCATAAAGACTTCAAAAATCTTTCTGTAACTGTGTTTGTCTGAGACAATAAGATGAGACAGAGGAAATCAGAGGAGAATCCTTCATATCAGTTTCTTATACATAAAAAACTCCAAAAGCTGGCCTTCAGTTTGATTAAGGGACGGTACTAATTACTGGTAAAAGTTAATAAATAGACCTAACTTCAATATTCTCATGCCTCCATCAGTCCTGCATCAATTTGCAGGCTGAGGAGGTAGTAGTTCCAGAAGAAACCAAAAAGGAGAATTGTCGCAAGCATATGATATAGATACATGTTCCCGTTCATTTTTTGTGAAATATAATGCTCTTAAAGCATGCATCATAGCTTCTAGAACTAAATTAATTATAGTGCAGCAACAATTTCAATCTCACAAAGAAACTAGCCAATTCATTCAACCGATACTCAAAAGGATACTTACAGACAGCCCCCAGCAGCTGGACCAATAGCTTTGAAAAGGGACATTGCAGACATTGAAATTCCATTTGCGGCACCCCTTCGTTCTTGTGTCTGACATTAAGTTCAAGCAACACAATTTGAACGAGTCTATTGCTCAGATACACAATTAAAAAAAAAAAAAAAAAAGAATAGAGCGAAAAAGAAGGTAAGCTTACCACTGATCTATTTTGCATAAGGAACAATCCTGTTGTAATTGATACCTACAAAAGTCAAAACAAATGGCAGCGGTTGATAAAAAATTGATGGAAAATATTCTCACCAGAGTGGATGATATCCACAAGTCTCCCTTTTTGAAAAACTCCCATTTGAACAAGTCTGCTAATTCGTGTCAATGACCAAAAAGGCACTCACCACATGCCAATAATATTCATCTCTGATCTTTCCACAGAACTTATTTTTAGTTATTTAAAAAAATCAATCTAGTTCAAATAATGTATATCTTTCAACAGTGACGACTATATTTTAAAAAAATCACATATAAATTTTTTATCTTTTTCTTAATTCAATTTCGTAAAAACAAAAATCATAAATTGATTCATGTATTTTTTTCAATAATTGATATTATTGTATTTATCATCACTCTATTTTTTTTTATCACGTGAACAAGAGATAAAGATTATTTATTATTTTTTTTAATTTATTATACTTACTACCTAGTTCAAGATAATTTTTAATTAAGGTTATTTGATTTTGTACTTTTTAATCATTTTGATTTTTTAAAAAAAAAATCAATAAATGAAATATTATCTTAATATATTTTTATTTATATATATGGTGATTGAAATATATTTTATATTCGAGCTATATATGAAATGCAACAAGTATAAATTTTCTACAAAAATCAAGTAATAAATTTGATGGTGCTCCGAATTCGATTTAAGTCGATTAGGATCTATATCCAATTTTACATTTTTAAAATCCGATCCGAATTTATAAAATCCGACATGTTTCACTAAACAAATTGGATCTGAATCTACTATAATCCGATTTGAGTTATGCTCGTTATCAATCCTAATTTCTTACCACCAAATTATACAAATATTAAATTCATTTCAAATAAATATGATCATTTGTTTTTCGAGAAAATTGAAATTTTCTTTTAATGGGAAAATTTACAACAATAAGTGGAAGTTTATATTATAATTTTGATCGTTTAGAAGTTGATTCTATATTAATTAAATATTCTTAAAAGTTTAACGTGATTAGTAAATGAATGCATCTCTAAATTATTATTTAATATATAAAATTGCATCTTCAAACAAATCACAAGGAAATAATTATTTTGAAAATGCATCAATATTTTGTGAATGATCTATTAAAATCTGATCAAAAAACAATTTAACTTAGAATGATTGATTTTTTTTTTTTTTTGATAAGTTAATTGTGTAAGAATATCAATTTTTTTATGGTTATTTAATTTTTTTCCTACTTTTTCTCTCTCAAGGATCACTAACTTTCTCCGAGTAAATTATAAATTAGTCACTCTAGTTTTAAGAAACAAATTAAATAAATCCTCTTGTTTAAAAAAACTATTATTTAATATTTTAATTAGTATTGAACATGTTTAATTTGTTATTATTTTTATTCTAAAAAATCTCTTATTTTTTCATCAATCTTTTGATATTTTTGTACTTTTTCTGTTTCTTGAAACAAAAAATAAAATAAATTAAAAACAAGCAAAAAGGACTAACTTACAAATATATCTTAAAACAGGGATTAAATACTTATTTTTAAAACAAAAGGGACTAATTATTTTATTTCTGGAAATGAGATTGACTAATTTATAATTTACCCAACTTTCTCTTTACCAACCCGATTTTTCAGATGAATACTAGTTAGATATCCATGCTACGCTGTGGTCAAATAATCGTTACATACGTAACGTTAACGATTCGTATGGTATAATGCGAGTAGAAGTTTTATTTCGATGAATAATGTAAATCTAATTTATATATTGGACGAAATCGTTTGATATATATATATATATATATATATATATATATATATATCAACAAAATATTTAATAATATTAGCACAAAAATTTGTATTTAAATAATTGGTAGGTTCTTTTAAAACACCATCTAACTTATTTTAACTTATTTTATTTTAAAAAATAAAATATAAAAAATAAAAAATAAATAATTGGTATTATATGTATGTATGTATATATATTATACTTAACGATTCGAGCATATATAATAAATAAATAAAATATGTAAAAAAAACCTATCTAAATTGTATGAAATATATTGAAGTCAATAAATTAAAAATCACAACAAAATTGATTCTGATAAATTTTGAATAAATATATATAAAAAAGCAAATAAAACTAATAATGTGTGTGTGTGTGTGTGTGTATGAATGTATATTATACTTAACAAAATTGATTCTGATAAGTTTTTTAGTTCCTTCTTTTCTGGTGGAGAGAACATTGAAAAGGTTTCCAGGGAAGCTTGAAGACCAGAATTATATAATTGCGGACTGAGAATTCAGTAAGTCCATCAGAAGAATGGCTTACAAGAGAGGCATCTATCTCTAACAAGAACAAATTGTGAAAGCTTTTAAACCATTCAAACAATATGGTATAGTTTGCACTCTAAAATCAATATTTTGATGGCAAAAACACAAAGCACTTACAGCGAGTACGTTCTTCAGCATTGATGCACAGTTGATCAGTAGCATGAGGGCAAGGCCTTTTAGCTTAGCTATAAAGGGGTAGCTAGATAGCAATGGAATGGTCAAGACCTTCACACAGAAAAATATTATATGAAAAAGATGGCTCAACCAAATACAGATGCAACATGATTTTTAACAGAGATTGTGTCAAGGGACATACTGCTCCTATGCGAGCTATCCAGACAGGTCCAAAATGTCTCTCAACCACTGGGTATAAAGTTAGCTGAAAGAGAAGCAGTCCAAGGCCTGACAGATTGGAAGCCAAAAAGGAGATTAATGGAAAAGAAAGTGAAGAAATAATTCACTGTCACGACTCACAATAACCCTACATCAATATATGACGAAATGAGAGGTATGGTAATCTTCAGAAATATATTAACCTTGCAAGGGATAAAATTTTAAGAGCTTAATCAATCATATGATGTTGGCTACTCTCTACTACCTGAAAATGCAAGAACTTCACCAACACCTGTAGAGGAAAAGCTCAATCCCCCATTCTTTCTAGGACTAACAGCCCATAATGAGAAAATCTGTGGTCAGAAAATAACCAATTTATGATCAAGCATATTTGTTAATGAATACAAATCTTAAAAACAAATCTCCATAAGGAAATATGCTTCAGGTAAAAAACATAATACTCTATGAACCCAAGCCTGACTTAGACAATCAGGCATCCTTGTGTAAGTTTCTTTAGGCATGGGAACATTCTTTAGTATATCAAAACAGAGAAAATCATTATATAATTACATTAAAGACAAAAACAAAACAAAAGATAGTTTTGAAGGAACTGGCCTTTGATTTTTTTTAGAACAAGAATACATATAAGTGATTTACAAAGAAGGGGAGGGGAAGGGGGTGGAATGATAATAAAAAAGAAGTTGCCTAAGCACTTTAGAGGACCTTGATATAACAAATTCAAAAAAAAAAATACAGAAATTCCATGGTTGGTATTGTTGAGCGAAAGATGGAAGTATCTGAAAGAACAGGAACTTGCATTTCCAATAACCTAAAACTCCACCGTTTGTAACATAAGAAACTTTAAACAAAGACTAGGTTCCTTTGAGATGTTCTGTAAGAACATGAAGATTTGAAACTAAAGATTGTTTTTCAAAATCATCTAAGCATGCACAAGCAACAAAACTATTGAAACTGTGACAAAATAGGGTATTTGTCAATGGATTGATTTCCTATATAGCATGTATGAGCTAGGTATCGTTCGTAAATATTACCTCTGAATAGGCCATATCATGAAGTTGGAACACACAGTACACTATAATAGATGATATCAAGGGCCAATTTTTCAATAGGCTTTGCTGAGAAGATTTAGACTCAAATATGGTAGCCCCAGATGCATCGGAATCATTGCACTCTTCGTCATTTGCTTTATGGTTGTGCAGTGTCTCCTGCAGGAATTTTCAGGCTCCACGTTAAGCTATATAAAGCTCTGATAAGGAGGACACATACATTTATCGAGAATATCTAAATAACAGATTTAAGCATCTGAGCAATAAGCAGTGAACTATGGATGTATTAACCAGGTAGAATTGAATAAGATACAAGTTTAACAGTTCGCAGAGTAACATACCGGAAGCAAACAGCAAACAAACAATACAACGGCAGAAAAGATTGATATCAGAAGGCAAGGTAAGAGGTATGGAAACCTGTAATGTCATCCATGTTGGGGAAATTTAACACAAATGAAAATCAAAAGATTGTTACAATAAGGAATAAAATATGCTAAAGTGAACAGTAGAAAGACTAATGCTTACCTCCCAAAAAGAGAATCGGTAGAAAATATACTTGGATATTTCTCTGCAGGCTACAACATCAACATTTCCAAAATTAATTAATAAATAAGTAATTTAATTGAATTAGACATATAAATCTCATCTCTGATGGTTAGTTTGATGATTTCAGTGGAGATTTTTAATATTCTTTCTGCCCACATGCATAGAAAATTTCATTACAATTCATGATCAGCAGTGGTATAATCTTTAACGCTGCTTTGATTTTTCAGAGTGCATCAAAAGGTACCTGAGCAAGAAAACCTCCAAGAGCAGGACCAATGACTAATCCAATGCCCCACGATGTGCTGGTCTGAAACAAATACTTTCCATTCAATATTACATATTAAATTACAAGTATTCTTAACAGTCTAAACTGATGAGGCTCACTTACAATTGACATTCCTAAAGCTTGATATTCTTTGCGGCAAACTTCTGAAGCATATGCCTGATCAAATGAGGACCCCGGAATATGTATAGTTATTTCAATCAGAAAGCAGCGGAAACAACAGCAGTGTTAAACATTTGTATAGAAGAATAGTCATTTCTAAGCTACCCTGCCCAGTAACACAGGAAGAAAGGCCAGTTGGCCTCCTCTTCAGGGAGCAAGGCAGAAAGGGCCTTCAGCTTAAAAATTCTTTGAGCGATGCACAAATAATTAAAGGCAAAATATAGTTCTCTGAGAACTACTGTTGAGTCAATACAAAGATGAAGTTTCAGGGTTTAACTGCAGAATTCGTTTCACTTTCATCATCAAGATGCCAGGACTTATTTTACACTTGGAATTGCATGAAAATGACACTGTATCCTATAGAAGCTCACAGAAGAACTTATGGAAAAGCTATTGAATGTTTTCTTACTAGTCCAAGAAACATTTAGTATGTTATAAAGAATTAGTAAGCCATTAAAATATCTCAAAATAACAGTACCCTCATTGGACCAAGTATACCGCACAAACTTCCAAGAAGAAACCTTGTAGAAACTGCCATCCAAAAGCTTGTACTAAAGCCGAAAAGGGTGTTGAAAATAACTCTGAAATAAGAGGAAAGTTAGAAATTACATAGAGTCATAGATAAGAAATAGGCAATCTTAAACCTGCAGAATATTACTGATGAGCTCATGAACGATCACACATAAAACAGGTGTACAGCAATACTAACATTGATATTGTCCCCAACATTATGACTGGTTTTCGACCATATCGATCAGCAATCATTCCCCAGAGCACAGAAGTTAAAGCTCTTCCAAGCATAAACGCAGATCCTGCAGCAGATGAAGGATATCATGAGAATTAAGGAGCTCTAACAAGATATTTATGTAAAGACCTTGAGAACAAGCCACATGTAAAAGACTTTCTCACCCACAACACCAGCAAAGTAGCCAATGTCCTCTTCTCTTTTCGCAACATGGAAGTCCCTTATCTGTAGAAAATAAATTTGCAAGAGTGAGGAACATGAAAGAAGAGCAGATTGACATATCCATCATCCTTCAGAGCTCTTTCATAATCATGGCACAAACAGCAAACTGTATCTTACTAAAACCATAAATTAGTGCATCAACTGTTATTTTTTGAATGCAACACAACCGGTGGACATTAGCGATATACCCATCGGCATGCAGAAATGCATCAGCTGAAACCTAAGGCACCTTAAAGCCTGTACTTTTACTTAAGTTGGATGTCAAAACAGCAACAAGAATTAACATGCCAGAAACTAACATGTTTTACGTGTCCTGCTATCGGTCAACATTAAAACCATGTCCCTTCACAATTTGATGCTGTATTATTAAAAATTCGCAGTTATACAGTGAAAATAACATAAAGCAATTCCATTGCAATCAAGTGTAAGAAAATAAAAATCTCGAGCACTAATGCTCCATTATTAGGTTTTCCTCTACAGTTAACCTCAAATCCCCTCCCCTGCCGCTAATATAAACATTGGAAAAATTCCTCAAGCAATAGGTATGTGAACCATCAGTGTCAAATCTCAAGTAAGCCTAATTTGATCTGAAGTAGTAATACGTATAAAATTTTCCAGAATAACATGCTCACCATGAAATATAGAAAAGGAAAGAGAGACGATATAGGTAAAGCTGCAAAAGTCAAAACCAGAAAAC
Source organism: Dovyalis caffra (assembly GCA_963924115.1). Taxonomy (NCBI): domain Eukaryota; kingdom Viridiplantae; phylum Streptophyta; class Magnoliopsida; order Malpighiales; family Salicaceae; genus Dovyalis; species Dovyalis caffra. Next base: position 12,315,229 of record CAWUPB010001159.1, read on the forward strand.
ACAGACATTAGAGGACAATGCCAATATCATGAAAATTTCAGTGACAACAAATGAAACATCAACCATTGCAACTGCTCCTAACCTGCACAAAGCACAATAATCCAGACATAGACCAAATGTTTATAAGGAACACCAGTGTTAGTTACTTTGAAAAGTTCAATCTTGCAACCTGGGCAGTCCTCATAGTATTTGTTCTTCTTCAAGAAAGACTCTCCAATCCCATTCCCATCCATCTTTTGAGTTAAGGGGAAATTGTTTTTTTTTTTTTTCCAAGAGAAAACACATAGTTTTATAAAGAAAAAGGCTCTTTTTAATCAGCTTTCTTGAATGATCATGGGCCACGCCACCCACTTAAATCAAGGATCAAATCATTAATACTCTGACACATAATTAAATCTGGCCACATTACTCATGCCAACAAATTAATCAACAAGCTAACTGCTGCTTTAAATAAATATTACTGCAAGATTGGATTCGGAAGATGCAACAAAATGAAAACTTTATTAGCAACAAAATTATGTGTAAATCCTGACCTTCTTGTGTATAATAAATCCTGTTTTCTATTCAGCAACAAGAGTGGATTGAACAATATCTCAAAACAAATTGTTTCATCGAACAATATTGCACAACGCAAACCCATTAAAGAAATCTCCAGATACCACCTCTCTCCCCAAGAGGCCCCTGAAACAAAACCCACAGCAAGGCAATGACCCCAACGTGGGAGGACAGTACCTCTTGAGGAAGCCTATCATGTTGCGGAAATGGGCTGATATCATCAGTATATAGCTATCTCTAAAAAAAAAAAAAAAAAAAAATACCAACATCAACAAGAACACGAAAAAATCTTCGTCGTAGAATGATACTGAACCTCCACAAAGGACTACAGAAAACAAATCGAACAATGCACAATGCAAACCAATTCAAGAAATCTCCTGATATCGCCTCTCTCCGCAAGAGGCGTCCTTTCAGGACAAACCCCACCAAGAATCCATGACTCCAAGGTGGGATAACACCTCTTAAGGGGGCCAATTATTTGCACAAATGAAGAAACAAACTTTAAAAATAAAAGAATAGTCATTGAATGATACTTAACCCGCACAAAGGACCACGACAAAGACATAAGCCAAATTCTTAAAAGGAACACCAGTGTTGCCTTCTTTCAAAAGCTCCATCTTGCAACCTGGGCAATCCTCATGGTACCTGTTGCTCCTCAACAAGGATTCTCCAGTCCCGTTCTCAGCCATTCCGACTCACCACAGTTTTTTTGTGTTTGAAGAGTAGTTATTGCTTAAGAGAAAGCATGCTTTCCTTTTATATATGGGCATCAGAAAAATTCCTTGGCTGAGCCATCTTTCTTGAACGTAACTGCTGGTTCAACCAACCAGTCAATCAGTTCTACACTTTTTGAAAAAAGGGTTCTTTAATTGTCATCAGGAAAGAATGAGAAAATCTTTTTTTAACTTTTTCCTCTCTATTTCTTTTTGTGTGGGAAGGGAATCACCATGGAAAGCAAAAGAAGCAGTTAGTTAGTAGTTAAGAAACATCCTAGAAATGGAAGTTGGATCAGAACACTTCCATGATTTCTTAGGTTTTTCTTAGGGGCAAAGATATTCTTGGCTTACATTGCCAGGCCATTCATATCAACATTTATCAAAAAGTAGATTTTTTTTTTCTAGTTTTAAAACAAAAGATATTCTGAGTGATTAAGAATCCTTAACAATATGGAAAAACCCTTAATTTTAAAGGTGTTCTAAGTCTGATCACAGCACAAATTGATCTCTTTTTTCGGAAGGAAAGGATGGTCAGAGTTTTGAAGACAACGCAGCGAGTGGGAGGGACACGCTTCAAAATACTTTTCTTATTTTGTTTTGTTTTTTTTTTTATGACCAACTGTCGGCTGTCGGCATCGGTTTAGATTTGTTCGAAACAATGGGGTCCACTTCGAGAAGGCCCTTTTGCTTTCAGTAAAGGTGGATTTTATTTTATTTTATTATTATTATTATTTAGAAAAACGGAGAGAAGAAATATATGATGGGAAAAGATTAAGAAAAGTTTTGATTGGTTGCATGTTACAAAAAAGTTACTAACAAATTAGGTTGTTTTGATTGGTTTTTAGGAGGAAAAAAAGAAAAAGAAAAAAAAAGCATACACATCTATTATTATTTTACGAAATTGCATTCATAAAAAACCAATTGATTTTTTATTCAAATATTAACATCTTGTAGAAAAGGGAAGAAGATACTCACCATTAAAGTGTCATTATCATTAATTCTTTAATAGAAAGCACAATGGGTATTTTAGTATTAAACATTATATATATATATATATATATATATATATATAAAGGAATGTGGGAAATCTTTTAAATAAAAAAAAATATAAAAAGGTCGAAATACTATTAGAAGTCTTTTGATTGGTGCTTTTTGGATGAATTTTCTTTACATTTATATCTCATATTTTTTGAATTTTTTTAATCGAGATTTTCTATTTTTGGCTTGATCGAGACATTTTATTATTTAAGATTTTTTGCTTGAAACTCTATGGTATAACACCATCAATTAGTGATTAATCCGTAGCATTATAAATAAAAAAATCTCGAAAAGATATTAATCACTAATTGATGACTTTATAAAAAAAGCTGAAACAATAAATTTTAAAAAATAGAAAGTCTCATTCAAACATAAAAAAAAAAAGGACCAGAGAGCCTCAGTTAATTTTTTTTTTCGTAAATGCGGGAAAAACCATTTTTTTCATAAGTGACTTATGTAAGACGAATTAAATATAAATAGCATTAATTTTAAATAAATTCCGAATTACTAGTGACTTTTCAATCAATTTTTTTCATTTTAATCATCAAAGCATCAAATATCTTCACTTGTTTTAAAAACAGAAACAGATAAAATGGGAAAGAATGAATCTATTTATGAAAAGAATGTGAACAATTTGAACATCTTTGTTATTCTATCCAAAAGGTCTTTTTCACTTTGGACATGGAAATGTTGAATTTTCTATATGCCTTTTAACTTTCAAAATCAACGAAAAAGACACATCCCATGCATGGTCAATTGCTCTCCCTCTTGAAAAAGACACATCCTTGAAAGATAATGTTTGTTCTTCCTCTAAGTACAAGTAGATTTGTCTACCGGACTCCAAAAAATTGCAAAGAGTTAGAAACTCTAAATCGAAAGATTTTTCTTTCTCCTAGCTCTTTGTCTATGTAATCTTCTTAAATTAGTTTATTGCATCTTTTTGGTTTAGATTTTAGATAAAATAAAATTACATATAACCTGAGTATTCACAAAAAGGTATATTAAATTCAATCTTTTATTTTTTTTTCCTAGGAAAATAGCAAGTTGGTGAAAGAAAAATTATAAAAACATGTTAGGTTGAAGTAAATTATAAATTATTACCTTTAGTTTTAAAAAAATTAATTAATTGGTCCTTTAAAAAAATAATTATTTAGTCATTTTTATTCATTTTATGTTATTTTCTAATTTATTTTATTTTTTAAATAAAAATAAATTGATATTGTGTAAATATTTATTTTAAAATAAAATAATATTAAATTAAGTTTGGACAATTTAGATTAAAAAACTAAATAATTAATTTTTTAAGAAAGTAGACTAATTAGTTTTTTTTTTTTTAAGTAATGATAATTTTTGTATAGGTTCAATTTGTTCATAAAAAAACTTAATTGAATAACTTAACTAATTCTTTATTATATGTTAATCCATGTTATATTTATTGACCTTTGACATGGACTCAAGTACAATACAAATGAATTGGCCAAGGACAAGTCTCACTCATCACAATATCATAGGTTACAAAGATAAATACAGGTATTCTAAATAGGACCAATGTTCATGCTTTGTTTTTATGAGGCATTAGAGAAATTAGTTTGGTGAATTCGGGAGTAGGGTTTGCTAAAAAAAACTCAATTGTTATTTTTTTTTTAGCTTTTATTAGCAAGTTGAAGCATTTGAACTCTAAACTCAAACCAAATGAGATTATCCAAACTTGAAAGATGTATCATGATCTTAATGGTCAAAAATTATTTTCTTTCACTATAACTATCAGTCTCATATCATTGTGAGGGAATGAAAATTTTTGCATTTGAAAACTTTTAACTTCAGGACTTTCGACATCCGAAAAAAAAAAAAAAACCTCTATCTCAAAATTCTTTTTACTCACCTACATACAACTTGTATAAAATTCATCTATTTAAACTTTAACTACTAACCTACCAGGCACCATTCGCGTTTTGGTGGTACTACTTGCTTCTCATCTTCTACTTAATTGATTGATCATCATTTTCACAAATCAAAATACTAACTTTTTACATTTTAACTATTTTACTAACCAATGGTATGAGCAATTATCAAGAATCCTCCTATAGAATATCCTTGTCTTACAAAATTATGAATAATTTATTCTTACTTACAAAACTCATTTATTTAATATAAGAGATAGAATGATTGATTTTATTTTATTTTTTATAAGTTAATTACGTAAGAATATAATTATGATTTTTTATATGGTTATTTAATTTTTTTCTACTTTTCTCTGTCAAGGACCCCTAACTTTCTCTCTCCCACCCCGATTTTTTTTAGATAGAACAATTAAATATAGAAATCTCGTGATACCCCCTCTCTCCCCAAGTGGAGTCTTCTCACGACAAACCCCACCAAGGATCCATGACTGCAAGGTGGGATAAAACCTTTTAAGGGGGCCAATTATTTTGCACAAATGAAGAAACAAACTTTAAAAATAAAAGAATAGTCTTTGAATGGCACAAAGGGCCACAATCCAGACATAAAGCAAATGCTTAAAAGGAACACCAGTGCTGGTTTCTTTCAAAAGTCCCATCTTGCAACCTGGGCAATCCTCACCGTACCTGCTGTTCCTCAACAAGGATTCTCCAGTCCCATTCTCAGCAATTCCGACTCACCACATTTTTTCTTTTTTCTTTTTTTGGGGTGTTTGAAAAGTAGTTATTTCTTAAGAGAGAGCAAGCTTTCCTTTTATTTATGGGCATCAGAAAAAATTCCCTGGCTGAGCCACCTTTCTTGAACGTAACCGCTGGTATAGCCTACCGGTCAGTCAGTTCAGACACTTTTTCAAAAATGGGTTCTGTAGCTTGTCAGAATGAGAAATCATTTTTACTTTTCCTCTCTCTTGTTTTTCGTGTGGGAAAGGAATCACCATGGAAAGTAAATGAAGCAGTTTAGTTAGCAGTCAAGAAACATCCTAGAAATAGAAGTTGCATCAGAACACTTCCATGATTTCTTAGGTTTTTCTTACTTGTACAGATGTTCTTGGCTTAGATTGCAGGTTACTGCTGACGTGTAATTTCAAATTCTAAAATCATATTTCTTAAAAGATGAACGTTCATATCAAATTTTATCAAAAAGTATAATTTTTTTTCTAGTTTTATAACAAGAAATGGTCTGTCAGCATTTACATGTAGAAATCTAGAAGAAACAAATTAAAGGTCGAAATACCGTTACAAGTCTAAGTCTTTTTATTTATATTTTTTCATGGATTTTGTCTATATTTATATCTTATATTTTTTTAATTTTTTTAATTGAGATTTTCTATTTTTTTTATTGAGATATTTTGTTTTTAAGATTTCTTACTTCAAACTCTATGTTATAATTTCACAAATCATTTCACAAATCATTAATTGATCCGTGATATTATAAAGTAAAAAAATTCGAAAAGAAGTCGAATACAAATTGATGACGTTATAAAAAAAAAGTTTAAAATAAAAAATCTTGAAGAGTACATAGTCTTAAAAGAAAAAAAGTTTTGGTTAATTTTTTTAAAAAAATATTGAGTCTAAATATGGGAAAAACCTTTTTTCCGATTAGTGAATCTAGTAAAACAATTATATATAAATAGTGACTTTTCAATCAATTTTTTTCATTTTAATCATTAAAGTGTCTTTGGGCGATTTTCATGTATTTGAATCAAATTTTGAACCAATCATTTACTTGCATATTTACATCCAATTTTACACATTCACAAAAAGAAAATTCCAAAGCCTCAAATATTTTCATTTGTTTGAAAAACAGAAAAAGAGAAAAAAGGGAAAGAAGAAATCTGTTTATGAACTGAACAGAATGGGAACAAATGCTTTGGACAGGGAAATGTTGAATTCTATCCACAAGAGCTTTTAATTTTCAAAAACAAAGAATAAGACACATCCCATGCATTGTCAATTGCTGTCTCTCTCTCTTTCTCATTCTTGAAAGATTTGTTTTTTTTTTTTTTTTAATTATCAGAATTTTCTTAAATCAGTTTTCTTGCACATTTTTTGTTAGATTTTGGATTAAAAAAATTACATATAATCTGAGTATTCACAAAAAGTTTATTAAATTCAATCTTTTATTCTTTCTAGAAAAATGGCAAGTTGGTGAAAGAAAAAATATATGATACATGTTGGGTTGAAGCTTTTTGTAGTAAATTATAAATTACTCTCGCTATTTAAAAAAAATTAACTAGTCCCTTTGTTTTAAAAATTAATTATTTAGTCATTTCTATTCATTTTATGTTGTTTTCTAATTTTTTTATTAATATAAATAAATAAATATTAAGGAAAGATTCATGGAAAACAATTAAAATAAAATAATATTAAATTAGCATGGTTAAAGCTGATTAAAAAACTATATAATTAATTCTTTTTTGAAAAAGAGACTAATAATTCATTTTTAGAAAGTAGAGGGATTGATTTATAATTTACGCAAGCTTTTTTAGATTCAATGTTGGGCCCAAATCCTCTCCTGACCTTCAACTTTAATGGCCTTTTAGGCTTTAAGCCCAAATAATTCAATGATTAAGATTGAAAGCTTGGAAGTCATGCAATTAATGTGACCGAATTGTCTAGACTTTCTTATAAGCATGTAAAGGGATCGGATTGGATGGATTTTTTATTCGAATTTAATCCCAATATAATGTAATTAAATAAATTTAATAAATAGTTTTTTTTATTCGATTCAAATTATAATCTGAATTTTTTAATTTGTTTATTAAATTGATAAGATTCGAATTTATATTGATCAAATATGATAATGATCCGATCTGAAATTAAAAATAATATTTTAAAAAAATATTAAAATTTTAAATATGAAAAAGTATATAAATATGAATTATGATGACATTTAGAATTTATTTATTATGAAGTTTAAATAATGTATATCTTTCAACAACGTTGGCTGTATTTTTAAAAATCACATATATATTTCGTCTTTTTCTTAATTCAATTTCGTAAAAAAAATTATAAATTGATTTATATATTTTTTCAACAGTTGATGTTATTATATTTGTCATGAATCTAATTTTTTTACCCCTGAACAAGAAATAAAGATTATTTATTATTTTTTAAAAATTTTATCATATTTACTACCTAGTTCAAGACAATGTTTTATTAAGGTTATTTGATTTTGTACATTTAAATCATTTCGATTTTTTAAAAAAATCAATAAATAAAATATTATCTTAATATATTTTATTATATATGAAGTGGTTGAAATATATTTTATATCCGAGCTATATATGAAATGCAATAAGTATGAATTTTCTATAAAAATCAAGTGATAAATTTGATCGAGCTTCAAATTATATCAAAGCTCATTAGGCTCTAAATCCAATTTTACATTTTTAAAATCCGATCTAAAGTTGGACCTACTATAATTCGATTTGAGTCATGCTTGTTATTAGTCCTACTTTCTTACCACCAAATTATACAAATATTAAGTATCATTTGTTTTTCGAGAAAATTGAAAATTTCTTTTAAAGGGAAAATTTACAACAATAAGTGGAAGTTTATATTATAATTTTGATGGTTGAGAAGTTGATTCTATATTAATTAAATATTCTTAAAAGTTTAACGTGATTAGTAAATGAATGTATCTCTAAATTATTATTAAATATATTAAATTGTATCTTCAAAAAAAATCACAAGGAAATAATTATTTTGAAAATACATCAATACGGTTTGGATCGTCTATTAAATCCGATCAAAATACAATTTAACTCAGAATGATTGATTTTGTTTAATATAAGAGACAAAATGATTGATTTTTTTTTTTTTGATAAGTTAATTATGTAAGAATATCATTTAATTTTTTTTTCTCTACTTTTCCCTCTCAAGGACCCCCAACTGTCTCTGAATAAATTATAAATTAGTCCCTCTAGTTTCAAGAAATAAATTAAATAATTCCTCTCATTTCAAAAAATATTATTTAATATTTTAATTAGCATTAACATACTTAATTTAATATTATTTTTATTCTAAAAAATCTCTTATTTTTATTAATCTTTTTCTTATTTTTATATTTTTCTCCATTTTGGTTTTTTGAAATAAAAAAATTAAAATAAATTAAAAATGAGTAAAAATAACTAAATTACTAGTATATCTTAAAACATAAGGATTACATAATTATGTTTTTTTAAAAAATGGACTAGTTAATCTATGTCTCGAAATGAGAGGGACTAGTTTATAATTTACTGAACTTTCTCTTCGCCACCCCGATTTGTTTAGATGAACAATTAAATGTAGATAATCACAATTAAATTACCAAAAAATCCCTACCAAGCATATGAAATTACCAATGACAAAGGAACACATCACAGTCACAAGAAGCCCTTTCGTCTTCAAGAGGAGCCCAAGAACGAGAGATGATGTGGTTGAAGCAAACAGTTCAAAGTTTAAAGAGAACAGCAGCAATCTCAAAGGCTCAAGCAATCAAGAATTTGAGCACCCAAATCAAGAAAGAAAATGTCCCAACAGAGAAACTAGACTGTGTGGTGATAGGAGCAGGAGTGGTGGGGATAGCAATAGCTAGAGAGCTTGCTTCCAAAGGCAGAGAGGTTTTGGTCCTTGACTGCGCCACCACTTTTGGCACTGGCACCAGTTCTCGCAACAGTGAAGTCATTCATGCTGGCATCTACTACCCAAATAATTCTCTCAAGGTCCGTTCATCTCTTTGCTTGTGAACAAGCAAATTATAACTTAGTCCTTGTAATTTTAAGAAACTGATCATTGAGTCCCTTTTTCAGAAATACCATGTATTGAATTCCTATGTTTTCATATTTGTTTTACAACTCACGTGCTGAGCATGTATAATCTGCCAAATGGTTGTGTATCCGGTAGGCTATAGCTTCCTTCAACAAAATGGGGAGGTCTATTTCCTATAGTGTGGCTTAAAGTCCTTTCCTTTGAGCCTCCATGAACTAAAGTAAAGGAAAAAAAAAAAAAAAACTGAAATGTAATGATCTACCAAGATAAATTAGAGGGACTGGATATCATTGATGGTAGCTGAACTGATAATTCAACGCATTTTGCATGTGTCAGGATTTATGTGAGAGTGAAATGAATTTAGATTCTTTTATAGGCGACTAATGCTAAGTATAGTTGTTCTAATGGTTATGGACTATTGTATTTAAGGGAAATCAGAATGATATTTCCTTCGTTTCTTTGAGCAGGCTATATTTTGTGTGAGGGGAAGAGAACTTCTGTACAAATATTGCTATGAACATGGGGTGCCATATAAACAGACAGGGAAGCTAATAGTTGCAACTGGACCATTGGAGATTCCGAAGTTAAATGAGTTAATGCATCGTGGAACTCAAAATGGGGTTGATGGTTTGAAGATGTTAAAGGGTTTTGAAGCCATGAAAATGGAACCTGAATTGCAATGCAAGGAAGCATTACTATCACCTGTTTCAGGGATTGTTGATTCTCATTCACTAATGCTATCTTTAGTGGTCAGTGTACAATCTTTCTTTGTGACATTCTTAAATAGAATTATGGTTATATCTTATCTTCTTTTTGGGTTATGGTTGCATATTGACAGGGATATTGATGCAATTTGAGTCCAGGGAGAAGCTGAAAATAATGGAACAACCTTCTCTTATAACTCTACAGTCATTGGTGGCCATCTTGAAGGGAATTTTCTGCACCTCCATGTTTTAGAAAGCAAAGATCTAGAGAATTCGAAGGGAGAGGATCCATTGCATCCAGAGCTCATACTTGTTCCTAAGCTTGTAGTGAATTCTGCAGGATTAGCTTCCCTGGCCCTTGCGAAGAGATTTCATGGCCTAGATAATGGTATAATTCCTCCAGGGTACTTTGCTCGTGGTTGCTACTTCACCTTATCAAGTACAAAGGTTCCTCCTTTTGAACATTTGATATATCCTATACCTGAGGATGGTGGCCTTGGAGTGCATGTTACTCTGGATTTAGATGGCCAAGTCAAGTTTGGCCCGGATGTTGAATGGATCGATGGCACAGATGATATATCAAGCTTTCTAAATAAGTAATCTTTCTTTAGTCCATTATTCTTCATCTACATGATATATAGCCTTTTTCAATAGTTGAGCATCCTAGTTATTAACATTGCTTACTTAATTGCTTGTCTAATGCTTAGCATACTTAAGATTCTGCCTTTTGATTTCTTTTGCTGTAGCATTATATATGAATTCTAGACAATTGTGTTTGTTTCCAAATGCTTCACAAATTATCTTGTATTGATTTAATAGCTGGTATGAGGAGTGTTTCTCTCTAAAACCATATTCTTCCTTCACATAACACACGCAGACATACACAAACAAATACCAACGCTACACACATACATTACTTGGTTTGCACTGCAGAACTTTTCATTGGTTTATTTGTTTCCTTAAATCGTTCCCATTAGTTCTCCTAGGCATTTGAGCAAAAGATTTTTCTTTTGAACTAGAATTTCATTGTTTTGAAAGATGCATTTTAACTTTCAAGTGAAATGCTTCAATAATGAAAATGAACCTCATGCCAATGCTGCTGCAGATGAACAATAAGTATGTAGAAGGCTTTTTTCTTTATTTTTCTTTTGAATTTTGTTTCTGCTATGTACAAGAATTTAATTCTTCATTTGTTCGTTCCAGGTATGACTATTCTGTAAGTGCCAGTCGTGCAGAGAGATTCTACCCAGAGATAAGAAAGTACTATCCAAATCTGAAGGATGGATCACTGGAGCCAGGTTATGCAGGGATTCGACCAAAAATATCTGGTCCTCGACAGTCTCCGGTTGACTTTGTAATACAGGTCATATCTTGTTCTCTTCTAACTCTTGCAAATCATCACTTCCATGTAAGCGAGCAAGCCCAATGCTCTTGCATTTTTGCTTGAAGCTACTATTGGTAGAGTGAGGTTGGAGTAAATCTTAAATTAAAATCCTAAAAAAAAAAAAAACTAACCAACCTTATATGTGGGGTTTTATCTTTGGTTGCATAGCAGAGTAGTTTTGACTTCCACTACAGATTTTATGGTCTCGTCTAGCTGACTACTGTGATTATAACTCCTTAGAAGGTAACAGAACTTTAACTGTCTGTTTTCAGAAAAGAAAATCCCGTTTTAAAGTAGAATATTGAACTTAGCTTCACTTATTCGGCAAACAAGCTAACACCGATTTGATGGCCAAGTTCATGAGCAACATTTTTATTCTATAAATAAATCAGTCAAGTGATGCCACATCTTTGTCTCTTCCTCCTTTATATCTGTGACAGCATAAGAATTTCTCAGGCATCTTCTCTAATATCTCGTTAGTGTTTTGAGGGTAGAGTACATATTATATTGTGGACGATTATTTTCTTTTTCATTGACAATTCTAGCCTTCTTTCGAACTTATTCATGCAGGGAGAGGATATCCATGGGGTGCCTGGTCTTGTTAACCTCTTTGGAATTGAGTCACCTGGCCTAACTGCAAGTATGGCAATTGCAGAGCATGTAGCTGCCAGATTCTTAAAGTGACAACATTGTGTAAGTTGGGATTTGATTACAAAAATGTTTGCCATTCTTTGTATACGATGAAGGCTGAAGGCTTCAAGTTTGGTGATGATAGTTCAATACTTGAGATTCATGCTTTAACTTACTGGCTGTTGCTAGTTTAGTGGTTTTTTATTCGAATAAGGAGATTGCCATGTTTCTAACACCTGACTCTTAGAATCTATCAGCCTGTTATTGCATTGCTTGCTCATGTAACCTTGCATTTTTTGCCCCAATTTTAACATAGCGAGGGAGGAGTTCCCATAGTCTTCAAATAATTGACATGACAATTACATTCCACTCATTTATTCCTACGTTCATTCAACACAGTTCGCTCCCTAGCAATGGTTCTTTTTTTTTTTTTTTCATACAATTTATAAAAAAATTGACTAGGCTTTAATGGCTATAACAGATCACTGTTATCAGGACAAATATAGCGTTGCTACCTGAATGGGTAGTGGTTTCTTCATGGGAATGAGAGGCCGCTGAAAAAATTTCTTATAATACAACAATGGCATGTAGATACAAAAAACTCGATTGCCAAGATAAGTCATTGCATAACAAAAAATATGAAGTCAATGTCGGGCCATCGAAATGAAGTTACAGTTTTACTATCAAAATTGTAGGTACAACAGGTGTGTGAATGCCACCATTTCATTCCATCTTCCTAATTGGACTACCAGTTCTCCCAGCTGACATGGAGATTATACCGTCAGCTTGGTAGTTGATCCAGCATCAGGAACTTCAGCTCATTCACAACATCATCAACTCCTGAAATATTCAAATGCACCAAGCTTAATGGAAGTAAATAAACAGATTTGACAGAGGCTACAGCTCAACACACACCTTTCACCGCTTTCGTTCTGAACGCCACTTGAATACTGGTTTGGTACTTGGACAGACAATCTCATCTTCACGCAGTTTGCGCTTTTGTCCCTTTTTCTGGTCATTAAATCAATGATTCATTTTCGAAATTTATATGAATAACATACTATAGTCAAGTAAAAGGAAGAACTACATACCTGTAATTCCTTCTGCAATGCCATATCCATATATATTTTCTCCAACTGATTTGCTCGGGACTTCCGGGCCTCAAGCTCTCTGTAGGAACTGGCAATTTTCCTGCCCATGGAACAATGAAACCGATTATTGGGAGTTGAGACAGTCAAAAAAACATAGCTGGCCTATACAAGAGTACAAAAACATATAGACTATAAAAAGGTTCCATACATTAATCATAGAATAATCATCTAACCACAAAGTTTCATGGGGAGGCTGGTGTGATAGATGAACTACTCCATAAGCTTATGACAAAGAACAACATGACAGGAAAAATAATCTCTCTAGAAAATGGCACCTTCTGGTATCAGATATTAGAAGGACAAGTGTTTGAATAATCTTATATTTCTTAAACCTCCAAAGTCCTAGCTGCTTTTCAAGGAAAGTTTAGCATCTGAAAGTTTCCAGCAGCAAAACGTGGTTCAACAAAGAAAGCTCGAGGCCTTTATGGTGAGAGCGGTCATACAGCTCAAATCACCTCCAGGGACATCAGATGTTTGCACATGCCTCACATGCTTGACCCCAATCAGAGGACTGTAGGGTCGAAGGAAAACGTACTTGCATGTACCAAGGAGAAATACAGCCAAAAACAGGCCAGACCAAGGAAGAGCTTCTGTGCTCCAAACAGTTGGCTAACATGGCAAATTAAAGTAAGAAATTCAAGAAACTATTCTGCTAAACTACTATATTTTACAAAACCAACAAATTTCAACTCTTGGAAGATTCCAACTAGATCAGATGATGAAGTGTATTAGTATTTCAGCAGATATTTAGGATTGTGGATCAGAAATAAGTACAAATTTTTAAATAAATGATGTCATGATTCTATCGAAAGAGGCATGGACCCTCTCAACCTCTTAAAATGGTCAATCAAGTTCAACAAGAGAAAAATAAACCCAAGAATAATTTGTCTCACAAAACACAAGTCATATAGTACCTTTTGATATTATCAGGGACGTCCACAGAAGTAGTTGCCATATTATTTTCTGAAGATCGTGACCTTATTTCTTTAGCCTCCTCCCTGCAAGATATGCAGCAAGAAGAGATGAGGATCCATATCAACTTACGAATCAAAAAAAAGAAGAAAACTAGATCAAGGATTTAGGATGAGGAAAGAAGACATGTTAATTCCAAAGCAAGTTTGCATGTCACCCTCGGGCTCTAGCTCAGGTTGTCAAGCAAAGTGAAAGGCTAAATTTTATCACAGTGAGAATAATAGGCTCAATTCTATCGCCAGGTTCCTCTTGCTTATATCACAAATACATAATAGAAGAGCATTGATTTGGTGGACTACAAACAATGGGAAGTCATAACCAAGCCAATTGTCACTTCCTGCACTGCAAAAATTTACACGTGGAAATATATAATCCCTTTAACTTCACAACATAAATGCCTAGCGTAATGGTCTTCATCAATTTTCTATGGCAATAAACATCAGCAGCATATACAATTTCTTAGAGACGATAAGAGACCAGGAAGTTCACACCTATCTTCAGCATAATAAATATGCTTGTTCGATGGTCTGCTATCCAGCGAGTGCAACGTGGCAGTTAGCTTTTCAATTTTCTGCAGCAAACAATAGCATTTAAAATGATCATTGCATGAAAGAGTAACAAATATGTTAAGTAACCAGAAACAGAAAGTAAAACTATGACTGAATCATTCACCTTTTTCTCACTTTGTGCTTTTTGAAGGATATATCCAATATCTTGCGTCTTCATCAACATGAGTTCTTCTTGGGTATATTTGTTGGCTTCAATCCTACCAAAAAAGGGGAAAAAAAATTACAAATCTTCATAAACTAAAACGCAAGAAATGTAAACAAGTAAGAATGAAGGATTTTTACTGTGGCCGATGAACTCCATCAACTGTTCTGCTCTTAATCATTCCGAAGTAAAACTCATCAGGATTTCTCGATGCTGCTTTCTCTTTAAGCCTCTGTAAAGAAACATTGCCACAGCCACAGTCATGAATTTAGCAACAGAAACCATAAGATTACAAAAGAACAAACCTAACAAATCAGAATATACGATTTTAAATTAATTCTAACCCTTAAAGTTTCCTCTTTTTTGTGAAAAGCTTTAGCACGGTTAACATAGTCTTTATGCTTCTCAAGCAGTCCAAATTTCTTCCTCGCTTGCCTGGAATCGAAAATTCAAATCAATAAATCAAAAACATATCACCACAAATACAAAAATCTAACATCTGGAAAAGGAAACATGACTCACGGTTGTGCTCTCTCCTTGTGAGCCTTTCTAGGAATAGCATTCCTTAAGGATGACATTTTGTTTCTGTTCTTCCTGTTTAAGAAAAAAAAATTAAAATTAAATACAAGGATTGGTCATTGCAAATTCACATACCTATCAGCGTAACAAAGCAAGCTTAAAATTTATATAAAAAACACAAAAAAATTCAGACATTCAGAGTCAAGAACATTGAATATTCAGCAAAATATAAATTCCCATATCAAAAGATTGAAACTTTGAATCAAGGAAAATAAACGATACCTGAAACTTTCAGTGCTAAAATCTCCTTTGCTTTGAACAAACCCTAGCTAAAACCAAACCTACTTTCCAGAAACGGTTATAGTTAAAACAGATTCAGTCTTTTTTGTTCTTATTGATTTGTTTGTTAATCAAAGCAAAATCTGAAGTGACTGTGCGCACAGACAGAAGCTAGGAGTTAAGATGGCAAAGAGAGACAAGGGTTTTCGACCAAAACGACACTGACAAGGGAAAAATTCAACTTAAACGACAGTGAGTAACCCGTCCGCCTTATAGGTTTTGGGCCTGTTTTAAGGGCTTGTATGTTAATGTTTCAGGTTTGGTTTAGGTCTGTATGTTTCTTATTCCTAGCTAGAATGAACCAGATTAATGGGTAATCTTGACTGGGCGTTCGGAATGACAAAACAGGGATAAGCTACCCGTGAAATATTATCATTAAAAATGTATCCAAATAAAAAGTTGAGCTAATTACATTTTTAGGATACAAAGTTTATAATTTTTTTATTTGAGTGTATCAACTTAATTTTTTACTATTTGAATATATCAAGTTGCAATTTTTTTTTATTTGACTGGTTCCATTATCTTTCATTAGTTTTATTATGATGTGATCATTAGCTATACACATGTCACCAAATTATAGGGCCCATTATTAGACACATGACAGCTAGAAAAAAAAAAGAATTTATTACATATTTGATATGCAAACTTATCCATTTTTTATATTTGAGTATATAAACTTTAATCTTTACTATTTGAATATATCAATTTTAATTTTTTTCTATTTGAGCGGTTATGTAATTTCAAACTAATGTGTCTATTAACTCGCATCCGTGACAATGTTATGTGGATTTATTGTCAAACACATGGCGACTAAAAAAAATAAAAACTAATGATTCATTCTCATTCTTAAGTAACGAGTAAAAATAGCAAATAAATTACATAACAACATTTAGATATTATGACTTTACATGAAAATATTTTTTAAAAAAATAAATAAATTACTTAAAAATAACTAGATACGAGGAAAAGATTGAAAATTAAAAACAAAATCTTGGTTGGATTCATTTATCAAGGCAACGATCCATTCTTATTCTCGGTAGAAAAGCTAGAATTTAAAAACCAAATCCCACGACAAAATTTTCCATCTCCAAGTTTATCTAAACATCAAATTAAATACTGGATTTTTTGCATAATGTAGATTTGGCCATTTTATAATTTGAAATCAATTGAGTTGATGATGAGGAGCTCTATGAAAGATAGAACTTGTCCGCTTTAAAGATCTCGCTTTCACATCCGTCCACTTCTTATTTTGTCCAATGTTGATTTCTTTTCTATAGGTTATATCGGATACCTCGATACATTACAAAATCGAGAACACTCATACCAAATTGTAAATTCATATAATAATTAATTATTATTGTCATTGGTAGAATCAAAAGTTGAAACCCTATTTCTTATCTTTCCAACACATTATGTTTTGCATCAATTAGAGATCCACGGCTTTAATTATAGGCTAAAAACTATCACTAACTCAACTTTTTCGCCAGACCTTAGGATTCCAACTTTACAGACTCAATTATTTTGGACTCAAACCCTTCACAAGAATTATAAGCATGCCTCTTAAGTATTCCAAAGGCTTAGGCTTGCATTAATTGGAATTTTGAAACTTTGATTTGGACTCCAAATAAAATTTGGATTGGCTTTCTAGTCCGAATATGAAATATGGTTTTGCTAAATGTGGTGTCTTTGGTTGAATAATATGGCTGGTAGGTTTGACGATATTCAATCTTGTCATGTCACGTGGAATGTATTTAGGAATGTCTTAATGCCATATGATTCATGAACATGCTTGATATCGTATTTTAATTGCATTCATACCATGAAATGTTTGATGTCGTGATTTTAAGTATTCAAGGATGCATTCAAGTCATAAAAATGTTTAAGCATGATTTCAAGTATTCTAAGAAATGTCACATTCATGTTTTCAAGACAATCTTGCAAAGGAAATGATCTGGTGTATACTCTTTGTAAGGTGTACAAAGTAAATGATATGGTGGATACTTTTTATATGTTTTAAAGATATATATATATATATATATATAAACAAAACCTTGAAATACTTGAGGACATGTAAATGTGTTGAGGATTCTGGTCGTGAGCTACGAGTTTGCCAAATCATGTACTACGGATTTAGCTTTAAAGTTTTGAGGTTAACCATTGCTAGGTTTTAGTCACTTTCGGTAGTTGCCTAGATTTGGCCATTTTGAGTTGTAAATGATAAACTTTCAGTCATTTTTGATATGTTTATAGATATATTAATGAGATTAAAGGATAACAAAATATTTATGTTTATTTTGGACTTGTTGACGAATTTATCTATTTAAAGATGTATCGATGCAATTATGGAAAGAATATTAAGTTAGTTTAACATATGAATGCTTTTAGGTTGCAAAAAATATATTAGTCATAAATGTTAAATTTTAGGAAACCTTGAACTTTAAACCGAATAAGAAAATTCTGCTATACAATATGATAAAGATCTAAGATATGTAGAAGACATAGTGCATTGCCTTATAATCTCAAATGTGAGATAGTGCGGTAGCACTCTCGGCTTCTTGTTGGATCGTCGACATTAAAGGCTTACTTTAAGCTTGGCTTGGGCTAGGTGACGAGAAAAGATGCATAGGTAACCCGATACTTGGGCTAGGGTTTAGCTTTGCCCAATCGGCCATCCTAGTGGGCTTGACCCATTGGGCCCAAATGGCCCAACAACCCTTATTTATAGCCTTTTCCTAAGTAAATCAATTGTGATTTTTTTTCTTAAATACATGCTTTTTATTTCATGCCTAGTTTAGGTTTAATATTTTTGAATTGTTGAGTTTTATTTATTTACTTAGTCAAAATGTTTAATTGTTTCAATTTTTATTTCAATAATTAGATTAAATAATTAATAGATGGATGAAGCATCGAGTCTCATAATTTTTATGGACTATTTTTTTCTGTTTTTTTTTTTTTTGTTTTTTGTTTTTTTTTGGTCAAGAATTAAAAGAAAATGATAAGGGTAAAAATCAAGTATTAACAGGTGCAAATCAAAAACAAATATATTTCTTTATTTATTAAGAAAAAATATATTAGTGATCTTAAGTTAGAGTAATTAAGAATATTCGATTATAGAATATTAGGATCATATAAATGGATGATAGAATCATCGTTAAAAGGTTTGTACAATCTGTACATGTAGACTTGAAAGGCTAAGCAGCTTCAAAGGAAGAAAAGATTGATTAGATAGACTTAATCAACTATATCATCTATAGACTTAGATTAATAAAAACAACACACATAAATAAAATCATATGAAATGTATAAATCATCATGTGAGAACCACTATTTTTGGTCTACTTATCTTATTTTTATTGATTTAATCTAGGAATAATATGTTACACTAAATCTGTCCAACAATTTCTCCTCTAAAAGGCTTTACAACAACATGAGATTGTTTGGTTTTTGTGAATTAACATTTATACTAATAAGTCTTCTAGCTATACTATATATAATTTGACGTTAGAACATCATTGTAAACATGTATTTTCTTGTTTCTTGACTTTGATTAATGAAGTTTTTATTTAAAACTAATAACAAATATAGTAATAATAATAAAATATTTGAAATATTAATTAATTGTGTTTCTTCATTTCGCTAAAAGGAGTCTTACTAGCTTTTTCATATAGATTAATAAAAGACAGTAAATATAGAGCCACATTACTTATTTTTACTTATTTTGTAGAAAAATAAATTAGTCTTGTGCTAGTTTGATTTTTTTTTTTCTTTTATCTTCTTTTTTTAGTTTCCTTTTTCAAGGTTTTTAATTTATTCTAAGTTCTCCAAAACTCAAGATATAAGCTAATTTAATTGGTGATTATTTAAGTAAAGGCAAACTGATTATTTCTAATTAAATTGATCATTCTCTAATTAATTCGGATTTCAAAGGAAAATAGTAGGAATTAAGGTGCTGTTTGATAATCGGGAATAAAGTGGTAGAGAATAGGAATGAAAATTTTACTCTCACGTTGTAATTGTTTAGTTAAAAGGAATGAAGAGTAGGAATGAGAATGAAAATTTATACACAACTTCATTCTCATATAAGATGTGAGAATAAAAATAAGAAATGAAAATGAATTTTTTTTTAAATAATAATATATTTTATTTATTATTGTCTATTAACTATTTTTACCACCGCCACTACCACCATCATCATAACCATCGCCACCATTACCCCCCACCACCACTAAAACAACCATTGTCATAACCACCATCATCACTATCACCTTTATTATTTTTACAACGATTATGAGTTTGATAATATTATTTTTTAATTATTATTTTTATTTAGATAAAAAATAAGATATTAAAAAATTTAAATTACATTCCGATTTCTCATTAGTATTCCAAACACAGTATGGAAATACAAATGTCAATTATGATTCCTTCATTTTCATTTCGATTCTCGCATTTATATTCTTACCATTTTATTCATGATTACCAAATAACATCTAAGTATAATAAATTTAAACTAAGTTTGATTATTTCATTTTAATATATAATTATATTTAATCCAAATTTTATGAATTTAATTAAAGAAAATTAAAGAGGCAAATTACTATATTTCAAACCATAATATTTAATTAAAGTATTTAAATTGAATTTTTCTAATATAAGTTTCTAGCCATGTTTTGGGATTAAATAAATCTACACATTTTATGAAAAGGTATTTTTATAGAAAGAGTTTGCTTTGAAAAAATTTATACCTAATTTTAAATAAAGTGTGGACTTAATTAATTTTATTTATTAGGCTTCTGCTACAAATAATAGCTAACTAAACAAGAAAAGGAGACAAGACTTGATATTTTGCATTCAATGTACTAGAAATATGAGACATCGTTGATAATATTCTCAACCTATTTAGATCCTAGATCGTGAGTATTATACTCATCACAAGGAAGTCAGGATGCAAAATATTTGCTAAATAATATGCTCATAAACTCATTAATGAGCCGTGATGTCCACATTTGATTGTATTAGCTCACTTGGTAAGGAAATTATTTTCTTGTAAATGCTTTAGTTTGGGTGTAAATTAAAAGCCGATTAAGGATGGGATTAATTTAAGATCACAAAACTTAGTTCAAAAATAATTTTAAACTTAAGACAAATAATAATAATAATAATAAGATAATTTTAAATTTCAAACTTTTTCTTAAATCACATCACACATTCGATGGCCAATGATTTATGATAGTTAATAATCTTTATATTAAAATATGTTTCCACATTGTCACATTATTATAATATTTAACTATGTCAAAGAGATGTATAAGACTATTCTTTAAATAAATAAATAAAGACTTTTCTCAAGGGTTTTCTCTCTCTCTTTCATATAGATTATCTTTTTCTCATATTAACGAGTGGTCGTGAAAAAAAAAATTATCTCTTTTTTTTTTTTTTTTTTCAATAATCTCAAATCTAGTAGTATAGATTTGATGTATTTTAGTTCTATTCAATTGGATTTATTTATTATTATTTTTTGTGTAGACTTGTGGTGGCGCAGCCGACATTTTTTTTTCTTTTTTCCAAGATTGTGTGTGATTAATGTCCAAATCTTGTGATTAGAAAAAAAAAAAAATCTATCGAAAGGTTTTAAGGCAGCAGAGCTATTAGTAAATTGTAAGATTAAAAATACAATCCTAATAGTCTTTTCTTTTTGTAATATAGTTTTTGACAGTGAGAAGCTTGCTTTTCTTTAGATATGGCATTTGTATTTCATTTTTTTATATGTTTTTGAATATCCGTAAATGACATCAAAATCCTTATCATCCCTTATTCGTAGAAAAAACCATCTTAGATTTTCTTCAATTGATCATGACGTAAAAAACACGCACGCGCACGCGCACGCGCACACGTATATATGATGTAAAAAAAATATGATCACCAATAATTAATGCATTAAGAAGTGACATAAGAACACCTGTTAACCTGACCCATTAATTAATTAATGAATTTCAAAGAATAATTGAACCCTATCTTGTCGGAATAAATTAAAGATAGTATTTAAGAAATAGCTGATTCCATTTCCTTTTCCTTTAATCATTTCTCTTGGGCACCTTTTCTTATTTTTCTATTTTCTCTTTCTTTTTGTTTGCTTTTTTTTTTCTTTTCTTTTTTTGTATCAGAATGAGAGACAATTTAAAGGAACCAAATATAAATAATAAATAGTAAAGAATGCAAAAGGCATTACTCTGTGCAGAAGCATTTTGGTTACGTCCCAAAAGAAGTCTTCCTCTTTAGTCCCAATCCAATAGCTTATCAGTCCCAAGTTCCCTACCTTCACGTATTGGGATGATTTCATACCTTCGATCATTACGAAAAGAACAAAGCATTATATTGTCAGTTGTTGAGCATCTCTCTTTTCATTTAACAATGTTGTGAATATATATGAAGCTGCCTTGTCTCTTTTATTTATTTACAGAGCAGAGGTACAGTTATGTCCAAACCAATGGGTTCAGGCATACTCATTAGTAGACTTCTTCTCCTTAACTTTCTTCTTCTCTGGCAACTTCGCACTGGGGCTACTTCCAGTTATGGCACTAAAGCTGCTGCTAATAATGGTGGTACCACTACAGTTGGTAACATTACAGCAGATGAAGGTACAAATTAATCGATCTCTTATTTTTTCAAAGATGTTTGGATATATGTTTGTATTTATTTTTTCAAACTTTAATTACTAATTGATTTAGGATAGCGTTGAAGCATGGAGATAGAAAATTACAAAATTTCTTAGAAATAAATTGACTAAGAAAAGTATATATATATATATATATATATATATATATAGCATTAGAGAGCAGTGCAAATCTATATGAAAGACTCTTTGACCAAGCAGTGAGGAATTTCAACCATAATAGACAGATTTGTTTGAGAACAATATAAAATTATATTCCAAAATATCATCTTAATTTTGGATTGAATTAATTCTTTTGGATAAATTACATGTGTGGTTCTCGAAGTTTCCACTTTCGATCATTTTAATCCATCTATGTATTTATATTGTAAAGTTGATTGAGCATTTTTATATTAAACATAGTCCTGGGATTTAATCAAAAGAACTTTTTGTGTTGAAACCTTTGGCAGTGGACGCTCTTGAACTTCTCATCAATACTTTACAATCCGGATGCACAAAGGCGGTCACGTTGAATTTTAGTTGTTCAAACGGCAAGAACGCCTGGGACGCCCCGATCAATTGTTTCTGTGATAACAAAAATGAAGCTTGTTCCGTCACTGAAATGTATACATGCTCAAAACAACAGAAAAAGGAGGAAAAAAAAAAAACTTAAGGGCAAGTTTGCATGAAATTACCTGTTCAAAAATAATCCTCACTTTGTAAATCACTTCAATTTCTGTGACAGAAACTTCGCAGGCATGAAGTTGGATGGATATATTCCCTACAGTTTAACTACAGTGCATGGTGAATTTAAAAACTTGAAAGTACTGTAAGTATCATCACTACTTCTCATTCCATAAAGCTGTATATATATATACACACACACACACTACTGTATCGATCCTGGGCTATGCTTGTTGAAAAATTGATGAAATTGAGGTTCTATGAAATTGCCACAACAGTGATCTATCCAACAATCAGCTTTCTGGTGGGATTCCTGACTGGCTGGGAGATCTACAGAGTCTCGAAAGATTGTATGTTAAAGCAATGATTCGTACGTGGTTCTATGTACGTAAATGATGGCATGGGCTCTGCTTCTTTCTAATGGTGCAATGGCTTTGTGTAAAAATCAGGGACATCTCAAGCAATGCGCTGACCGACTCATACCTTCTGAACTGACAACTTTGCAGAGTCTGAAAGAGCTGTAAGTCTGGCATTATTGCTTCCAATGGGTTTAGCCCTTATCTTTTTCGCACATAAATAAATAAAACCTGCATTTCTAATGTTACAATGGGCTTGTGCAAAAATCAGGGACCTTTCATTCGATATGGTGACCGGTTCTATACCTGCTAATCTGACAAAGATGCGCAGTTTGGAAGTTCTGTCTTAAAAAGACACTTACTACTTCAGAAAGACAAAAAAAAAAATATTTTAAGATACTTGCTCTTTATTGTATTGTATTGTGCTTATTTTTTTCAAATTACATAGATTAACTAAATAAATTATAAACTATTAAATTGTTAGATTGAGATTATTTAACAACAAGTGGCCGGGTTCTACATTGATGTTAATGGCGAAATATTATCCCAAAAATACCTAATAGCCCCCTTTCTCTTTTTTGTAATCTAAAAAGTTTTTTATTTGACTGTTTTATTATTTAAATCTGTTTAAGAAAATGATTCAATCCATTGAAATTAATTGAAAGTGGTTTTCTTTTTGTGATTTCATGCACCCGAAAAGATATCTTCAACAGAACAATCTTGAAGGTGTCATCCCTTAGAACCTGACGGGTTTACAATCGCTTCAATATTTGTAAGTCAATCCTATGTATTCTATCTATAGTTTAATATATATCTAATCTTGGCTATATAAATACATTTTTCTTATGATATATGTGTTAAAAATCAGGGATCTTTCAGAAAACAAATTGAGTGGACTCATACCAGACAGCATAGGTGATTGTAAGGAATTAGTTTCCATGTAAGTCTTTCTCCTTACAGCATGAGATGACGTTTAAAAATATTAAGAAATATAGTCTTTCTCATTATGATAATACCATTTGTACTCAAACAAATCAATTTTATCGATAATATCTGAGAGGACAGCTATAAAATAAATGAATTTACAAAGGAAGTAATAAAAACAAATGTTAAGATTAGTTTACATATATCATTCAAACATGCATGATTGCACTTACAGTTATATATCATTTAATTTGCAGGGATCTTGATAATAACTCGTTGTCAGGCTATATTCCTCCCAAACTAGGAAAACTCTCTGCGCTCGATTATTTGTATGATAAAATACACTCACCATTTCTTTTGGTTTCTCTTTCAAGTGTATTATAAATTATCTACTTATTTGTATGTTTCTCTTTGGAACAAGGAATCTGGCTGACAATAATCTTGAGGGGAACCTTCCAAACGAGCTTGGGAATTTGGTCAATCTTACTTCCCTGTAAGGTTCTTTCTTTTTTATTTTTAATTATATATATATGGGGAAAATTTACGTACTACGTACAGCTAACACTCTTAATTTACTACAGCTATTTGGCATCAAACAAGTTTAAGGGAAGTATTCCTGACACGTATGCCAAACTTATCAATCTAGAAACCTTGTTAGTTTCTTCTTTAATATTGCTTTTTCCTCTAACACTTGATTAATTTCGTCTTTAATTCGATGGTGTGTTATCATTAAGGGAAGTTTTTGGGTCAATGCAGTGATTATTTTGGAAATTGGATCAACCTCACTGAACTGTAAGTCTTCTTTGATATATATTCTGAAAATGATAGTCAAGTTTAGCAAATTAAACAATTCGATTTAGCTGACCTTCTCGTTGTGTACTTGTCAGGACTCTTATAGGGAATAATTTTGAGGGAAATCTGCCTGCAGAAACGTTTACTCTTCGAAACTTGTATAAATTGTATGTGCTGTACTCTTGTGACACCTGCATTTTATTTTGTTTTCTCGGTAAAGAATTCTAAAATGTTGTTCAATGACTCCAGGTTGGTCAGTTATGTAAGCAATCCTGGAATATCTTTCCCACGAAAAAAAGTAACATCGAAAAGCTTGATTTATGTGTGAGTGTTTTTGTAGTGCTGCTGGTTCTCTTTCATAGAAGCTAAATTTTGACCTTGGCAACTATATATATATTATCATTTCTCTAACCCCAGGAGAATATTCTATAAGTTAAGTCTAGATATTTTCACTAGCAGATCTTAGCTGTTTCAAATACTAAGACGGATAGGGTGGCATTTTGGAAGGGGAGGGCTACTGATTCCTTTTATATAGCTCAAGCCCGATTGAGCGTATTGATATATATATATATATATATATATATATATATATATATTATCACAATTGATGCTAGCTTGACATGAGCAAATTCAAATTGTTAATCTACAAATATGGATTCGCTTGCTTCTTCCATTGTTTGTACAGGGTTCTGAGGAATTGCAAAATTAATGGTTCAATGCCCGAATACATTGGCAACTGGACTCAGTTAAAATATCTGTACGTTTACCTTTTTCTGAATACCCAGTAATTGTTCCAATTAATAAGTCTCTGTTGCATCGAACTTCAATATGAAATTCTATATAATGTTATCCATGTTGGTTCAGTCTATTGAACCAAGATTTGATGTGTTTTGCTTTGCATGTCTTGTAGTGACTTGAGCTTCAACAACTTAACCGGTGACTTGCCGGAATCATTTCAGAACCTGACTAAGTTGTATGTGTTTAATTTGTTTCCTTAAAACATGAGACGTATTTTTTTCTTTTTTATGATAATGTACAGCTGGTAAACCATTGTTGCTGATGGGTTGGTGTTTCCTGCTTAGATTTCTAGCAAACAACATGTTTACTAAGCTTCCTTCCTGGATCATTAACAATTCAAATCGATCTTCCCTTCCTAAAACGTAAGCTTATTATTTTATGGTCTTAAGAGTATTATGTGATATATAAAAAGATTATTCAAAACTTAAAAAAAAAAATCTTTTTTTTCTAGGAACTCAATATACATAAAAATTAGAGGAGGAATATGCTAAAATATTAACATTGTATTAAAGATTAAAAATAAAATATTTTTAAAGATATATATATATATATATATATTCAGAGTGCAGTGTAAACGTATTTTTTTGTACAATTGTAATTTCTTTTTTGCCTCAACATTGTCGTTATTTGTGGACTGAAATATACAAGTATTTTAGGAAGTAATTTAAATTATGTAAGCTTCATTTTTTTTTTTAAGAAAAAAAATTATCTTTCAGGGATCTTTCGTACAATAACTTCAACGTGCCATGTGAAAATTGGGATCGGATTACGTAAACATGTAAGGAGACATATCAAATTCCTATCCATTTGGCATTTTTTTGACAATTTTATATATTTTTTTAAACTACTTATCATAGTTTCTCACTGATATTTTTTGTCTGATTTCACGATCTTGGTGTTTTTCCAGTCACCCGACTAGGTATCTGGTATATTCATTTTCTCATGTTCTGCAATAACAGTAACTCTCTAAGTATTTCTAACAAATTTCTGTGTTAATTTCTCAGCTATTTCATAGATAATATGCGGAAGGAAAAATGTCATCGGAAGCGTATGTTCTTTCTTTTGTATGCTTACTGAAGTTGTCTAGCTTAGAGTAAATATATATGAAATTGGAATTTCTTATCCAACTTTATTTTTTGACACAGATAAACCCCTCCAATCCATAGTCATCATTTCGACAGTCAAGGAGTTAACACTAGTTCGTAGTTAATTAGTAATGGTTAGCAGAATAAGGAAGTTGTATTATCATAATAGATACTAGATTAGTCACCAACAGCAAAAGTTTAGATATTATTCTGGTTTTCTCTTATAAATTCATTGTTTAAGCTCAAACTCTCTAACGAGAGGGCTTGACCTGAATCGTATGGCATCCTTGCAAGTGGAAGGAAGTAGATTAGTATGAAGAGAACTATTTCTACTGAGCTAACATCTTCTTTATATTGGTAGAGTTTGTTATGGGGAAGAACCATATTTCCACTAAAATAAGTTTTCTTGCAGATAATTCCTTGTTTATAAATAGTGGTGGCGGAGGCGTAATCATAGGAAAGCATCATTATCATAACGATACCTCAACAACAAGTTTTAACCTAAGTCCATCTGAAGATTGGGCTTATAGCTCTTCTGGATACTACTTTTGGGCCAGAAGCTTTTCTCAAGAGGGATCATTGGCCAGTTCCATGGACGAAAATTCTTTCTATGAGAGCACTAGTTTCTATGGCAGTACTTTAGTAAGAAACTCGACGTGTGAAGTTTCTAGTCCTGAGGCAAAATTAGAAAACAATTTCCGTCTTGCTCCTGTTTCTCTAACTTATTATGGGCTCTGCTTGCGTAGAGGCAAGTACCATGTGACGCTTCATTTTGCAGAAGACAGCAGAGTAGGGAAACGCGTGTTTGATGTATATATTCAGGTAAGTATTTCACTTTTCCGAGTGCTAATTTATGTACCAATGTCACATCCTTAAGGAACTCTCGATTGCAGAAAAAAATTGGTGAAGAAAAACCTAAACATAGAGGAAATCTCAGGACCAAAAAATGAAGCAAGCAAGCAAAATTTCTCCACTAGGGTACAGGATGGTTCATTGGAGATCCATTTCTTCTGGACTGGCAAAGGATCTCTCAATCCACTTCTTATGAATGGACCTGTCATTTCAGCCATTTCAGTCACCCGTGGTAGGAAGCAACACTTTTCCTTTTCTGATAAATCTGTTACGCGATCGAGAATAATTTATTGCTTGCTGTTTACAAGCTGTTGTTTTCTGTTTCCAAGTTCCCAGAAAACTACATCCTTGGGAAATCGCGGTAATTACAGTAAGCTGTATTTTGTTTCTGCTGCTGTTGTTGGCCTTTATGTGGATAATGGGCTGGATAGGAGACAGAGAATTACGCGGTAAACACTGAGCAAACTAAGAAAATCTATGAGCATATAATTCTTATCTATCGAAATAATTCTTCAAATAATTGTGGTGTGTGTAACTAAATTAATTCATCTGTTATTGGAATAGAAACAAAAGTGAAGATCGAAGAAAGAACTTTCACCATTAAACAGATCATCGATGCAACTAAAAAATTTAGCCCCACGAGGGAGCTTGGTAGGGGGCGTTCTGGGATAGTGTACAAGGTTAAACTCTTCTCTTATTTATTCAATAATGTCTTTTGAAGGATTAATTTTTTATCTTCTTTGATTTTTCTTCATTTTTACTTTCCATGAATGCAGGCTGAACTGCCAATTTATGCGATGAAATAGCAAGCGAAATTTATGCAAAAAAGGCATTGGACTTGAAACATGAGAACCTTGTTAAATTGCTTGCTACCTATTCCAGAAGGAACCTGCATTTGCTAATCTACGAATATTTGGAACTTGGCTCAGTTGGAAAAGTTTTATTCGGTAATTTCCTTTATCTCTCACTCTCAATCCCAATTTTGCATTTACAAATTTGGCTAACCATTTAGTATGGCTAGGGTTTATTTGATATGTTTCATTTTATTACAGAATTTTATTAAACCATATTCTTATGCCTTATTGTTTCGCTTAACAATGTAAACTTTTCAATTGAAAAAGTTGTTTTTTTTTTTTTTTTCCAACTTGAACATAAGAGGATATTGACTCGGGGATCTGCAGATACAAATTCTACAGTGCAACTTGATTGGCCTCAAAGATTTACTATCTGCCGGGGTATAGCGAAGGGTTTGAAGTATCTACATGAAAGGAATCCACAAATAATTCACAGAAACCTGAAAGTCAATAATATCCTACTTGATGCAAGTTGTAATCCCAAAGTATCTGACTTTGGGTTGGCAAAGCTTTACGAGGAGGAAAATCCATATATTGGGATTGACGCTGGAACAGATCTGTAAGCAAAAAATCATGTTACCATTTTCTTTCTTCTAAGAAATTTAGTACTGAAAACAGATAATTAAAATGCTAATCATAATAATAATGCACCTTTCATGTTCACAATTGATACCAAGTCTCGAGAAATTATTAACTATGTCAGGAGTTGTACTTCTTCCTCTCACGTAAACATATATACACCTCACCATGAAAATTATTCATTGGTCTCATCTTTATGTTAAAAGAAAGGAACACAATTTCGGGTATATTTAGAGATATAAACATAAGGATGTTTGGACAAAACTGTGTTCCCTGTTAAATCAATTATTTTGTTGCTATTGCAGTTTGTACATGGCACCAGAGTACGCAACCCGAAAAGCCATGACAGTTAAGATCGATGTCTACAGTTTCGGGGTCCTTCTTCTTGAAATTGTTAGCGGGAGAAACAATGCCGAGTACAGACCAAACCAAGAAACTGTATTTCTTCTAGATACGGTAACAACAAGAAAACCTTTTTTTTTCTTTAACGAAACTTTCTTAACAAGCATATGATCATGCGAAGCTATACTTGAATGCTTTATCTGAACATTGAGTAAAAGTATGTAGATACTTCACACAAATGCAGGCCGGTAATTTACATTCGAAGCAAAGACTTGCAGAATTAGTTGACCCAAGCTTGCAGCCTTATGATTGGGACCAAGCGAACATTGTCCTGAACTTGGCCATAAAGTGCACTGATCAATCACCTTCTCTTAGACCTACAATGTCTCAAGTTGTGACTGTACTTGAACGTGAAAAAACTCTCGAGGATATTTCTAAAGAGATTGCTTCCTCGACATGATATGATTTGGAGTCTGTCCTGCATGATCGGACAGTGAATATATCTTGCGTGGTTTGTCAGTTTCTCTATATCTATGGATTGTTTTTTCTCATTGGTTTCTTTTCCTTGATGTCACTCTTCTTTTCGATTTGAATCTTGTTCAGTAGAGATTGAAGGAATACAATACGTAAGGTTTTCATTTTAGAACTATAGGCCCTGGGGAGTGGGGACCTGATTGTCTTATGTGATTTGTATATATTGTTTCATGTTATCAACTATTATTACTACTTGATGTATGTTTTCCTTAGATCTGTTTTCATAAAAGATTGGCATATTGTTATATCCGAATTTATTTAAGGTATGTATCTAATAAACTGAATAAAAAGAATGAACAATACCTATCAAGTTTTTTAATGGCGGAGTTTTTCTTATACCCTATTAGTTGGCTGTACTTAAAAACTTATTGGGTGATTTTGGGGAGAAAAGGGCATCCTAACTCATTAAGTCTAATACACACATTAAGCTAGCAAGTTAGCCAATGCGAAATTGTTGGAACTCCTTCCATAAACTTAGAAATAAACAGAATATGGATTCTCAACCAACAACTATATGGTAAAACGTGAGAAAGGTCTGATTTCTAGGGACAAAGTGAGTAGCACTAAGTAATGTACAGGTATTCGGAAAATAACATAATGTCACTAGCAATAAAAGCGCCGTCCAGATAGTTAGAAGGAACATGAGAATTGCAACACAAGAATAATAGAGTAGCTGTTATAGCTCAAGAAAGGAAAAGCACGAATGTATAGCATAAGAAGGAAAAAAAACATGGAGTACTACAACATGCACAGTGAAGAGTGGTCCATCACTAGAGGACATAATGGAGCAGAAGGTGTATAAATATCGACTACAATAGAGGAAAAAAACACATATCAATATAACGTACAAACAAACTCTTGTAAATTATAAACAACTCAATTATGAGCATTTTTTTTTAAGTTTTACACTTGAAACTTGTTAGACAATAGCCAATGGGCAACAATTTATAAGCAATACTTTGTAGGCAGCAATAAGTAGATGGTAATTTATAGGTAGTAATCCACTAGACAATAGCTTACGGGTTGAGAGTTGGTTTCTGATTCTTTGTTCGTACTCACAACAATTATCATTTATAGTTCCTTTAAGATTCGTTATGACTAGAGCATTCATTTATGAATATTCATAGTTTCTTTTTACTGTAAGCATTATAGTCCGAATTTCAAGTTATATATTTAGTTGTTAATATGCAGAATAATCTTTCATATATTTTATTGATATTTATACAATATATAAGGGCCTATGTATGGTAAATAAATCAAACATATAGCTATGTGTATATTCCTAATTTAAGAGAAACTATGTAGTAAATATAAAAAATTACAAGTAGGAAAGAATACAGCTCATTCTCGTTAACTCTTCTCCTAAAGTTGGGGCGTAGATATCTACTACTACATTTTTGACATTATGCAACGGTTTTTTAGCAGTTCAAAACTATTACGATGAAATTTTGTTTTTTCATACTAAACTAAGTAAAACGCCACATAAATCATTGCATATGGTTTAAATATGCAATGGTTTTAATAAATCGCTACAAAAAAAAGTATTTTATACAACGGTTGTGAACCGTTGCATTTAAAAAATTTTAGAACCCCCTAAAAAACTCTTAACCCATTAAACAACTTACTTTTATCTCACTCTCCCGCAAAACACATCGAGACTTTGTTTCGTTTCAAAGTCTCTCTCTCGCTCTTGCTCTCTTTCTCGCATTTTCTCACTCTCCCTAACGGTTTATTTGCATTTCTCTCTCTTAAATTTGAAACACATCCTAAATCTATCGGTTAAATGTTGGTTTAGATTGAAGTTTTAGTAACTATTAATTAGGAAAAATTTCATAGTTTTTAAAGAATCGAGCAAAAGCTCTATCTCCTTTTAGGTTTGCAATTTTCTTTCAATTTCTCTTCCTAGGTCTTCATATTGTATGTGATTTTCTTTTAATTCATCTCTTTGGAACTCGGGTATTGGATTTCTCTCCTTCCTTAGTAACTTTTTTATGTTTTAGGACTTGATTTTCAAGTGTCATTGACTAATTTTATTGAATTTCTTTCTTTCACAAATGAATTCTTTTATATTTTTCTCGATTTTCTCATGTGGGTCTACTTAATTTATGTTGTTTGTTAATAGGGTGTTAAAATTTTAGTTGATTTTTTTTTCCTAATTTTATGGATATAGAAATCTAGCATTTAGATTTAGTTTTTTGAGCAAAAGGATTTGAGGATTGAAGGTCGAATGTCTATAAGTTTTATATTGTCAAACAAAATTATATTGAAAGTTACTAGTACATGAAAATGGAATTATATTTGAATAGTCATGATTCTTTCTATTGGTCATTTGCTATTTGCTATTTGGTAATTGAATTCTTAGTAAATTACTCATTAAAAATTCTCCTAATAATTATTTTCTTTTGGTAAATAAGCCTTAAAGGATAAGCTTTTTATGTAAAGCTAGATTGCTAGATTTGGATAGGTTTAGAAATGCATCATATGCATAACTCCGATTAAAATCAATCCAAGCCATTCCAAATAATATCACCATCAACATCACAAGTCACCCATATCATACGCATATCAAACACATCAAATGGCATCAAATGACCCAAATTACAATTAAATTATACAAATCGAAACATAAACACTAAAAATTCTAACTTAGGTCGAATGTTAGCAATAACCTAACCTAAGTATTTTCTTCTAATTTAACACCAATTTCTCATACAATTTCATTAAATTATACCTCAATATCAAGAGCTAACTCAATTAGGCATTCATTGATGAATTACATGTATAAATCCTAAATTGGGCCTTAATGGGCATAAACTCTAATTTAGGTAATTTAAGCTAATTTTTCAATTTCAATGTAATTTTTTATTCTAACTTATCTCATTACATTATTCTAAGTTTAAATTGATCAATCTGAATCATTATAAGTTAAATGCACTTAAACCCTAATTTACACCCAATTTGAGGTCGAATATGGGCCTAAGTAATTTATGTAAAATTCTTCAATTTTAATATATTTTTTCACACTCAATCATCAATTCACACTAATTAACATATAACCAAGTGGCAAATCATCAAACCAAGCTAAGTATCAAAAATCCTAAAATTCAAGAATTTGGTTGATCTGGATTGTCTTTTCCTAGCCCTATTTTTTTTTTTAATCATAAATTTTAAGCTCAATTGACATGTTTAGACTTTAATTGCATGAATTTCTAACTTAAGAATCATTTCCCCCAATTTTTCCTTATCATGAACCCTAACATCAATTGGCATCAATTAAGGCTAATAAACATAAATTAAAGCATCCAAAACATCAATTAGCATCAATTAAACACTCTTTGTGGTGTAGGTGAGATTAACGTACTTAAACAAGCTCCAATTTATCCTTGAAAGTTTGGATTATTTGAAAAATTCTTCCTCTTTTTTATGCTCCAATTTTCGACCCAAACTCAAAATTTTCCTCTTTGTGATTCTTGATCTTCTAGCTTGAATTCCTTGCTTAATTAGTTGATTTAGGGTGTTTAGAAGTTTTTAGGTGAAAATGTGAGTAGAGCTCTAAGGAAAATTTACAAGAGTTTCCCCTAATTTTGCTAATTTTTTTAACATTTTTCCATAATGCTACAATCTATATTTATAGGCAAATCGAGTGGACTTTTTCCTTTGGTTGAATCCATCACAACCCTTCATTTGGTTTAATCTTGACCCTTAATTTTTTTTTTAATTCTAGCCTTTTAATTGGTTTCATCTTAACCATCCATTTAGTCTTTAAATTTTGTCCCTCTATCTAACCACTCTCTTTAAATATAATCCTTCCTTTTGTGCATGCATTAATTACACCCTAATTATTGAGCTGAAATGGGCAGCAAAAGGGAGAAAAATCTCTGCTAAAAAGTGCTTAATATTTGGTCTTTAAAGTTACTAATCTTCCCTTTAATTACTCCTCCGAAGCCCCTCAATTTTTCAATTGATTACTTTAGGTCCTTCATTTAAAGGTTTCCTAATAAATTTTTAACTCCTAAAGTTCATATATAATTTAATTTAAAAGTTCAAACTTTTAATTTTATGCAATTAGATCCCTAATTTTTATGCAATTAGGTCTCTAATTCTAAAATTTTATTCCATAACTTTTCAAAATCAAATTTTTTTTCATAATAAATTCAAACACCTCCTAAAAGAATTTAATCATCATTCACATAATTTTTATACACTTATTTTGGCCTTCAAATTAATTATTTAGTGTAAAAAAATTCACTATTTCCTATAGAAAATACTCCTTGTACATAGAAAAATCCATCTAAGTTTATAAAATATTCCTACACATCCTAAATGATTTTTCTATGCCCAATGGATAATTTTATTATCTCTTTAAAGCACTTAAAATTAATTAATTTATCTTAAAAATACTATTCATGTACAATAAACTTCATATAAAATAATCACATAGCATAAAAAAATTCACCTAATGGCATAAACTAATCTAGCACCTTTTTTAAAAATATTCTAAGCAAACAAAATATTCTTCATGCACATTTATCATGCTTAAAATAATTAATTTGTATAAAAAATCACTAATTATGCATAAAAAATTAGATTAAATATTTACTCAATATCAAAAAAATTATCATAAATGCACCGAGTATCCTATCAACCTTGACTAGCCCTCTCTCTTTTCTCTTTTCCTTTTTTTCTTTTCTCCTTCCTTTTTTTCTTTCATTTCTTTCTTTCTTTCTTCATTTCTGGACCAAATTTCCAATTTACTACTACTTTATGAGTTTAATTCTTTGATTGGAATTCCCTCCAATGAATCACAAATGATTTTCTAAGTTTACCGGTTCCCTTTATAGTTCTAGTTTCTTAGACAATTTGATGGACTTGAGTCCTTGGACTCAATCGATGGTAGCGACAATGTCACTGCCATCTTTCTTTACTCAAACAAAAATGGATTAGGATTGATTAATTATTGCCAAAGCGGGTGATTCAGGTTACTTGAGGAAAGTCTGAATGATTGGAATGAGTTTGAAAGGCAAAGTGGGATTGCTTTGAGTTTCCTCTGCTTGGAGGCGATGGAGAATGACTGGTGGATTGATTTGGTGAGGATTATGTGATCTGAAGCTTATTGATAATATGATTAAGGACTCACGAATGCTTGAAGGAATGATTTCTAGTGTCTTTCGAAACTCAAAATATCAAAGCAAACCTAAAAAATTCTAGTACTTACAGGTGATGGAAGATGACTGGTAGATTAATTCGATAAGGATCGTGCGATCTGGAGCTTGTTGTTTTGATGATTAAGGACTCACAAACGCTTGAAAAGGGTGATTTTTGTGTTTTTCAAAACCCAGAATACCTAAGCAAACCTAGAAAAGCAATAACAGAAATCCAGATCTTCAAGAGAAACCCAGAAATTCATCCGCAACCCAGAAACTGAAGAACACCAACCCAGAAACCTAGAAAATTCAAATGCCCAGATTTTCTTCTTTACACTCTCTGCTCTGATTTTCTCTTTTTTCTCTCGATCTCTCCTTTCTGACCTCCAAACCAATAGTCCCTCTCTTTCCTTTACTGCCAATCTTTCGATCAAAACTCTCTTCTCTCTGTTATTTTATTTCCTAACGTTCTAATCCTCTTCAATTGTTACAGCGCGACTTGTTGACCGAGTAAAGGAAGAATCAATGAGTTGGCTGAGAGAATCAAAATAGTTAGATCAAAACCATTCCTGGTTTTCCAACGTAGGAGACAGTGAATGAACACTCACTGTCTCAAATGTGATTTGACGCATTAGTTCTCTAACTTCCTAAAAGTTTCAATCGCATCCTCCGATACCTTTCAATTATGCCCTTGATTTGTTCTAATTGTTTTTTCAATTTAACCCCTATTAGCTTCCAATTTCAAGCTGATTTAATAAAATTATGCCCCTTGATTAAATTCATCCTTCAATTTTGTATTTTATATATATATATATATTCTGATTTCATTTTTTCTTTCTTTTTAATAATAAGTAATAAAATAAAATGAACAAATATAAAATGAATATAAATACATAAGAATAAAAATAAACTGAAAATGAAATAAAAATAAGGAAAAAACTAAAATAATAAACAAAAAAAAGATCAACTATAATAATGATAATAACAACAACAATAATAATAATAATAGAAATAAAAAGGATAATATTAAGAAAAAAAATATAACTCAAAATTTGAGTTATGACAATTGCTCACTCTTTACGATGCTTATGACGCAAATTTTAGTTGAAGTGAAAACTTTATATTAGGTTTGTTTAATGAGTTTATAAAGAAACAAAATAAAAGTGAATTCATTAGCAAAAAATGATTTAGTTGATAAGGGTAGTTTGGTTTATGAAAGTATGATGTGACAACTTTGTTGTAAAAGGAGGTCTACTCTAAAAAAAATAAAACATGATGCGATAGACTTGTTATTAAGAGCAGTCTACGATGACTTTGTTGTTAAGGATGATCTCGTTCTTAAAAGTAAAATGCAGTACGATGGCCTTGTTGTTAAGGATGACCCGCTTAAAAAGTAAAATTTAGTGTGACCGTCTTGTTGTTAAGGGCGGTCTATCCCGAAAATTAAAATACAGTTAGATAACCTTGTTGTTAAGGACGACTTGTCCCGAAAATTTAAATTTATTTTTTATTCGATAATAAAAAATATTTTTAAATAAATTTGAGATTAAATCCTTCTTGAAAATGATCTTATTGTTAAGGGAGGTTTGTTATGAAAAGTAAAATGCAGTGTAATGATCTTATTGTTAAGGACAACTCGTCAAAGTAAAATTCAATGCGATAATCTTGTTATCAAGGAAGGTCTATCCTGAAAATTAAAATATTATGAGATGAACTTGTTGTTAAAGACTACTTATCCTAAAAATTAAAATTTATTTTTTTATTCGATAATAAAAAATATTTTTAAATAAATTTATATATAATTGAGATTAAATACCTTCTCTAGACGGGATGATTTTAAGGACGTACCATTCATACTAATTTAATGTATTCACATAAATTTAATAAATTCTTGTATCGCTGACCTTGAGATTAACGTCCTTATGTACGAAAGGAATAACTTATTTACAAAATAGAGAGTGAATATAAATGAAGGAATCGAATTAATGGAAAATTGAGCATGGAGGGACCAAATGAATCATTAAACCAGACGGTAAACAGCAATACAGTACAGTCTCTTTTATTTACCATTTGGTTTGACCACCGTATTATGTCCCTGCTTGGACTTTCAAATTTTCCCCTTATTTAGACACAAACCCCACACCCAAGCAAAACCCAATCTCTCTGCTTTACTC
This sequence comes from Dovyalis caffra, assembly GCA_963924115.1. Taxonomy (NCBI): domain Eukaryota; kingdom Viridiplantae; phylum Streptophyta; class Magnoliopsida; order Malpighiales; family Salicaceae; genus Dovyalis; species Dovyalis caffra. Next base: position 12,352,428 of record CAWUPB010001159.1, read on the forward strand.
TTTCCCTACTACTTTTAAAGTTTCTGAGTTCTGGGTTTAGTTTACTCTAGCAAATCTTGGTCCTTTTCAACTTTCGAGGGTTCTTAGACAGCTATAGTCAGGTAAAGAAGCAAGAAAGTTGATTTCTTTTATGGGTTTGACCATGCATTTTATGTTAATCACTTTGTGTTTTTGATCCGCTTCAAGTTGTGAGTTTTAGGGGTTTTCTTTGTTTTCTCTCTTTTTTCCTTAAAATTTGAGTCTTGGTGTTGGAAACACACAAAAAACCACCACGAGTTCAAGACATGCATTGTTTTTTTTGTTTTTTTTGGGTCTCGTTTTAGTTTCTGTTTGCAATGTGTTCTTACACAAGTCATGTTCTTATTTGTTTTGTTTAAGGTTTCAGTTTAACTCATGGGTGCTCCGCGCACAAACAAAGCATCTACATTTCTCTGCTCTAAAGATTCTTGTTTTGACTTACTAGGATGCCAATTTGGTCCTGTTTGTAAAAGGAAACTTTTACCCTTCACAATACCTCCATAATCCTCTCTAATACCATGGTTCATGTTTCAAGTTCTTTGTTTTTCTTTTAACTAAAAATCCTTTTTTTTTTTTTCTTTTGAGTTCATGTGTTGTGTGTGTTCAGATGTTGATGCATTTGTTTTTTTTCAGGGGTTGACTTACAAAAGTTTGAGGGGCCATGAAATTGAAATGGGTTACAAAAAGGACTGATTTTGCTTATTTAAACAGCTCCTTTCTGTTATTAATTGTTATTTCTTCTTTAAAAGTTTGTAATTTTTTTTTCTGTGTCCTTTCTCTATTGACATAAGGGTTTCCTTTGTTCACCAATAAGTGAAATAAAGAATTTTCTGTTGTTGTTTAAGATTTTTTTTTTTTTTTTGTCTGTTTAAACAGGAAAGATTTTCTTGAGGTTTGAGTTTCTGGGTTTTTTTTTTCTTACAAAGCGCTATTAAAACCTGGCTTGTGTTTTAAAATTTGTTCTGTACAAAGGACGAAGTGTTTAGGATTTTAAGAGGATAACAGAACAGAAAAAAGGGTTTTCTTTCTATTTTAGTTGTATGGATGAAGGTGTATTAAGTATCAAATTACTGGTACACCCTTATCTTTTTCATGGAACTATTGAGTTTGTACGTATTTAATCTTTTATTCCCTCTCTAAATTTATCAGCTGTGTTCTTTTGTTGGATTATTAGTATTTTCTTAAGCATTTTTTACTTTAATTGTTTTTATTTTGGATTTTATCTCTTTTTTGATATTTTGGATTATGTTTTTCCCTAAAATGACACTCATGCCCTCCACTGAACATGTGGGTGCCTCCTGAGTTAGGAAGTATAGCAGAGTTGACTAGAAACTTGACCAAGTTGACGGGATCCACGAAAGTGAGTAAAATGGAATGGTTGCTCAATTGAGTTGGTCTTGTCAAGTCATTGTGAAACATTACAAGAGAACTTCCTTTTTTTGAGAAAAAAAGTCTTATGAAACAAAATCTCATTGCAAAGGTTATGTGCAGTGCATAACAAGTCTGTTTAATTGTAACATCAACAATAGTTGAATGATGGCAAACCGATGCCTAAATCTTAAGCCTCCAAATACAGAAATGTACTTGTCACAGTGGCTGCTTTCATTCTATCACTCCTCACATTCCAAGCCCAGAGATAACTTAGCAATTTTGGTCATTTCTTTTTAAGGTTTAGTAATTTTGGTTATTTCTTTCTAAGGCTGTTTTGGTTGTAATAAGAGTTGTAGCAGGAATTTTTCTATTCTGGATGCTGCCTTTATATAGAACATGAATTAGTGAACATTTGTTGTGCATAATTTATATATGGATATCATGTCTTATCCTAACAATGCCAATTGAGTTAAGTTGAGTTGCCTGTGAAGCAATTGTTAGGTATCATTCAAGTTTCCAGGTGTAATGGAGTGCAAATAATGGATACAACCTACCACTAAACCTGGTCCTATTAATATATTAAGGCCACTAGCCAGTTATAGTCCCATTACTGAGGTCTTGGGGTGGGGAGTTTGGAGATAGGTTTTACCTTGCAACGATCAGGTGTGAAGTGGCCACTCTCAAGACTTGATTCTGGATCTTTATGGTTGCAAGTCTAAAAGGAAATATTGCATTAGCAATGGACTAAATTTCGGGGAGTCACTCCTTAAGATTTGTTAGGAATCATGCTTACTTAACAAGTGAATTTTTTCCTACTCAGCATCATTCTATGAGCCGGAGGTATGATTCTCTTATTTACTTTGTTTAGTAATTTAATGTTTTGCTGTTTATATTGCTATCCTTGAATGAACATTTTGGTTTCTTTACTTCTGATCATTCAACTAATTTTTTGTTTCAAGAATGTGTTCATAGATTCATAGCTTACCTATGCTTGAATTGATGCCTTAGTATGTTTGTCTCTTTTCATGCCTCAGGCACCAAATGGAATCTACTGAAGAGCCAGAGGCCCTTGCTCCTCCTCCACCTCCACCTGAGATACCGCCAAATGTAGTTCCTGTTCAATTGACAACAGACACTGTTGCCGAGGAAACAAAAAAGATATCGAAACCAAAACGTTCCCCGATTGCCAGGCGTGGAGTTGGGTCTAAAGGCCAAAAAATACAACTGCTCTCAAATCATTTCAAAGTTTCTATCTCTAACACTGGTGGCCACTTCTTTCACTACAGTGTAAGTTCTTTGTGCATGTAATCTGTCTGCTTTGGTTCATGTTCTTTTCTTCCCCATAATTCTGTTCTTTATTGAATTAGGTTTCCTTGTTATATGAGGATGGTCGCCCTTTTGATGCAAAGGGCATTGGGAGAAGATTAATTGATAAAGTTCACGAGACTTATGGCTCAGATCTTGCTGGGAAGGACTTTGCGTATGATGGAGAGAAGAGCTTATTCACAATTGGTGCTCTGCCACAAAACAAAATGGAATTCACTGTTTTGCTTGATAGTTTGTCATCAAACAGGTATGTGGATGCATTTTGCCTCGTCATTATGAACTGTAAATGACAATTGGGATTGTTTTGTGTGCAGGAATTCTGGAAATGGCAGCCCTGTTGGCAATGGAAGTCCTAAGGAGACTGATAGAAAGAGGATGAGGCGGGCATTCCAGTCCAAAACATTTAGAGTGGAAATGACTTTTGCTGCCAAAATCCCTATGCAGGCTATTGCAGCTGCTTTGCGTGGTCAAGAATCAGAAAACTCTCAGGAAGCCGTAAGAGTCTTAGACATCATTTTAAGACAGCATGCAGCTAAACAGTGAGTACAAATCTAGCTACCATTTCCTTTATTAGTTTACCTTGTTTTACTCACTATATGCTTAATTGCCTTGCAGGGGTTGCCTTCTTGTTCGCCAGTCATTCTTTCACAACGATCCAAAGAACTACGTTGACCTGGGAGGAGGTGTCCTTGGATGCCGAGGATTTCATTCGAGCTTTAGAGCCTTGCAGGGTGGATTATCCCTAAATATGGGTCAGTTTTTTTTGAAGCATACTCTCTTTCAAACTGTCTCGTTTGTTACTAATATGTTTTCTTAATGCCAGATGGTTCGACTACAACTATAATACAGGCTGGTCCCCTTATTGACTTTCTCATAGCCAGCCAGAATGTGTCAAACCCTTTTCAGATCGACTGGGCGAAGGTACAAATTCTGTTTACACTGGCAAATTCACTCTACCAAATTAATGTGGCTAACTGCATGTTTCAATGATAGGCTAAGCGAACATTGAAAAATTTGAGGATAAGGGTTTCACCTACCAATCAAGAGTACAGAATCACTGGTTTAAGTGAAAATACTTGCAAGGAGCAAATGTTAGTGTTCCTCATCTCATGTTATTTCCACCCATTTGCTATGTTGATGACATGTAACTACGCCAATGCATTATTAGTTTTTCATGTACCCATGCCTTATTTTCCAAACTGTAGGTTTTCGCTGAAATCAAGAGCAACTGATGGAAACGATGTTGCAAGTCTTGACATTACGGTTTTTGATTATTTTGTAAATCATCGTAGCATAGATTTACGCTACTCTGGAGATTTGCCATGCATCAATGTTGGCAAGCCCAAAAGGCCCACTTACATTCCTGTTGAGGTGACTTGATCTTTTTCCTGTTTTTCATGTCCTATGCTGCCAGCCACCTTTCTTGTTGACCTCTGTCTGTACTGATGTAATTTCTAAATTATATCCAGCTTTGTTCACTGCTTCCTTTGCAACGCTATGTAAAGGCACTAACTGTCCTTCAGAGATCCCAGTTAGTAGAGAAATCAAGACAAAAGCCGCAAGAAAAGATTAGGATCTTAACTGATGTAAGTCTTTGCTCAATGGTTTTCATCGAGGATGATTGTTTCTTCTTATACTGTTCCATATTTATTATCAACTGCCATTTTTTGTCAGGTAATGAAAAGGAACAACTATGCTGCAGAGCCAATGTTGCGTTCTTGTGGCATCTCCATCAGCAGCCAATTTACTCAAGTTCAAGGCCGTGTCCTAACTGCTCCAAAGGTGCCTAGTCTTCAATCCATTGATATACTGTTATCTGTTACAAATTCTTTCTAGTTCTCTTGGATTTTGTCAGCACTTTCCACATTGAAGGCTCTGAATCACTAGAATTGTTCTTATTCTTTTTCTTTTGTAACAGTTAAAGGCAGGAAACGGCGAGGATGTTATTCCAAGAAATGGGCGGTGGAATTTTAATCGTAAGGTGATTTTTGGAATTTAGTCTATGCTTCTATTTGCCTTCATTTTTTTATCACTGGTTATAAAAAAAAAAAGCTACTTCTTGTGCAGAAATTTTTCGAACCTTCTAAAATTGAAAACTGGGCTGTGGTGAACTTCTCTGCTCGTTGTGATGTGCGTGGTCTAGTCAGAGATTTGATAAAATTTGGAGAAATGAAGGGGATTGTAAGTTTTATCAAAATTTTGTGCACTGTTTCTTGTAATGATCGTTTGAATCTAGTTGCTTGTCCTAATTATTATTCCTTTTTCTGCTTTGGTGCAGCTCATAAGTGACCCAGTGGATGTTGTTGACGAGAATGCTCAGTTTCGACGGGCAACACCTCTTGTTCGAGTGGATAAGATGTTTGAACAGATACAGAAGGCATTTCCAAATGCTCCTCCTCACTTTCTTGTGTGTCTTCTACCTGATAGGAAGAACGCTGACATTTATGGTTAGCTGATTTATCGTTATATGTGATCCTTACTGTTGTGTGTATTATTCTTTTGACTGATCAAATTAGTTAATGTTCTGTGCAGTAATTGTTTTTCCTGATAAATTTGTTCATTAAGGTCCTTGGAAAAGAAAGAATCTTGCAGAATTTGGAATTTTTAATCAATGCCTGGCACCCACTAGAGTTAATGAGCAGTATATTTTGAATGTTCTCCTCAAGATAAATGCCAAGGTGAGCTAGCATACCAATATGGATCATTCAAAGTATTCTTCCTTCTTTCTTTTCTGCTTAATAACAGCAAATGTAGATTTTTCTAACTTAACAAAAATTTTTACGTTTCTGGATAGCTTGGTGGTTTGAATTCATTGTTGGCCATGGAGCAATCACGAAACATCCCTATTGTTTCGAAGGTTCCTACAATAATATTCGGAATGGATGTATCACATGGTTCGCCTGGTCAGTCTGACATGCCCTCCATTGCGGCGGTAGGACATAATTCTTTCTTCATTTGTTTCTGACATGAAGGTTGAACTTCTCAAAAAGTTCTCTTTTCATTAGAATCACCCCTTCAGTTTGTTCAACATCTCAAACTATTATGTGATGTTTTTATTTTATTTTTTTATTTTTAATTCCATAGGTTGTCAGCTCTAGAAACTGGCCTTTAGTTTCTCGTTATAGAGCTTCTGTGCGTAGTCAGTCACCCAAAGTTGAGATGATAGATTCCCTTTTTAAACCAACACCAGATAAGAAAGATGATTCTGGGATTGTCAGGTGAGCATTACATGTCAATTATCTTTTTTTAAAAAGTTCTACTAACTACACAGTTGAAGTTCTCTTTTTTCTATAGCCGAATGCCCTTTTGTTTTAATAGAGATTTGAAATCCCTTCAATTTCAGGGAATTGCTGTTGGACTACTATAAGAGTTCTGGCCAAACAAAGCCAGCTCAGATAATCATATTCAGGTGAGTTTCCTTTTCTTTGGACTGATGTTCCTGTCTTTGCACTGTTGGTTATTTATCTTTTGTATGTTACACCTAAATTTTGCTATGTTTGGCTTATTGGATCTTGGAAGCAAGAGGGCCTTGCTACAGTAAAATTAAGAGGGAAAAGAGATCCATTATTTGTATTGAATGTGCTGAATATTAGATATGAAGTCCAAGGCATTTGAAATGTTTTGGCATTCTTGGAATTTTCTTTTTTTCCTGTTCTTCCAACCTTGAAAGGAAGTTACAATGTTGCACTAAATTTTATGCTTTAGTTATAAGCTTGTCTCTCAAACTTTTCCATCATTAAAAGGCTAGTCATTTTTGCTTTTTTTTTTTCCTTTTTTGTTCCAATGTTGAAAAAAGGGATGGAGTTAGCGAGTCACAGTTCAATCAAGTTCTCAACATCGAGCTGGATCAAATCATTGAGGTCTCTTGCTACTAAAATACTATCCAATGATAAAAGGTTTATTTTAACTAGTCCACAAATACATCTTCTTCTAAATAACCTTCCTCTTTGTGTTCACCAGGCCTGCAAGTTCCTTGATGAAAGTTGGTCACCTAAGTTCACTGTTATTGTTGCACAGAAAAATCACCACACTAAATTTTTCCAAGATGGATCTCCAGACAATGTTCCTCCTGGTTGGCACTTTGCAGACTCTAATTCAAAATGCAAGTTCGATTAATTTTGGTGATATTTATACATCTTTTTTCCTATATGCAGGAACCGTTGTTGATAATGCTGTTTGTCACCCACAAAGCTATGATTTCTACATGTGTGCACATGCAGGGATGATAGTGAGTTTTAATCATTGAACTGCCTTTATTTGCTGTTTATACTTGCTGTCGCTTGTAGTGGACATCATTTCTTAATTGAGGTTGGAAGTTGCATGCATAATGGACAAAACATAAATGGGCAATGCTGTTTGCTTGAGTAAGAGGGGGAGAGAGAGCATTAGTGTTAGTTTAATGATCTAATCTTCTCACTATTTGATATTTTAGGGAACAACAAGGCCGACACATTATCATGTTCTTTTAGATGAAATTGGCTTTTCAGCTGATGATCTACAGGAGTTGATTCACTCTTTGTCTTATGTGTAAGTTCCTCTTGGTTTGCTTTGTTATTTAAAAAGGTATTTTGAAGTCTATTTTTGGTAATCTGTTGAGAACTTTGCAGGTACCAAAGAAGCACAACAGCAATATCTCTAGGTAATGAACAGATCCCTATATTGTTATGCTTATGCATCCTTACTTTGAGATAAGAAATTGAAAGTGTCTTCTTGCTCAAAGCTAGTCATTTTTATTTATTTTTGCTGCTAGTTTTTTGATTCACACATTCCTTTTTCTATTTTGAATTCAATGAGGGAATGGTTTCTAGCCTTTTATCGATTTCATGTTCTGCGCCAATTTTTGTCTAACTATTTTTATTGCCATGATCCTCCTGCAGTTGCACCAGTACGTTATGCTCACTTAGCAGCAACTCAGATTTCACAATTCTTGAAGTGTGATGGCATGTCCGAGACATCTTCGAGCCATGGAAGTCTGACTTCTGCTGGGCAAACCCCTGTGCCTGAGCTTCCTGAGCTACAACCGAATGTCCGCAGCTCTATGTTTTTCTGCTGAAGTTTATGAACTCTGAACTGTAGTAAGGCAAAACTGGATGATCTTTTGCATCATGGGCTTTAGTTTTTTATGTATATATGAACTCTGTGAACTGTAGTAGGGCAAAACTGGATGATCTTTTGCATCATAGGCTCTAGTTTTTTATGTATATATGAACTCTGTGAACTGTAGTAGGGCAAAACTGGATGATCATTTTATCATGGGCTCTAGTTTTTTTATGTATATACTGGCCTAGTTATGATGATAGTAAGGCAAAACTGAATGAACTTCGGTATCATGGGCTCTAGGTTTTTTTTTTTTTTTTTTAATTAATAATAATAATTATTATTTTATGCATATATGCAGTAGGGTTAGTTATGATGATAGGGAAACCTAATGATACTAAGGAGGTGTTTGATAACCTAATTAAGTAGCTTAAAAAATCAAGTTGTATTACTTAATATAAAATTCTTGTTTGCTAACTTAAATGATCTCATATTAAAACTTTAAGTTTATTTAAAATTTATTTAATCGGATAAGTTAAAATTTTCAACTTATTTGATTAAGTCAAACTATCTAAAACATACTCTCTCTTTATATATATATATCAGAATTTATAAATTATAAAAATATATTTTGAAAAATAAAATACTCATTTGAAAAGCATAAAAATAATTTATTATATAAATTATAATAATATATTTTTAAAAAATAAAACATCGACGTTATAAAATTTTATTCCAAAATTCATATATTAAAAAATTAAATTTATTAACAAATAAAATTATATCAAAAATTAATTTGATGAGAATTTTAGTAAGAAAAAAATAATTGAAAAAAATAAATTTTAAACAATAAGAATAATATAATCGGATACATATGTTCAAACTAAAATCTTAAAAAATGTCATATATATTCTATCGTCTTCAAACGGGTTTATTATATTTAGTACTTAATTTTCGGTAAATACCAAACAGTTTGTTAGGAATATATTTAATACTTAACATATTTAGCACTTAAAATTCAATATTTAACGGATTCGGTATTTAATTTTCGGTAAATAGGCTTACTATGCGAGTAGGGTTAGTTATGATGATAGGGAAACCTAATGATACTAAGCACGCATTAAATACTTGAATGTAAAATGCATAAAGATAAATTGAACAAAATAAATGACTTGAAATTAAAATAGTAAATATGATTGAAGGAGATGAACTTCGGAAGGTTTGAATTCCTAGTTGAGTTGTATTTTTGGCTAAGGAAAAAGAATTAAGAAGGTTTTGGAGTGAAAAAGATATTAGATTTAAAGATTTTGAGCGAAGTGTGGTTATGTTTTAGGTAAGATAATAATAAACCATTTTTTTCGAGAAAAGATAGTGGATTTGATTTAATTTTTAAAATTCTGTTTGCAAGATTAATTTTGAAATCTATTTCCAAAATTGTTAATCATCTAAGCCAAATTATTATTATTATTGTTATTGTTTTTTTTTTTTGGAATCATATTAAATTGATATTAAATTTTAAACTTAAGAGTATTGTCAATTTAACATTATATTTAATTATGTCCCGACACGGTTAACCTATTAAAGATGAAGGTATTGAATGCAAGAAAAGTTTTCCAAAATTGATTTTTTAATTGTTTATTGAAGAATTGTATTAAATTGATGTTGAGTTTCAAAAATTGAGATTTTTTAATCTAGTTACGTCATGATACGATTGGTATATCGAGAAATGACTTAATTAACTAATTGTGTTAAGCTGATTAATATATATTTTAGATAATTTTCTTTTATTATCATTATCATTATTATTATTTTTACTTTGGGTAAGAGGTTAAGACCAATGTTAGTCCTTAAAATTTTAAGAGACTTGTTTGCGCGACTTGATTCTCCTAATTAAACTAAAAGCGAGATATTCTTTTTGTAATTACAAATCAAACTTGATATGAGATTGTCATCGGCTTCTAAAACCTAAGAGACTTGACGATCTCACTTCTAGTAAGATAAACCTTAATTCAATAATTAATATGAAAATTAATCGTAAGCATGATAAACGAAAATGCCGAAATAAAAAATAAAAAAGATCTAAATTCAACGAAAATTTTAACTCACTTATATACATACCCTAAAAATTCTAGGCCAAAATTAAATCGAAAAAAGGCCCAAATAATTTAATTTTTGAAATAGCCTCATACCGATAAGTAAATCGGTAGTAAAATAAAAAAAATACAATAAATATCAAATGAACATAAAAAATTACAAAATTTAAAACATAAGCTAAGAACAAGTATATGTACAACCCAAAAATTTTTTACACCAGAATGATAAAGTGCAACCCTATCAAATAAATAAATCCAAAACTAATCCCTAGAATTAAAATTCGGCTAATTTAACCCCACATATTTTAAAGTTAAGGACACAGTTGCAACATTTATTGTTGGACACTAAATTGAAAAACCCTAATAAAACTAAGGAATAAAGCTCTAAACTAATCCAAATTCACTCTAGCATGAGCCATTTTATTTCTTTCTTTTCTTAGATTTGATTTCCTAATAAAAAAATTAATTCATTTACCATGATCTTTTTCCTTTTCTGCTACTTACATTTATTTCCTTCCCCTTTCTTCTTCGTCCTTTTTTTTTTTTTTTTTTTTTAACTGTCGTTTCCCACAATCTTCGGTTTATTTTTTTTTCTTTTCCTTTTTTATTCCCTCATTGCTACTATCTCATTCTCTTTTATTTTCAAAGCCTGCAAGATGCTAAACCTACCATTTTTACAGATCCATCCTTTTCTTATCTCTATTGTACATCATGCTCATGTTTATCAAAAAAAAAAAAAAAAAAACCAACTGATATCAACTAAAAAAAGGCTGTAAATTAAAGCTAAAACAGTAGCTATATACGTATATTGCAAGAAAGGGTATTAGAGAAATGGAAGCGGACCTATATGGAAAGAAAGACGGACTTTAATGGAGACATCAAGACAAAGTTCTTAAGGGTGAAGCTGGTTAAGCAAAATAAAACCTCAGAGCCTATTATATTTTTTCTTGCCTTTCTGAAACCTGATTGTAGATTTTCAGAAAAGCACACAAGATTTGCTTTAGAAGACTGGGGTTTTTTTCGTTTTTTTTTTCCCTTGATCGTGTTGAATTTATACAGGAGGAATTAGCGACCAATCCCCATAAATCTTCCACAAAATTTGATGCTTGTAAAAAAAAAAAAAAAAAAAACTAATCCAAGCAAAATTTCTACAAAATCTGATATGATAAAACAAAAAGTACTCAAATTCAAATTAGAAAATTCAAAGTCTTGAATTAAAATCCTCCATCTTTTTTGTATTTTTTTTATTTTTACATTTTATGATAAAATGATGAATGAGAAATTAAACCAAAATTAAAAACTAAGTAAAACAAACCTAATAGTATCAATAAAAAGAAAAAATTCATGAAAAACCTATGCTGTGAAATAAAATAAAAGAAACTTATAAAATATCTAAAACAAGGGAGTCAAAAATAGGTTATAACGAGTTGTTCCTCTTTACAATGTTTATCTTGCAAATTCAAATGAAAAAAAGTGATTTTCATAAGAAGCTTGTAAATTAAAACTTAGAAAAAAATATCGATCATGTTCTCACGGGCGTCCTGTCCCTTTTGGTCTTATTCTCACGGATGACTCGTCGTTTTGGTCTTATTTTCACTCGGTGACTCGCCTTGCTAGTCAAGTTCTCACAAAGGATCTACCTTGCTAGTCTTGTTCTCGAGGGCTACTCGCCCTTTTAGTCATGTTCTCACGGACGATCCGCTCACTAATAGTTGCCATATCACTAGGCAACACTGCTTAAAACGATAAAATAAATTAGATAATCCTATATAAAATGAAAGAAATACCACTAGATAATTCTATCTAAAACGTTAAACTAAATTAGGCCTTCCCGCCTAAAATAAAAGAAGTATTGTGAGGCAATCATGTCTAAAATGATGAAATATTGCTAGGTAACTCTGTCTAAAATAAAAGAAGTACGAATAGACAATCCCATCTAAAATGATGAAATATCACTAGGCAATTCGTCTAAAATGAAAGAAATTATCGCTAAGCAACTCTACTAAAAACGATGAATTAAATTAGACAACCCCACCTAAAATGAAAGAAATTATTGTCGGAAACCTTGCCTAAAATGAGTAACTAAATTAGGCAACATTGCCTAAAATAAAAGAAATACTTCTAGATAATCTTATCTAAAATAATGAACTAAATTAGGCAATTTTGCTTAAAATAAAAGAAGTACCATTAGACAATTCTATAAAAAAACAATGAAATATCTCTAGGTTGCTAGTGTGATTGTCCAAGATCCAACCTTATTTAGATGGTTTGATTCTTTATAATGTTGCATTTTTATATTAATAAAACAAATCTTTCTATTAATTCTTATCGTTTATATTTTGATAGAATTAGATAAAAGTCCATATGATATGCAGTGCAGTAATGATTGATCTATTGATGTGAGACGAACATTGATGCATTTAAATGATATCATTAAATGTCTCAAGTCGTAGCATTATCAAGAATGGACATTAACTATATACTCATGCTATAAGATAGCAGTAGGAGATTTCACACCTATTGGCATGGTGATGTCAAAGCAAACAATTAGGTGATTAATGTTAGAAAACATATCACCGAACGTGACTCGCCATGAGAAACCATTTGATTTAGTCTATGAGAATCTCATATGGTATGGGTATAACTTGTCCTTTAACTTGAAGTCGTTATAGTTATCTCATTAGAGGATTTATATATTTTAACACTCATTTCGATGGCTTTAATCAAGAGCTACATGTGGGCGATTCGTTTGGTACACTAGGAATCTAATGGAGATAGGTAAATGAGTAAGATAGGACATGTCATTCCTTATATGCTAAAAGAGTTATCACATTGCAATTCGATGAATATCTACTCAAGGAATCTGTGGCCACGGTGGGAGTATACCAATGAACATAGTTGGTTTACTTTAAAGCTAAGATATTTGGGAATCGAAGAAAATTTATGTGATCATAATCGAACGGACTTTGAACCAAGTTTGAGATCACACTCGTGATAAATTAACATAAGGATCTGAATTATTTAGTAACTATGCTTGTAAAAGATAATTACGGATTAATTAATCCTTTTAGAGAATTAGATAATTATGATGCCTTATTAGAGGCCAATCTTGATTTACATATCAAGAGATAAAAGATATGTCTTTTATTCTTGATACATTGCTAACATATCTAGGAGCCTATTGAGTCATATGCATAAGTTTAAGTATTCACATTATAAAAGAGAGGTAAGGATTTTGAAAAAGGTTTGCGAGTTTTGAAAAAGTTTTTTATTTGGAAAAGTTTTCTATTTTGGAGAAAGTTTCATAAAATAGAAAGTTTTCTATTTTAGAAATCGATTTTCTAATTTGAAAGTTAGTTCCAAATTTGAAAGTCGATTACCTAAAAAGGAAATTAATTTACTAATTTAGGTTTAAGGATAATTTGAAAAATTATTTCTTAATATGGGCTTGCTAAAAATAGCTGACCCAATTTATTTAGATAGTTCAAATTAATAGGTAATTAATTAGGCCAAAAGAGTTTGGGCCAATATGCTTAATTTAAAAGCCCGTAAGATATTTTGGTAGAAGGATAAACTTGAGCACTATTGGATAAATTTCGGGATTTACGGGGATAAGATCAAACATGTCTACATATGTTATAACTCCTTGTCCTTGATAGACAAGGATGCCACACTCTTATATATGAAAGGGAGAGAGGCGGCTAGAGAGAGTGAACCAACATACACATATGAAAATTAGAAAAATAAAAGAGAGAAAATGTCTCGCCTAAAAATTTAGTGTTCTTCGCATCCCTCCCAACAAACACCGAGTTGTCCCAAAAACCCTAATTGATTTCTTTAGAAAGAAAATTAACTATATAGAAGGATTGGAGCTAACACTCGGGATTTACGTAGCTTCTTTTATGGGTTTTCAAGTCTGCTTGGATTATCAATAGAAGTCGGACACTTGAACGACATCTTTTCCTTAATTGTTTTATACACTACAAGAGGTAATCTGTCACCCATATTTATATTCATGTTAATATATGATTAGTTGATTCAGTAGCTTGATCTTGGGAATCTTAGATAGAGAAATTTTTTTTATTTTGTTCCACTCTTTCATTGGATACATGATTCTTCATAGGCAACCTCATCTAAAATGAAAAAAAAATATCATTAGGCAATTTTGTTTATAATGATGAATTAAATTAGGTAAATCTATCAAAAATAAAAGAAATTATTTCTAGACAACCTTCTCTAAAATGATGAAATATCATTAGGCAATCCTGTGTAAAATGAAAAAAAATTATCACTATACAACTCTATTAAAAAATGAATTAAATCAAGCAATCTTACGTAAAATAAAAGAAATTATCGCTATGTAATTTTATCTAAAATTATAAACTAAATTAGGTAATTTTTCCTAAAATAAGGAAATTATTGCTAAACAACCATGTCTAAAACGATGAACTAAATCAGAGCTACCATGCCTAAAATAAAAAAAAATTATAGTCGGGCAATCTCGTTGAAATCGATGAACTAAATTAGGCAATCCTCGCCTAAAATAAAGATCCTACCTAAAGTGATGAACTAAATTAAGTAACTCTACTTAAAATAGAGAAATTATCACTAGGTAATTTTGTCTAGAATGATTAATTAAATTAGACAACCCTATTTAAAATAAAAGAAATTATTACTAGGCGATCTTGCCTAAAATAAAAAATTATACTAGGCAATCCTCTTAAAGCGATGAACTAAATTCGACAATCCTACCTAAAATAGAGAAATTATTATGAGACAATCTTGTCTAAAATGAACTAAATTATTGATAGACAACCTTACCTAAAACAATGAACTAAATTAGGCAATCATGCCTAAAATAAAGAATTATCGCTAGGTAATTCTACCTAAAACGATTAATTAATTTAGACAAATCTATCTAAAATGAAAAAAAATTATCCTTAGGACATCTTGCCTAAAAAGATAAACTTAATTAGGCAACCAAGCTAAAATAAAAGAAATTATCGTCGGCAACCTTGTCTAAAATAATAAACTAAATTAGGCAATATTGTCGAAAATGAAAGAAATTATTGCCAAGCAAATCAGGCTAAAATGATGAACTAAATTAGGTAACCCTACCTAAAATAAAAAATTATCAATAGAAAATTCTTCCAAAAGCAATGAACTAAATTAGACAATCCCGCCTAAAATAGAAAAATTATCGCTAGGCAAGCCTAACTAAAATAATGAACTAAATTATGCAACCTTGATTTATGTATCAAGAGATAAAAGAGATGTCTTTTATTCTTGATACATTGCCAACAAATGTAGGAGCCTATTGAGTCACACACATTAGTTTAAGCATTCGCATAATAAAAGAGAAGCAAAGATTTTGGAAAAGGTTTTTAGTTTTGAAAGTTTCATATTTTGAAAAAAAAATTTCTAAAATAAAATTTTTTTCTATTTTAGAAATCATTTTTCTAATTTGGAAGTCGGTTCCAAATTTAAAAGTAAGTTACCTAAAAAGGAAATTAGTTTTCTAATTTAGGTTTAAGGGTAATTTGAGAAATTGTTTCATAATATGGGCTTCCTAAAAATATCCGACCTAATTTATTTGATAATCCAAATTAATTGGTAATTAATTGAGCCAAAAAATTTTAGACTAATAGATTTAATTAAAAAGTCTCGCAAGATATTTTGATGGGAATATAAATTTGAGCCTTATCGGATAAGGCTCAAGGTTTACAAAGATAAGATCAAATAAGCTCACGCATATTATAACTTATTATCCTAAGAGGACAAGGATGCCGCCCCCTATATAAATAATAGGGATAGAGGCAGAAAAGATGGGAATATTACCACCCACACATGGCAAAAAGAGAAAGAAAAGGAGAGAAAGTGTTTTTCTCCCAAAAAGTCGAGTTGTTGTATCCCTTAAAAAGCTTGAGTTGTCGTACAAGCCCTAACTGATTTTTTTTAAAAGTAAATCAACTATAAATAAGGATTGGAGCTTACTCTGTGATTTTTGTGGCTTTTTTTATGAGTGTTTAAGAGCATCTCTAATGCTCTCTTTATATTAAGATTTTTTTTATAATAAAGAGGTTTGGCCCAAATTCTATCTCCAATGCTCTCTTTATCACAATCTCTATCTCTAAAATTGAGATACGAGTGTCTTTGGCTCTCCAATATTAGAGAGTCCAAATGACTCTTTATCTTATATTTCATTAATAAAAATTACTATTTCCTATGCTACTCGACCTCTTCACCAATAGTCTCTTTGGGTTTTATGAATTTTATCAAAATAAAGAGTTAAAGTAGAAAGTAGCATTGGAGATGACATTGATCTTCAATCTATATAATTAATGGTGCTCTCTATTTATATTAAAAATACTAGCTAAAAGTAGAGAGCACCATTGGAGATGTTCTAAGTCGCGTGGATTATCGATAGAGGCCAAACACTTGGATTGCTTGTTTTTTCTATAAAGCCTAAATCTACACTATAAGAGGTAATCTTTTACTCATGATTTTAATTCATTTATATATGATTAGTTGATTCAACGACTTGATATTGAGAGCCTTAGATGGATGCAAATTTTTGTTTTATTTCGCACTTCCATAGGATGCATGATCTTTCACCTAAAAGTGATGAACTAAATTAGGCAACCCTACCCGAGATGATGGTCTATTGCTAGGTGA
This sequence comes from Dovyalis caffra, assembly GCA_963924115.1. NCBI lineage: Eukaryota > Viridiplantae > Streptophyta > Magnoliopsida > Malpighiales > Salicaceae > Dovyalis > Dovyalis caffra. The sequence continues at coordinate 12,368,948 of CAWUPB010001159.1, forward strand.
CTTTGCCTAAAATAATAATCTATTATTAGGAAAACCTACCTAAATATTAGTTTATTGTTAGGCGATCCTACCCGAATGTTGATCTATTATTAGACAACACTACCTAAATGATTCGGAGAACGTGAGCTCCTCATGATTCTATGACTTTCAAATTTTATGGTAGGGATAACTCCCTTGTCTTGACATTTGAGATGATATTCTTGAAATATATCAATGAGATTAATTGCAATTGTTAGTTTCTTACATGTGAGAAATATAATTTACTCTGCTTTGTAAGTACTCAACCTCCTCCACTAGTTTCTTCTTTTTTACTATCCGACTTCTTCTTTTTCATACTAAATCAATCTTGTGGCATTGACATAATCTTATTACCTACTAGTTCTGATAGTAGTTCGGTTCTTTGCTATCCATTTTTTTATCTCTTCTTAAATTTGAGTCTTTGCCTTCTCATGTTACACAAACTATTTTAGGATCCTATCAAGGTGAATAATTCTTTCGAACCTTGAAAGGTGATAACCATTCTTTTATTGTGATCTATTCTCACGGCTTGGTTGTTCCCAACCATTTTGATTGCTATTCGATCTCTTGTTGAGTTGCCATTCTATCTTGAGAGTGCTTTTTTGCCTCATAATTTGATTTTTTTTGTTACTTTGATTAATGCTCAAAAGCATATTATTCAAGCCCTCATTCCTTTGGTCGACTTGATGAAGTTATGCTTGGATTTTATCGGGTCCAAGAGTGTTGTTTGACACATTTTTGGATGCAATTTGAGTTGTAAGATTGTTGACATTGCCTCTAAGTATTATCAATTTTATAGATTACTATTCGGATTGGATTATGGCATGCCTCTAAGTATTGATTGAGATCATACATTTATTGCTCTCTTTGCACAATTAATATGTGCTCAATTTTCATCTTTGATGCTTTTATCTCAAATTGCAATTGGTCTTGAAATTTTCATCACATTTTAAGAAAAAATATTTGAATAAAAATTTGATTTTCTTCATAGATTAAGTCGTGAACTTAAATAATTATTCTAAAAACAATTCAAATTATTTGAAAAAAAATAGCTATGTTCAAATGAAAGTAATTTTATTCATGAAGATATTCAAGTTAATTGGTTAAAAATCAAAACATTATTTTCAAATGGTAATATGTAATTTCCAAGAGGTGATTATTGTCTTAGGCTAGATGAGTACAATATGTTTAGGCAATGCAAGATTTTAGAAAAAAAATAGTTTTTGATGTTATTGAAGGCAAATTACCAAAAGATAAGTCTATTCTAGAAAATAGAAAGGCTTAAACAGAAAGTATTTTGAAAAATTAGGTTTTAAAGGATAGTCTTGCCTCAAAATATTTTGATTTTATTTATTTCTTACCTTCAAGATATTTGAAAACTTGTGATTTGATGCCATATATATATATATATATATATATATATATATATATATATATATATATATATATATTATTTGTTATTTATAATTATTGCAACATTAATAAATATTCAAGTATATTTATTTCAAGTGTCAAGAGTTGGGTCATGAACCCGATGCTCACGAGGTGTTCTTGATGACTCATAGGAAAAAGGTTGATGATAAGTATGTATTCATCGATCAACAAGTAAAAAATTCTATAGTAAGTAATTTATAAGCTTATTTCATACATATAACAATTTTATATAACTTATTGAGATAACTATTTAATATTAAAATTTATGCAATGATATAGGAGACTCGTCGAGAAAATATTTGACAAGGAGGTTACTAGGCTGGGAGGCAAAGGGTACTTCATCGCCTAACATCAAATTGAACGAGATTTTTAAGAGGGCTATTGGAGAAGAAGACAAGTAAAAGAAAGAGGATGAATGGACTTAGATCACAAGCCTCTCACTATTATTCTAATGCCAATACATCTTCTAGTTTGGCTATATCACGATTTCATATCGATATTGAGGCACATTGAAAGGAAATAGAGGCTAATACTTCCAAACATGAAGAAAAGATTCGTATACTAGAGGGTACTCGTTATATTACTCCTAGAAGGTCAAAGGCGATTGGAGGAGTATACTTAGGAGCAACATTCGATGATGCGACAGATGTTATTGAATATGCAAAAAGCAGTTCATCCATCGATCCTCCAATCGACCATCATGTGTACGATGAAAATGATAATATGTCATGACACGTATTCCCTTCATCACTATATATATATATATATATATCACTTTTATGTTTTTTTTAGCGAAAAAATTAATAAACTTAAATATAATTTGGTGTTTGAACATATATTTGATTTAATTAAATTTTATATATTAAAAAGGTTTTGTAATATTTATAAATTTATTTTATATCGTTATTGTAGTTGTTAAATTGGATTGAATTTTATATTTTTTATTAGCGACATGTGAATAATTAAATAATTAACTGAAAAATATCTAAAATAAAAAAAACTTAGCGATTGTTTAAAAACCATCGTTAAAAATGATGTAAAATTTGGCCATAGTTAGCGATTGTTTTTATAAACGATCGCTAATTAGTAACGATTTAGCAACGAGTTTTGTATAACCGTCGCTAAATTAACGACCTTCTAAACACTATTAAGCAACGATTTTTATGATTATTTAGCAATGGTTTATAATAAACCATCGCAAAATTTTTAACGAGAAGGTTTTTCTGGACGGGTTTAGACCATCGCAAATTACTATTACCAATGGTTTTTTGTTTACACAGTCGCTAAAAGCGATTTTTCCAGTAGTGACGTTTGAATATTTATACAGATTACATGAGTGAATTGATGTGCACTTGTGTAACTAATTGATTAGATTAGGATTCAATCCCTTATGTATATGATGAGCTTTATCCTTATCACATGTAACTTTTTTTGTTCCATTGCTGAAATTTGAACAAGGATGGAGTTAGTGAAATAAAGTTCAGCCAAGTTCTCAACATTGAGCTGGATCAAATCATTAAGGTTTATTGCTATTAAAATACCTGGCAAATTCGTTTGAAAAAAGTTGGTTTGGCTGGTTGGCAAGTGCAAGTTCTGAACATCAGGCCTGCGAGTTCCTCGATGGAATTTGGTCACCAAAGTTAACAGTAATTGTTGCACAGAAAAACCTCCACACATAAATTTTTCCAAGCTCAATCTTCTCAAGAACGTTCCTCCTATAACTGTAATTAGACCTGCAAATCAATGAACAAATTTGTGATATTCACAGCTTCTTTTCTCCCTTACGCAGGAGCTATTGTCGGCAATGGTATCTGCCATCCATACTACTTGTGCACGCATGCAGAGCCAAAACAACCACCGGCCACCATCCAAGCGACCATCCACCAGCTAAGTAGCCACCACAACGGGAAAATCCACCAGCAAGGCAAAGTAGCAAACAGTTAACCAAAAAAAAAAAAAAAAGGACCACTGACCAAGCAACCACCGACCAGAAAGCCACCAGCCACTTTTTTCATCTCCGTTCGTGGTAAGAAAAATAAAAAGGCTACTGGGGTTCAGTCCTCCTCTAAACTTTAATTTGTAATTTATGTTTTGAACTTTTTAATTTTTTTAAAATTTAGTTCATTCTTCAATATTTTTATTTTTTATCTAAAAAAAATAATAATTACATATATAAATAACTTCTTATAGAAATGAAATCATTTAGTAAGATTTGTCTGAAACTCTCTAAAAAATTTGAAATAATTTAGGATTGGTTTGTTTTTTTTTTTTTTTTTTTTTTTTTACATTTAGAATTTCTGACCTTCTTGAACTCTCTAAATAAATAAATGTAATTTCCAATATTTAAAAAATTTAAGAATTTTTTTTAAAAATAAATTAGATTTTTTCAACATGTCGGCGAAATTTTAGATTAAAATAACAAGAATTTATATATATATATATATATAAGGAAGGAGATGATAGCTGAAAATCATTAGATAAATTAATTTTTAAATAAAGTTTAAGGAAATTAAAAGGTAAAAAACTGTTTTTTAAATAAATTATAGTTAAAAAAGGTTTGATGTTTTTAGCTAAATAAAAATTGAATTCTGGTACAGAGGAGGATCTTAACAAAAAGAAGAGAAGGGAAAAAAGTTGTTTTAGGCCAGTTAGAAACCATTCCAGTGGCCAATTCTGGTACAGACCCGAATGCTACTATGCTTTGAACTTTTATATCTAATCCCCATTCTATTAAAATAATTTTAATATTACCCTTCAACTTTTTTCTTCTTTTAGGTGGTTCTTTTTTACACGACAAAATTCTTAATGTGATCCTTCATCCAATTCCATACAATTTACTATTAATAATTGATGCATGTCCCAGAATATGCTAGAAACGTGTCTGAATTTTGACAGATCAAGAATCAATGGTAAATTGGAAGAAAGGTCGATAGAGGGACCATATTAAAAATTCTATATAGTATAAAGGTCAAATAGAAACAAAGAAAAGAAGGGTTATATTAAGAAAATATCAAGAGTACAGGGACCAAAGTTATACGCTTAAACCCTCTTCTTTTAGGATTTGGTTTTCTTCTACAAGTATCGGCACGAATCCAGAATTTCAAAAATCTTCCCTTGAAGACAAAAAGAACTTCCCACCTGACAAGACAAAAGGAAAAGTCGGCGACTTTCTTCTTCTTCTCCTCATTTGAACATCAGAGCAGTGTTAATGCTTAGCTAGGGTTTTTTTTATTGCCGCTTCCTACATCAGGAAGAAGAAAAATCTCTGCATTTTATAGGTAATGCTCCAAAAACCCTCTCTCAATGTCGTCACTAGGATTTTAAACAACCGGAATTTCTATTCTTTTCGTTATTATATCCTTGCTATCGGTATGGTTTCTGAAATTTCTTTTGCTTTGTTTGAAAAAGTTGATTAATTTGGCTAAGTTTAGTTGCTGGTATTCTCTTCTAGTTTTGTTTATGAATAAAATTCACTGGCTATTATTGGTGCTTTAGCTTCATGAATTTTGAAGTTTAAATTTTCTGGGCTTTGCTTTTTTTTTTCCATTGGTGTATTCGAGCAAGAAAAGAACTGATTTTTTGGTTTTGGAAATATGATTATTCATTGCTATATCAACATTATTTGCTTTACCAAATCTTTTGCGTTTTATATGGTGGGTTTTTATATTTCTATCTGAAAAAATTTGCTACACTGGTACAGGATTAAATTGCTTTGCGCTAAATTAATAATGGCTGGTTCATCATTAACAGAACTATCATATCCACAAAAAGATTTCCTTGAGCCATTGTTTACTGCTTCAAAATCGTGTGATTTGAAAGAAACGTTAGAGACTCTGATAGAATTTGCCAAAACGGATGATGGTCGTGCAGACCTTGGTTCGAAGTTGATTCTCCCGGTTGTCCTTCAGCTTATCACCCATTTACTAAAAGATGATTCTGGTTCTGAATATCTCTCACTCTCTTTAAGACTCATAAGAAACCTATGTGCAGGAGAAGTTGCAAATCAGAAGTCTTTTATTGAATTGAATGGGGTTGAGATTTTTTCGACAGTTTTGAGGTCTAAAGGGGTTGGCTCTTCGGAACCAGATTTTGGGATTATTCGTATAGGATTACAGGTTTTGGCGAACGTTTCTTTGGCTGGGAAAGAACACCAACAAGCTATTTGGGGTAGATTGTTCCATGATGAGTTGTATGTACTTGCAAAATTTCGGAGTCAGGGGACTTGTGATCCTCTTTGTATGATTATTTATGCTTGTTGTGATGGAAGCCCTGAATTAGTTTCACAGCTTTGTGGGGATCAAGGGTTGCCAATTGTTGCTGAAATTATTAGGACTGCATCTTTAGGTAACAATTTTGGTTTATTCTGCACAATCATGATAGTGTTTAGGTTTTTTTTTTTTAACCCCCCTCCTCTTATCACCTTTTATTTGAATTGTATTTATGATTGTTTTTGGTTCCTGTTTTACCAGTTGGTTTTGGACAAGATTGGCTGAAGTTGCTTCTCTCTAGGATTTGTTTAGAGGATATTCACTTCCCTCGACTCTTCTCAAGATTATATGGTGTTGGTAGTTATTGTGAAAATGCAGAGGAAATTAGTTTAAGTGGCGATCCATTTTTGGCTGAGCAAGCATATCTTTTAAATATTGTGTCAGAGATTTTGAATGAGCGATTGAAGGAGATTACCATTCTCAACGATTTTGCTTTGTGCATCCTTGAAATATTCAAGAAATCAGTTGAAGTTGTTGAGTTTGGTTCAAGAGGCGAATCTGGACTTCCAACAGGGTCTGCTGTGATTGATGTCCTTGGTTACTCCCTCACCATTTTAAGAGATATATGTGCTTCCAATGCTCGAGTTGGCATAGACGGGGATTTGGTAGATGTTGTTGATAAACTTTTGTCATCTGGACTTCTTGATTTGCTCTTATGCCTATTACGTGACCTAGAGCCTCCGGCAATAATCAGGAAAGCCATGAAGCAAGCCAATAACCAAGAAGCAACTAGTTCATACTTTCCTAAATTCTGCCCTTATAAAGGATTTCGAAGAGATTTAGTTGCTGTCATTGGCAATTGCGCTTACCAAAGAAAGCATGTGCAAGATGACATTAGGCAGAAGAATGGGATGCTTCTGATGTTGCAACAGGCCGTTATAGATGAAGATAACCCATTTTTAAGGGAGTGGGGCATATGGTCTTTGAGGAACTTATTGGAAGGGAATTCAGAAAACCAACAGGCGGTTGCTGAATTGGAGCTTCAAGGGTCAGTTGATATGCCTGAACTGGCTGGACTTGGTCTCAGAGTGGAGGTGGATCAAAACACCCGGCGTCCAAAGCTTGTTAATATCTCATGACGATAATGCCTTGGCTAAATAGATTGATTCTTTTGATCTTGTTTTCTAAATACTATTTATAAATTTGGTAAGTGCTACATTAGCTTATATTATTTCCTACAATATAGCTCATGAGAAATTACAAACCTTATTAATAATATCTTTTGGCTACATAGTTCAGCTAAGTATAGTTTCTGATTGGTGCTTGATTTCCTCCTCTTAGAAATTACGGGGTAGGGATGGGGTGATATTTTCTAAGGTGGGGCGGGGATGGCCTCTAGGAATGGCAATATGATGGGGTCCTGTCCTCTCTCGTTTAGGGAGGGGATGATATGTGAAATATCATTTCGAATAAGGCATGGGCCGGGGTGGGGCGGGAACGGGGATGGCCATTCTTGCCCTCGTCCCTTCCCATTGCCGTCCCTATAGCCAATGATATGACGTAATTTTTCTCTCACAATTAATCAGTTATTATATTTTCTAATTAATGACAATTAACTACTAATTTCCAATGTCTAAAAAGTAGGAAATATATATAGTTGAATAATACAAATATAACAAGTTAATTGCATCTTAATTTAATGGTGGTGCTAATTAAATTCTTGAAACCCAAGAGCGTCGAGTCTTTTAGGCTGACCTGCCTTTCAACCATGTGCTTATGCGTTCACTGTTTTCTTGGTGAATCCAATTATATTTAATTTACAAAAGGATCAAATTCATTTACTACAAAAGATGCAAGTATGCAACTGAATGAGTGATAATTTCGAGGGATTGATTTGATAGGGAAGAAAGTTTGCTCATTTTTTGGATTCAAATATTAGGGCCAATATTCAAAAAAATTTAATTATATATTCAAATATTAGGCCCAGTTAGAAACCCATTCCAGTGACCGATTCTGGTACAGAACCGTATGCTACTATGCTTTGAACTTTTATATCTGGTCCCCATAGTATTAAAATAATTTTAACATTACCCTTCTACTTTTTTCTTCATTTAGGTGGTCCTTTTGCCGACTCACAAGGGCAGCAGTCTCTCACAGAAAAATATATATATATATATAGATATAAACCCTAAAAATGGCTTGAAAGCGTCTTATGGAGGGCCTCTCACCTGCCGTTTCATCTTCCGAAGAAGAACAACAACATGGCACTGTCGAAACCAAGCTAAACGGCATCGGTGAGAAATAAGACAATGACAAAGATGGCAGTGAGGACGATGACGGCGACGACAAAGCGAGGAAAGGGAAACCCGACCTGCACTCCGAACCTGCAAAGCCCAACTCGGAATCCGACTCGGATGATGACTCAGCGGACATCGAGTCAGATCAGCTACCGCCACCTTCTCTTTCTGATTTAACCATAAGGCTCATCTCGTCGAAGCGCAAACCTGGCCAAAAACCGGAGCAGCCCAAGAAGGAAAAGGAAACCGAGGACAAGAAAGCAAAGAGGGGAGCCAGACCTGGTAACGGAGGGTCTCAGCGGATATGCAGTGATGGAGATGAGGTTGTTATATTAAATGGTATAGTTGAGTACCAAAATGAGAGGGGGAAAAGGCTATTTGTGGATACCCGTGATTTCTATAGATTTGTGAAGGAAGCACTTTTGTGCTTCCATTCGTCAGTTTTCTGATAGACCTAGTCCACCTTTAATCTAACTCATTGACAACATTATATTGAGAATATGTGTAAATTAGCATATGATACATTGTTTTGAAGTTTTTGAACTTGCTTGGACCATTAACAAGAGAATGGTGTAGCTTAGACATGTTTTCGTGAATGTTTTGAATCATCTCAAAAATGCCTATCCTTAAATCTTTCTACCATTGATTTTTTTACTTAAGAAACACTTTGTTTATGTTGTAGGTATCCTAAGATGACAGAGGATATCCAGCTTGTCTTGGAATATGCAACTGTAGATCTTGTTTGCGACTAGATGCACCATTGAAAGTATGTCTCTAACCTTGCAGTTCACGCTTCAACGTGTATTCTTAATGTTTTTTATTCCTAGTGTGAGATGTGATAATTTTACCTCTTGTTATTTATTGCAGGAAAAGTTTAAACCTGGAAGTAAGCAAAGAAGAAGAAGTGCTGCAGTACTCTAAGTTTTTACTTCTTCCATTTCTGAAGCAGTTAGATTAAGAACAAATGATGGAGAGAGAGATTGACGCTAGGATAAGGGGTATTCTTTTGTTCTAAGTATTTAAAATTAATTTTCATAAGCAACATAGTTTTTCACCCATTCTGTTTAAATTTCGAAATAGTCTTCATTTAGGTATGCCTGAAATGGAGAAAAATGGAGTTTTTGTATACAAAAGGTGTTTCTTGTATGGGATGAAATGATTGTCTATTGGTTTAATGGTCAAATTCCCAATTCTTACAATAAGTTTTCCTTATTTGTTACGATTTGTTTTCTAACAGTAAATCTTCTCATTGTTTCTTATGTTTTGAGTTTTGCTTCTTGATTGGATATTGAAGACCTTTCTTTTAGTTGTACTTGCAGTTGCTTTCAAATTAATCATTGCATTAACGAAAGATTTGTGGTAGTGACAATTTACAACTAAAATGTTCCCAAACACAGAAGTTAATTTTGCAGTTTCAGTTTTAGAGTTGGTAAAGAAAGTTGAAGATATGTTCAAAAATTGTGAAATCAACTATGCTAATGCCCCTGCTGAACCATGTGCATGTTTTGATTCCAATGGCAATCTTGATATCGGTAATAGTAACAAGTTATTAAAAGGGCATGTCGAGAAGATTCTGATGATAATCATTTTTCTATCCAAAAGCCACATATATCACCATGGATGACTTGAAACATTTTCAGTTTCATTGGAAGATAGCTGAGCCTGTGATTGTTAGCAATGTGCTTGAAACTGCGTCTGGTTTAAGTTGGGAGCCAATGGTCATCTTCCGTCAGATCAAACATGAAAAACATGGTATGCTTTTGGATGTAAAGGCAATTGACTGTTTGGATTGCTGTGAGGTCAGTATATTTACCCTCTTTTTTTTAAGCTGTACATTGAAGGCAAAATGTTGCCAACTTATACTGTTTGATTTTGATGATATTTTCTAATAATTATGGCTGTGATCATTCTCCATTTATCTTGTTAACCATGCGTGCAACCCTTATTGATATGTTATCACATGTTATGATATTTATTGTGAAGCTCAATTCTCGATGAATGCAGGTAGATATTAATGTCCATAAATTTGTTACCGGTTACACGGAAGGAAGATTTGATGGTAAAAATTGGCCTCAGTTACTGAAGCTGAAAGACTAGCCCACTTTAAAACATTTGTTGAAAGTTTGCCACGACATGATGCTGCATTTACTTATTGTTTGCTCTTTACGGAGTATACCCATCCTCACGGTGGACCTTTAAACCTTGCTGTCAGGTTGCCTCAGAAATGTTTTTAGAAATTTTTTAAGACAGACATTGGGCCAAAGACATACATTGCTTATGAATTTCCTGAAGAGCTTGGGCGTGGAGATTCTGTTACCAAGCTTCATTGTGACATGTCTGATGCGGTATGTTTAGTGTCCTTCTCTATTCTTGTTCAGATAAAAGAAGTTATACTAGTGACAGAAAAAGAATGGAAGGTTAGAAATCAATAAGTGTGACATGTCTATCTGGAAAAGCTGAAAGGTGAACTCCATAATAAAAGTTAGGACAACATAGATTTCAATTTTAGTGTGCTATGTTTAGTTGTTCTTTGAGGTTTTTTTTTAACAGTTGACTTATAAAGCCATGTTTTAATTGCTTTTATTCTGCAGATACCACAAGCTTAGGTTTCTTTTTAATAGGTCCGGCTCCCCTCTTTGCTTTCTTGTCCTCAGTGTCCTTCTCCTTCTTGGGCTACTCCTGTTTTGGGCCAGGTTTGCGCTTCGGCGAGATGAGCTTGATGGCTAAATCAGAAAGAGAAGGTGATGGTGGCTGACCTAACTCAGTGTCTGCTGAGTCATCATCCAATTCGGATTCCGAGTCGGTCTTTGAAGGTTTGGAGGGCAGGTCCGGTTTTTTTCCCCGGCTTTTTCGTTGTTGTCATCGTCGTCGTCTTCACTGCCATCTTCGTTATTGTCTTGTTTCTCACCGGTATTATTTTGCTTGGTTTCAACAGTGCTGTGTTATTGTTCTTCTTCGTTATCGGTTTCTTATTCTTGGAGAAGAAGTGGCAGGTGTGGGGTCTTCCATAAGGCGTTTTCGAGCCTTTTTTTTTAAAAAAAAAAGTGTGTGAGAACTGCCCATCTTGTGACTGAGAAGGGGATCGGCTCGTTTAAATTCCTTTCCTTTTCTAACAGTTAAATTTTTCATCGAAAGCTTTTTTGTCATTGTATATTTACAATAAATATAATTTAGTCCCTATCTTTTTGCTATTAGTAAACCTATTTTCCTAAATTGGTATAGAAAATAATAGGAATTAGAAGGATTTTATAGTTTTTCATCAATTTCTTAACGGAATTCTAATAGAAGAAACATATTTAAAAAAATCATATTTTTTAAAGAGGAATTTTTTTTTCGGCTTATATTCAAGAGCGTATTTCATATTTTACCCAAACAATTTCTTTAGATACAAAAACAATCACCTTTGCCTTAATATAAATTAATTCACCAAATAAGCTATGGTGAGAAGTCTAATTCACTACAAGAAAACAGTAAAAATAGCAACGAAATTTTCTGTTGCTAAATCATCATTTTCAGTCGCTAATCTGTCGGCATTCTGTAACTGAGATCCACACATCGACAACAGTCGCAATTCTTTTGTTGATTCGTCGTTATTTAGCAGTAGACTCTAATTCGTCGCTGAATGTCGTCACTATTTGATAGTTTTTTGTAATTGAATATGGAGAAATTTATTCAAGGAGTAACTAGTATAAGTTACTCCATAGAGAGAGATAGATAGACACAAAAGATAGACACTCTAATCCGTCACTAAGGTGAAAATCTTTTTTTCACGTTTGGTAGATGTAGATGTGATTCTCTCTCTATTTTTTTTTTTTTTGTTATGTGTCTATCTATTTCTTCAAAAATGAATTCATGGATTAACTACTATATATGTAGACTAGTTATATATTATAAAATTTAATATCTTATTCTCATTTTAGCTTCTTTCCAAAAAAAAAAAAATCAACTAATTATATATACATATAATTTATAATTATTAAAAAATATATGGTATAGAATTAATGAAGTAAATTATAAGTTAGTCCCTCTAGTTTTAAGAAACAAATTAATTAATCTTTCTTGTTTTAAAATCAATTATTTAGTCCCTTGATAAATGTTTAATATTGTTTATTTTAAAAAATGTCTATCTCATCAATCCTTTTATATATTTTACCTATTTTTTTCTATTTCTTAAAATAAAAATAATTTAAATTAAAAAAGAATAAACATATTAAGTTATAAGAAAATTTAAAAATATAAAACTAAATAATTAGTTTTTAAATAAAGGAGACTAATTAATTTATTTTTTGAAACTAGAGGGACTAATTTATAATTTACTCTAATTGATTATAAGAAAAGGGAAATCATATTTTCATAATTTCCTTGTTAAATGTGTTAAACCCCCCCCTCCCCCTTTTTTTTTTTCCTCGAGAGCTCTAATAATTAGAGAATTTTTCTCGATACAAACACACTACTTGATTACAACCAACAAAGAGCCCAAGGCACTCACATCACAAGATGGAGCCACGTGGCCTCCATGCGGCCGACTATGATTCAAAAGGTTAACTCCGTGTTGATCGGATATTACTCTTTGGCCGTTGATAAAAAAGTTAGAAGCATTGCCCCACCTACGCCAATTAAGAAGTTATATAATTATAGTATTCAAAAGGCCTTATTATTTTGCTTTGATAGTTTGTTGTTTAGATAGAAATTTATTTTATTTCCATTTGTTTAACTTTATATAAGAAGTTATATAATTATGGTATTTAGATAATTAATCATTTGGGATTCAATACTTGAATCCTTTGCTTTATTACTTGATACGATCTAGTGCATTTGTTAGGATTTATTGGATCATTAACCATTAAAAGATAAAAAATAAAAAATAAAAATAAAAATACAAAATTATCAATCTTTCAAAGATAATTACAAGAGGGACTATGAAAGAGTGACAATATGAACGTATAGCCTACAATAATCTTCAAGCTTATTCCATCATTTGTCGCCAATTTATAAAGCATATCAAGTCCAACAATATATAATTTGAACAACCATCATAGGAAAGGCGAGGCTTCATCTCATAAAACAAGTTACAAAGTAGTTCCATGGAATGAACAAAAAGGGAAGGAAGCCAAGAAGTATTGAGAAAGAGAGAGATTGAGAGGAGAATGAGACAACTCTTGTGTAAAAGATAGAAGATATTTAAAGCAAAAATTTGGGACTTACATTTGCACTTTTGGTTATATATAGCTGTTTTGATTTGTACCATCAAGGAAGTAAACATATCAATGCTAATCTAGAGCTTACAAACCTAATTAGGAAGGTTTAGATGTCAAGTCTACCCAATTAAATATGCAAGAATTTTCAATATTTGTCTTAGAAATTAAAAAATGGTTAATGAAAGGGGAAGTATTTTTTATGTTGTTGGATTTAAAATTGAGAATTGAAGGATGTTGGATCCTAAAAATCATAAAGCAATTGAACCCAAAATATAAATAATAATAAATAAATAAAAATACAAGCACTAGATTCAGATTTAGAGTCTATTAAATTTTTATTGATTATGCCTTGCTTTAAAATTCATTACGATTTATCAATATATAAATAACATGTGATTCCTTATTCTTTTAAAATTATAGATATGTCAATAATTTTTTGGTTGATCTTATCATATTCCTATTGAAAGTTATAATTATATTTAAAATAATGGAATTTAATGTTCAAACTTATGTAGATGCGAAATAAAAAAATGAGAGTTTTAACTATCAACTAAAGAATAATCGGTTTTATAATAAACAACTATGAACTCATTAACTAAATTAAAAATTCCGCTAAATATATCAATTTATTTTTATACACTACTTAAAGTCTCTCATTTATTTTTAGATTTCTAATTGCATCCTATTTGTTCTTGAAAAATTTTGAAATGTTCAATTTATTATATCGGTCAAATTTTTCGACTATAATTTTTTTACCGAAATACCCTTTACTAAAATGAGAAAAGAAAAAAAACACTTAAAGTCAATTGATCTACTTGTTTTATCTTTGAAGTCTTTAGAATTTTTTTCCTTGCATTTCAATTAGAGGCATTTTGGTCAAAAAACTTTCATATGCATTGAAAAAATGATCGAAAGGATAAACTGAACATTTCAAACACTTTCGGATACAAATAGAATGTAATTAAAAACTTAATGACGTATGAAAAACTTTTAATATTATATAAAGATAAATGAATATATTTACCTTAAAAATCCTTCAAATACGAGTCATTTTAGTATCTTTTTAACATCGGTTTTTTTTTTTCGATTATTTATTCTTCTTTAGATATCTTAATTTGTGAAATAAATAATTCTTTTTTATTGATTAAAGTCAAATATATTTCTAAAATTGGTGTTAAATACTACAAAATATATAGTAAAATTGAAAATTCCCAAATTTATTTTAATTTCATACACTTAAATTTTCGGAATTAATTGAAATATTATTAAAGATTTTTATAAGCCTCCGCATGGCGACGCCCAAGTCCTATGCTCGGTTCTTCATATTTATGTAATAACTCGCACAATTGTTGAGCATTTTATGCCCAATTGAGAAGATATGATTCCCTATTTTTTCATGGATCACGGAATTAAATCGTTGTCGTTATCGGACAACGATATTCGGTGGTATGTGTGAAAGAAAAAAAAATCTAAAAATGGCCTTTCACAAATCATTTTGTCCTGTATTATAGATTTTATTATTTTTTTTTAACGCTTTGAATCCTATGAAAGAGTATGAAGAAACCCCGCCCTTATTGTTTCTTGCCCTTTGGCTTCTCCTTATTAAGAAATTGCTCGGACTCAAATTTAGCATGGTATAGAAATTACAAAAAGTTGATGGTCGGCAAATTGCACTCATATATTTCCAATTAGTGGTGGACTCGTTAGGAAATTGACAGATTATAGTATCTATATTGGTCCTACCAAATAGTATAAATAGGTAGTCTTTTTTATCATGAATTAATGCACTAATTTCCTACTACCAATTTTCTATCACAATTAATGCATCATTTGTTAACCAGCAGAATATAAATAGGCATTCTTTAACAAGAATCCCAACGATGGAAGTACAACCTCATTTAGGAAAAACTCCCGTGCTCGAGCTACCTATGCTACACCGGAAAATAGGAGTGAGCAAACGGTTAAATGGTTGGGTTTTATATGATTCGGTTCGGTTTTCGATTAACCGAATCAAGGAAAATAAAAACAAAAAATGAACCGAAATAAATTCGGTTTGTAACCAAATTATTTTGGTTCGGTTTCAAAATATTTCGATTTTAACCTACATGTTTTGCTGAAAAAAAATTCCGGACCATCGTTTCATTGTTTGTCCTAAGCCACCATCATTTTCACCATTTACTATTAAAAAAAAAAAAAAAAGACAATAAGAAAACAAAGCCCTTGCATAGGAAATAGCTTTTGTAGCTACCTAATTACGGTTAGCTACATCGAAAGTCCTAAATGAGAGAAGAAAAAAAATGTAGTTGTCTTTCTTCTTTTGCTTCTTCCGAACTCATCAAGCATTGCTAAATATTTATGAACTAGACATCCGACTAATATTATTTTAATTAGAAAAATTAAAAGATGATACCCAAGATTATGCTCATCGTGATGATAAAACTAAAGCTTAAATAATATCTTTCATAATTAAGATATTCCTACACCAAGAAAGTCTATAAAGGCAACATCCTAATTCTTAATTTGACCTACATGATCTCCTTGCTTATCTTGCTAAAAAGCCATTAGGAATGAATTGCAGGAAACAAAATGTTAGACCGAACTAGTCACCGTTGAAGATTATAATTTTCTAACATCAATCACTATCATAACAAGATATATAAAGCAAGGCAAAGGTTACCAATATATATAACATCCCCAATAATTTTACAATCATCATTCCAACTAAAAAATGTATTCCGGAAAATTTCCATTAGCAATCTTATGCGAGTAGAAAAGAAATTAAAACAGACTTTCTTTCAATTTGCAAAATTCAAGCTCACAGAGACCTAAACCATCTTGCAACGAGCAAGTTAATTTCATTTGATTGTCTTGCAAAGAAACAACCAAACTTGTAAAAGACAATTGATTGCAGTTAGTCATCAACTTGCATCTACTTTATTTAATTTTTTTAGTTAATATCCGACCAAATTAAGAATCTTAGAATTCATGAATGCCTCCTCCGGACTACGGATGATAATTCAAATCATTAAGTTAGAAAAACCAAGGTTCTGTCAATAGAATTATTTTAAGAAAATCAAAAGATAGACAATAAAAAGTACCATAACGAGAAGTAAGCTCACACATTTGGCTTGCTTTTAAAACTTAGTTCCTATAACAAGGTCATGTAACTCAATATGGGTGTATAACAAATTAATGAGCTTCGTGTATGATCGATCAAGAGCCCAAGAGGCTTAACTTTACTTTTCCTTTTTATAGGCTTAAACCCATCATCCGGGTCCTCACTCGTCACACGCACGACTACACAAACACAATGACCCTTTGGCTTTATGGACTCTACCCGGTCAAAATAAAAAGGGTGGCAACCAATGAAGTTTTCCTCCATGCATCGTAACCTCCACCACGTTCCATTCCATAAAATCATCTTATCTCTAATTAAATAAGAAGTGTAAATAACAATACCAAAGAACATATGTTTAATGGTTAAAGGAAAATGCCTTGTTAAAATTGTGGATCCATTAGTTTCATACCCGAAATTTGCCAAAGAGGAATACCCATCCCCACTGTGACCTAGGTCGCTGGCGCATTTATTTCAAGCAATCCACTCGGTGATAAGGTGCTCCACGAAATTGTAGGAGGAAAAGGGTGGAGGGTGATTGGATGGTGACGGATGAATGATGACCATGACTGTGAGATCGGAGCGAGGATGATGGAGAGGTGGGTGGCGACCGGTGAAATTGGAGGAAGAGAACAGAGAGCAAAAGAGAGGTGGGTGTTCGGTGTGTTACCGTTGCCGATCTGTCGTCTTCGTCGAGGTAGAATGCCCGATGAAGTGATGATGAAGGAGAACCGGAGAAGATAGAGTGAAGGATGGGGAGCTAGGGAGGCGTCGCCGAACATTGATTTTGATTTAGTGAAGTTAGCCGGTTAGGGTTTTAAGGAGTTAGCATTTATGAATCTCTTTTTTTTTTTTTTTACTTTTAATTTTTTCGATTTTCCGTGAAAACCAATTTTTTTTTAAAAAACCGAATCGAACCGAAATAATTTTGGTTTTTTGGTTTGGTTTTTAATTTAATAAATTTAATTTTAAAATCGAACCAAAATACATAATTCAATTCGATTTGATTCGATTTTAGGTTAACCGAACCGTTTGTTCACCCCTACCGTAAAGTTGAAGTTTTGTCAATGTTGTTCAATATGCAACTACTAATAATTAGTATACCAAAAGTAAAATTACGCCAATGACATGACGTAATTTTACTTTTCACCATTAATCAATTATTATATTTTCCGATTAAAGACAATTAACTACTAATTTCCAACTCATAAAAAACTTAGAAAATACGTATGGTTGAATAATACAAATATAACAAGTTAATTGCATCTTAATTTAATGGTGGTGCTAATTAAATCCAAGAGCGTCAAGTCTTTTAGGTTGACCTGCCTTTCAACCATGTGCTTACACGTTCACTGTTTTCTTGGTGAATCCAATTATATGTAATTTACAAAAGGATCAAATTCATTTACTACAAAAGATGCAAGTCTGCAACTGAATAAGTGATAATTTCGAGGGATTGATTTGATAAGAAAGAAAGTTTGCTCATTTTTTGGGCTGTGTTTGAGTGGAGGAAATTTTTTAGTATTTGTTTTACGTTTTAAAAAAAAAGTCAACATAAAATGATTTTTAAGAGTATTTTTGAAAAAATATTTTTTCAATTTAAAAAAAAAAACATTTTTTTTTTACTCATAAACTGTCTCACTCTTGTGTTACTTGCCTCTCTTTCGATATATTTTAACATTTTTTTTATATTTTTTTATTTAAAACATATCAAATTAATTTTTAATTATTCCTTATCAATTATTATTTATTATTTAATTATTTTTCTCTATTTCTATGAATATTTGATTTTTTGATTTATAGATACATTAAATATTCTTAAAAATCATTTTTATATCTTAAAATTATTTTTATAATAAATATTTCAATAATTTATCTTTATTTTTTTACTATTTTCTCAAGCACCACTTACACTATACTTAAATGATTGGAAATGATTATCACAAGACTATAATTTTTTGTAAAAAAATTAAAATTCATTAATTCATTAATAAATATATTATTTTTTCAATACTATTCTTTTGCAACTAAAACAATAATTTGTAATTTTAATCGGATGTAAAATTTTGTTGGTATTTGTAGTGAATAATTAGTTACAAATTATTCTAACATTAATCTTTTGAAACCAAATGAATAATTATCTACAAATGATAACTAATAATTTATAAAATTATTTTTTCAACTAAATTATCGAGTTCAATTTCTAAAAAAAATTCTTAATTGAGTTACCAAAATAGCAATGCTAGGATTACTTAGAATTTTTTTATACTAAATGTGAATATTGACTTGATTTTGTCCCAAGTAATTTTGATAAATTGGTTTGATAGTTAAAAAAGTACATTTTATATTTTTTGAATTAAAATTTTAGAGTTAGTATTTATAAAAATTATTAAATTTTTCTAAATGTATCATATATTGTGAAATTTTGAATATTGCTTTTTGAAGTTTTCTCAAAACTTATTGATGTAACAATCACATATTAGTTTTGTATTTTTATTTTCCGTATCAAATAAGCGAGTAGAATATATTTTTCAATAATTTTTTTTATGTAATTACTAAATGAAAAAAATATTTTTTTGAAAAATAATTTTTTAAAAAATAACTTTTTTAGAAATTGATCCTATAAAAATTGTTTTTCACCAAATAAACCGAGTCTTGGATTCAAATATTAAATATTAGGGCCAATATTCAAACAAATTTAATTGTATATTCCAATACTAGGCCCAGTTAGAAACCCATTCTGGTACAGAACCGTATGCTACCATGCTTTGAACTTTTATATCTCGTCCCCATAGTGTTAAAATAATTTTAACATTACCCTTCAACTTTTTTCTTCATTTAGGTGGTTCTTTTACAGACTTACAAGGCGACCAGCCTCTCTCTCACACACACTATATATCTATATATATATATATATATATATATATATGTTAAACCCTAAAAATGGCTTGAAAGCGCCTTATGGAAGGCCCCTCACCTGCCGTTTCATGTTCCGAAGAAGAAGAAACCGTTGAGGAAGAAGAACAAGAATATGGCACTGTCGAAACCAAGGAAAACGGCGCCGGTGAGAAATAAAACAATGACGAAGATGGCAGTGAAGACGACGACGACGAAGAAGAAGCGGCGGGGAAAGAGAAACCCGACCTGCCCTCCAAACCTGCAAAGCCCAACTCGGAACCCGACTTGGATGATGACTCAGCGGACACCGAGTCAGGTCAGCTACCGGCACCTTCTCTTTCTGATTTAACCATGAAGCTCATCTCGCCGAGGCGCAAACCTGGCCAAAAACCGGAGCAGCACAAGAAGGAGATGGACGCTGAGGACAAGAAAGCAAAGAGTGGAGCCGGACCTGGGAACGGAGGGTCTCAGTGGATATGCAGTGATGGAGACGAGATTGTTAGGAGAATACTAAAGGAGTGGTGTGGTGAAAGAGAAGGAAATTCTTTGATGATGAGCTCTGGCACAGGTTATGGGCCTAGGACTTGGAAAGAGCAAGTTGGGCAGGGCAGCAAATCAAAGCGCACTAGTCAGGTAACTAATTGTCTTTGATTTACGATTAACATTGCCTGTTTGGCTATTAATGGTTGCTTATGTTCCTGAATTCAGATTTGCAGTTCACTGAGGAAGTTCGTTTAATGTGCCACCAATGCCACAAAAGTGATAATGGCCATGTTGTTTGGTGCCTGAAATGTAAAAGGAAGCGCTATTGCATCCCCTGCTTGACGAAATGGTATAATTTAGGATTATTTGCATTATTTCCCAACTGAAAGAATTATAATTTTTTTGTCAAGATTGATATTATTCAATCCAAATTAACTTTCAGTTATGCATTTTGAAGACACTGGTTTTGTTGTTAATTCTACTATTTGCTGCACATTTTATGAATTTATATGTAATTACTTTGCTTGTGCTCTCTTTTTCTCATGCATGTTTGTTTGCATCCATGTGCTTACGATATGTTATAATGTAGTAAATTTATGTGTTTCTTTTCTTTTATTGAAGAGTTATTTTGTTTTCTAAATTTAATTCTATAGAGGAAATAGTTAATTGTTAGAACATGTGGTATCTTGCATGATCTGTTTTTACTGATAGATCTAGTCCAACTTTAATCCAACTCATTGACAACATTATAACATTATATTGTGAATACGTGTAAATTAGCATATGATACACTGTTTTGAATTTTTTGAACTTGCTTGGACCATTAACAAGAGAATGGTATAGCTTAGACTTGTTTTCTTGAATGTTTTGAATCATCTCAAAAATGCCTATCCATAAATCTTTCTACCATTGATTTTGTTACTTAAGAAACGCTCTGTTTATGTTGTAGGTATCCTAAGATGACAGAGGATGATGATATGGCAATTGCTTGTCCAGTTTGTTTTGGAATATGCAACTGTAAATGTTGTTTGTGTCTAGATGCATCATTGAAAGCATGTCTCTAACCTTGCAGTTCATGCTTCAATGTGTATTCTTAATGTTTTTTATTGCAAGTGTGAGCTGTAATAATTTTACCTTTTGTTAGTTACTGCATGACCTGAAAAATTTAAACCTGTAAGTAAGCAAAGAAGAAGAAGTGCAGTACTCTAAGTTTTTACTTTGCACTCTTGTTCCATTTCTGAAGCAGTTAGATGAAGAACAAATGATGGAGAGAGAGATTGACGCTAGGATCAGGGATATTCTTTTGTTCCAAATATTTAAAATTAATTTCATAAGCAATAAAATTTTTCACTTATTCTGTTTAAATTTCAAAACAGTCTTCATTTAGGTATGCCTGAAATGGAGAAAAATGGAGTTTTGTATACAAAAGGTTTTTCTTGTATGGGATGAAATGATTGTCTATTGGTTTAATGGTCAAATTCAATTCTTACAGTAAGTTTTCCTTATTTGTTACGATTTGTTTCCTAACAGTAAATGTTCTCATTGTCTCTTATGTTTTGAGTTTTGCTTCGTGATTGGATATTGAAGACCTCTCTTTTAGTTGTCCTTGCAGTTGCTTTCAAATTAATCATTGCATTAATTTGTTTTCTAAAAGTAAATCTTCTCATTGTTTCTTATGTTTTGAGTTTTGCTTCTTGATTATGGAGACCTTTCTTTTAGTTGTACTTGCAGTTGCTTTCAAATTAATCATTGCATTAACAAAAGATTGGTTGGCTGATGGTTGCTTGTGCGTGTGAATAGAGTGTTGGCTTTGTTATTTGTCAGAAAACTAATAGTTTAGCTTCTACAGGTGTACCTCCTGCAGGCTGACAATAGAAAATTGTAGATGCCCTACAGATAAGAGCACGTTCTGGTAAGTTCTTATCTAGATATAAATGTTTCCCACCTTATCATTTTCTAGGGAAGATTTGATACTAGCCCATCTTTTTGTTTTTTTCAGTTACTGAAGCTGAAAGACTGGCCCCCTTTGAAATATTTGGTGAAAGTTTGCCACGACATGATGCTGCATTTACATGTTGTTTGCCCTTTAAGGAGTATACCCATCCTCACAGTGGACCTTTAAACCTTGCTGTCAGGTTGCCTCAGAAATTTTTTAAGACAGACATTGGGCCGAAGACATATATTGCTTATGGATTTCCTGAAGAGCTTGGGCGTGGAGATTCTGTTACCAAGCTTCATTGTGACATGTCTGATGCAGCATGTTTTGTGTCCTTTTCTATTCTTGTTCAGATAAAAGATGTTACACTAGTGACAGAAAGAGAATGGAAGGTTAGAAATCAATAAGTGTGACACGTCTGTCTGGAAAAGCTGAGAGGTGAACTCCATAATAAAAGTTAGGACAACATAGATTTTCAATTTTAGTGTGCTATGTTTAGTTTTTCTTTGAGGTTTTTTTTTAATAGTTGACTTATAAAGCCATGTTTTAATTGCTTTTATTCTGCAGATACCACAAGCTTAGGTTTCTTTTTAATAGGTCCAGCTCCCCTCTTTGCTTTCTTGTCCTCAGTGTCCTTCTCCTTCTTGGGCTACTCCTGTTTTGGGCCAGGTTTGCGCTTCGGCGAGATGAGCTTGATGGCTAAATCAGAAAGAGAAGGTGATGGTAGCTGACCTAACTCAGTGTCTGCTGAGTCATCATCCAATTTGGATTCCGAGTCGAGCTTTGAAGGTTTGGAGGGCAGGTCCGGTTTTTTTTCCCCAGCTTCTTCGTTGTTGTCGTCGTCATCGTCTTCACTGCCATCTTCGTCATTGTCTTGTTTCTCATCGGTACTATTTTGCTTGGTTTCGACAGTGCTGTGTTGTTCTTCTTCGTTATCGGTTTCTTCTTCTTGGAGAAAAAGCGGCAGGTGTGGGGTCTCCCATAAGGCGTTTTCAAGCCTTTTTTTTTTTTAAAAAAAAAGGTTAGTGTGTGAGAACTGCCCGTCTTGTCACTGAGAAGGCGATCGGCTCTTTTAAATTCCTTTCCTTTTCTAACAGTTAAATTTTTCATCGAAAGCTTTTTTGTCATTGTATAGTTACAATAAATATAATTTAGTCCCTGAAATGTTGTTTTTTTTTTACTTTGATTATCTTTTCCCATGCTACCATTGATATATTGTTTTTGTTTTGGTTGGCCAATATTCAAAAAAATTTAATTATATATTCAAATATTAGGGCCAATATTTATGAGATTGTTGAAGCTTTAGTCTGCTGAAAGGGTTGGATAGTGAGGCATGAAATGAAGTAAGTGCCTTCTTTCTTTCTCTATGTTGGCATGCTCTGATATCTTCATGTGTCTGCAACTTTATTTTTCTTTCCTTTTGTTTTTAAGTTGAATTGATGTATTTAATTTAAACGATGATTATTTTGGCCTCGACCATTCTCACTGAGAATGCCTTTCAAAGTTCAACTTTCCTTCATCTCACGAGACTTCTAATATTGTTGTAGTTGGTAAATGGTATTGCCCTTTTATATTTGTCAAGAAACAAAATTTGTCATTGCATTATGATCATAAGACAAATTCAACTTAAACAGCTGTTGGTCGGGATTTCTCTTGCAGCAATAGTAATGATTTTATTACAGGAGACTTAATTTGTTGCTGTGGATGTAAATTTTGAAATTGAAGTGGTTGATATCCTTGGAATTATGACAGTAGAAAGGTGATTGGTGGGATAAAATAGTTTGAAGCCTTAGATAAGGGAGGAAAAGCAGTATCTGTGGGTTTGGATAGAGTAATCATTGAGAAAATCACTAGAGATCAAGAAAGCTTTGGTTGAGTTAATTAGAGAGAATGACAAGTTGAAGAAAGTAGAAAAATTTGAAGGAGAAGATGGTGAATGGAAAATTCGAAATTATGAGAGGTATAATTGTTCATGTCATTAAAACACACACAATAAAGTTATTAGAACTTTTATATTTTCTCCCTTTTTTTCCTCTTATGTTTTCTTCTCTACCAGTTAAGTTGTCTCCATTGTTACTTGATTTTCTATCGAAGAAGTAATAATAGCAGCGTGGATCATCTTAGTTTCCTGAGAGCTTTTTGCTATCAGTAAACCTATTTTCCTAAATTGGTAGAGAAAATAATAGGAATTAGAAGGATTTTATAGTTTTTCATCAATTTCTTAAGGGAATTCTAACAGAAGAAACACATTTAAAAAAATCATATTTTTTAGATGGTAAATCACAATTTTTTTTTAGTTAAAGAGGATATTTGTTTATATATATATTCAAGACCGTATTTTATATTTTAGCCAAACAATCTCTTTAGATACAAAAACAATCAGCTTTGCCTTGATTAATATAAATTAATTCACCAAATATGCTATGGTGAGAAGTCTAATTCACTACAAGAAAACAGTAAAAATAGCAACGAAATTTTCTGTTGCTAAATCATCATTTTCAATCGCTAATCTGTCGGCGTTTTGTAACCGAGATCCACACATCGACAACAGTTGCAGTTCATTTGCTGATTCGTCGTTATTTAGCAGCAGGCTCTAATCCGTCGCTGAATGCTGTCACTATTTGAAATTTTTTTGTAATCGAATATGGAGAAATTTTACTCTAGGAGTAACTAGTGCAAGTTACTCTATAAAGAGAGATAGATACAAAAGAAAAGAGAAACATGAGAGATAAAATTTAAAAAATTACCTAAGGTGAAAATCTTCTTTTGACGTTTGGTAGATGCGGATGTGATTCTCTCTCTCTCTCTCTCTCTTTTTTTTTTTTTTTTTTGGTTATGTGTCTATTTATTTCTTAAAAAATGGACCCATGTATTAACTACTATATATGTATACTAGTTATATATTATAAAATTTAATATCTTATTCTCCTTTGAGCTTCTTTCCAAAAAAAAAAAAAAAAACATCAACTAATTATATATACATATAATTTATAATTATTAAAAAAATATATGGTATAGAATTAATGAAGTAAATTATAAGTCAGTCTCTCTAGTTTTAAGAAAAAAATTAATTAATCTTTCTTGTTTTAAAATCAATTATTTAGTCCCTTGATAAATGTTTAATATTGTTTTATTTTAAAAAATGTCTATCTCATCAATCCTTTTATATATTTTACCTATTTTTTTCTATTTCTTAAAATAAAAATAATTTAAATTAAAAAAGAATAAACAGATTAAGTTATAAGAAAATTTAAAAATATAAAACTAAATAATTAGTTTTTAAATAAAGGAGACTAATTAATTTATTTATTTGAAACTAGAGGGACTAATTTATAATTTACTCTAATTGATTATAAGAAAAGGGAAATCATATTTTCATAATTTCCTTGTTAAATGTGTTAAAATTTCCCCCCTCCCTTTTTTTTTTTCCTTGGGAGTGCTAATAATTAGAGAATTTTTCTCGGTACAAACACATTACTTGATTACGGCCAACAAAGAGCCCAAGGCACTTGCATCATGAGATGGAGCCACGTGGCCTCTATGTGGTCGACTATGATTTAAAAGGTGAACTCGTGTTGACCGGATGTTACTCTCTGGCCGTTGATAAAAAAGTTAGAAGTATTGTCCCACCTATGCCAATTAAGAAGTTATATAATTATGGTATTCAAAAGGTCTTATTATTTTGCTTTGATAGTCCGTTGTTTAGATAGAAATTTATCTTATTTCCATTTGTTTAACTTTATATAAGAAGTTATATAATTATGGTATTTAGATAATTAATCATTTGAGATTCAATACTTGAACTTTCCTTTCCTATATTACTTGATAAGATCTAGTGCATTTGTTAGGATTTATTCGATCATTAACCATTAAAAGATAAAAAATAAAAATAAAAATACAAAATTATCAATCTTTCAAAGAGGGACCATGAAAGAGTGACAATATGAACGTATAGCCTACAATAATCTTCAAGCTTATTCCATCATTTGTCGCCAATTTATAAAGCATATTAAGCCCAACAATATAATTTGAACAACCATCATAAGAAAGGTAGGCTTCATCTCATAAAACAACTTACAAAGTAGTTCCATGGAATGAACAAAAAGGGAAGGAAGCCCGAAGTATCGAGAAAGAGAGAAATTAAGAGGAGTAGGAGACAACTCTTGTGTAAAAGATAGAAGATATTTAAAGCAAAACTTTGGGACTTAGATTTGCACTTTTGGTTATATATAGCTGTTTTGATTTGCACCATCAAGGAAGTAAACATATCAATGCTAATCTAGAGGTTATAAACCTAATTAGGAAGGTTTAGATGTCAAGTCTACCCAATTAAATATGCAAGAATTTTCAATATTTGTCTTTAGAAATTAAAAAATGGTTAATGAAAGGGGAAGTATTTTTTATGTTGTTGGATTTAAAGTTGAGAATTGAAGGATGTTGGATCCTAAAAATCATAAAGCAATTGAACCCAAAATATAAATAATAATAATTATTATATAAAAAAAAAAACAGGACTAGATTCAGATTTAGAGTCTATTAATTTTTTATTGATTATGCCTTGCTTTAAAATTCATTACGATTTATCAATATATAAATAACATGTGATTCCTTATTCTTTTGAAATATTATAGATATGTCAATAATTTTTCGCTTGATCTTATCAATTTCCTATTGAAAGTTATAATTTTATTTTAAATAATGGAATTTAATGTTGAAACTTATGTAGATGCGAAATAAATAAAAAAATGAGAGTTTTAATATCAACTAGAGAATAATTGGTTTTATAATAAACAACTATGAACTCATTAACTAAATTAAAAATTCAGCTAAATATATCAATTTATTTTTATACAATACTCAAAGTCTCTCATTTATTCTTAGATTTCTAATTGCATCCTATTTGTTCTTAAAAAATTTTGAAATGTTCAATTTATTATATGGGTTAAAATTTTTTACCATAATTTTTTTATTGAAATACCCTTTACTAAAATGAGAAAGAAAAAAAAACACTTCAAGTCAATTGATCTACTTGTTTTATCTTGAAGTCTTTAGAATTTTTTTTCTTACATTTCAATTAGAGGCACTTTGGTAAAAAAAACTTTCATTTGCATTAAAAAAATGATCAAAAGCATAAATTGAATATTTCAAATACTTTCAAGTACAAATAGAATGCAATTAAAAACTTAAGGACATATGAAAAACTTTTAATATTATATAAAGATAAATAAATATATTTACCTTAAAAATCCTTCAAATACGAGTCACTTTAGTATCATTTTAACATCGGTTTTTGCTTTTTTCGATTATTTATTCTCCTTTAGATATCTTAATTTATGACTAGATAATTCTTTTTATTGATTAAAGTCAAATATATTTCTAAAATTGGTGTTAAATACTACAAAATATATATTAAATTTGAAAGTTCCCAAATTTAATATTAATTTATTTTAATTTCATACACTTAAATTTTTGGAATTAATTGAATTATTATTAAAGGTTTTTATAAGCCTCCGCATGGCGGCGCTCAAGTCCTATGCTTGGTTCTTCATATTTATGTAATAACTCGCACAATTGTTGAGCATTTTATGCCCAATTGAGAAGATATGATTCCCTATTTTTTCATGGATCACGGAATTAAATCGTTGCATGTTATCGGACAAGGATATTCAGTGGTATGTGTGAAAGAAAGAAAAAAATCTAAAAATGGCCTTTCACAAATCATTTTGTCCTGTATTATAGATTTTATTTTTTTATTTTTATTTTTTTTAACACTTTGAATCTTATGAAAGAGTATGAAGAAACCCCGCCCTCATTGTTTCTTGCCCTTTGGCTTCTCCTTATTAAGAAATTGCTCGGACTCAAATTTAGCATGGTATAGAAATTACAAAAAGTTGATGGCTAGCAAATTGCACTCTTTTATTTCCAATTCGTGGTGGACTCGTTAGGAAATTGACAGATTATGGTATCTATATTGGTCCTACCAAATAGTATAAATAGGTAGTCTTTTTTATCATGAATTAATGCACTAATTTCCTACTACCAATTTTCTATCACAATTAATGCATCATTTGTTAACCGACGAATATAAACAGGCATTCTTTAACAAGAATCCCAACGATGGAAGTACAACCTCAAACAAGAAAAACTCTCGTGCTCGAGCTACCTGTGCTACACCGTAAAGGAAGGGTGAGCAACCGGTTAAATGGTTCGGTTTTATACGATTCGATTCGATTTTCGATTAACCGAATCAAGAAAAATAAAAACTAAAACTGAACCGAAATATATTAGATAAATTCGGTTTGTAACCAAATTATTTCGGTTCGGTTTCAAAATATTTCGGTTTTAACCGAAATGTTTTGCTGAAAAAAATATTTCCGGACCATCGTTTCATTGTCTGTCCTAAGCCACCATCATTTTCACCATTTACTATATATATATAAAAAAAAAGACAGTAAGAAAACAAAGCCCTTACATAGGAAATATCTTTTGCAGCTACCTAATTACGGTTAGCTACATCGAAAGTCCTAAATGAGAGAAGAAAAAAAAATAGTTGTCTTCCTTCTTTTGCTTCTTTTGAACTCATCAAGTACTTGCTAAATATATATGAACTAGACATCCGACCAATATTGTTTTAATTAGAAAAATTGGAAGATGATGCCCAAGATTATGCTCATCATGATGATAAAACTAAAGCTTAAATAATATCTTTCATAATTAAGATATTCCTACACCAAGAAAGTCTATAAAGGCAACATCCTAATTCTTAATTTGACCTACATGATCTCCTTGCTTATCTTGCTAAAAAGCCATTGGGAATGAATTGCGGGAAACAAAATGTTAGACCGAATTAGTCACCGTTGAAGATTATAATTTTCTAACATCAATCACTATCATAACAAGATATATAAAGCAAGGTAAAGGTTACCAATATGTATAACATCCTCAATAATTTTACAATCATCATTCCAACTAAAAAATGTAGTCCAGAAAATTTCCATTAGCAATTTTGTGCGAGTAGAAAAGAAATTAAAACAGACTTTCTTTCAGTTTGCAAAATTCAAGCTCACAGAGACCTAGAACCATCTTGCAAGAGCAAGTTAATTTCATTTGATTGTCTTGCAAAGAAACAACCGAACTTGTAAAAGACAATTGATTGTAGTTAGTCATCAACTTGCAACTACTTTATTTAATTTTTTCAGTTGATAGTCGACCAAATTAAGAATCTTAGAATTCATGAATGCCTCCTCCGAACTACGAGATGATTATTCAAATCATTAAGTTAGAAAAACCAAGATTTTGTCAATAGAATTATTTTAAGAAAATCAAAGGAGAGATAATAAAAGTACCATAATAGAGAAGTAAGCTCACACATTTGGCTTGCTTTTAAAACTTAGTTCCTATTACAAGGCCATGTAACTCAATATGGGTGTATAACAAATTAATGAGCTTTAGGTATGATCGATCAAGAGCCCAAGAGGCTTACCTTTACTTTTCCTCTTATAGGCTTAAACCCATCATCCGGGTCCTCACTCGTCACACGCACAACTACATAAACACAATGACCTTTTGGCTTTATGGACTCTACACTGGTCAAAATAAAAAAGGGTGGCAACCAATGAAGTTTTCCTCCATGCATCATAACCTCCATCATGTTCCATTCCATAAAATCATCTTATCTCTAATTAAATAAGAATTGTAAATAACAATACCAAAGAACATATATTTAATGGTTAAAGGAAAATGCCTTGTTGAAATTGTGAATCCATTAGTGTCATACCCGGAATTTGCCAAAGAGGAATACCTATCCCCACTGCGACCTAGGTCAGCTGGCGATTTATTTCAAGCAATCCACTTAGTGACAAGGTGCTCAACGAAATTGTAGGAGGAGAAGGGTGGAGGGTGATTGGATGGTGACGGATGAGTGATGACCATGACTCGTGAGATTGGAGCAAGATGATGGAGAGGTGGGTGGTGACCGATGAAATTAGAGGAAGAGAACATACGAGCAAGAGAGAGGTGGGTGTTCGGTGTGTTGCGGTTGCCGGTTGCTCTCTTGCCGAGGTAAAAGGCCCGATGAAGTGATGATGAAGGAGAACCGGAGAAGATGGAGCGAAGGATGGGGAGCTAGGGAGGTGCCGCTGAAAATTGATTTTGATTTAGTGAAGTTAGCCGGTTAGGGTTTTAGGGAGTTAGCATTTATGAATCTTTTTTTTTTTTTTTTACTTTTAATTTATTCGGTTTTTGGTGAAAATCGATTTTTTTTTTCAAAAACCGAATCGAACCGAAATAATTTTGGTTTTTCGATTTGGTTTTTAATTTTATAAATTTAAGTTTAAAACCGAACCAAAATATATAATTCGATTTAGTTTGATTTGAATTTCGGTTAACCAAACCGTTTGCTCACCCCTACCGGAAAGTTGAAGTTTTGTCAATGTTGTTCAATATGCAACTACTAATAATTAGTAGTATACAAAAAGTAAAATTACGCCAATGACATGGCATAATTTTACTTTTGACCATTAATCAATTGTTATATTTTCCGATTAAAGACAATTAACTACTAATTTCCAACTCATAAAAAACTTAGAAAATACGTATGGTTGAATAATACAAATATAACAAGTTAATTGCATCTTAATTTAATGGTGGTGCTAATTAAGTCCAAGAGCGTCAAGTCTTTTAGGCTGACCTACCTTTCATCCATGTGTTTATACATTCACTCGTTTTCTTGGTGAATCCAATTATATGTAGTTTACAAAAGGATCAAATTCATTTACTACAAAAGATGCAAGTATGCAACCGAATAAGTGATAATTTCGAGGGATTGATTTGATAGGGAAGAAAGTTTGCTCTTTTTTTGGGCTGTGTTTAATTGAAGGAAATTTTTTAGTATTTGTTTCACATTTTTTAAAAAAAGTCAACATAAAATGATTTTTAAGAGTATTTTTGAAAAAATATTTTTCTAATTTAAAAAGAGGAAAACATTTTTTTTTCTCACAAACTGTCTCGCTCTCGTGTTATTTGCCTCTCTTTCGATATATTTTAACAATTTTTTTCTATCTTTTTTTATTTAAAATATATCAAATTAATTTTTAATTATTCCTTATCAATTATTATTTATTATTTAATTATTTTTTCCTATTTCTACTAATGTTTGATTTTTTGATTTATAGATACATTAAATATTCTTAAAAATCATTTTTATACCTTAAAATTATTTTATAATAAATATTTCAATAATTTATCTTTATTTTTTTACTATTATTTCAAGCGCCACTTACACTATACTTAAATGATTGAAAATGATTATCACAAGACTATAATTTTTTGTAAAAAAATTAAAATTAATTAATTCATTAATAAATATATTATTTTTTCAATACTATTCTTTTATAAATAAATCAATAATTTGTAATTTTAATCGGATGTAAAATTTCGTTGGTACTTATAGTGAATAATTAGTTAC